>JASHHO010000068.1:0-600000 GCA_039763685.1 Aspergillus micronesiensis | reverse complement strand
CGGAGGGGTCTGCGCGCGCCTGCTTCGCGGGCGGGGGAGGCCCCCGGTTGCGTGCGCTGCGAATGTTGGAAAGAAGCTGATCGGGCGAAGCATCCTCAGACTGCAGCGAAGTCGACGAGGGGTTGCTCATTCGTGCGCTCCGGCTGTACATGCCGGTACGGAATCCACCCAGCGGGATTGCCGACATCTTCCCTCGGCGAATGTTGTTCCTGGCGGTCCCGACATTGCGCACCATTTCCTCCAAGGACTTCTGCGTGTGACCGTCGTAGTGGATGATGAGATTGTGTCTCGTGCTCACCAGGGTATGACGCTCGCCAGAGTCGATCGAGGGGGCCTGGTCCGTTCCGCGCTTGCGAGGGTTCGTCTGGTTCCGGGGGATCTCATCGGTGGTCTCGGGGGCAGTCGATTGGGCCAGGTTCTTCAGGTCTTCGGTGCGAATGGAGCAGACCGAGCTGTTCTTGCGACGGCGCGGCCGCACCGTGGTGTGAGAGTGTTTCCGGAACTCCTCGGCGTATTCGGCATGTTTGGCAGTGGTGTGGGCTTTGAGCTCGGACAGCCGAGTCATCCACAGGGGAACGTTGTCCGAGAGATGGGAGAAGGCTCCCAGGGCATCCATTTGTCCAATCGGCATTGTGGCTATATGGTGCGACGGGATGGCGAACCTGACGGTCTTCCGCAAGCGATCGGATCAGAAGCGAGAAATCGTGTTGTCGTGGAATCGTTGGTTCGCAAGACGGCGTTTGCGGGCGTAGGGTTGGGACCCGTAATAACAATAGAGTTGAATCCGACAGCCTTGGCCTAGTCCTTATTCGAGTTCCATGGTCGCAGGGAAACAAAGTTGCTGTGTCGATGTACACCACGGAGAGGACGTCGGTATCGATAGGGATACCGGTGGGCGAGGGTGGTCTCTGGAGGTGGTGGAGGGCTAGGAGAGACCTGAGGGAGGAAGAAGGAATGTCGATGAGGGAGGGAAAGGGAAAAGAAGGATCGCGAAGGACGGGGGGTCGGGCGGAGGTGGAGTGGAGAGGAGGAGAGAACCGACTAAGGCTCAAGCTAAGGGACGCAGGACGGGACAGCTGAAAATAATTATTCTCGAGGAAGTCGGAGGGTATTGGTACCGTCTGGGGGCTTGACAATTCCCCGAAGGGAAGCCCGAGCGGCGATGATACCGTCTGTTACCCGGAGTGGCTGTCCTTGTGGCAGCGGGTGGGGACACACCGACGTATTTTACCCGGCTGGTACGGCAGCTCAATACCCGTCCAAGAGATACCTTAGGTACGTAGGTAAGCGACCGGTTAGTTCTGGGCTAGTGTCGGGCTACGGTTTAGCTGCTTCCCTGTGGCCATGCGAAAGACCAGCGCCCCTCCCGTCCTCTCCCGTTGTCTGGTGCTGGCAATGACCATAAGAATACATACGGAGTACTCCATACTGTACTACACACAATGGATGGGAGACCAGGTGGGGAGACTCTCCCCATGTCGCCATTTCACCATATATGTTCCGTCCATAGAAAGTATGTAAATATAGGAGTGTCTCGACTCCAGAACAGGCGGTGTAAACAGCCCATTCAACCGTACATATTGCTAGGAGATTTAGTAGCGACAGGGATGGCCCTCCAGACAGGTCACTCGTCACCTTCGCGATGGTTCCAGACGCCATGAGGGGTTCCCAGGCAGACTCCATTAATATTATCCTACTATGTACGCCCGCAGTGGATGCATCTCTCCCGTCTCAGAATTCGAGATGGACCAACCCTCGCTGTCACACACCTCTTCCGCACAATCCAATCACCGCGACCCGGCCCCGTCTTGCCGAGATGAGATCAAGGGGTCGCGGCTCCATCCTCAATCAATTCCATGGGACACAGTCCACTTGAATCAGATAAAGCCATAATCAACAACAAACCTGATCGTCCCCCAACCAGGGAACCACTCTCCTCCCCAAATTCGATGAATGAACACATGTGGGCGACCGATCCACCTCCAGCAACACCACGTTCGCACCGTCGCATCGCATCGCTACGTGAACGCCGCCATCATGCCATGGCACACCCACAGAGCGACAGAACCCTACCACAAATAGACAGCAGTACCTCGACAGAGTACCATGTCTCCCCACCCGCCAGTGCAAAGTACTGCCAATAATAATCCCCTAGAGCAATTGGCTCACTCACCCATGCATGTCAACGGTTCCTTAAACCCAAGAGAGTGATGACACGTAACGGTCGACCCTCGGAACGGACGAATCCGGATGCGAAGCGCGCAGAGCATTGGGTGCATTAGGGGAATTGTGTGTACCCTCGTCTGCGACAGGGGTCACGGCATCGTCTCCAGACTAAAGCTGCGTCGGGTCATTTTCAATGGGGGCCGATCATCGCGCAGTTGTGTAACGTGCCTTGGGCTGGGCCTGGGAAGATGGTCTCCCTTGCAGCAACAATGGCAATTGTCTGCTGGATGGTCGTGACAAAGTCTGTAGCTTCAGTTTGACATCCTAGATAGTGTGGGCGAATACACTCTGTTTGGGAATCCTGCGTAGGAAACGACATGGAAACGAAGAGGCCATAGAGTCGTGCTCCACGAAGACGACAGGATCTCGCACGAGGAATTCTTCCCGCCCTGCCAGCCATTTGTCGCCCCGCCAATGGCACTTATGGGCCGGGGTGCCAACCGGTTCTCCAACTCGAAGTTGGACGGACTTGTTCGCTGATCGACTCTCGGCCCGTCCACCGTTTCCATCCAAAGTACTAACACCTCCCACAGGCCCTAGGCGACATGGTGGGTGAACGGCGACCTGATCAACCGCGGAAATGTCAGAGTCTTCCCCAATGGCAGGCTAATGCCAACCTTTTTCATCCTGAAGTCACAGACGGCTGGTCTACAACCCCCCCATTAGGAAATACCTGCGAACGAGCCCTCTAGCCGGTTCAATCCTAGGGCATATCGAAAAAGAAAACATCCCCGCAAAAGTACCAACCTCCTACAGCACCCTGATCGCACCATGTCAAGGCTTCAACACACATGGTCGATGCGGCTCTTGGCTGACTGCGGCACAGTCAGTCCACCTACGTCGGTTTCCGCGGGAGTTATATCTCAGTTCATATAGTGTGATGGATGACCGCACCTTGACCAATCAGTCCGACGCTTCAACCGAGCAATCGCTCATGGCGTAGGCAACCTCGGAGCTTGGCGGCTGTCCAACAAGTTTCTTTTGATGGGTGGTGTGTTGGCAGCTGCAAGCCTGTACTTAAGGACTAGAGGAGAAGATCATGGGAGGCTGACGTGATAGGACAAATATTAAAGCGAACAGCGAGCGCCTATCGTTCCTGGTGCACGGCACAACTGTAATAACATAAACTTCACGTGTTTCATTGTGCAAGGATGCTTATGCATCGATTTTCTTCTATCCTACTTCGTATCCTCACGATATATAACCCTTTTAAACGTTTGTTCGCCCTGGTGAGACTCAGACGGGAAGTATGTAGTCAGTATCCATTCTCCTGTTTGGTTTGTGGCTGTTGAAAACAATAAGCGCCATCCTGTCACTTATCCCGATATATATCTTTTCATGAAGTCCCGCCGATACCAAGGGTTTTCGCAACATGAGGACCGCCATCATGAGTCCTATCCCGCTAGATGTTAATGGCTAGGTAGTAGGCGCCCTCTCTCATGGGGTTCGCTACCACGGCTTGCCCAACTGCTGAATGGCAAGTTATAAAGAGGAATACGAAGTTTACGAGAACGCATTTGGAATTGCTCAAATGTGTACTCAAAACCCCAATGTCCTAGCTTCTTGGCTCGAATCAACTCTTCTTTATACATCTTTACCGGGTTTTTCTTGCACCTTCACAATGTCTTATGAAGTATATACCGCCGAATACCTTGGCCAGCCGAATCATGTTGCTATCTATATCGGAACGCAGCCCAGCGCGGATGAAACCACTCGGACCGGCCTGATGTATCATGTTGTGGGAAATATCCTCCAGGGGATGACCTACCAGAAGCGCGACACAAAGGACCCTCTCCTCTCGGCCACATACGTACCGCACACCAAGAAGAAGATCGGAACTATCGCGACTGGAGACCTAACCAGGTTCGAAACAGAGTGCTGTAACGTGATTGCCCCGCTAGGATCTCAGGTCTCTACCTAGTAAAATACGGAAGAATACACCACCTGCATCAAGAGAAATTCCACCGGATATTGATCCAGTATGTCAGGCACAAGTTCAAGCCAGTCGGGTTTGAACCTACAGGCAATTGTAGCATCGCAGAAATCCCAGAACTCCGGGTACCAGCCAGCGCTTTCCCAGTCCAGCAGCGTGATTCTGAACTCCGGACACTCATTACAATTTTCAAGCCTTTCCACCATAACGTTCTTCGGTTGAAGGTCACCGTGGGTAAAGACAGTGTGGTGGCCGTTCAAAGTCCATTTAACCATATTCCATAATAATTGAATGTACTGATCCGATTCTGTCTGGCGGAGTTTCTCGATGATAGCAAGATTCTTATCATCTTAATTCTCGAAAGGACCCGAAATTTTAGGATCTGGACCTTCCGTCCAAAAGACCCCGTCAAGATAAGGCTGGCGATTTAACATCCCAAGGTAATCAGGTGGCGGGATACTCCGTAGCTCCGTTATTACATCTTTGATCAAGTTGCAAACTGTAGCTTTCTCATCTGGCTTCAGGGACCGCAGCATTTACTTAAGGGTATCGCCAGGGAGATAATCCATAACAATATAAGACTTTCCGGTTTCAGGGTCCTTGAAAGCTGCGTAGACTTTAGGGACCGGAACTTTGCTGTTTATGGCAAGAAACCTCAGATTTTAGCCTCGATTAAGGACACACCCTGGCCCATTTTCACCGCGAAATGCTCGTTCACCCGGACGACTTTGGCCGTTGTGTCTGGCGTGCTAATAAGTTCCGTCGCGGCCTCGATCTCCGCGACAGTTGGAACGCGCATGGCGTCACAATCCTTCGTCCTGACATCTCTAGATAAGGACAAGGATATATGAGTTGGGATGCATGAAGATTGGATTCGATATTTTAGCCTGACCATGAGTAGGCTTGTTCGCCCAGGCCCTGGCACGCAAACACTGGCTGGAAACTGATCAATGTCTTGACCTCAAGACGGGGGTGAGGAAAAGGTTGGCGGGTGCGATTCCTGCCTCAGGCTGTTACACCCATTAGCTTCTGCACGTGACTAATCTGCGCATGGCGTGGAGGTTCACCATAACAAACATGAAAAAACAGTAAGATTGGGGGAAATTCTAGGGATTAGTAGGTGCCCAGATCAATGGTACGAATCGGCCTTCGATGATTGGTAGGCCCTATACCACATTCGCCTTCATTCATATGGTTCTACACCAACTACCAGCTACCATCCCCCTATGTTGTAGTTCGCGTGAAGGTCTGACAGTAGCGGCCATCGCATTGGGCTAGTGGATCACGTTGTGGCTGGGCCTTGATGGTTTTCAGAACGATATTATGCCACACTTAGGTATGCATTCTGGTATTCTTTGTTTCTGGTAGACCACTTGAGATGAAAAGGCGGCGAAATTTATATTTACGAGCACATCATGGTCATACACTACCAACTGCCTGTTGATCTTCGTAGATGGGTTCTTCTCAACATGTTTTGAGGTAGTTTAGTCCAAGGCTAAGGACTATAGAGGCTCGTGTTTGGGTCCTGAGGATGCCTAGTCTGGGCTTCTGAATACACGGAGATAAACCCTGTCACACATCGAGCCGCGTCTAAACCGTCTAAACTACACAGCCACTGACAAAAGCTGAGTAGGTTCTTTTACATCATTCTAGTCATCAAGATGATATGATGCTGATGAATATGATGAATAAGCCAAGCATAGTGCAAAGCCCGAACTCCGCATAGCTACCCGGTGATTAAGGTTGGTAACTCCGAAGGCATCCATCTAGACAACGGAGTATAAAACTGGAAGGGAGAACGCTAGATTGGATCTCCAGCATCACAATAAATCACAATATCAACCAAATTAAGATTTCCAATAACGAATATGACAGCACAGAGAAGCGTTCTCATAACCGGTGGCACATCCGGCCTGGGATACCACTGCGCCCTCGATATCGCCCGCCAACACCCCGAATACCAAGTGATAGTCGCCTCGCGAACAGACCCCAACGATGCAGCCGGATCGATCAACAAACAGCTAGGCCAGATAAATGTCAGCTACCTCAGCCTTGATCTCTCCGGTCTCGCCAAAATCCGTGCATTCGCAAAGCACTGGGAGGAGCAGCGTTTTCCCGCCTATCGAGGCGCTCGTGCTCAACGCCGGCCTGCAGCTCCCTGGAGAAGTCAGCTACACGACAGACGGCTTTGAGAAGACATTTGCAGTCAATCATATCGGACATGCACTGCTATTCTCCTTACTGCGCCCCCATTTGTCGAACACCGCCCGCATCGTCGTCACGGCAAGCGGCACGCATGACCCCGCGCAGAACAGTGGTCTGCCAGACGCAGAGTACATTACTGCCGAAGAACTGGCCCATCCTACGCCAAAGTCTGCTAAAAATGCTGGAAGACAGCGTTACGCGACAAGCAAATTGACGAATATTCTCTGGACCTACGCGTTGGACCGCCGGTTTCGCGAAGTGAAGGGCAACAAATCTTGGACGGTGGTCAGTTTCGATCCGGGCCTCATGCCGGGAACGGGGCTGGCACGGGATGCAAATGTCGTTTTGCGGTTCTTGTGGAACTATGTCCTGCCTCGGGCGATACCCTTGTTGCGTGTGTTAATTGGAACTCCTAATGTCCACACTGCGAAAGAGTCGGGAGAATCACTTGCGTGGCTGGCTGTCAGTCCAGAGACGGCAAGGGTGAGTGGTGTTTATTACGAGGGACGACGGCAGATCAAGTCCAGCAAAGAAAGCTATGATGAAGAGAAGCAGGAAGATCTCTGGGAGTGGTCTATTCAGACTACAGCGACCACTCCTGAGGAGAGAGATCAGTTCTCGTTGCGTGATGTGTGCTCGGCCTAATATCTATTGTTTCATGTGCTCAAGCCCTTTTCCTTTATGTCTTGTTCATGTATTTCTATATAGAGTCCCCTGTCTGGATCCTGATAATTGTAGTATCAATTAGGATATAGTAATGTTTAATACTTCATTTCGTCAGATCGTATCTCCGCTGGATATTCTTTAAATAGTTATAGACGTCTTCTATATAGACTTGTAGTTTAGCCCTTTTTTTTTTCAACTTATATCCAGCGCCTCAAGCTATATGTCCTTATAATCCTGACTACAATCCCCTTTTACGCAGACTTGCCGCTGATATCCCATTCCTATCCTTTGCATGCGGATCCGCCCCATGCTCAATCAAAAGCTTGCCCAACTTCACACTCCACTCCACGGCATCAATAACGACCGGTTTGCCGTACCCATCACGCACATTAGCATCGGCCCCATGCTCAAGAAGCAAATTGATAAGCAACTGCCGATTGTTCCTGACCGCATCAATGAACGGAGACGTGCCATCCCGGTCTCTGGCATTCGGATCGGCACCGTGCTCAAGCAGAAGCCGGGCCATCTTCATATCGCTGTTTTCCACGGCAGCGGCAAGGGCCGTGTCGCCCCTTCGATTGGCCGCGTTGACGTCCGCCCCCCGCTCAATCAGAAGGGTGGCCATCTCGTGGTATTCCTGCTTTACTGCGTAGTAGATCAAGGGATCGGGATCTCTGTTTTTTTGTTCGGGCTGGAACCGCGGTCGAGAAGAAGTCGCATGACTTTCAGGTTTCGTGCATATGCGGCTGAGAATAACGGCGAAGCGCCTCTGTCGTTGGCGACGTTCGGGTCGGCGCCATGGTCGAGGAATATCTTGACGAACTCCTCCATGTCGTCCTCGAGACATACCCAGTGGAATAGCATGCAGCCATATATATCCTTTGCGTAGATATCGGCGCCGTGCTCGAGGAGAAGGATGAAGAGACTCTTGTCGCCTTGCTTCAATGCCCAGTCTAACGGGGTTGTGAGATCCTGGAGGAAGTTCGCTGGTGGATTCACATTGGCTCCAAGTGTAACCAGTTTCCGGAATATTTCGTAACGCTTTGTCCTGGCGGCCCAGGCTAATGGCGTCTCGCGGATGACTGTGTTCGAGTCTGCTGGTTCTGGCCTCCACATGCATTCGGTGTTGATGTCGAGGCCGTGGGCGACAATCTTGTCAAAGGTATCGGTTGCCCCATTCTCCAGACTCTCGGATAATATGGACCGTCCATGTTGATCTGCCTGGTCGGCATCTGCAACGTGTTTAAGGAGTATGTCGAAGAGCTTGTGATAGTAGTTCTCGGCCGCCCAGACCAGGACTCCACTTCCAGACACATCGTTAGGATCAAAAGTGGCGTCGTGCTCGGCTAGTGTGCATATAATCTCTTCTCTTCGAGACTTGTCGACTGGCAGAGCGAACGGGGTATGTTGTATCACTGATCCCAGCTCAATCAGCTTGTGCATAGTGTCTACATGTCCACTCGCCACAGCATGCCAGATGGGCAACCTCTCATTCGCATCCACGGCATTGACGTCCGCACCGTGGTCTACCAAGAGTTGGACAATCTTCCCGTGCCCACGTCGCGCAGCCCAGGACAAGGGCGTTTGATAATCCGAATCCTCCAAGTCGGGGTCGAAATCGCTCCTGGAAACAAGCATTCCGACTACGGCTTCGGAGCCGCCTTCCGCTGCATACGAGAGTAGTGTCCGTCCACGGCTATCCTGGATGTCATTCTGACCGTTCTTCTGGGCGAGGAAGACCTCAACGACTGTGTCATGGCCATGCTGCGCGGCATAGAGCACAGGACTGAGGCCGTTGTTGTCGACATAGAACGGATCCACGTCGCTTCGCGTTAAAAGCAACCACACCACGTCAATGTGCCCTTTCTCCGCAGCGTGGGATAATGGTGTTCGGCCTCGACTATCAGGCATGTCGGCCCGTTGTCTAGGTTGAGACAGTAGTTGCCAGGTACGTTGTAAATCTCCTTCTCTTGCTGCTGCCTCGCAAAGATTTACCAGGTCGTTTTCCGGGGAAGGCCGTTTCTGAGCTTGAGTGTCAAATAGCTTCAGTTCGGTGATGGTGGGTGGTGGTTCTTGTTTGTCTTTTCCTGTCGCAAGTTTCCTTCGGATGGTCGCAAGACGTTGACGCTGAATACACAACGCTCGCGAAGGATACTGGGCTGGTCGAAATAGCCTAAGATCAACAGGTACCAACTCCGACCTGCAGACTCTTTCGCGAACTTTTCCATGGTCAGGGTTGTATCCCGGAGATACACGCCCATCCAGTCGTCCTCCATGCCGACTTCTGTGCAAGGAAGGATAGCGAGAACCAACCCGTCTGCACCGACTGCCATGGTGTACAACTGCAGATGAAGACCTTTGTTGTCTAATCTCCAGGTATTTTGGCTGAAAAAGACGGCCCCGACTTGACAATGATGTCGTGCGACTCGCTAAAGGCTGCTGCAGAGCTGGCCAGAAGACCGCCGTCATTCCCATTATCACTGTCATCCTTCCAAGCAAAGATCGTATGGTCGTCCGAAACATTTATGATCTCTTCCTGTAATCTGATGAAAGCTTTGTCTCCTTCGCCATAGAGCAAGGGCATGTTAATCCCAAAGATACCCATCAAGCAGTAGGCTTCGTCCTCAATTCTGGTTGTCTGTCTCTGCGAGGCCCACGACATCCGTTGAGCCACACTCATGGTCTCCAGACTCTTGGACCCATCCAGGATACCCAATGGGATATTAGTCCGCTCCGAGATCTCATTCTGCAAGCTGTCTCTTGTTCCCAAGACGTTCCACTCTCGATCGAAGAAGATCACTTCCTTCGGCGCAATCAGCTCCTGCAGCGTCCATCCCCGCGTAAACCACCTGCTCTCGGAAAAGTTTACGGCCGGTACATCGGCGAGATAAGCGTAACAGACATCCGCCTCCTCATACCAACGATACATAGAGTTGATCGCTTCAGACAGCTCGGCACTGCTGCTCTTGTCGATACAGCAGGTATCCACCCAGACATATTCGTAAGATGGTGCGGCCGTCTTGCAGCACTCTTGGATTTTCCGGTACCCTTCGCTGTCAATCATCAGGCCCTTCCGCATGTCATCAAAAGTGATTTCCTCGCACCCCAAGTGTGCGAGAGAATGGCATATCGCGGGGCATCCTTGTCAGGGACCACTTCCATGGCGAGCGTGTTGCCGCCGTCTTTGATATGGATTAGGCGCATGATGAGCTGGTACGGCCTAGGGACCACCTGCACTTTGGCTGTAGAGAGTGGTCAATTGTGTTGGAATGGGACATTAGGGGATAAAGACACAGTTGAGCCTCGTATTCGGCAGAGGATTGCGGGGCTCTAGTCTATTTATGCCACGAATTTGGGGTCTAGCCGCAAGTGAGACGGGTTTATTCAATCAAACTAATAATAGAGGTGGTTGGGAGGTTTTTGAGGCTTGTTTGTAAGTTGGTGGTTCCGTATGAAGCCTTTTGGTATGCCATTTTTATGCATAATTTGATTAGTCAAGAATCGACATGAGGGTGTTCAGCTTGAGCCAATAAGACCCATCAAATTGGTCTTCGTGCTTCTCTACCTGACATATAGTATCTCCTGCATCGATTGTATAAGTGATGGTGTGGGTGTTAAGGATTTCCATGTGCAGTGACCAGCCCGAACCCAACTTCCATAATATGTCAGATACTGCAGAATTTCAGTTTCTCCTGACAGGCCCTTTCTAAACAAAGCAATTATTCAGGAGTGGGTGGACACATCGATCTCCGATCTTGCCGGGTGGGTTGATCTGCAATCGATTCCCCATTCCAGCTGCGCCCGGACTTGGCGCTTCTCCCCCCCCCCCAGTCTCCGCCAGCTCAAACCCTTTCTGATGTCTTCCGCTCCTCTCCCATGGTACGCCCGGACGAAGTCATCTCAACATGGTTCTGCGCATGATCCTGCTGGCGTCCTTGCCTCTGGTCGCATTCTATGTCTACAACAAGCTTCGGTACTGCCGCGTCGAACAGTTCGCTGCTTGGCCGCAGCTGGAGAAGTCGGCCGTATGGGGGCATCTGAAGGCCTTGCATGAGTTTATCATTGCTCGCGAACCTAAACGGCACATCGGTAAGTTGACCGTTATCTATCTGACCGTTTATTGGATGTTGATCGCCGTACTAGACATCGTGTTCAGGGAGATATGCAAGCACTTGCGCAATCCGCCGCTGTATATCCTGGACCTCCGCCCTGTGCAGCATCCATTGGCCATTATATGCAGTCATGAGATTGCAGAGCAGATATCCAGGCCCTCGAAAGAACTCCCGTATAGTCCGCCCAAATCCCCGACGTTTAGTGCCCTCATGCCGGTCCTGGGGCCGAAGTCGATCATCACTGCATATGTATGTGCGCCTGTCCAACCTGTTCTCTTTCCAATGCTGGTTTCTGAAAAAGTCCCAGGGCGAGGAATGGAAAGGCCTCCGCAAGAGATTCAATCCTGGATTTGCGCCTCAGCATCTCATGAGCCTCCTACCCTGCATCATGGACAAAGCATGGCCATTCATGGAACACCTCGATCGGTATGCCGAATCCGGCGAAGAATTCACCCTGGATGAACTATGCGTCAATCTCACCTTCGACATCATCGGTTAGTTGACACTACCTCACGCATCCCACTCA
This sequence comes from Aspergillus micronesiensis, assembly GCA_039763685.1. Taxonomy (NCBI): domain Eukaryota; kingdom Fungi; phylum Ascomycota; class Eurotiomycetes; order Eurotiales; family Aspergillaceae; genus Aspergillus; species Aspergillus micronesiensis. The sequence goes on along the minus strand of JASHHO010000068.1, from coordinate 588,332 downwards.
CCACTAATAGATAAACCTCAGGCGCCGTCACCATGGACGAAGACCTCTGCGCCCAACTCGGCAAAGACAACCAAACCGAGCTCGTCAAGCTCTACCGCAAACTCACCTACACATACCGCACCAGCAGCAGCACGCAATGGGGCTGGCTCGAACCACGCACATTACTCTACCGATGGTGGCTCACCCGACGCATCGACACCATCCTCAGCGCGCACATCAAGACCAAATTCGCCCAACTCAAGGCCGCTCAACCTGCCGAGAAAACAGAGAAGACGCAAAAATCACGCAGCGTCCTATCACTAAGCCTCCAGGACATCGACCACCTCGACTCGAACATCATCGCACAAACCCGCGATCAGCTAAAGTCCTTCCTCTTCGCCGGCCACGACACAACCAGTGTCCTCCTCCAATGGGCATTCTACGAGCTAAGCCGCACCCCGCGCGCAATGTCCGCCATCCGCACCGAACTCGACGAGATCTTCGGCCCCGATACATCCCCCGCAGACGTCCGCAACATGCTCCTCTCCGAAAAACGGGAAAATCTCGTCCGTCAGATGTCGTACACCTCCGCCGTCATCAAAGAGATCCTGCGTCTCTACCCGCCCTCCGGAACGGCCCGTCTCGTCCCCTACGGAACAGGCTTCACCGTCCAACTCCCAGACGGGACCTCTCTCTGTCTCGACGGCACACTGATGTACAACTGTGCGACCATCGTCCAGCGCGACGAGTCGGTTTACGGCCCTACGGCGGACGAGTTCCGACCCGAGAGATGGCTCGGAGATACCGATACCAGCATGCAGACGAACGTCGACGTTAAAGAAGGTGGTGTGGCGGACTCCGCTAAGATCCCTGTCAGTGCGTGGAGGCCGTTTGAGCGTGGGCCACGGAATTGTATCGGTCAGGAGCTGGCGAATCTCGAGGCAAGGATTATCCTGGCTTGTATGGTGCGAAGGTACGACTTTGAGAAAGTGGGGTTGGGGGAGATTGCTCGTGATGAGAACGGGGAGCCGATCTTGAATGCTAATGGGCAGTATGAGGTTAAGAGTGAGTTATATAATGTAAGTCTGTCCTTGATGTTGGTTTTGGTCGTTGGTGTGACATGCTGACTGTGATTAGACTATGCAGGTGACGGCGAAGCCGGTCGATCGGATGAATGTGAAGGTTCGCCTGGTGCCAGGTGCGACGCGCGCTTTGAGGGGATATATAGCGGGCTAGTATATAATCTGTGAATCTATGATTCTGGATATGAAGGAGGATTTCAATTCATGAGACTCAACATAGCTAGTCTAGCAGTGCTAGTGTTTATAATTCATCGAATACTTTGTGATCTTGGAATGAAAGAGGATTTTAAGTAAACATACTGGCCAATGGTAGTCAATGTTCACAAGAATAGTTTATCGATACAATGACAACCGAATATCGAACCAAACTCCATCCTCATCTATCCGAACTGGAAACAACACCGTCTATACCAATCCCAAAAGGTAACAAAAGCAAAAATTTTACAAGGGAATCAATCTTCGGAATCAATCATTGCTTCTTTCCAAGTATCGAGCCACGCCTCCAGAATCTGCTCAGCATCGGAAAGAGATTCAACCGTAGCCGCCAAATTCTGTCGACAAGCCTCGAGGCGCTCCGTAAGTTCACGAGCCTTTGTAACATGAACTCTTAAATGAGATGCGCCCGCATCGGCATCATCCATAATAGCAGGGAACCCCTGACCAGACAAGAGAGAGCCAGACGGAGGGGTGTCTTCCTTCTTGGCCTTTGCCTTGCCCGTGGCCTTGCTCTTGCCACCACGTTTAGCAGGTGGAGACTCAAAGACTCGCTTTCACCTTCCGTCTCATCAGCCTTGCGTTTACGTGTCCGACCACGAGCACCTTGATTTTTGGGTGCCGATGCAACCTTGGTTTGCGATGAGTCTGCCTCGGTGGTGGGGGGCTTAGGGGGCCGGAGACGGAGACGTCTTGCTACAGGCGCATCGCTGGTATCTTGGGGCTGGGAATCGGTAGTGATGTCGGCTTCCACATCGCGCTTACGTTTTTTAGACGTAGGGGAGGCAGCTGTATGCATGATCAGCGGAGGACGCACCAAACATGGAGAGGGAGAAATTGACCTACCATCAGGGACGTTTCCGTCCTTACCCATGTTTTGACGGTGCAGACAGTGAATATTGAGGCGCTTGCAGTCGGCACATGCAGGGGTGAGCTTCGTCTTTCTTACAGGCCGAGGGCTGGCTGTAGGAATAACAGGCGCTTCTGGGTGTGGTTTGTCTTCAGGATGACAGGAAACATTCGAGCCTGTGCTAGGGGTTCCGGGAATAGCTGATTCCTGTTCATCGTTTGCCGGGGCAGGTGCAGGTGCCGGTACCGGTACTGGTGCCAGCGCCAGAGAGGGTAGGTGCTGTCCGCCCTGAGAAGAAGAACTCGTAGAAGTAGGAGGAGTAGAAGGATCAGGAATGGCAGGGTTGTCAGGTGTGGCAGGAGTATCAGGTGTGACAGGAATAATAGGAGTAGCAGGAGGACCTAGAGGGAGCGGAGAATCCCCAGCCTGAGATCGATGGGGAATATCCTGAACCTTACTAAAGGTCTGGGGGCTTCCACTAGGGCTTTCAGACAGCCGCTGCTCAAGTTTGGTGAACTTTTGAAGCCGTTTCTCCTGTAGTGCACCTTGAGCTTCCTCCTGGTCGGAGATCTTTCGATACTCGGCGTTCCACACTCTATCATCTGAACCATGACGAGTATCCCACCAGGGACCAGGGTTAGCGGAGGATGGAGGGGCACTGGTTGGATTTTGAGCGGGCTTGATCAGAGTAGAAGGAACCTGGGTACTCTCAACTTGAGTAGAAGGTGCTTGGAAAGAGTCAACCCGAGTAGACGGCACTTGGACAGATCCAGCCCGCGAGCAAGCTACGCAAACTTCAGGCCCGGAGTCCTGTCCATCTCGAGAGGCACCGCACCTAGAGCACCAGGGAGTCTCCTGCAAACCGGCCATTGCGGGGGATAAAAAGAACTGCCTAAGAGGTAAAAAGCGAGTCAGTCGGTTCATTGTGAGCTGCAAGCAATCAGATAGAGTTGATCGAGGATAGTACCTTCCTGAAGATGAAGAGAAAGTTAGAAAGGTGTGGGGTCGAGATGATGTGTAGAGCTGATGATTGATACCGACGAAGACGAGGAAACAGACGGTTTATATAACTGAGAAACAGAATGAAGCCATCAGGAACGGTAGTTTCCAGGATGTACATAAAGACATCCAAAGCCTCTTTCTTCTATTGAAGGCATTGAGTGGTCTCGGTCAGATCAAAGACTTTCCACGTGTTGAACAAGTAGATGGAAAGCCTTTGTTAACGGCATTTGTCCTATAAAAGACTTTTCCATTGTTAGGAACCAACTATCCATGGTCATTGGTCCTATATTTGTCTCGTCGTTTGCTATCAACGAGTTTCTTTGTCGTGGATGCAGGGACCGGACGGTATATCCATTGAATCCTATGCTCATAAAGAACATACAAGGATGTTAGTAGCAGTAGTCATCTGTTCTGTTCGAGATGGAATAGTCCCGACTTCCATATCTGGTAGAACATGCAGCGTCAGTACTGTAGATATTGCATGTAATATGTAGAGGAAAGGTGTAGAAGTAGTGAATCCATGCGGGCCAGATCTCCGCCGATCCAACCCGCCAAGACCCTCAATGACGTCCATCTCCCATTCCTTAACTCACCTCACTTCAACTCAACTTCAACCTCAACCACCACAAAAACCACCTACAACAGCAACATGACCCCCCGAACAGCATCCGCCCCGTGCGCGCCCTCTTCCAATCCCACCTCTCCAAAAACACCTCCTCGACCTTCACCCTCTCCACCATCGCCCTCGACGACACCAACACCCCCGTCCCCCGCGCCCGCGTCTGCGAATTCCGCGGCTTCTGGCCTTCCCCCTCCCTCCACCCCAGCGCCCTCGACGCCCTCAATGCGCAATGCGGTGGTCCCAACCCCAACGTCTGGGAAAGCGACATGCTCTCACTCACGACGGACGCGCGCATGCCAAAGGCGCAGCAGCTCGAGGTGTCTGGACATGTTGCGGAAGGGGTCTATTGGTTGGCGGATGTGATGAACCAATGGCGCGTGCGGGGGCGGGCATATATCATTGGGGATGGGAAGGGGGGGCAGAAGGAGGAGGAAGCGAGGAGGGAGGTCTTGAAGGGGATGAGGAGGGTCTCGCCTTCTGCCTCTGGTAGTGGTGAGGAGGCATGGAGCTGGGAAAGCAGGTGACGACGTATTTTGCGAATCATTCGCCTGCTATGAGAGGTATTTATCCATTCATCTGGTGGTTTCTCCATTGGGTCGTTTCTTGTCTGACGTTTGTGGATAGGCTCGTTTAAGAATCCTCCTCCTGGGACCCCGAGATCGGAAGCACCGACGAACCCTGAGCTGAAACTCGGGCAGAAGGTGGAGAACTTGCATGATCCTGTTGCGCGGGCGAATTTCCGAGTGGTGGTTATGCGACCGTTTGAGGTCGAACGGCTGGATTTGTCCGATTTGCAGAATGTGCGTCGCCAGCAATGGACATTTGTAGAGGACCAAGAAGGTACAGGTCGCTGGGAGGAGGTTGAGCTGTGGCCGTGAGACAAATGGGATAAAGCGATATAACTACGACATAGACACATACATGCTAATCACATGAGATATCAAACCAACCTGGTTTATCTACCGTTTCATATATGTAAGGTAATGATACCTCGCGGGAGGCGCTTCTTTACGAGCTCGAAAAGACGGTTTGTCTGCCCCGCAATCGGGATCCAGCATCATCCGGGCGAGACGCTATGGACATGTCTCTCCTTATCGCAGCGGAATTGTTACTCTTCATTGCAAGTTTTCTGAAGAAAGAAAGAGAGATTAATGCATTGGCTCAAGCCAACCAGCGGATGTATTCCCTCCTCAATCCATTCCTTTATCGACACAACGCGCTGAGGTCTGAAGGCTCGGCGCTATTGTGGGCTGCTAAACAAGGAAATGTGGCCACGGCTCGACTCTGTGTTTTGGAGGGAGCTACTCTTGAAGTGGTTGATAACAACGGCCGAACACCTCTATACTGGGCTGCGTGTCATGGCCACACGGGAGTGGTCAAGATCTTACTCGATACTACCTACCGGACGGCGGATGTCGACCGTAAGAAATTCTACGGTCCTACGCCATTGTCCATAGCCGCGGCAAACGGCCACCTGGAGATAGTGAGGCTGTTATTAGGGACTGGGAGGGTAGACGTCAACTCAAAAAATGCCCACAACCAGACGCCACTTTATAAGGCCGCGCAGAACTGCTATGAGGAAGTGTGAAGCTGATACTAGCTACTTGCCGGGTGGATGTCGACTCCAAGGACAGCGTTGTAGCACGCCATTGTCCGAGGCTGCATCAGAGGGCCACATAGAGGTGGTGAAGCTGCTAATTGCGACAGGCCAGGTGGACGTGAACTCCAAGGACTCCGGTGGTCGCACGCCATTGTCTAGGGCTGCTGGTGACACCTCGCCCTTGTCTAGGGGCACATCGAAGGATCATGAGGCTGTGGTGAAGTTGTTACTTGCTACTGCAAGATGGACGTGGACTCGAAAGACTCTTATGGTTGCACATCATTGTTGTGGGCTGCATCGGGTGGTCATGAGGAGATTGTGAGGTTGTTGCTGGAGACTCAGCATCTGAACGTCGACTCGAAGAACTCTGATGGCTGTACACCGTTGTCGTGGGCTGCGTCAGAGGGGCATGAGGCGGTGGTGAAGCAGTTACTTGCGACTGGGCGCGTGGATGTGAACTTAAAGGACTCCAGTGGCTGTACACCATTGTCGAAGGCTATGTCGGGGGGGCACGAGGGGGTAGTGAAGCTGTTACTTCCAGTTACGCAGGTGGAGACGGCCGAGGTGCCTATATAGGAATATTTCATACTTCGAGCCCGTCCACAAAGTAGCCACCGTGTGCCATAGAAAGACTTCCCAGAGAGAGGTGGGAACCAGCGCAAGGTGACAGAGGCTAGAGACAAGAAATTAGGCTGGTCAATTTGGAGCAGTAACAGGACTTGAATCTCTTCGTTTAGCATGACTACCTGCATGATATAGTAGGACAAACAATGTCACGTGAAAGACCAGGGTTCACACATGATGTCCCCCTCATCGCCATGGATATCTACCACCACTATTCAGGCCCTTCCCTCTGGACATCTACTGGTACAGACGTTCTTATACAGGTTAACATTCTAGGTTTCATCTATGCAGTCACCACTAGATACTGAGGATTAGATCGAAGGATACCCTGGTCCACGAGCTCGTTGGGTATCCCAACGAAAGCCCTCAATAACAAGCTCAATCCTTCTCAACCCCACACCTCCTCAACATGGCCATCTCAATCGCTAGTCCAGGACCAAACGAGGTAGCAACGACATGCTCTCTCTTCCCCAGCGAACGGAGCCGATCAAGCACAATCAGAACCGTTGCACTGGCTGAATTACCTCGCGTACGATAGATTTCCCGACTGGCCCGCAACTGGTCCTCGCTGAGCTCGAGCACCTGTTTTGCCCCTTCAATGATCGCCTGTCCACCAGGATGCAGGGCCCAGTCGAAATCGCCGACACCCAGCTGATCTCCCACTTGGGCTTTTCCCGCCTCAGGGACAGACTGCACCATCCTCTGATAAGAGGGAAGAAGCCTCGTAACATCGGGCTAATCGCATGTCTCACGTATTGCGGCACCTCACGAGTCAGTACCGTCCGGTAGCCTACGAGCACGCAACTCAAATCAGCATCCATCGTCTTCTCGGGCTGAACGGCAACAAACCATCACCATCGGCATAAAAGCCCATGTGCTCAATTGTATCAGGAATCAAGCCATTCCCCCATTCAACCAGTTCAAACAGGGGCCTCGCCTCGTCCTCCACCATCGCATACTCATTGCAGAGCACAAACGCCGCCGCCGCATCCGAGAACAACGCCCCAGCAATACTGATACTCCCTGCGTCCGCTGCCTGTTCCGCAGCCGCCAATTCATGCCGCACATTAGGCGTGCACAGTTCACAGGCAAAGCCGAGGACGCGGACGGGCTTTCCTCGCGCACTCCCCCCGCAGGCGATCTGGGCCGCCGCTCGCATAATCGCCAGCCCTCCCGCGCACCCAACCCATGCAGAAGCATCCGATCCACACCAGCGGGTAGCCCCAGTTTGCGATTCACCAGCAAATCGTACCCCGGGTTCCCCTGGTTGGTGCAAGTGACGCCGATGGTGTGGGTGATCTTTCCCGGGGGGATGTGGGCATCCTGCAGCGCTTTCTTGCAGGCTTGCACGGTGAGATTGACTCCGGCTTGGCGATAGAAGTCGTCCAGCTCGCTGATGGAGGGGGCGGTGGTTCGGGTTGCGAAGCCTTCTTTGTAAGTGTGTATCGCAGATCTTGTCTCGATTCCGGAGGAGCGGTTGATCTGCAGCAGTTTTCGAAGTCTAGGAGATTGGATTAACGTACTCCGTAGACAGCGGGGGAATTGGATGACACGTACCCTGGACGCTCGACATCGTAGAACCGGGCTGCCAATTCCTCCAGCCTTTCTGGTTCCAGGAGATATGGAGGGTATTGGGACCCCAGCCCGGTGATGTACAGGCCTGGAGGGGATGAGCGGTTGGGTGTCATGGTAATTAGATGTGAATGAACTCGAGTGTGCCTGATTGTGCAGAAGCAGCAGCTGCTAACAAATAAGTGATGATTTTTCTACCCTAAAATCCACTAGCGTGCCCATTAGCTGTCTGAGGGGTGTTTTATGTTCTTTAGGTGTCGCCCCCCCTTCACTTCGCTAATATTGATTCAACTTGAATGTGAAGTAAAACAAGCAAGAATCAACTGTAGGTAGTATCTTCTCATTAAGTCAACATATGACAGTTGAACAGTGATATTATAAGTAATAGTAGTATTAATTGATGTCATACATATTTCTGGTCCTACTCTTATAATACTCAGGATTATTTCTGTGGATTTTATGTCACCGAGAGATAATTGCCTGGCTGGTGATATACAGCCATCACAGGGTTTTCCAAATAGGGAAATTAATGAGATCTTAGGCAATATTAGGGATCTCATCCGATCAGGGGAGCCATAAAATTATTACCTTTCATTCCCTATTTCTGTGATGGAAGTGGCGTGCAAAAGTAGGGTATAAATAGAGAGATAGCCATAAGATCCCTACTAGTTAGCTTACATTGGTTACTCACTTCTCTACTTAATGTACACTTTGATAGTCATTACCTTAGGCTGCTCAGGATGTGCTTAGGGCATACTTATCTCCTAGTACAGTAAACAAAAAACAGCGAGAAGTGAGCAGTAAAACGGAAGGGAAACTATCAACTTGGCCAGAAAATCCGGTAACATATGAATACACATATATTTCTTTAACCCAAGCTGCGATACCGGTTATTTCCATAGATCCACCTCCTTATCAGCAGACAGAATCATCTTCTGTTACTTACACAGGCTTCCCACCAGCGCAGACATAGGGGGAATATCCTTAGTTACTATAGAGCTAGCTTTAATGGTACATCTCTCCCCAATCATAATATTCAGGAGCATTATTATAGTACCACTCATCCAGTAGTTTTAATAATAAATATCAGATAGCCGAATCCCACTAATTTTCAATATTCAATATAAGAAGATAGCGTTATGACCTATAATCTAAATACTAATGTCAGGACCAAATTATATATGATTATTAATAACAATCAAACTAACATTTAATACTGTGAAGTTATTAGGTTCATTGATCAACAGTGACTATAATACCTTGAACATCCTCTCACTTCAAGTCCATGAAGCAATTGCTCCCAATCACCACATCACTATTATTATTCAGAAGAAGGCCTTGATAAATGGTACCATACTGACCTTTTTAACTAGAGCAGTAAGCAGTTCCTTCAGGTTATGCAGCCTCTGATTGATTCGACACCCGCTGCCGCGCATTTGAGAGAGATGGTGAGATTACATCATACCTAGTCTTCTTCTATTCTGATGACGCGCACTGGATGACTAGTTAGTGTCTGTCTGGTAATCATAGTCTTTACAATTAGGAATGGTCGTTGATAGTTTAATCCAATTGAAAAAATGTGTATGTTGATGAGGCGGGACTTAGCCAGGGTACTCCATCTATGAATATCAACGGCAACTTGGACCAGACGCCTTGGAATCAATTTCGCTGGGTTCTCTGGATACCCTTACGCAGGTTTGCACAAGCCAAAGACATGGTCACTTTCCTGGGCAACATGTACTTTGAAGAGGATTATCACATCGCCCGAGGCCTTCAACGCCGGATCTTCCAGGAAGACAGAGCTGAGACTTTGCTCATACTGGATGGTTGGGATGAGATCCATGGTGCCAGCCCCGAGGTATCAGAACGGGTCGCTGATCTGGCCAGCTTTGACAACATAATCATCACCTCGAGGTCGACGTTTGCCGACATGCCACCGATCGACCTCATCGTTGATGTGGCCGGACTGAGTGGCGACGCCATGGCCGAGTATCTGGAGGATCGCCTTGGTAGGGACTCGCGGCCAGCCATTGACGAGCTCCAGTCCTTCCTATCCCACAACCAATCTATTCGAGAGATGTTCCGGATACCCATGCATCTTGACTTGCTTCAGTCTTGCTGGCATAAGCTGCGGGCGGATGTGCTGGAAGCCGAGACCGCGAATCAGCCGCCCACAGTGACCACGCTGTTTCAGACCATGGTATCAGAGCTCTGGCTCAAGGACATAGCTGCATTCGTGAATCCCCCCTGCAACGGAGCGGAGGCCACCCTTCTGTCTCCCCATTATCTGGAGGAGGAGATCCGACCGGAAAGCCAATGCCTTGGCACCATCGCGATGGAACTCTTTCGCCTGCAAGAATCAGCGATAAGTCGCAGGAACATTGACAAACTGGCCGAAAGGGACGATCAGGCAAGGAAGCACAAGTGGCTGGCGCCAAATGTAACTCGAACGTCCTTCCTTCATCGAGACGATTACAGCAGGGAGCCTGCGTACAGTTTCGTCCATCTAACCTTCCAAGAGTTCTTTGCGGCGCAAAGTCTAGTCCAGAACCACTCAGCTCTACGCGAGGCTGTCGAGCAACACAAATATGACCCTCGATTTGCCATGGTATTCCGGTTCGTTGCGGGTCTGCTTGAGGCGGATCCAACCAACACGGCGCAGCTGGAGAGTTTCTTTAACCTCATGGCAGCCGAGCCGAAGGACCTGTTGGGTCCGATTCATCAGCTGTTGGTCTCACAATGTTTCAGTCAGGTCCACGGATCGGAACGCCTGGCCGAGATGCGAGCTCTGTGGGAGATTCGAATGAAGAATTGGGTAGTCTTTGAGTGTGGATGGCTAGAACAACCTCGGCTGGTGGCCAAGCTCGACTTCCCCGATCACATTCGCACGGCTATTCTCCAGGATGCAGCTGTGGGCGAACCAATCCGGCTCAAGATATTGAATGCTTTCTACATGAGGGCCACAGAATCACCCGGAATCCAAAGTCTCCTCCCTTCCTGGCTTCAGGCAGACGATATTTCGTCGACCTTGAAGCAAGCACTGCTACGGACATGGGAGATGGATGACCCCAAGCCCCAAGCTTGTCGGGACGCGATCCAGGATTTGATTGATAACCAACAAACCGAATACAATCTTCTGCATGCTGCATTGTCCATCATTGGAGCGGCCGACAATCTCGCGACCAGTCTGATGAACCTGTTGACACAAACAAGCAACCGGGACGTGAAGCTCGCTGTGATTGCCGTCTTCCGCCGCAGTCGCAATTTGGATTCCCATCATATCGTCACATTGGGTAATCTGTTACAAGGACAGGAAGATAATGATGTCCTATTGGCAGTGGCTCAGGCCATGTATGCGCAAGAAAATCTGTCTGACGAGACTCGACAAAACCTGAAGAAAAAGCTAGAGGACAGACAGCTTCTCTCACCAAGTATTTCCGAGTCATCAGTCTATGTTTCTTCCTGGTACCCAATCGTCGGCCTTTCCCAAGAGCAAATTGACTCTCTTCACGCCGACTTGCAGAGTGGGGATACAACAACCAAGCTTCGGGCCATCGATATCTTAAGGAGGGAAGGTTCCCTTTCCCCAGATCTAGTCGTCTCTTTACAGAATCTCCTTAGTGCCTCGAACTCTGACGTTCGTGTCGAGGCAGCCGCTTTGCTCTGTTGTATCTCGACACCGGAGGCAAATGTTCTTGATATATTGCTTGACCGGCTGTTCACTGTTGAGTCTGAGCAGAAGATACGCTTGCTGGGCGCCCTGACACGAAGGGGCCTTTCACCGAAAGCTATCCAGGCACTGGAGTGGGTCTTGAGGAATGAAAATGCGGATGTCAGAGTTGCTGCAATTAGTGCCCTGGCTGCACAAGATCCCCCCCGTCTAGACGAGATATATCAAGTTTTGCGGAATGACAAAGTAGAATACGTCAAGAGTACTGCGGCAGTGGTGCTCGCTTCGCAGTCTGGCTCGGCCCCATACACAGAGGTAGTTGGCCAAGTCAAAAACATGACTGGGCAGCAAATCGAGAACCTGGGTTACACGCAAGACTTGCACGAAGAGATCATCACTGCTATAGTGGATTGGATGAACTCCGAGGCCCATCAGGATGAACAAATATGTGCAATTTATGCACTAGCGTACCAGGAAACACTTTCAACCGGGACTCAGAAAGCCATCTCCGCGAAAGTGAATGTGCATTCCGACCTGGTCCGGGATGCCGTGGCTTATACGATTAGCCAAAGATCAAAGGAATTCATTGTTTCCGCTCTAGAAGATAGAGAAGATCCCGAGTTTTTCAACAATCTCTACCAGGTTTCTCTATGGCGAAGCCTCTCTGGCTTCTCTGAGGCGGTGGTATGGTATTTCAATACCAGTGGCATCTTTTGCGAGAATATGATACCAGTGGTAGAATCTGGTTATCCCCCCTCTTCTGAGATCCGCAAGGCCATTGAAAATACCAGGAAAAACCTCGACTCAGGGGCGCCTAGATATCACATTTCTGGGGGTTTTGGTCCCAAAAAACCGCGGTGAATATATCTACCCAGAAGCGCAGTGAGACCGGGGGTAGGGCAGGGGCGATCGATTTCGGTTTTATGTATGCTTCTCTAGCACCTTCAAAATTCATTGTGTGGTCCTACAGGGCCAAGCACTTCATAGAATTAACTCTTCTCCTTTCCGCTCCTCGATAGTGTGTTGGGAACCTGAACCTTATATAACATGGGCTTAGCCTCCTGGTAGGAGATAGGTTATTCTTCTCTTAGGTCAATTCTCCTCATGTTCCACGACGTATGTCTCTTCCCCGTCTTGCCTTTCCGTGCGCTGATGTCCCTACTGCACACTGTCAGCCCTGAGCACTTGGAAAGAACAGCATCCGTTTCATTCTGGAGGCCTGAGGTGGGCCAATGTCCGCGGATGCGATCCCAAGTCGGAATGATCGAACGTTATAAGGAAACCTGTGTTCAGGCTTCTATAGAGCAGGAACTGGCTACCACATTGGCTACAGTAATTTTGACCCAAGGAAAGATCTTCTTGCTTTGCTCCAGGCACCCTGTCTATCTGAGCACCTTTACTGCCTGCACTGTCCTTAGCAGACTGGCTTCTAGGATTAAACACAACTATACCGTGGTAATAAGGCTGCTGTTGCTGGACTTATTACAATTACTCTCCCACTATATGACCCCACGTAAGCCTCTTGAAGCGATATAGTAATCTTTTTGACTTTATAGATTGTGGGGTATTATAGCTAATCAGTATCTACACAGTCTGATTATAAATATAGCTTGTAATTGCACGGTCAAGCACATATTATTTAGTACTAGCCTATCACCCACATAGACACTTGTTTAGTTAGTAGTGTATAATCACCACAGTATCCTCTAAACTAGGAAATAAAGATGTAGTCCCATTTCGTCTTACAATAGGGTTATACAAGTATTATCATTCATTTATTGTTTTTGTAATGGGAGTGGCGGGCAAAAGTAGGCTATATATAGAGAGATAGTTATAGAGTTCCCACGACGGAGTAGTAGGGCTATATTATTTTAAAGCTAGCTTACTTAGGGTATCTACCTCTCCGCTTAACCTTTGCTTGGTAATTGCCTTAGGCTGCTAAGGGCATGATCCGGGCGTGCTTAGGCCTACTCAGTAGTTTAAAAGGAACGAGGGGTGAGAACTAAAACGGAAAGGGAAAGACTTCGAGCTGGCGAGAAAACCAAGTACGTATATAATGAAAAGAAAGCATGGGAAGAAAAATGCATTGATTCCTTTGCCCCAAATAGTAAATCATCCAGCCAAACACCAGATAACCCCGCCAAACCAAAAGCTTTTCTAGTTTGTATTCTCGAACAAAATTAGAATCCAGACCCCATAACGAACGGCATAGATGAACTGCAAGATCGAATCTGGCAGTATCTCGCTCGACGATAGAATGCCATGCCGACCGATTGAACCAGGAGGAATAAGGGAACGGTGGGGAAGCGCGAAAAGGTTATGCTCATATAGTACTTCAATATCACGTCTGCATCTTATCCTCGTCCTCGTCGTCATCATCTGCGTCAAGTGCACCCCCAGGTATCCGACCCTCATTGAGCTCCTTCTCTAGTCGCGTGATCTCCTGCAGACTGCGCGCTTCCCGGATCATCTTCTCCACGCGCTTGCGCTCCTTATCCGTCAGCTTGACGCGGACGGCTTTATCGGCCGGGGCCCGGTCGGCGCCGGCAGAGGGCACGTCGAAAGTGCGGGACTTAATGCCGATGATCTTCGATGCGAGGGCGGACGGCTCCTCTGCAGTTCCGAACAGCTCTCGCGCTTGCTCGCGTTCGGCGTCCTTGACCTTTTGGTAGTCGAGGAAGCGGACGCTGGGGACTCTCCAGATCACCCAGTACCGATAGTGCTATCTGTCGTCAGCCGCGTTCTCCGTTCCAAGGACCGCCTCATATGCCACCGACGACGTAACGTAACAACTCGGGGGAAGACGGGGAATATGTACCTCTTTACGCGTGATCGGGTTCTCCAACAACACCAAATGCGTCAACTTCTGGAAACTCCGGAGAGGATCCAGATCCGCCAGTTCAGTCACATTATTCGACGTCAGCACCAGAGTCGTCAGGCTCGGGATTGACGACGCTAGCGTAGGCTGGATGTGTTTGACGCGATTGCGGGCGAGGAGGAGGGTATGCAGACGGGGGAAGAATGGGAAGTTCCCCAGGGAGGAGATGTCGTTGTCCGTGAAATCGATCGCATCTTGGTCCTGCAGGAGTAGACGGTAAGCGGAAGGCCTCGCAGGTGGGAGCGTAACGGTAACGGCGGAGGCTGACCTTCGCAATACCCAAGTTCTCAATGGCGGGTATCTTGTGCCCTACACGACTCAAAAACACAACCGATATCAATCAAGCTCATCTCAAAAATGTAGTATCTGTCCTTTTCAGGTTCAATGTGTAGAACGCACCTCGGAGATCTAGTTCGCGATCCTTGAGCGGGTTGATGTAGGAAAGGGAATTTTGGATAAGTTCGACGGTCAATCGCATGGCGGCGGTGTGTGGAGGATGCTGTCTATTGGGGTATCATGGAAGCAAAACAGAGAAATGAAAGAACGTAGTCGGGCGACAATCAATAAGGGCGGGGGTCAAGATTGACGACAAGAATGGTAGAGCGGAGAATGAGGCTGGAGCTAGTTTTGCGACTGCCAAAATCGAAGCACCAGCGAGTGACCTCAGGGATTTTGCCCGGGCGGTGAAATACTGACTAAGCCACCATCCCCACGTGACCTGACGCATCATGCAACGACTAGGGGTACATACTCCGTAGTGTACCTTAGATGGGACATGCACCTGATCTGGAATTATTGGAATATATTGGAAACACTGCATTGCGCAGGAAAGGTAATCTTTCAATTCTATGGTACAACCAACGTCATTAAAAACCGTAGTTCCACAAAGCCTTCTCTAAAAAAAGAACGACCTCCAGGGAAGATGCAAACAAAACTGCGATATGTACTGGGGCCAACGGCCCCCCAAACCAGTGGACAAGAAGGGAACTGTGTCAGCAGGCAAACGCAGGTGACAGGACAATAATAGAAACAAATCCATGGGCTGGATTGCCTCCTAGACAATCCACCCAGCACAAACAACCCGGAAACTCCTCAGATTATGCAGAAAATAGTGGCAAAGATTAAAACGTAATAGCATGATCGTACAAGCCCATTAATCATGTGCGAGCGGCGTGACAGCGGGTGACCTGTGAGACCGGGCTGGACTTCCCGCTCTCGAACGGCGACCATTTGTCGTTGGTCCCAAGGCGATAGGGGTCAGATGGTCTCGGCTCTCGGTTCTCACAACAAGACCCGTACGGTCCATGGCATTGATTCCGGATCCAGCGGTGATTCCAAGACCAATCGTCCCTGTTGAAGAGTTGTCCAGACCAAACTTCAGGCTAGGCGTATTTCCACTGCCCCAGCTTGATGTCCGCTTGGGTGGCAGGAAACTTGCCGAATCAGAATCAGAGGAACGGCCACCGTCGGACGAGCTCCGGCGAGATTCAGGTACCCCCAAGTCAAACTCGTTGGCGCCATCCTCCAAAACACGCTCATAGGACGGGCTTCGACTACCAAAGAAAGGCAATTTTCCTCCAAGGAAACGTCGCCGCTTGGGGTAATTAGGATGGGACGGCCCTCCACGGTGGAACAGGTTGTTGATCTTGTGGTAGATTCTGAGCCGACGGCTGCGTCCACAGAGGAAGAACAACGCCATGATGATTATAGAAAAGAATAGAAGAAATCCAGGAATTCGGCGCGACGAACTCCCATCGAAGAGGGTGTCATGCCACGAATCGCTGTGAAGACCCTCGGTTTCAGGCAAGAGCCCAACACTCGGAAATTGGAAATCGGCTGGAATGCCTGCAACGTTGCTTCCAACCCAACTGGCAAGGCTTCCTCGGCCTCGACAGGGACCTGGGAAGTCGCATATAGAACCATCTTGCCTAGGGTCCAGCTAACCTCAGTCGATTCAATCTTGTTGACCGCCTGGAATGGATCGATGTAGCCCTTGATTTGGCCTTGGGAGAGCAACTCCTTGGTGCCATTCTGGGCAGAAGCATGGTCTTGTAATGCCACCCGGGGAACACCAATCCCATCGTGGAGGATATTGATAATCCACGACGCCTTAAAGCAAATCTCTTGTGCCCGTTCCTCGTCGAGCTTCTTTCCCCACTTGTGATCCTGGATCCCTTGCACAATGGAATCCCAGTCTTGCGAACAGAGAGATTGAACGTGCTTTTGATAGGTCTTAAAATCGTAAGATTTTTCTTTGTGGCCGAAGACATCGTGGGTCGTGTGCCAGTACTCGCTGATGCCGACGAAATGGTTGACGTCGAAGTCGATGGCGGGAACATGGACACCGTGCAGGAGACAAGGTTCGTCAAGACAGGCCGCATCTTTATCTAGCAAAGGATACGTTTGTCGGAGGCACTCGTCAAACTTCCCCGTTCCCACAAGCGAGATCTCGTTATCGCCGACGTCCTCCCCGAACGGCTTTCCATCGATAGTAGTCCGTAGTCCGGTAGGAAGACAAGGGTCGGGAAGCTCCCTAGTGGTGTCCAACACGCTTGCTTCTCGCAAAGCTTCGATATAGCGCCGACGAGCCTCGTGAACTCCGAACTCCAGCCAAGAGGTCACGAAGACCCGGTGCTCTTGGGTTGATCCATCAATGTTACGCATGCGCAACAATGTCAAATCATTGGCATGTTTCTCGCTCTCAGTGGTATTAGGAGCGAACGCGATCTGCGCTGACGCTCCGCCCATATCCAAAAAGCCATAGGTATGGTGGCCTTTGCCGTGGTCGTGCTTGTCAGGAGCGTCGAAGCTACCCAGGAGTTAGTTTGTCGCGATCCATCCATAGAGACCTTCAGTCACACCAGGGATCACTTGAATATGCACACCGCAGTCGGGGAGGAGAAAGTCGGAATTTGCGCGCGCATAAGAGCAGATCTGGTCCAGAAGTAGCTTTCGTTCAAGATCGGGAAGTAGGCGCATTCCAGCGGTGGCGAGAAGGAACAGCGGGGTATCCTTAATCACATCGGCGGGGACGATCTGGCGGGCATGTTCCAGTAGTTCTTCAAGGTGATGCGTTCCAATCTCTTCCGGTCTATCGGCAAAAGAAGATACTCCTGGACGGTCAGGTGTCAGCGGGCCGACGGGACACTTTGCTTCGTTGGAATCAGTACTAACCAGGATGGATTTTCTTGGTCCAGTCTGGCTTTGTTTTAATTTCCGGCAGAGACTTCAAGTCTTCCGCATCTGCTGCTTTACGAGCAGCAGCATGGTTCAGCCAGCGGTAAACATGCACTCGGGTCCCCTGGTGGCGCAATTAGAACCGTGTCAGGATCTGGGCCTGAAAAGATGACTTACAGACGATCCGGCGTCTAGGACAACTCCGTAATGCCCTATCGTGAAGAACGAACTGTCAGGTCTATCGCATGTGAGGATCGTCTGGGAGAGGGAGTTGGTTACATTTGCCCATTGGGAGGTAACGTTGGTGGATTAAGGACTAGGGTTGGAGCAACTTCAAACAAGCATGGCCACCAGGATGGCGATCAGGGTCAACGAACGGCAGTCGAGTGGAGAGAGAATTCGGAGGCGACGCGAGACTGGACTGGGGGAACGGGGGTATAGAAGGTACGATCGAGGGGGGCGAAATGGATCGCGGCGAAGGCTTGGCGAAGACGAGAGGACGTGGACCCTGAGCGAGATAAAGCGACTAAACGAATGGCGTTGCTGAAGAACAGCACGATAAGGGGGGTGAGCGAGGGGAGGAGGGGGAGGGCGAAAGTCTGATTGAGGGGGAGTACGTGTTATTAGGTTACGGAGATGGGAAACGGAGGAGGGAAAAAGTGAAAGTGAACGATAAGACGGGAACGGATGGCGACAGCAGGTGGACGCGACAGGCTGCCGATCGCCCGGGAGCCTAAGGCCGCCCCGTTGCCGCTTCGGGAAGGGCGGAGTCCCGACAGTCGTGATGTTGATACTCAGTCTTCTCAGATTGATTAAATCCGGCCATCCTCATTAAACCATTCTATCATATTGTTGACCTGTTCTTCACCTCAGTAATTTACATACCACACAAGTAGTGGACAGAGAGTTCCGCGACAGTCTCTCCCCAGCAAGACTGAAACATTCACAATGCGACGCTCCCTGGCAAAAGTTCTATTAAAATCGCCTGCACGAAGCAAGTGATTGACGTAAGCTCTGGCCCTGCGTTGCCGTTATGCGCGACGGGATTGGTGGGGGCGCCGGAGAGCCCCTCGCCGCCCACCAGTCAGCACCCGCGACCGCAGCCAAGGAGAAAAGCATTCGTCATCCTGCCAGGATATCGTGGCCTTGTTTGTTTCACTCCATACACTCTTCACCTCCGGCCTGTCATGCTCCAACCCTGACGCCATGACTTCACCTCGACGGCCCTCATCTTATCATCACCGTGGTGGGGCATCCCCCTCCCCGAGTCCGATTGCCCAGGGACTGTGGGGTAATCCAACTGCCGACACTGTTTACCTCCTTCGCTTGGCTCGGAGCATATACTTTTCTGGTTGCAGCTGTCTGCAGCCGCAGGATACAAAGTCAAATTGGCATTAAATTTACTAACGTGGTAACCCGCGCCTCCAAATTGGAGGCTGGTTGGTTGCTGGGACCAATGAGAACTATAACAATGTGCATCGACAGAGGTTGGTGACCAACTATGCGTCACCGGACTTCGTGTCCTTCACCTCCTCCTTGGCCTCCTCCGATGGCGCCTTCGACACTCCAACCAAGGTCGGAGTCGAGATGCCCTCAATCAGTGACCAGTCTCCGATCTGCTCGTCAAAGAGCTGGTCCCGATCCAGCCCCATCATCTCGGCGTCCTCATCCACCCGCAGACCCACGTAGGGGATGAACTTGAGAATGTACAGCAGGATACATGAGAGGGTAAAGGAATACGCCGAGATAGCACAAATCTCCGCTATTTGCTTGCCAACCTGCACTCCATTGCCATCAATGGCTCCGGGGATCAAGCTCGCGCCGTCGAGCGCCGAGATCGACTCACTCGCGAAAATCCCCGTCAGGAAGGAACCAACCATTCCACCAATACCGTGGAGCTTGAACACATCCATTCCTTCGTCGATGCGGATCCACTCGTTGATGTTCTGAATAGACGCGCACACCACACCGGTGATGAACCCGATACACGCCGCAAGCCAGACAAACACAACCCGCAGCAGGGGTGATGCCGACCAGGCCTGCAATGGCCCCTTCGCAAGCTCCGACAAGAGAGAATCGGCCCTTGTTTCGAATCGCATCGACCAGGACCCATCCGAGGATTCCAAAGCAAGCTGCCGTGTTCGTGTTGAAGATGGCAACCAAGGACCGCATGCTAGCACTAAGAGTGGACCCCCCCTGCATGATGGTCAGAATCAAAGTCTGCAGAGAAATATCGCAATTCAATAACTTACATTGAATCCAAGCCACCCGGTCCAAATGAAAACAGTCCCCAAGAACACCAAGGTGGGGTTGTGAGGCTTTCGGTACGATGGTGCGCCGTAGTCCTTGCGCTTGCCCAGGACAACGGCATAGGCAAGGGCAGCGCAGCCAGAAGCAATGTGGACAGGACCACCGCCCGCAAAATCGATTGCAGGCAGGTTATAAAGCCATCCTTGGCTGCTCCATGTCCAGCGGGCCAATGGGCAGTAGACAATCGTGGCCCAGAAGAATCCGAAAATGAGAGACGGCAAGAGCTTACCGCGCTCGAAGGCACACCGATGACGATCATCACCTATGAACATGCATTAGCCTATATCTTGTTTGGCTGGTTGTTCAGGAGACTCACTGTGCAAGCGCAGAAGAGCAGCTGGAAGAAACAGAACACAATCTCAGGGAGCACCGCAGAGCCTGGAGAGGGCGCTACCATGACATCCATCAGACCAAAGACCTGCAAAGTTCCGATGAAAGGTCCACCATCGCGGGAGTAGGTGAGCGAATAGCCCCAAAACAGCCATTGGAATGTGATGCTACAGAATGGTTAGTTTCGCCGTTCTTCTGGCCGTGATTTCTCCAGCGTGCGCAGTACTTACACCGCCAGAATCATAAAAGCCTGGAAGAGGAACGACAGAGCCGCCTTTCTCCGAGCAAGACCGCTATAGAGGAAACCGATACCCGGAAGAATGAAGAAGACGATGAAGGAACAGAGAAGGATGAAGATGTAGTGGAACTCGAGTCCCTCAAACGGCAGGTTCACGTCCATGAGTCGGATCACCTCCCTGAGGCATCGAAGAATTGTACTCTGGCTGTTTTTCAAAACCACTTGTCAGCTAACCTGCCTTCCAACGCAGCAAGCGGAACGGGACATACTGCAGCCATGATAGGCAAAACGCTCTTGACGTTGTCACGGTCCCTCGATGCAGCAACGACGCAGTCGCAGCTGGTTTTCCTGACAAATGCGATGGAACCTGTGGGACCTGGATGGAGGAACAGATCGAGAAACCCGGTCGCTGTCGCAATTTATCCTCGCCCTGCCTCGATTCACCATGACTCTTGGCCGGATCCATTTCGCATGGCGACCCAAGGGGGGCCGTGGAGCTGGGCATTGTCTGAAGCGCACAATTCGCTATCAAGCGGAGCCAAGAGAATCTAGCAGATATAAAGGGTCCGGAGCGGCGAGATAGCCCACCCAAGCGAAGTCCCATGGCCCAAGTGGGTTATCAGACTGGGAGCGATGATGTCGCCAAGGAGAGCGATCGCGCGAGGATCACGAAGAACGCTGATAAGATACGGCGGGTAGTGGGCCACTATTGGCTCCATCTGCAGCTCCCCGGATCGTGCAACCCTGGGGAGTTTAGGGTGAGCTTCATACGTCTTCCCGGCCATTGGCGAGAGATAACATCGCAGCTCGGTGCTCCTCTGCGTTGGAGGCGTCGACTCGTATTGTACTCCATACAGCTCTGCCCTCTCTGGGACACAGTCCCTTGCCTGCTTATCTTGCGTCCCCCGCATCCGTCGTCACACCGTCCCAAGCATCTGCTGCTGCACGCGAAATGCAGGGAATAGGCAACATCCCCGTGCCATTCGCAGATTCAGGATTTAGGGCAGTAAGGCTGACCCTTGGTCTCGGAGACTATATCCTGCTAAAGGCTCTACCTTCCTGAGCAGGACAGGTCTCACGCAGCGGGAGACTATCACAATCAATGATTCATAGACAACCCGACTTGCTAATATGATTATCAGCAGCTCTTGACCCCTATTCAACTGCATTGATAGTGGGTGTTCAGCGACTTATCCTGTATCCAACATGGTGGAGACATTAGCTTTCCATGCAATACCAACGTAGCTCTCGTAAGGAGACCGCCCAGTGAAACCCGTCAGATAATATCTGCAATAAACAGATGCTACCGAAACACTCTTATTCTTTTCTATGTGCCAGGGATAATCATGTTTCTATTCGGTGGGTCTCCACAGTGTACTTCGGGAAAATCACCCACCGTTCCTGAAGATCATCGTTACCCTCTACCTTCCCGCACCCCATTTGAATCAGGTTTAGTGTTTTCATTCGTAACTACAAGTAAGTTTAATTTAATCGACGCCATACCGAGATACTAGGGTATAAGACGCTCCCGATAGGCTCATACGGGATCGCATTTGCCTTGTATACATGCGAACTGGAAATGCATCAAGTAGAGAAGCACTCAAGGCCAATTATATATATACTTGAACCGGTATGCCAACGAAATGTGGAACTTAAAGCTTAAAATCACGCCGCGAAGCTGTTGGAAGTGATACACTGTCTTCTGTAAATAAATTGAATGTATAGCTCGGGAAAACGTTAAATCATCAAGGAGATCTCTCCTATTTCGAGGCCGTGAATAAGGAAGCCTTGGAGTTCCTCATGAGAAACACTATTCGTCTCTCCTTGTATATCCGTCTTGCTGGTCATTAACATTGTTTATGCTCATATACACAATTCTGACTCGCGAGAACCGGTGTTGGCTCAGAGCGGCAATATTTTGAGCTCCAAATACGCCTCCAGCTAGAACGAAGGGAAGAGAACGGAACTAAACGGAAATTAACAGCAACATCAAAGAATCCACAGTGTATTAAACTATGATAGGCATGTAAAGTAGTATATGCAATAATAACGGGGTATACACAGAGGACTAATAATATGTACTAAACCATCCAACCTAACGGCCCACATTCATGCATCCAGTATCTCAAGAACAAGCAATTATAGTCTAGAAGTCTGGGGACTATCTTTCTTATGCAATTGCCGAGGCGACACATCTGCTTCGTCGGCAGATCCAGGGATTGCTGCAGTTTTCAAACAATCTGCGCCCGACATTATCGGACATGGTCATGACGCGGGAGGAGACCGTGGCTCCATCGCGCCGGTTTTTCCTTTTGTTCATTAGCAATGGTGGACAAAGATCTTAAGGACTGACAGAGCTTACCCTTCACGTCGGGATTGAGCGATGCGCTCGGTAAAGTCCCAGAGCCGGCCATGGGGCAGTACCTTGCCGGTTTCTTGGTCACGCTGCGGAAGCCACTCGGGAGCAATCTTAATACCTCCTTTATTCGTCTTCGAAACGAGAACGATGCCCTCTTCAACGAAATGCTGGTAGGAATTCTTCAAAGATTCCTTGTTCACGGCCTCGAAATAGGAGAGATCTCCTTGATGGTACAATGTTTTCCCGAGCTACACATTCAATTTAGATAGACGGACTTTGGTACGGGGTCAATGAACTTACCAGCTGTGCATTATCCTGTGCTTTCTTCATATCAATCCAGGCATGTTTTGGCCCAGTGAGCGGGGGCGTGAGCCCTAAGAGCGAGACCGAGCCAAGCCAGAAGGCCTCAATGAATGGCCAGATCAGGAAACAGTAGAAATCGTAATTCTCTCTGCCACACTGGCGCTCTTGTTGGCTCAATTCGATGAATAGAGGTACATTGTTGTCATCGTTAGTCACGGTGATCACACCGTCTCTCTCAAGTCCACTGAGAGTCTTTTGCAAATTGAGCTTAAGACCATCAGGAGGGAAGATGAATTCGCCACGGAAAAGCTATTCTTAGTTAGCAAGCTTAGTTCCCAGAATCGAGGGTAAAAACGTACCTGCGAGAGGAATTCAACTTGCGCATGGAGGTCCTGATAGGAGATTCGCTGGTTTGGGGTCCTCCGCCTTGCTTGACCCTGATATACATGGCTGCGGACACCAACGCTTCGGTGATGAAGAGATGGATGGTCATGTTGCGGTTGAATGAGAGCTGGAAGCGGTCGACTGCATAATAAGTCGGTTCAACAAGTCCAGCGATCTCACCAACGATTTGACGGCCGAGAACGTCAAGTGCACGCTCAACAACAACTTCGGTTGTTTGGTCATAGAAGTGCGCAACGCGACCTCCCTTTGCTCGAATACTTTCACACAGCCAGTCCACACGCCGCACTAGCTCAGTTTTGCCCACTCCACGCCCACGAAGAGTGAGGAGTACAGTTCCGACCAAAGCTGTGGGCATCATAACAGACACATCGTTGATATCCGAAAGCACCTTGTATCCCATGGTTCTCAAAAGCTGCGTCGGTGGTGGGCACTGAGATTTTGGACGCCATTCGGGTTGATTTGCACCGGTATGCGAGTCAATTGTTTATTGATGGAACTCCCGTAGGCTCCATGGCTTGTGGAATCGAACATCCACACGGCCTAGTTTCAGAGACAAACGGACGACGACGAAAGCAGATCAGCCAAGTTCTCCTTCCGCTTGGGTTGGCCAAGCAATTCACTGATATATGACCTGGAATGTCATTAGCATATGCCTGACAGACAGAAATTCTGGTGTACATACTCGGTCTCGACGACTTTGTCGTACTGCGTGCTCACTGGGCAGATGATCGTATCTTCGACACGACCAGACAGGAGACTGTCTACGATGAATTTGAGGATACCGAATTTCGGAGCCAGGAGCTTCCAGTTTCTTGATCGTCCGCCCTCAATGAAACATTCGAAGTTGAATCCGCGTTGGAGCATTGTGTCGATATAGGCCTGCACAACGGTATTGTAGAGGGGGGTCGTTACCAAAACTTCTCCTGATCCACATTGCACCTATAAAAGTCAGGATCATAATTCTGACTTGCAAGTGAATTAGGAAGAATATACCTGCATGCTGTAAGAAAGGACCAAGGAGGGGTTGTTCAGATTATCTCCGGCGACTACCACAGGCAACCCGATCCCGAGACGGAAGCAAATGATTGAAGTGAAACGTAGTCGACGTGAGACTTGTGGCAAGGCAAGAAGATAATCGACTGCTTCTTCTTAGCTGCCTCTGCCGCCACGGCTCTCAGCCGGAAGACTTCTTCGCTGGAGATGTGGACACCTGTGATAAAATGATGAGTTACATCGTCGTACAAATGCACCAAGCCAGCTCACCTTGATGGTATGCGCGAGTCAAAAGCTGGGTGCATAGGTAATATGCGCTCCGAATAAATCGCTTGCTCTCCATCTTGCAGATCATATTGTCCAGCATGCTATCTACAACTTCGTTCAAGTTGTTTCTTGATCTCAGCCCGACGATGGGATCGTTGCCTCTCGGGAGAACGTCTGCAGATTCAACAGACCCTCCTTTTCTCACTGGATACGTCTCTCAGCCAATTCATCTACTTTATCCTTCAGCGCTGACTAGCGAAAATCGCCGATTTCATGCTATCCGTAAACCCGGAGTAGAAGATGGGTTGACCGATCACATCGTCGTACGCGCGCCATCCTGAACCGGACATGTGGAGGCCCACCTCGCGCAGAAAATCGAAGGGATTTTCGCGAAGCGGGACATTGGCGAACAAGATTCCTCTCCGTGTTTTGATCATCCTGGGGTTTAGAGCCTCCAGTGAAGCCAGTTGGATGGATCGTCACCTGGTTGCCCACGATCTCCAGGTCTGGAGCCTCCACCGAGTCTTTATCCGACGGCATCTTCGCACGTGCGAGTCACAGGGGTGATCGGGTGGGTATAGAGACGAGATGTGGTGCAGAGGAAAGGTAGGTAGCTCGGCCTTTGGTCACGGGCGGCGCGGCGGCGATGACAAGCGATGGTAAGGAAGGTAAGATCGTAGGTCAATGTCACTCAGGAACGACAAGAGAAGGTCCGACTGCCATTGACTTGGAAAGGGAAAGGGTGGCGACAGTCATCACCGGGGGAGGTCAGCCGGAGAGGGGTGAGGAGAAGCTCGAGCATGGCCGGAGCGCAGGATCTCGCCGATGTGGTGAATCTAGTTCCCAACAAAACGCCTGATCATCCCCGGAGTTTCCCCAGAGTACCTCGGATGGCAGTCACGTGGCGCGGTGTCACGGGCGGGTAACCGGTAAACTTCTCCTGTTACCTAACACCGACGTAACCTCAGGTGCCCACCGCTTGCCTGCGGCTTCCTCAGGCACCGCCGCGGGGCTGGCCTGAGGCAGGATGGATTCAACGCAAGCATTCATGAGCACGACCACCACCACCAAACCCACAACCTCTTCCCCGGCCCATTGATGGCGTGAGCATCCCTGTCCCTGAACCTTCGGTGTGACCACCAAACGCCCTGGTCTCCCTATCACGGTCGCCCGTGGTGGTTAGTTCGAGCTGCCACCGCTCCACTGTGGAACGCCGAAAGCAGCTACAGCGGCACATACCCTACATGCAGGAGTTCTATTCACGGCTCATAAAGATCAGGCCTGCAAGATGTTTCGGTGGACGAGGCGTTTCTGCGGTACGATTCTTTGCTTTTCCTCCTTCAATTGACCCTATATCTGTGCTCCCCCGCTGACAATCCGTTTCTTTCCAGCCGCCTCATCATTCCTCGGCCCCTCCGCCATGGCTTTCCAGTCCCTTCGTCAATACTCCTTCCAAGTCTTCCGCGATGTGTCCCCTCCCGGCAAATGCGGCGCCAGCTGCTCCTGGACAAGAAAACTGTCGGTCTCGTCCCGACCATGGGAGCCCTCCACGAAGGCCATCTCGCTCTGATCCGGCAAGCCGCGGCCGAAAACACCGACGTCTTCGTGAGCATCTACGTCAACCCCACCCAATTCGGTGTCAGCGAGGACCTGTCTAGCTACCCTCGCACATGGGATAGCGACGTGGCGAAGTTGGAGGAATTGAATGCCGAACTGTCTCAAAAAGGCGGCACCACCGGCCGGGTCACTGCCATTCTGGGCGCCCACGTCGAAGGTCATGTATCCCACCCTGCCGCCTACGTCCGAAATCGACGGCGATGGATCGTTTGTTACCATCACCCCAATTTCCAAGAGACTGGAGGGTGCTTCGCGGCCGGTCTTCTTCCGTGGTGTTGCGACCGTCTGCATGAAGCTGTTCAACATTGTCGGGGCAGACCGGGCCTACTTTGGACAGAAGGACGTCCAGCAGACCGTGGTGATCAAACGGATGGTGAAGGATTTCCATATAGATACAGAGATCATCATCGGCGATACAGTCCGTGAGAGTGATGGGTTGGCCATGAGCTCGCGGAATGTGTACCTGGGCGCTAGACGGCGTACAGTTGGGCTCGTTCTCTATAGAGCCTTGAAAGCAGCTGAAAATGCATACATTGCTGGCAAGGTGAACCGGAGTGACATTCTGGACGCCGCCAATCGCGAGACCTCGCAGGTGCTCTCCACACAACAGGCATTGTCGCCCTCTGAGCGAGCGCTTTACGAGGTCGACTACATTTCGCTTGCTGATCCTGAAAGCCTCGATGAATTGGATATTGTTGACCCATCAAAGGGAGCTATCCTCAGTGGAGCGTTATAAGATGTCTCCTCTGGAAGAGACCAAGGAGGGAGAGGACTGCGGTCTGGGCGAAGGAAAGGTTCCTGTGAGACTTATCGATAACCTCATCCTGAAGCCTCAGATTTAGACGTCGTTGGAGTTGTCGGATGTACAGTGGAGTTACCAATCCGCTTGGTGAGAACGCATGAATACCCGGTGGTGTTGGAAAAGTAAATATGGAAGAGTTGGCATATATTTAAATACGACATAGTGACCATATCCTATAAAAACATTCTATTTAATGAGATAACTCAAACCGAGTTCCAATACCTCCATGACAGACGGACCAAATAGGAAAGTAGGGCAAATCCCAGGGCTCGGAAGCCAGTCGCCCGAGAAAATTTCCTTCTGCAGTAAGTGAAGATCTTCCCCGACCAAGCAAAAAAGACCAGCAACCCCAACCATTCAGCTCCCACGGACTCTCACGTCCCCAGCATTCAAAATGGCGGACGATGGAATGCTGCTGAACTTTTCCTTTGGTGACGATGTCATCAGAAGTCCGAGCCTAAGTTGAAGGGCGGTACATGGCGCGATCGGCTGAGCGCAAAGAAAATCGCCCAGCACCGGACCAAACCTCGCGGACAAGGCGGCGACAGTAACACCCCACGACCGCCCAAGAACCCCAACCAGATTGAAGTGTCAGGCACGCGCCCGACAAAGCGTCAACGGACGGACGGCGACAATGATTCGGGCCGACAACACAAGCAACAACAACATCAGCACTCCCGCCAACTTCGTCTCGTCGCTGTTCTCGAAGAATCCGATCCCACGAAACGCTGAAGAGGAAGACAAGCAGGATGGTGCCTATGGAGGATGCGAAACCAACTAATGCCCCTCTTATCGACGGGCTCGACACTTTCACGAATCTCTCGGACTGTCCGCGAATCTTGCGGCGCATCTCCTCACGAAACTCGAACTGAAGGCGCCGACAGCGATCCAGAAGGCTTCCATATCCCAGCTGCTCAAGGAGGAAAGCGATGCGTTCATCCAGGCTGAGACTGGCTCGGGAAAGACTCTTGCGTACTACTCCCCTTGGTGCAGCGGATCATGGCCCTCTCCCACCCTGCGAACCGGACCGACAGTGCGACAGACTCGAAAGGCCAGCCTATTGTGCATCGTGACAGTGGTTTGTTCGCTATTGTTCTAGCGCCGACAAGAGAACTGTGTAAGCAAATTTCCGTTGTGCTGGAGAGCTTGCTCCGCTGTGCGCACTGGATCGTCGCGGGAACGGTGATCGGTGGTGAAAAGAAGAAGTCAGAAAAGGCGCGCCTGAGAAAGGGCTTGAACATTCTTGTGGCTACTCCGGGTCGACTTGCAGATCATCTTGATAACACGCAGGTGTTGGATGTCCAGTAATGTGCGGTGGTTGGTGCTGGACGAAGGTGATCGGTTGATGGAGCTTGGGTTTGAGAAGGAACTGCAGGGATCATTCAGAAACTGGACGCGCGACAAACGACCCAGCCGGATTCCGGGCGTTCCTACGAAGAGGACGACAGTTTTGTGTTCCGCTACAATGAAAATGAATGTCCAGAAACTGGGAGAGATGAGTTTTGAAGGATGCGATTCACATCAAAGCCGACCCCGATGATGAAGATGGAGAAACCGTGGCCAAGAGAGACGAATCGGCTTTCACAGTACCTGCTCAGCTTAAACAGTCTTATGCGATTGTTGCGGCTAAACTCAGACTCGTCGCTCTTACCGCCTATCTCAAGCGGACGTTTATGAAAGGGCTCTGTGATGAAGGCTATTGTCTTTGTCTCTTGTGCGGATTCAGTTGACTTCCATTTCGAAGTGTTCAAACGGAAACAAAGAGAGTACGCCGACGATGAGGAAGAAGAAAAGGAAGATTCGGACGAGGACAGCAGCAGCGGAAGCGATTCGAAAAAGAAGAAGGAAAAGAAGAAGCCCGGGCTTTCAGAGCATAACACCATCGCCCACGCGGCAGCCTTTTCACCCCTGGAAATCCAGTGACGATGCACCGACTCCACGGCTCCCTCCCTCAACACCTACGAACGTCTACCCTTGGCGCATTTGCGCGCAATAAGGACCCATCGGTTCTCATCTGTACCGAATGTTGCATCCCGTGGTCTGGATCTGCCAAACGTCGATCTGGTCATCGAATATGACCCGGCATTCAGTGCGGAAGACCATCTGCATCGTATTGGACGTACTGCGCGTCTCGGACGTGATGGTCGTGCCTTGATCTTCCTCCAGCCCCGGCTGCGAAGAAGGCTATGTCGATATCCTCAAGAGTGGCTACCGTGACGGTGGCAAGGCATTGACGCGCACGAGTGCCGAGGACATCCTCAAGCGCGGATACGGTGGAAACGTGCAATCCACGAAGGGAGATTGGGAGGAGAGAGCGACCGACTGGCAGATGGACCTGGAACGTTGGGCACTCGACAATCCAGAGTACCTCGAGATGGCTCGACGGGCATACCAGTCACATATCCGGGCATACGCCACGCACATTGCCAGTGAACGCAGCATGTTCAACATCAAGGAACTCCACCTCGGTCACCTGGCCAAGGCGTTCGCCCTGCGTGACCGACCCAGCAAGATCAACGTACCTGTTTGCGGCCCGGACAGGAGGACGCCAAGAAGGACTTCAAGGCAGCCAGACAGACAGGCTCTGGCAAGAAGCGGAAGAACACCTCCGGCGGCCGCGACGACGATTTCTCTGCCAACACCGATGCGGCGGCCGCGGCGCAGAAGATGAGGGCGAAGATGAAGGAGCATATGGGTGGCGCAAGCGAATTCAATTGCCTAGCGTGGTTTTGTTTGACCTGTACATATATAAAATCCGATGATGAAATCAATAGATATCCCACAACGAGATCTTTCCATCTTTTGAACCGGCCGCGAGCCAGTGCGTGTTCTGTACCTTTCGGCTTCGTTGCTGCTGAACACTCGCCAGCGAGAACTCCCCTGGCTTTGTTAGTGCATCCCCTTTCGTAGAATCCTCCTGTGGTGTAGGCCGCTTCTCATCTGCAGCCCCAGACACAGACGCAACATCAGCAAAAGCAACAGCATAGCACCCATCCTTATGCCACTTCAGCACAGCCAACTCCTTCAACGTCTTGCACGAGTAAACTCTAACCCTCGAATCCCACCCCGCAGTCGCAAAGATCTTCCCATCACTCCGTATCCGAAGCCCCTGCTGGCCCGAATGTTTCGTATTAACCTCCTTCAAACGGACGCTCTGCCGGCGCAGCTTGCAACACAGAACCACCCTGACTGAGAAGCGGAATCGGATGCTTAACCAGCACCGCATCCGCAGACGACGAGATAAAACAGTCCCCGGAAGGAGGCACATCGATCGACAAGACAGGCTGTGTATGCGGACGGGATATATACAGCTTCTCCCATTTCCATGTCGCCTTGCTATTGCTATTTTGATTATGGTTCCCGGGCAAGAAGTCCTGGGGTTTGAGCGCCCCGCGACGAGCAAATGCCATCACGTGTCCGTCTTCGTACGCAGATGCGACGTACAGTTCCCCGGAGGGAGAGAGCACCAGCTTCACTGCCATGACCATTCCGGTTTTGACGGTGGTGTCGGATGGGATGGTGCAGATTCGGCGTTCACCGGGTAGGTGGAAGAGGTCGATGGCGCCGGAGTCGAGGGCGTTCGGGACGGCGAAGAGTGTTGGTGGTCGGGATGCGTTGGTGGTATCTTCCACTTGGGGTTGCGAGTCTATACTTTCGTCTTGGGTGGCTGATTGAGCAGTATTGATAGGTGCTATGTTGTCAAGGAACAGCATCGAGAACGCGCAGAAGTTTAGCGCGTTCACCGGTACTGAATGGACCAGCCATGGTTGCTGGCCCTGGGGCTTGACTGAGCTTCTCCCGCAGCGTCCACTGGGAGGGTCTTGTCCAGGAACTCTTCGTCTTGAGAACGGAACCTCCACACACGGAGTTTGTGATCTCTCCCATGACTGTATCCGGCGTTAGAAGCGCATTCACTCAGTGAAAGAGGACACTCGAAGAGAAACGTACGTATATACTTCCGTCACAGCGCCAGCATTCCAACTGAATCCCTTGACCTCCAGAAGGGCACCGTCATGCCCCTTCCACGCAGCGACAGGACGCTTCGATACCAAGTCCCACACGACGATCCAGCCTTCCGCGTCACCGGATATCAGCCGCTGGTTTTGGTGGAAGATGTGCAGTCCGTGGATGGGAGCCGCATGTCCGCGGAGGATATAGGCGGGGGTTGCTGGGGGGCGGGCTTGACCTGCTGATTCACTCATCTGCGTTTTCGCTGTAACGTGGACTATTATACAGATTTTGATGGATTAGGTGCTTCGAGTGAAGGGATAGTGGTTGAGATAGGTACTTGTTCGCGAAGAAGTTCCGATTGGTTTGCAGAGGCTGGCCAGCAGGCGGTCGTCGTTTGTTGCGGCCCCGGGTTCTGCCTTGTGATTGGCCCGATCACCATATCCACCTCACCGTGCGCTGTTGGGGAGGAGCTCAGATTGTACGACGACATAGAACATGACATGTAGGTACTTGTGGCCAGATTAAGTAGTGTGCTACTTTTCATACATTCTGGTCAATATAAAACGAAGCAAATCTATCCCTGGTATCATCCCATAACGCCAGAGCCCGTCTAAACCTAATCGTACATATCAAATTCACATAGCGTTGCCATAAATGGCCAACCTGGAACATAGTAAATGATGAACTTAGAAACCTCCACCTTGGTAGTGGGAGCATGATGTGGTGCAACATAGTAATCTCGGTATGGATGATTCTCCATCGAGAAAATCTGCAAAAGCCATGATGGGATTAACAACTCCCAGTGGCATCCTTCCAGGGTCTGTAGCCGTGTTCGAATCGAAGCTCGACGTATCGCCGAGAGCTTCAAAAACGTCATGGGTGGTTGAAAAGGGATGTGTTTTGTGCGTGGTAGTCCATCCCCATATGTCTTGTAACTCGTCCTTGATATGTTCCGCTCGCCACCCCGTCTCCTTGATGATGTTGTCAAGGATGTGAATGATTCCCTCCTGTGCTTCTCTTGTGGCTAAACATCCAGCAGCGATAGCCAGAAACCGAATAGACAGACTGGCAATACCCCGATCTTTCACATGGGCGACAATACCACAGATATCGTGCGCATGTTGTTGTTGTTTAGTCTGCATCGCCGGGCTGAATTCTGATTCAAATGGATGTGTCTTGGTGAGTATAATTTGAGTGGCGTGGTAAAACAGACGAGCAACCATTGAAGATCGTTTTATGAGCCTATTGGTGTTAGTAAGGTGCTTCTGAATCTCGAAGATGCAACAGATACTTACCATATGTTTGGGAAGACAGTCCGAGAGTGAGTCTGCCACTGGTGAAGATAGCCAAGTGGCTTCATTGAACGGGGACTCGCGTGTTCCCATCGGTCGCCCATCCATTATAGGTACACCATTCCCGATGTCTCTGATTCATTTGTACACTGCTAGCGGGGTGGCTGATGACCAACTGGGCCATGGAGGATCGGAAATTGGAAACTTTAGCACATATGTAAACCATCCGGTGCATCCACATCTCCTCGTTGCCGGCAATGCTTGATACTGTTTGATCCAAATTCATATCGACCCCACGTATCGGGGTCCCAGGACAGTGTCCAATTGAAATGCAAGCAACTCAACAGCTCCATGGCAACATTCAGCCAGAAGCACGCTCCACCGAGTCCCTGTGTTTTGGCATCCCAATGGCACTCCTTAATCAGCGCTCTGGCACCAGCAATATGGTTCAGGCCATGAGCTGACAACATTGCTTTCGAGCACATCAATTCATAGACATTGAGAATGACCGCAGTTGTCGCACACAAAGCCGAATCCCTGTTTGGGTTCTGTAATGAATGAAGAAGACTACTGGATGCCTCATCATGCAAGTACGAGGCTTTGTCCTCGCCGAAAGAAGGATTCACAAGATATATATGGCGGGCACCACAGGCCATGAATGCTTTGAGAAGCATTGGCTCTTCTAGCGCATGGTATGGCAAGATATGGGTGAACTGAAAGAGCAGGTCAGCCTACAATACACTCTCACTACACGCGATAAACTTACGTGTTTCACTTCATCCATTGAATCCATCCAAAGACCAACCTCCTCAACAAAGGCTTGCAGGAGAAACATATCCTCGGGATTATCGAGGCACGCATACTCGCTAGAGTTGATTCGTTCCTGCTCTGCCGAGTGGAAAGGGACACTCGGCGCCTCTGTTCCATAGGACGGACAGAAGGTTGAGAAGCGGTGCCAAATCCGGTATTCGCATTCTGAGCAAGAGCTGCGCCATATGCTTTGATGAAATCCGGCACGGTGGGATTTGTAGGCAGCATGCACAGGATACGGGTGGTCATCAAGATCCCGGACAGCTTCCACTTCAGGAGGAGGATATTTTTCAAACCCCCCAACATATTCTGAAGCTATATGTCGGGATTCATCGACGGAGTTCACGCGCCTGGCAAATGGGGGAACGATATAAGAGGCGCCACAACTTGCGTATCGATGAAATTTAGACGAATTCCACGTCTACAAACCCTTCCAGACTTTCGGCAGTTCTGACATCGGTGCTGGGCTTCATCGCATTTCAAATGACGTTCCCGACAGGTAAGGCAGCCGGTGCGCACCCGCCTAGACTTTTTGGTGACAGCTTCCTCCGGTTGGTTGGTATCACTTCCCGCGGCGCGGGATGTGCTAATCAACGAGCTATTCGTGTCGGTACACTCCCCTCATCGAGAGAGAGAGCATCTTGAGATACCCCATCCAGAAGGACGCTGTATGTCTCAGAGCTGGGCGCATCGCCACTGGGGGCGGCAATCGACAAATCCAAGTCCGATAACGGGTCCTGAACATCGACGACAGAAGCCGCCCCACGACTCCGAGCACCAGCACCCCATAGTATGGCTGTCCTATAGGTACCTTTTGACTTCAGCCCCGGTTATCTGCAACCGCTTGATCAACCCCACGAGTTATGAGCTAGGCGCATCGTGGCGGGTTGTCGAACAGCTACCCCGGAGACTCGGACAGCCTTGACCCGGCTCACTTTCTAAGGTGGCGGATATGGAAAGTTTTTTTGAAATGATTCGATAGGCGAAAACGGACGGTCGGTATCGGGATGAATAAGTCGATTCATCGAAGGGGATTCGGGGATTCGGTCTTCTTTATCGCGAACGTATCTCGTGAACCCTGTCGAAGAAGCTGTCAGTATGTGAACTCTTTCCAAACAGAGCCAGGTGCGACCCAGGGAACATAAGCAGGAGGAAAAGGAGTCATACATGCATCCCTTGCGGGCAATTGGAGTGTTCTGCGCAAGTGAGGTCGAAGGCGCGAGATAATCAGTGGAAATGATGTGAAGACTCCGAGAATCTGCGGGGAATCGGCCACCCGGCCACTAACTGTAAGGGGTCTAGGGCGGCCATCTCCATTTTAAGCTTGCAGGAACCGGACCCCCGTATCACTGTCGTGTTTGGCTTCAAGGTCGATCTTTTATTCGCTAAATCATATTCAGACATGAGTACAGAAGGTAGACTATAGAAGTGTCTACATAATCGACTTTTTTATAACCATAAGCATGTAATTTTCCCTCATACATTCACCAGTCAAATGCCTTTCGAGTGGACCTCATTTCAATATCGAGACCCACGGAGTCGTCAAGATTGATATAGCACGCTTAATACTTAGGATTTGCTGCCGAGCCGAGGAAGTCGGAGTCGTAAATGCATGAGAAGCATGATGCCTCCCCACACGGCGGCAGAAGTGAACGTAACACGAAGAGCAGCAGCGTACGCCCCGATCACTGAGACACCTGATCAGCCAAGAAGATAGAAGGGGGGAATGAGTCAAACTCACCTTGCTGCTGATGCATTGGGTCTAACTTCGCAATCGCCTGGACGGACTTCCGTACCATCAGGATGACAGTCTCCTTATTGGGTCCCGTCACCATCTCATCCAGCTGGTAAACAAGCGTGTTTTGGAAGATCCAACTGCTTGTGGCAACACCCATGACAGACCCAAGGTTTCTCCAAAGCCCCAATGTCGTCGTAGCCACAGCTTGTTCATCCTGGTCGCTTGTCGCAAGAACCGATACCATCAAAGAGGGGAAGGAGAAGCCCTGTCCGAGACTTGAGAGAGAAGGCAAGCCATCGCAACAATATCCGGGGTGGCCACGTTGAGCGAAGCGGCTGCACAACCTCCAAGAAAGAGGAAAATATCGCCAATAATGACAGTAGGCTTCAGACGCTTCGACCAAGTGATCAGAAACCCAGTAAAGACGCTGGATGTCGTCACTGCAAGGGTGGCCGCAATCAATCTGAGGCCAGACTCGGTGGGAGTAGCCAGTTTGACAGCCTGAAAATACAAAGGAGCATTGAAAATCATGGTATTGACCGAGATTGCCCCAAAGAAATTTCCAAATATAATGCTGGAACGGGGCTCCTTTGAGAGCAGAGTATCGGCATCACCGCCCGTTCTACGTTCCGTTCATACCGGACGAAAATAGCGCCTATGGCCAAGGACAAGACCAGAGAGGTAATGACGATAGGATGCGTCCAGCTGTATACGTTACCGCCCAGGTTGAGGCCCATGATAAGAGAGGTGACTCCTAGCACCAGGAGGAACGATCCCACCAAGTCTATATTCTTGATCAGTTGCAGGGTGGTCATTCTTTCCGCGCGGGCCTTCTTCAATCCTAGGTCTGCCGGGACAGTCCAGGCTGACCGAGGAAGTAGACGAAAATGAAGGGGAGCTGCACATAGAATGCACCTCGCCATCCGACCGTGTCGCATAGGATCCCGCCGAATGCAAGCCCAAGACAACCGCCCGTTCCCAGGAAGAGGTTGATATAAGACTGGTATACGCCACGGTACTCGATACGAACCAAGTCGCTAGACAGGATCATTCCCATGGAAAATACACCACCGGCCCCTAGTCCACAAAAGGCGCGGGCTGCAATGAAACTTCCACAATCCTTTGGGCGCATGCACCACGCTGTGGTCGCAAAGAATACAGCGATAGAAAACAAGTAAACGGGCTTTCTACCAAAGGTATCGGAGACCCTTCCGAACAGCGGAAGAAAACGCTGTGGAGGTCAACAGGAATGCCGTTGACAGCCATGAGGCTGAGTTGGAGGCATGGAAATGGGATGTTATGACTGGGTGGCTCGAGGCCATCAAGGTGGAGTCAAAGAAACCAATGACATATCCCATCAAGATGCCGCCGAAGATCAGCCAAAACCTCACGGGTGAAACATTGATGAATCGGGAGGCATATCCGGTTGTGTCGGTTTTGATATGGTTTCAGGATCCGTTGGTTTAGTGGACTCAGAAAGGGTAGAGGCAGTGCCCAACCCCTGTTCCACCTCTAAACCTTGCGGAATCGAGCTGACTCGGGTAATATCGAGAAGTGCCGCATCCTCATCCGAGGTGAACACGGTCGAAGACGAACTTGACTGAAGCCCAGTTTCATCGCCAGCGTTGTCTGTGTAGGCTGTTACCGGGCCATCTCGAGCGTTCAGCAGGGGAGTTGACTCATCGAGCGCCGAATGTGGTGGTGGTTGGTTTTCGTGCATCACGCGGGGGGCAAAGAAGGGGGAAGAAGCAAAGAGAACGGAATGAAGATTTTCTCGCAACGGCACACCAGTGCGGGGATTCACTCGAGTGTAGGTTTTTGTGAGCCCGACAAGAAACTGTACACCAAACGGACTCGTTCCGTCGATATTCGAAAAACGGTGCAAAGGATCTTTAGGCTACCAGAAAGCAGCGATAATCGAGAATTTTTATAGTACGAGGAGAAAACACTAGCAGATAGGACAGGCATTAGTCATGGCGACGGACAGCCTGGAGAGGGCGCTAATGCATCTGACTGGAGCATGTCCGAGATTGAATCCTTCCGGTACACCTGAAGGTGCCGAGATTGCCCAGGCTACGTCTCTGCCCAGGGATGTTGCAGAAGCTACAGTAATTCTCTATCCGGCAACATATCGCCCTGTTGATTTCAGTATTGCTTTCTACGGTTAAGCTTCTGAACGCTGTGGACGGTCAAAGTTTTCCAGGGTCGGCGGGCGCGCCTTTGCGCTGGGGTGAGAACCCCTCTTGGGATTGATATCGTGGGGCCCACTTGGGGCTGCACGAGCATCCAATGTGGTCTTGGTTCACTTTATAGTACTGGGCTCCATCCAATGGCCATCGCGTCTTTCGACGCCGTCTCCATTCATAATTGACCTCACCCCCCCTCCCGGTTGTGTCATCAGACCATGGGCTGCACCTATGGATTCTTGTTCAGGACGCCTTCGGCGGCGGGGCTTCGATGTTGTGCCGATTGCCGCATCCTGACCCCTTCATATCGGGCCTTTGCTTTCTGAGTTCACGCTCTACAGATCTGTGTAACCTGTTCTGGTTGCAGTCAGACTAATCTTGCTGGGGAGGCAATGGTTGGATCCTTCCTGTCGCTGAGAATCCCGACGAAATACATAACTTCATTGGTCTGAGCTAATATGGGGGACAATTAACAACTTCGTCCGTTCCACTCCTCCAAGACGGCAGGATCTCCTCCGAAGTAAACTCAGACGGTCTAGGACTAAGTGAATCCTTTCTGCTTGGCACATCCATGAACAGAGAACCACTTCTTACCTGAGGGGGTAGGATCGACCTTCAGGCAAGGCACATGCATCATGGCATAGAAGGTAGGCTTATCGTTGTCGAATCAGCCCCAAATGAACACACGCGGACAGTCAGATCCTACAATTTGGTGCTAGTCATTGTCAACTCAGTAATATAATCTAATTGACAATGAACTTTGCGCAACGACTAATATATTCGAGGCTTTCGCAGTTGTAGGAAAGTTGTCTGCTACGGGGTTTACATCTGCGTGTGGCGACGACGGTGAAGGTTGCATTGGGAGCTTCAATCGAAAGTGAGGTCTCCGGTTTTGAAGAGAAACAAAATTGAATAGTGAAAGAAGGTGCCTGTCGAGCCGCTCGGATGTGTCAGAGGACTCCATAGGTATGCGGGAGGATCCGTGGGACCGTGACACGCGACAGTATCCTTTGGATCACAACACGGCCCAACATTGTTAAGTAATAATCCTGTTTGCAAGGCAGGTCAAAGCTTAAGTATCTGGAAGTTGCAGTCAACATATTAGCATTGTAACACAGCGCCAGAAACCAAGCATTAGTCTATCTTCAGAGATTAACCTGGATAAAACAGCAGCAGCTTCTTCTGAGCCCCAGAAAATGCGCGAAATGGGCATCATCCAAGCTCCAAGCCATTTGATATCATCGGCGTGACTTCAATCTGGCAGTTACCAGAGTCAATCCCCAGGGTCATGAGCAGTTACACAGCCCGCTGCTTCGAACTCCGCGTTTTTCTTCCTCAAACCTTGGGTGCTTTCTTTTGCAGACAGTTAACATGCGGAGTCTCTGTATAGTCCTTCCAATGGCGTTTTCATTAAGTACTACTCAACCCGCTCTTGCGACCCGAGGTAACACTCATCTTATTATCAACATCAATGAGCAAACTGCAACAACATTGCAGGGTCAATGTAGGGAAAAGTCTCAAGTGCCAAGCATGATCCAGTACATACTTCTACTCTCAATGGGGAAATATTTCTGCCTCAGGCAGAAAGATAGCGGTCTCTGAGAGGTGGCGGCCGATAACCGAGGGGCATCGATAAGCGGCTATCGCCGCGACATCCTCCTCATATCCTCTGCTTGTTCCAGATCGCAACTTCTTGTGTTTTGTTCCTGTCCTTCTCTATTCATTGGATATATTCTACACACTGTTTATACAATAAACACCTGCAAATCTCCCAGTCTCCAAATACCGCAATGCGCCCCCCACTCCGAATCGCCGTCCTTGAATGCGACACTCCAGTCCCGAAGATCGACCAGAAGTACAATGGCTACCATGGTGTCTTTTCCGTCCTACTTCGTGAAAGTGCTCAAGAACTGGGTCCCCAACAACTGGATCCTGATACTGGCATGGATATCTCCCCGTGGGATGTTGTGAATAAACAGGAGTACCCGAAGCTTGAGGACGTTGATGCTCTTCTCCTCACCGGATCGAGTGAGTCATAACCCCTCACTGATATTGTACTTGTCGCATACTGTGGAATGTAGTTTTATATCTTATTTTCGCATGATCTCAGGCACTATGCGTTGTTCTGCTCTCCATCACAACAATTCTGACTCATAGGTTGACACAGAGTACAACTCCTTCGATAACGATCCGTGGATCATCAAACTAGTCGAGTATACGAAACAGGCAATTGAAGACAATAGGGTAAAGCTTCTCGGTATTTGCTTTGGGCACCAGATTATCGGTCGTGCATTGGGAGTGAAAGTCGGACGCAGCGATGGTGGTTGGGAGGTTGCAGTATGCGACATGGATCTGACGGGAGAGGGAAAGAAGTTGTTCGGAAAGGAAAAGCTGGTAATCACGCCTCCTTACTTTCTATATGGAGTTATCGAGCATGCGGGACACTGACACTTCCTGTCTACAGCGAATTCAACAGATGCATCAAGACATCGTGCATGAGTACCCTGCGAACGTCGTTCCGCTGGGATCTTCCCTCGCTGCGCCGTGCAAGGGATGTATCGGCCCGGTCGTTTCATAACTGTTCAAGGACATCCGGAATTTAAAGAGGAGATTGTCACGGAAGTCGTATCGTTACGGACGCAAGCTGGTGTGTTTTTCCCGGGAGCAAGGCGAGGACGCTCTGAAACGAGCAAAATGGGATCATGACGGTGTCGCTATTGGTGCGACTTTCTTGAAGTTTTTGCTCCAGGATTAGAGCGCAGTCGTCGTATGAAGTATTATACAACAGTGTATATATTTGATTAGAAAGAAGTAGACATGCACATAGACTTAGTTTTTCCGGATCAATTCAAGAATCGGAGTTCTGATTAAAGGGGTTTGCTCAGCAACATACAATGGCTACACCGGCCTCCGAATGAAGAAATGTGACATGCGGGCTAGAAAATACACAATATCGCAACATAGCTTCGAGAAACAGAACCACAAGGCCAACCACTCATACAAACTCACACCCTAAACTGAAACTACCCCGAAGCAGCTGGATCCTCTCGTTCCAGAAAGCTCGGATCCATCTCCACCCTCCGCTCAAACTTCGTCCACCAGTCGCGGAACGCCTTCAGAGAGACACCTCCTGCCCCTT
Organism: Aspergillus micronesiensis; assembly: GCA_039763685.1. NCBI lineage: Eukaryota > Fungi > Ascomycota > Eurotiomycetes > Eurotiales > Aspergillaceae > Aspergillus > Aspergillus micronesiensis. Next base: position 548,323 of record JASHHO010000068.1, on the reverse strand, counting down.
GTGATTCGGATCCGTCCGCGAAACTCGCCAGGAAATTGAACGCATTGCCAATAATACGCTGCGCCAAAACCTTCGTAGTGATCCCCTTCTGTTGCGGGGTTTGACGCACAAGATCCGTCGACGTCCTAGAAGTGCCGTTCTCCGCTTCCAGCGCGGCCATCTGCGGCGCAACGTTTTGGACCGGCTCGATCGAGATACCTAACGTCGCGGTACCCGAGGCACCCTCATCCAGCATGACGTCTTCCTCCTCTGCTTCTGAGCGTCGGGGGGGTGGGCGGACTTTCATGACGGCGGATGGTCGTTCATTCGCGAGGGCGCCGATGAATCGGAACTCAGCGCCGGGGAACTGGACGTAGATCGCTGCGGCGGTGTCTTGCGGGAGAACGGTGCCCGGGAGGAAAAAGACGACTATTTCGGAGAATGAGGGGGTTGTTGGGAAGTTGAAGGCGAATTTCGTGGCTTGTCCGTTGGGTTGGGCGTCGACTGCGACGATGTCTGTGAGGCATGGTCTGCCTGGAACGATGACGGAGAACATTGCGGCGGGGTGTCGCAAATTGTCGATGTGAACGGGGGTGTTGACAGTGACAGATGGAAGGGATGTAGCGGCAAGATGTGTTAGTGTTGTGCTATGAGAGTAGGTGGGGGTATCTAGGCATTGTAGAAGAGATTGAAGCTGAAGGAAGCTGAGGTCTACTGAGAAATTTCCCCACGCCGGTTTGATGATGGAACCTCAAAGAAAGCTTGTAGTGACGAAATGATCCCATGCCCTTATCGATAAGGGTTGCCTGAGGTTTATATAGTGGCCTCAGGCATACAGCACCAGTTGGCCACTCTCCAGATGGAGATTCATCGAGTGTTCAAATACATTTTCTAGTGTCAATCCCATATACAGCCAGTGAATGTAGCCTCACGTCTGCCATCTCAAGTGTATAATCATTGAAACCGAGGGTCACGGAGTAGAATTTTGATTGACCAGTTTCCAGATCCTCAGGCGGACTGTATGTTCTGGACATTCATGCCTCAGGCAGTAACGCTAAGCCCCATTGGGGAGCACAACTCATCAGGCAGCCTTTGGAGGGGAAAGCTGTTGGCCAAGTTACTACAATCAAAACAAGCCTGAAAAACAACTCCGTCCAGCAAAATGGGGAAATCGAATCTTGAACTGATCAACGAATGCGACAGGTAATCAATACTCAACGCATCATTCAATTTACCGCCTCTGACACCTCATGGCCCTAGATTTCCCTATTACCAGGATGACCCCGCATTCTATACAGCCCACCTGAAGAACTACCATGCATTCAAAGTGAGTGGCTGCGACGCAGTCCTGGGCTACATCGTCAATTCCGTCGTGGAGAAGTTCTTCTGGCCCGAACACTGCTGGACAGTCGACTCTACGAACCAAACCGTCACGCTCGTCACTGCCGCCGATGCAACCCCTCAGGATCGCACTCGTCTGATGTCAGCAGAAACCCTCGCTGAGGTCGTCAAGCGGGAAACATTCGAGCTCCTGAAAGGATGGCGCAATGAGATGTATCCCATCTATGGCCCTGGCGGAGAGTTCCTCTTCGAGATGGAACGCAGTGCGACCCCGCTTTTTGGCGTCGTGTCGTACGGCGTGCATGCTACTTGCTACGTGAAGGACGAGAATGGGTTGCGCATCTGGGTTCCCAGACGCTCGAGAACCAAGCAGACCTACCCCGGTATGCTTGACAACTCCGTGGCTGGTGGGATGAGCACGACGGAGCCGCCGTTTGAGTGTCTTGTCCGGGAGGCGATGGAGGAAGCTTCGCTCCCCGAGGACGTGATCAAGGCGAATACCATCTCTGTTGGGTATGTTTCGTTTTCTACATGCGGGATGCGCGAGCTGGCGGCGAAACGAATTTGCTGCAGCCAGAGGTTGAGTATGTTTACGACATCAAGCTCCCTGCGGACGTTACGCCCAAGCCCAACGACTCCGAAGTCGAGGCATTCTACCTGTACACCGTGGAAGAGACCAAGACAGCGCTGGCAAATGGGGAGTTCAAGCCCAATTGTGCCGTGGTCCTGATCGACTTCTTCGTCAGACACGGTATTCTGACAGCAGAGAATGAGCCAGATTTTCTCGAGATATCGGCCAAGGCACACCGGCGACTCGAGTTCCCAACCGCATCGCACGCAAAGGCATAAGATCAAATACACATCTGATACAGGAGGCACTCTCATGCAAAGAAACGTTTGATATTCTATTTGATATACCCAGCCACCAATATAACGCCAACGCTGCAAGTGAAATACCCCATTTAAGCACACTTTTAGACTATCCGGGGAATCGATCAGATTCAGACGAGATAACCCAAAGACAGACGTCCGGATGCAACGAAATGATATATGGACTCTATTTCTTCAGGAGAAGATACACGTAGTCGATCCGCAGAGGGGCCAGCTTCTTGTACGGACCCTCGAGGTAAAGTAGAAGTCCACCGAAGGAAATGAACACCGCCCTGGAGAAATTTGCTGTTAGTGACCGTTCGAATGTGACCGCAATTGCTACTCGCGAGCAATGTAGCAAAACCAGCCGGGTAACCTACATGTTGCCCGAAGTCGATCCTTCCTCGAAACGATAGACCTTTCCGTGGCAAACATAATCATAGTCGTTCGCCAGGCTCTGCTCGCCCATTCCGACTTCTCTCCATCCAACCTTGGTGCCGCTGTCTTCCTTGCCGTCGAGGGAAAGGGTCGAGGCGAGGGCCATGGAGAGGGACTCTCCCACCGCACAAGGGTAGAGTTCGGAGTTCACATCGAGAGTGAAGGTGGTGAAGTTATCGGAAGAAGTGCAGCTCAAACGAGCGACACGGTCGTACTTCTGCGAGTTGATCGCAGTGATCGTGAAGGTGTCTTCGAAGAGGACGGGGTCGGACATGGTTGCGACGGTAGCGAGCGCAAAGCGACCAGAATATTTGCAGGTTGTAGAAAAAGGGCGTACGAATAAGGAGAAATCCAGAGACAAAGCAGATCCCAGGCGATTGAGATGGGCAAGGTGGTCAAGGCCTGACGGGCAGCACGGGCTGGATGGTTGAAAGGACGAAAGCCGCGGAAGCTTTTTTTGCTCGACTTTTAGCGCGCCGCCGCTTTTACTTCCGCCCGGAAGTGCCCCGCAGCTCTCATTCATCCAGAAAAAACTATTCGTTCTAACAACATCGACAGCTTTAGTCGGTGCCCACGAGGATGTCATTTCGCAAGAGAAAATAGGCCTATCGGCTGGGGCTGATCGCGCATCGAATCCGAGCTCCCAGCAGCTGCAAAATCCTGCACAGTCGCCAGAGTCAAACCCTGGGATTCGACCATCTCCAGACGACGGACGCCCGGCCACTTCGACAGGCACACGATCACTCGACAACCTTCTAGCTGGACATGGAGGGCTTCCGATCGGAAAGTCGCTTCTGATAGAAGAAAATGGGACCACAGACTTTGCCGGCGCATTGTTACGTTATTATGCGGCAGAAGGAGTTGTCCAGGATCAGAAGGTTCACGTTGTTGGAATGCCTGAACAATGGGGAAGAAGCCTTCCAGGACTAATTGGACCCGCCGAGGCGGCGGAAGAGAAGAGTGACAAACGGAAGGGGGAGCGCATGAAGATTGCGTGGAGATATGAACGGCTAGGCGAGTTGGGGCAGGAGTGCAGGATCAAGAGGTAAGACTCCTGGATATTGATGAAAACAGACGACGTTAACAGAGGTAGCCCCCGCTGCGACTGCAGGCGACCAGAATCCTACTGCTACGGACAGCGACAAGGCTACACAGCCTGCCTTCTGTCATGCGTTCGACCTCACGAAACGTCTCACCCATCCCTCTAACAAACATCACATATATACCTCTCGCGCCCTCCAACGAGCCTCTACTCGTCTCCGTCCTCAAACGACTCCAGACCGCTATCGCCCAGAGTCCCCGACTACTGTCCACCGTATCGTTATCCCGTCGCTGCTCAATCCAACCTTATATCCTCCAGAAGTTATCCAACTGAGAACCTCTTGCCCTTCCTCCATTCGCTGAAGGCTCTGTTGGACACACAAGCTTCCCGTGTCACCGCGATGATCACTATCCCGTTGTCATTATTCCCTCGATCTTCTGGGCTTGTTCGGTGGATGGAAATTCTCAGCGACGGAGTTATTGAACTGTGCCCTTTCCCCCATTCTGCCGATGCTCTCACAACATCGGGAGCTGCGACGGCGCATGAGGAGCCACCCCAAGGGATGCTCAAGACGCATCGTTTGCCCGTGTTGCATGAGCGAGGAGGGGGGAGCGATCAGAATATCGGACAGGATTGGGCGTTCACACTTAGTCGGCGGAAATTCGAGATTAAGCCCTTTAGCTTACCACCGGCGGAAGGAGACAAGGAAGCACAGGATGTGGGCGCGTCGACTGGAAAACCGAAGAAGGCGGACCTTGAATTCTGAAGGTGCATGGAATATTAAGCGAGACAATTCAGACAGATCGCCAATCACTCCTCATGATCTGATTCCGCCAACATGTTCTCCAACTCGATCTGTTCGGACATTTGATGCCCCGACGTTGCCATGGTTCGGAGGTAGTCTCGTCCGTACGAATCCATACCGGGCCTGAAGGACATGCCTGGAAACTGTGCGCGAAGACGATCACCTAAGCAGGACGAAAGAGCCAGCCACGCTTCGACGATTCGCCATGTCAGCTATAGAGCAGGTGTGGGGTTGGATGGGGTTGATGGGCGCACCGAGGAGCAAGAGCAAAGGCGCGAAGAACACCAAGAATAGTAGCAGGAAGAAGTTCATGGCGGAAGAACGGGCAATCCGTTGGCGGTATCTGGGAGTGATTTATACAATAGAGGCTGGTCGGATAGAATTATTATGGGACTAGAAAGCTCCTGCCATTGATATTCGTCTTACCTGTTCGGGAGCGGCGGAAGTGGTCGCTGTCGGTGGCCCGAGTGGGTCGACCCGATTGGGGAAAGTGCGACTGCCGCTTTCTCTTTTAAAAAGCTCCTCCCACCAAAAATTTCCTGCGACTGGACTCTCCTCCACTCACGCCCTCTCTGGTTTTGCTGGTCAAGGTCCAGAGCTATCGACTCGATGAAGCTTTTTTCTCATTAATGGTAAGTTGAACTCCTGTTTTTCTGCATTTCGTCTACACTGCCACTTCGCATGATTATATAAATACATAATCTGTCAATCCCCTGAAGCTCACTATAATAATCTCATAACGAGCATATGTGATTGAGAAACGTACTTGAAAATGATTTTTTGAAACTCTTTCTGAATTTGTTATCATCTGTTATATTCTTGGAGCTTGAACGCTAACTCGAGATCCATAACAGTGAACATCCCCTCCAGTCAAGATGACTCCCGATCCAGACCTTCCCATCCCGATCTCGTATATTGCGGGCAATTACTATGTCTTCTCCATTGATGCGGTCACGTACTTGCGTCGGGAGCACCATATCTGTGGTGTCCTCATAGGCACCTTGCCGCAAATCCCCCAACAGAACATTTTCCTCGGATTGCCCTTGCAGCTCATGCCTGAAGAAGCGCGGCTGCTGGTGGAAAAGGATGTAGCTTGCATTGTAGACGAGGTAAAAGTCCAAAAACAGGGAATGAAAGCCCTCATGGAAGAAGATCGCAAGAAGTATCTCCATGACCTAGAATCCCAGGGCCTCCAAGCTATGCGGCTGCAACATAGTCGGAAAGAGCAGCAGAAGGAGAGAGTTTAAAGAAAATAGAGGAGAAGAAGAAAGCTGGGAGGGCGAAGAAGGCTGCTGAGCGAGGGCAGGAGCAGTTGGACGAGATCAAGGCTGATGATCCAGCTCCTGGCATCTTTACAGATGAAGGTCGATCCGCGACTGCCAGCCCGGCCCGTCTCTGCGGTAGCATCTGCTGATGCCGTAATGGGCGTTACTCCTGCTACTTCCCATCCACCACTACCCTCGAGGCCGTCTGATGAGCAATTGTTGCCGCTTCCTCAGGTTCCTTCTTCGTACCCATTATTCGCCCACCTTCATGCCGAGGGATACTACCTGTCGCCGGGACTTCGATTTGGTTGTCAATATCTCGCCTACCCCGGAGATCCCTTGCGATTCCATTCGCACTTTGTGGGGGTTTCAGCTGAATGGGATGAGGAACTCGACCTGATGGACCTCATTAGTGGAGGACGTTTGGGCACTGGCGTGAAGAAGGGCTTCCTCATCGGCGGTGCTGAAAAGCCAATTGAGCATCTGAGCGACTATAAGGACAATGTCCGGACCTTCAGTTTTGAATGGGCGGGATGTGAGACGAACGATGCTGTCACAACGACCGCTGCCTTCCTCCAATGTTTTATCCACTGACACATACTATCGTTCTGATCCTCCTGGTCGTTGGACCCTTGCGCAACCATTCTACAGGCGTTGCTGCCGAATCTGGCCCTCCAGCCCACGTCCACAAAATGTGCGTGGACCTGTGTTGGATAGTGCCCAGGCGAGTCCTGAGTCAGGTTATGAAGCCTGAGGACCAAGCTCGAACGAGCAAACCTGTCTCGGGGTGTTTGTTGGATAGGCTGCAAATGCCGCTCCTGCATCTGCTGCACCTCATATTCCCAACCACAGGCACTTGATATCTTCTCACTACTCTATTATCTAAGATACCCAAATGTATTTAGTTTTTCGCTCTCAATAGAGAAACAAGAATCCGAATGGAATAATCTTAAAGCCTTGTATAGTTCATTGAGTATGATTATGCGCAGCATGATCCATAAACCACGCGCAACTTTGGCCTCTATGCATTTGGAATGAAAATGACTCTATTGTATAAATCGCGGTCCTGCCGCTATCCATGACAGCTTGCATGTCTCGTATTGAAAAAGAAAACGCCGACCTCAATTCGATTAGAGATAGTCCACATTCCTCCATTTGAACTTCTTGTTTGCGCGGTCCACCGGTCGATTCTCAAACTGGCTGCCATGAAGCTCGAAAGTCAGCTGCTTTATAGAGCTCTGACTGTTGTTTGTCTCATCCATCTCGGAATCCTGCTTTTCCTCGGCCTGAGGCAACGGTACAAAAAAGCGGAAGATTGTCTGTTCCTTCGGAATTGCTGCTCGAATGTTAGCGCAACCAGTTCAATAGACCGGTTCAGAACAAGAGATATAACGCACTCTTGACCTCATCCTTCTCCGTAACCACAAAACGTAAACTTCGTATCCCTCACCACAATCCCCTTCGTCCCAACCCGCCCAGCACACCGACTCCGAACAACCTCCACCAGCGCCCCATGGAAATCCGCACTGGCCAATTTACTACCATGCGACGTCGGAGTAACATGCACAGTCTCAGGCGCCCGCTCCTTCACATCCAATCATCTCCTGCATATATCCCACCCACAGCGCATGGAGCTCTTTAAATATGGCGTATTTGCACTCCTCCTTGGGGAGATCGTGGACGCCCGATTGGCGCTTTTCGCGCGCGGACAGCGGCCGTGGTTTTTGCTTGCGCAGGAAATACTCTTTCTTGCGGAGACGGTGGAGACGACGTCGCGTGCGGTTGTCTTCGGGGGTTGGCGAGGTGGGACGTAGGTAGAGGGGTTTTTGTTTGATGCGTTCGGTGAAGAGTTGGTCGGCGGTGTCGGGGGAGTGGGCGCGGGAGAGGAGATCGCGGGCGATGTGCTCCTTTTTGGGGGTTGTCATTTTGTCTTGAGGGACTCCGTGGGAGGGTAGAGGTGGTTGATTGGTTTTGTGAGGTGTGCTGGAGGAAAAGAAATTCGATGCGATGCGATGGGGAAATCGAAGTTGGAAAATGAGTTATCGGTTATCGATAAGATCACATGCAGCCTGACCTGTTGCCTTTTCGGGAATGTTGGCTGTGCCTTGTTCAGCTTTGACATATCACGACTATGGGGGATTGAAGTTACTTTACACAATGATATACCTGCTTGAGATATCTGCGAGTCGAATATTTCTTCTTGAGACTATGCGGTGCAACAGGCGCTGAAGGCTCATATAATCCTTCTTGTCCATTACTCCAATCTCCAACGATTGGGGGACACGAAGATCACAACCAATCTCTCGGGCCTTTTACTTGATACTCAGAATATGTCTGGGTATTTTCAGCTCATTTACTCCCAATATCCAAGCCTACTAAGCTACCAGTTTTTAATAACCTGCATTAGACACCTACGTCAGGAGTTCAAGCCACCCGGAGCAGTACAAGGAGTCTAACACTAGATCCACAAAGAAGTGCTCCGTTACTAACAGATATGTCTCACTCGAACACGTTTCCTCGACAAAAAACAAAGTTTTCATATAACCGAGCTTATCGACCTAGTCATATGGAAATCCCTCGGTCCCTCACTTCCCCGCATGCGAGGTCTATATCAAGATGCCGACAGCCAGCCCTATGTAACCCAAGATTTCCACCCTGGTATCCATAGCATACATCCAAGCATAATTGTTACCACTACTTGCAAGAATGTCGACTGAAACAGCGGACTTTCCCGATCTTCCTCCATTCCCCAGTGATGTCCCAACAGCGCCCTATTTCGCTTGTCACTGGCCAAGCTCCTGGCCAATGACGTGGACGAGGTCGAAAGACTTCTAGAGGCCTCTGAGAAGATAGGCTTCTTCTATCTGAATCTGGAAGACTCTCAATCAGGAACTCATATTCTTGCCGATGCAGACAAGCTTTTTGCCACAGGAGAAGAACTCTTCACCCTCAGTCTCGATGAAAAGAAGACGTACGACTTTAGTGGCCAGAACTCGTATTTCGGTTACAAAGCGCAGGGCGCAGCTATTGTCGATCGCCAGGGTAATCCAGACAGGAATGAGTTCTACAATGTTAGTTATTTATCTTCTTCATACATTCGTTCCGCCGTACACAGCCCTAACATACTAGTAACACAGGTCTCGAAAGACGACATCATGGGAGTAACTGAGTCTCTCCCAGCACCCGAAGTCTTGAAATCAGCCAAGCCAACACTATCCTCCTTCATGAAGTCCTCGCACTCGATAGTGACTCTTATCCTCACATTGTTGAATGACCAACTCGGTCTCCCAAAGGCAACCCTCGCAAACCTCCACCGGCTCAACGCCCAGAGCGGCGATCAAGTCCGCTTCGTCAAGGCACCACCGCAACCAATGGATGACCGTCGCACCGCACTAGGAGAGCACACCGACTTTGGCAGTGTCACCGTCCTCTTCAACCGTCTTGGAGGCCTTCAAATTCTCCCTCCCGGCGAAGATGCGGACTGGGTGTATGTCCGGCCTTTGCCCGGTCACTGCATTATCAACCTGGGTGATGCGATGGTAAAGTTCACGAACGGGCTCTTCCGGTCGAATATTCATCGGGTTGTGTCACCGCCGGGACAGCAGGCCGACAGCACCAGGTACAGTTTGGTGTACTTTGCGCGTCCTGAGGATGATGTGATTTCGCGACGGCTGGAAGGTACGGATCGTATTCCGCCGCTTCAGGAGGGGGATGTTGAGGAGGCGGTCAATAGTAAGGACTGGATTATTCGGCGAGCATTGGGGAGAAGAGGCAACTTGAAGGACATTGATTTCGAGAAGTCTGCTGGAACGGAGATGTTGAGTCGTAGGATTAAAGTGTAGCAGTGGACGGATTGAGGGTTATGTGAAGTTTTATAGTAACCAGTATCTATTCTCACTCAAGCGTGAAAGAATTCAGAATTCAGAATTCAAGTTCGATTGTACCCTACAGTGTGACAGGTTCGTAAGGCTACCTCATACTCGAATGAAGGAGATCACAAACTTCCAGTGGGTTGTTGGAATGAGATTAATATTTCTAGTCTTCCTGCAAGCACTCATTGGGCCTCTAAACGATGCCATCGCGGTGGGTCAACGAGGACAAGGAAAGTCTTTCCTCTGAAAATCTATCATGCCGGATTCCAATGAACAGCCGCTTCAGCTTGCCTCTCGTGGCATTGCTTCCACACCCGCTCAAGGTTCCAAACCATGTTACCTTCACTCACTTCCGCCAACAACACCAGACACCTGTCATCTCTACTTCACCTCTTCTCCAACACATTTATCAACACAAAGTCCACCAACACAACAGGTTTGTTTCGCTTTCATGATTATAAAATGTGCTCCATCTCTAGCCAGAGAGGCTCTTGCCTCCATCTCACCCTCCTCTCCTCCCAGTCAGCCTCATACCTGAGGAAAGATCAAGATGGAGCGGCTCGTGACCAGAAATGACGGAGAGGCCTCTAATGCTCCCTATAGAGTCTCCGTGTGGTTACGATTCAGATATATCTGTGTGAGTACTGTCCTGAGTACGCCTCTGTCGTTACTCCACGGGGTCGCCCATCTCTCCCCCATCACGATTCCTGGCAAGCTATATTCCGCTTTCCGTCTACATTCGTTACCTATACTAACAATCTAATAGGAGATTTCGTACCCCCTTCGCCTTGCTGCCCAATCAGAGCCCAGTCAGATCTCTCGTTCGCCCCAAAAGACACCATAATGGTCCTGCACCCCAGGCTGCTGGAGCAGTGCGTGATGTGATTACTGAACGTCGAATTTCTTTCTATGGCGATGAAAGACAGAATCCTTCCTCTTCTCGGCGATGATCGTCTATTCTCGAGCTTCTCGATTCCATCAGTAAGAGAGAAGCTACAGTGCAGCCGCGTCGAGTACTATCACGCCAGCCAGAAGGGTAAGTGACTCCAATATACTTGGGGCTACTATATTAACACTTTATTAGTCTACGTGGAAATTTGAAGTCCTACCAGCTCGAAGGATTATCATTTCTACTTTATCTCCACGACAATGGGGTCGGCGGAATCCTGGCAGACGAGATGGGTCTAGGAAAGACTCTCCAGACCCTTTCACTTTTCCAACACATCAAAGTCAACGGTGGCCTGCACGACAGCAACCATGCACCTTTTCTAGTGGTTTGTCCCTTGAGTGTTTTGGAGACTTGGATGTCTGAGATTTCAAAGTGGACGCCCGAGCTCACCGCACTGAAATACCACGGCTCGCCATCTGAACGTGACGAGACCAAGAAGCTTCTTGCGAAAAAGCGTAAGAATTGCGGAAAGGGACACCAGATATTGTCGTCACTACCTACGAAACTCTCACTTGCGACGCTTCCTGGTTCAAGAGAGTCTTCACCTGGGCTATGTTGTGTTGGACGAGGGAGGGCCATAGGATCAAGAATTGGCAGGCGCAGAGGGCCATTGCTCTGGGCAGAATTCGTGCTGATTATAAGCTCGTTCTTACCGGTAAGGCCCTTCTAGTGTAAGTACATGATGCATTTGACTAACGATATGTGATGCAAGAACCCCTGTCCAGAATAACCTGCAAGAATTATGGTCCATTCTCCATTGGTTATATCCTGATGTGTTTGTCAAGTCGACTATTACCTTGTTCGAAGAAGCGTTTTCCCTCAATGATGGAGTCTTCGACCGCGCGTTTTTCGAGCATACAACGAAGTTTTTGAAGGTCATAATGCTTCGGAGAGAAAAGGACTCTCCGGGTCTGGGACTTACCATACCGAAGAAAACAGAATTTATCCTGTCTGTCCCACTTTCCAGCCTTCAGCGTTGGTGGTATCTGAAGATACTCAGGGTATCACTCAACAGGATATCCAAACCTTCAACCACGCAAACTCTCAGATCAGCCAAGACACTCAACTCTGTGCTGTCAAACATGGCGACGTCGAGGACAATCCAACTGATAACCGAGCCCGACCCGAGTCGGAAGATTAAGATATCACAAAATATCTTGATGGAGCTACGAAAGGTGAGTCTAGACCTTCTATCCAGTGAGAATTACTAACATGCATCAGTGTTCAATTCATCCCTATCTTCTCGAGGGCGCGATTCCATCGAACTACAAAATCACTCCTGCGGTTATCGCGGAATCAGGGAAATATCAAGTCCTTTACAAGCTGGTTCAGCGCTTCGTGACAGAGGGCAAGAAAATCATTATCTTCTCTGGATTCGAGGGCGCACTTGACTTCTGCGAAGATCTGCTCGTTCTTCTTAAACGAAAGATCGGTGACTTCAATTACGTCAGACTTGATGGGAGCACTTCGCGACCTAGACGGACCCTATCAACATATCTTTTTCAGAAAGATGATCGCTATCTCGTTTTTATGATCTCCATTCGAGCCGGTGGCGAAGGTCTTAATCTTACCAGTTCATCGACTGTGATCTTTCTTGATGGGATTGGAATCCTCAAATCATGAAGCAGGCTTGTTCAAGAGTCCATCGCATTGGGCAAAGGAAGCCGGTCGAAATATACAGACTGCAGTCGAAGGGGACGGTTGAAGATCAAATGTGTCAACGCCTTGAGAGAAGGCGTACATGGCAGATCGGGTCCTAGAGAACGTTCGTTCTAGTGACAACGGCAGTCCGATGGCCATGTCTATGGCAACTTTCCAGAACATGATCCATGCTGCCCAGAAACATGAGTCTGAGAAACAATATGACTGAACTGTTGGCTGATCTTGACAGCAGCAGCTCCATTGGACCGGGTTCGTGCATTGTCAGAGAAGTGGCAAGAACTGGAGACAACATCACCGCTGCTGAGGAGAGGCTTTCTTGCGGCGGTGCTGAACGCGTTCGAACCAACATCTTCAACGGGAAAAAGAATCCACAAGCGCACCCAGACTCTCTCCCCCTTTGAAGAACAATTGCTTACCGACATTCGCCGCGAAGACCGACGCATTGGGAAAGAGCGCACTGTTGTAATCGATGGTTTCGACGTGAGCAAGGAGAGCCTGGCACAAAGCGAGCCATTGTCGCCAAAAGACTATCGAACAGTTCATCGAAGTCAGACAAGGACATGTTCCACGAAGCTGTGAGTTTCTTGACCTCTATCTCGTTCCTTTCGAACCCGTTGAACTGACGTAGTCAGACTTGTTTTGTATGCAAACAGTACAACACAACCGATTGCGACATGTGCCCGAGAACGTTCCACTGGGACTGTCTGGATGGTAAGGGAAGACCAGGAAGATTTTCGGAAGGCCTCACTTGTCCGCAGCATTACTGTATACAGTGCAGCAAAACAGCTTCACAAGCCGCGCGGTCTTATCTTTCCATGCATCTCTTGCGAGTTTGCATTCTGCGAGCACTGTCTGGCATGGGATAGCACGACATTTGTCGAGCATAATCATGTGTTTGCTGCAATGGGGTACGTCCCTGGCAACGCCTTTTTTATCATTTGTGCTGCTTGCAAGCGGAAGGACGACAGAAAAAGACGAGCGGGTGACTCTTTTGCGTATTCGACAAAAGAGCTCGGAGAGTGTAGAGGTCTTCAAGAGGACTTGGATTGAAAACTCTTCGCGGAGATTGTTGTTTAGGAATTGGGATACTTTGTTTGTTCTTTTGAGGAAGTCATTGGTCATGTATTTCTGGACGACTGGGGCATCTTCTTGCGAGGATGCTGATGTGGCTCGAAGCACTTGTGTTTGGACTGGGTTGATGTGAATATGGACTGGATTAGACGTCAATAGATTTATTTCTCTTCTGATCTTGCTCCTAGCGCGTATGAACGAAGATAGACACATGTGTGGTATGACTTATTTTTAAATGATCATCCTCATGAGGGTGAAGCCCTCCGATCTCGCCTTGTCTATGAACCAAGACATGCAATGCCATGATCTTTGTATTCCAATGCGACCTCAGGAATGAACTGTTAGCCACCGTCCCCATCCGGAGTCCCTACGACCCAAGGCCAAAAAGATACACACCCAGCACACCAGCACAGAAGCACGCAGTGTACAATAGTACTCCGGTAGTGCAGCCCCGGAACTCACTTCCCCAAAGAGCAGACCACGCCGACAGCCCAGCCCCTACGGAGTACTCCATACAGACTCGGCATATGACACGATGAGCAAGCGGGTCAGCCACGGACCGGACCGCACCCAGCCCTCCAACGGAGTAAGTACCCGTAAGAGTAGTGTTACTGGACAAGGCAAGACACCAAGAGAGAGAAACGACACTACCAACGTGCTAACGACGGGAGTCCACTTCCGCCGCTGCAGGATCGATGCAAATCCCGCTCGCTGGTCGCTGCGCTAGAACAGAGACGGACGGGGTTTGAGATGTGGGGGTGCTATGCTTCATTCTGTCTTAGACAGTATGCCTCCTCGTAGGGATACTTACATTCTGCTGTATGTATGGAGGGAGGCGAGGTGGTGGGACTGTCTGCGATTATCCGAGAATCGTCACTACGTATTGTTCCGACCGTAGGTAGGGATAGACAGCTGGCTGGGTAAGGGGTCGAAAGAAGGGAGGAATGTGCGACAGCGAGCGGGATTTGAATGAAGCTGAGCTTGGACACATACTCTATGTACATACTTGGCTAGTGGATGGGGTTCGGCTCGTGGGTTTCCTGTTGTAGACATCTGGAGACTGTAAGGGGGAGGAAGGAATTCGAGGTAATTTGCGTGGAATTCCTACAAATCCTCCTAATTAAGTCGATTCCCGGGAAGACCAGCGTCACCATTCAGGAAAACAGTCCTGGTGTGATCGAGAAGGAGAATTGACAGGTCGAATGCGGAGATTCGCTCATGATCGGGACAGACAGGGCTGATGTGATCAGGAACAAAGCAAACCAGCCAATTGAAAAATAGACTTGGGCGAATAAAAGGGAAAAAGAAAAAGAAGAGCAATTCATGCAATTTCCCCTTGATTTGGGGTTCCGGTTTTCTTGATTTTCTCCCCAACGGTGGAGCCACTCAATAATGCGACGATAATCCGCGATAGTTGCAACTTGTCACCACCACGCGCTCATCATGGAAATAGCCTCTCCACAGAGTGTATCGAGCCACTCCACGAGTGATTCTGCCTCGTTGGCTGACTTTGACTGCATAATCATGTCGACGGCAGTTTGGAGTCAATCTGAATAATCAAGTGACGGGGGCAACCCCCCTTGAGCACCGTTGAAAGCTTATTGACGGTGACAGCGGAATCTCATCCGAGCGCCCTGCATACCAGGACAGAGTATATTCGAGTAGATTACCCATCATCATCATGCCTAAGAGCAGGAGAATAATAATTATGATTATGATCAAACCGGACCTGATCACCATCACCAACGATAATAATAGCCAACCACATGGAGGCCAACGATCGACACGACCGAGCCCAGACAGGCAACAGATGCACCTCATCCATCCCTCATGGACATCAGCTCGGAGCTTACCAGAACGAGTAGGAGACTCAGCCCCAGACGACGGGTTTTAATCTAATTTAGAGTCCGGGTCTAGCCTGGCTAGCTCGGTTCAGCTGCACTGATCCCCATCTTCCATCGTCCGCCTGCCACTCACAGCCTCGATAGTCGCTGAGACTAGTCACGGCCGTTGCGAAGCTTATTCGGCATGATTTTGGGAGGGGATGCATCAGATCTATCTACATCGGCGTTTGCTCGACACTACCCAGCTATCTACCTATCATTCGCACGAGCACGGATAGATCAGACTGTACATACTACAACCAACTTGGGTATCTTATTCTTTGGTCATGGGGATGATGTATCCTCGGAGGAGGGCAAGCTGGATTGCTTGGTGTACGTCTGTACGACGTCGGGCAGCCATTACTGCCGCTGGGTCGTACAAGAGGGGTTGGTTGACATTGACCATCCTAGAAAGAGGGGGATCCATGCATCCGGGAATATCTTCCAATTGTCTTCCCTGGGTTGGCACTTCAGTTGGTCCTAGGTACATGGATAGGTGCTGCTCAAGACCCAACATCGCAACTGGCCCATGCACCGGAATGTCAAAGTACTGTTCATGGTCAGAGCCATGATGGCTTGCTTGGCACGTCAAACCTGGATGTCGGATCGGAATCCATCTCATGCTCCGTATTCATGTGCAATGGCCCCACAGGCTGCTGTCATAGCATGACAGCTACGTAGGAGTGTGATAGTGTTATTGGGATTGTCATCTCGCACGTCCGGTGGAATCGAAATAAATGACAGGTGGGGATACATACCGGCCAGATCCCGACCAGATCGAAGGATTGCCGCTAGACCCATGTTACCTAGTCGCTATGCTAACTCTTTCCTTCTTATGAGTACGAGGAGGAGGAATAAGAAGGAAGACATCAAATCCCGCGCGCCGGCTCCGAGGTTCCCCCGGCCCATCGCGTTGGATGGAACTTTGTAACTCACTCGATTTCTCAATTATGAGGAGGACGAGAATCATGATCAAGACGACTATCATTACTAGTACTGTCAACGCACGTTAGGTACCGATTGATGCCGCTTTCCGCGACCCGAGGTCGAGGTGGAGACCATCTCCGTCATGACAGGAGTGAATGGGGCGGCGGGGTTTGGTCGGCATTTGCGTTACGCGAGCTGTCATTCTTTACCTCTATCTATCTTTACTGTGGTAGATATTGTTTGTGACTGGATCACTGAGGTTGGAGGAGATAGGGCGTATGGAGTATTGCATTGCGTGGTACATGCATAGATACATACATCCATGCTCCTAGGTAATTACAACCCTGTTGACCAAGGGTCTTTGCATCCCTCTATCCCTACGGAGTACTGTACGCATAGACAGGACATACTAGGAAGTATGTAGTAGGTAGGTATCTAGCCTCATACCACCCTGTTCCCTGGTATCTACCCGCGTACCTAAGCATAAACCACAAATCAAGAGAAGAGAGAAAGCAAAACAAACAATCCACATGAGAGAGACGGGATATTCCCGTCACCTAGACAGTCCCTGATCGACTTGAATCATACCATCCCCCTCCCGAGTATGCAGTCCATCGAACTGTCGAAAGACTAAGGCATGTACCTATGCATGTAACCCATCGGACGTTCAACGGCTACGGAGGATATGTTGCACCTACCTACCTAACCAAGCCGATGATGTAAAGAGGAGCATGCTTTCAGGGATTACATCCCCAACTACCCATTGGACTATAGGTACACAGGTGTCGTACGAGTAGTGTACTTACTACCTACGGGGTTGGTACTGGGATAAGGGAGGACAGACAAGGAACAGGACCGGCCAGTCGACGCCAACGTCATGGAACTGGTCTCACAGACTGTCCGCCCCGTTAGGCGTAGATTTCCGGCCGAGTTGGCTGGTTGTTCCAGGTTTCTTCGTTCTGGTGATTTGTCCTTCGTCGAGTAGGTAACTTCTGTCTGTCTCAGTCAATCAAGACTGTCGTGGACGAAGGGGTAATGAGCACGTAGCCAGCGGACTTAGACATCGACTCTGATATGTCGGACACGGACCATGCCCAATCTATTTACTCTCCTACCTAAAGCTATGTATCCAAGTAGAAGTACGTCTAGCCGTTTTCTGTTTTAGTAGCCGCAGTATGGACTGACACCAGTCCACTCTCATTGACTTTCCCAACGCTCAGTGTGGGTGATTCCATCCACACGACGTAGTCGTACATACACTCTTGCCGATTTCGGGTAAAGGGGATTTCCCAGAGGCGGCACAACGGCGTTACACAACAGGAACTGGACAAAAGCACGGTATCACAGAGTGAGGCCTCAGCTCCAGGGATGGATACCATCCTGGAGCGAGCAGTAATGATAATAGTATTTCAATCAGATCAAATGAGTGCACTCCTGATCCGAAGACCAGTCATTCAACTGAACTTCCGTAGATCAAGTAGGGTAGTAGACGGGTGATACGCTAGCTAAAGAGTGTGGGAGCAATCTTGCTGTTGCCGGTCAAGAGAGGGGAATCAAACACGCCAATGATGCAATAAACAACGGCAGGGGGCAACAGTCGGGGTAATATGGTAAAACACGAAACAGGCACATTCCAGTCGGAGGGTATTATCCCACGCTGAGCTTCAGACTGGCCAGTCGATCCTCCACTCGCTTTACGATGTCGGGGTCGGCTTCTGCTTTGCGCTTTTTGGGTCTGTCACTTGTTAGTATTTGCGTATTTCTTCATAAACTGTAGGGGATACGTACGGGTCTCGTATAGTCTCCGGGCCGCGTTCCTGTCCGCAGGTCGCGCAGATGTTCACGCCTGCTTTGTACAAGGTCGAACATTTGTGAAGTGTACCGCACCCGCTGTCGGGGTTTCTTAAAGGTCCGTGCTGGAAGTTCCAAAGGCGGTTCAGCATCTCCGGGATAGCCGTCCGGATACTTGTGCAACTTGGGTCTGTAACAGAAAGGGTTAGCACGACAGGCTCACGTGTGATTCGAGGACGGTTACACATACGGATCTCGAGGACATTTCTTGCACCGAGTATGGTTGCAACTGGCGCACTCGGTCGCTCCGGCCGCAAAGGTCGTACTGCACCGGTGACAGGTACGGCGCACACGCTGGCGAACGGGCTTGCGGAGGAGGTCCTGGCCGCCGGTACGGGAGGGGATGGTCAGGGCGGGCTCCCTGAACTTGGACGGGCCGACCACAGGGGCCTTGCCCTTCTGCGACAGCAGAGTATGCAAGGCCGTCTCCGCGGCCTGGTTCTGGGTCTTGGCCGGCGGATGGCGAGGGCACTTCTTGCAGCGGGCGTGCTGGCAGTTGACGCAGACCTTGTCGGGGCCGAAGGTGGTCTGGCAGCGGTGGCAAGTTGTTCGACGGACGGCATGCGGATGGGCTTGGTGCTTGACGGTCATGTCGCTGGAGGACTTCCATTCGCCGGGCTCAAGGGTCATGCCATATTTGGCGAACAGGGCGCGGGCCTTTTCCTCCTGGATGGCGCTCCAATGGGTCAACACGGTCGGCTCTGACACAGGCTTGCGAACCGGCTTCTTTGCTGGGGCGGTGGTGGTAGGTTTGGGACTGCATATGCAAGTTAGTACGCTCGGAGCCGGATTCGGGTGAAAACATGCGCGGGTACGTACGTCGTCGCCTTCTTGGGTTCGGGCTCACCAGCCGTGGTGGTTTCCTGCAGGCTGGACGCGGAGCCAGACTTGGAGGTCGAGCTTCGCTTGAGCACGGTTCTCATGCGCTTGATGTACTGGACAGGCCGTTGTCGTCGCCAGGCTGGTTGGGATCGGGTTGGCTCGACATGGTGGAAGGGATCGATCGATCGGGTTCGTTGTTTATTCGTGGTTGTGAGGGGGTGTTTGGGGTGTTCAACAGGTCGACAGCATCGAAGGTGGTGAATATCGAATTTCCGACCGTGTCGTTGCGTCTGAAGGGGTAGGTATAGTCGTCCAATCCAATTTACAATCCTCGTGTCATCCTTCGCAACGTGGCTGGGGCGAGTAGTGAAATCCAACGGTCGGCAACACTTGGCGCAGTCAATCTGTAGAGGAATCGATCGAAAGGAGGTCGTCGAGGGTGGCCGGCACGTTAAGTATATTAGGCGTCACACGGACGTGCACCGAAACCAGAGAGTTGGGAGACCCAGCGAGACGGTGAGGTGGAAAACCCAAGGCGCAGGGTCTGCACCAGGCAGGGAAGTCGGACTCGGGTTGATTGGCTGTGGAGCAGTCAGATCCCGGGCGCAGATGGTGTGCCAGCTGGATCTGTCGAGTCGGCCGGTCGGGTCAGGTCGTCGAGCCGGGCGAGAGGCAAGTACTGGCTCTGTAGGCTGGTCGACGTCCTCGACGGGATATTAAAGGGGACGAAAGGGTCGTGGTGGTGTTGGGGGGTGGTGACAGACAGGCGAAGGGAGAGCCAAAGCGCCGGGAAGAGAGGAGAAGGAGGAAAAGGGCAAAGCCCGACCGATAAATAGAAGCTGAATAGACTTTCTGGGGGGAACCGGACGAGCGAGAGGGGGGTGGGTAATTAACAGCGGAATGGGTCAGGCATGGTGGCCATTATTCTTTTATCTTTTATTCTTTTCGAATTTCTTCTGTGCTACTTTTATTTTATTCTACTATTTTAATGAATTTTTATCCATCTTTTTTCTACAAAGAGAATTAACGATCATAATCCGATTCTTCTAGCCGGCATCAGATTCAGGGGAGGGAAGGGGGTCTTCCCAACCGGACCACCATCGCCAATTCAAGAAAATCAAGGAAGAAAAGAGTAATTCAAATACCTAGTAGTTCTAATAATTCGACAATAAGAGTAAGAATAATAATAATGCCCGGAGATCTCAAGTCAAGACGATGGAGTTGGCTTCCTGGATCGTGGACTAATCATGATTCTCCCGTGCTTCGATATCAGCCATCGGCCTCCAGCATTCTGACTGTACTGTAATTTGGTAAGTCCAGGAGCGAAAAAGAAAACCACCCGGCCGACTCATACTCCATGCGGAAGGAGACGAGATGACGCCAGGTACCTCGCCCACGCTACGATGGAGCGCTATGAGTTAGGTACTGGTGCTAAACCACGCCCCGGCCTGGTTGGCTGGGGCGTCCCCCAGACCCCACTACGCCAGGCCCTAACGGGGTTCAGCGGCCAGTAGGCAGTCGGACTGATTACCAGGGACATCCTTAGCCTCGTTCGCCTCTTGACCATTGCCTGAGGGCTTGCCAGAACAAACCCGGCAGGATTCTCCAGCGGTGGTGGTGGTGGCTTCTGGTCTGGCCGCTGCTCTTCGGCCGGAACGGGATTCATCATGACACTCGACGGACCAGGACGGAAGGAAGCGCTGTCATTCGACTCATGGGGATGTTCCGGAGATAGTCTCCCGCCGCTGGATTCCCATGCCGCTATCCATGGAACGCTTCCGCGTGGGAGCACGTCTGTCGGGATCTGAACCATGGGTGGAGGGATCGTATCGTGACTATCATCATCCTGTCAATCTGCCCACGGCCGATCCAGATGTTCATGCCCATGCCTTGCCCCATAGAGCGTATTCAAAACCGCCCTGTACAAGCTGAATACCCAGAGATACCCAACCCCATCCCGTAAGAACTCTCTTCTCCGCCCCTGAAGTCTGATGCGGTGCAACTGCCACTCAGGAGCCAAACTGACTCGGCCGGCGCAGCCGCCAGTCAAACCGAACTCATCAGCCATGCCATATGGCAAGTCGCTATAAAAAGATCGTCCCTCCTATCATGCCATATTCGGCGAGGTTCGTTCGTGAAGTGTATTGCATATCGCTCGGGGATTTGATCCATGCGAGAGAGATCAGCTCCGTCCCGTCTCGTACTCTTCTCCCCTTATCCAGATGACCCCTACCGAGTGTGTACATACCACACCATCATACTGAAGAGCCAATTGACAATGAGCTCCTATCATACCATTCACAGCTCACACAATTGAATTGTTTCGTGCAAATGACTCGGTATCAACCAGCTCGACACAACCCCCAACTATCGCTTCCACCAGCCGATTCCACCGTACCATGTAACACGGATAGGGAACCCAAGGCATCACCCCTGGACAAAGAATGATAGCACGATCAGTTTACCGCATGCATCGTAGTACCATCCCCGCTTTCCCTACGAAGCCATGGACAAAGAACAATGTCCCTGATGGGGCTCCACAGCCGACGAACGCCCTCAACGCATTCCGCTAATGCAAACTTACGGAGCACAAACAAGGTCATTTTCTTTGGCACCATCAGGGATGGGAATGGGGCCAGACCAGCAAAAGCAATATCCCATAGCCGCGAACAGCTGTGCAGGACTGGCAGATCTTCAGTCTCCATCGTGGTTGATAGGGGATAGGGATGACTACTGTACTCCTAAACTACCGACACCTAAGATGCACTCTGCACATGGCCAAATAGTTCGATCCTTCCGTTGTTCTTCGTTTTTCTCAGCTCTGATTAATCAACCGTCGCTCATGACCTTTTGCAGGGGCGATCTCTACATGGTACTTGTTACTGATACTGACAAGGAGTGTACACCGCTGCATGATACTAACGGGCGCTCCGTAACAACCCCTCCCTCGCTCGCCACAGTCCATCACCACTCAAACGAAAGCGAAGCGACCAGGGCTGGCTGGCTGACGGACGACCGTAGGCGAGTTACCTCTTTCGTCCGTGCATCATGCACGCCACGATGGAAACCGTCCGCTCCCACCACGCAAGGCAAGTGTAACGGCCTCATGCAAGCCGAGAGCCGTGTGGCCACGGGGCTGTCACCGTCGCCCGAAGCGAGAGTCATGAACTGCATGGGTGACTGCACATTGGACATAGACGAAACCCCGGTTCAATAATTATGGAGAGACTACTTCGTACATACTTCGTGGGCGATGTTGCATGTTCTTCTGCCGGGGCGGTCCCGTCTCATGCAGGTTGACGCCAGAATATCGGAGGAAACCTACCTACCGGGTTAAAAAGGCGGTCGTCCCCACCGGTTACTGAGCAAATGAGTGGCTAGACCGTGGCCTGAGTGGTTTCAAGTGTCGCCGTGGTGGCTCCGGAGATAAAGGTATCAGAGTGGTCCTGGATAGGGTGACAGGAGGCACATCTCTTCTCGGATATGAGATCCAGCAATCCAGCTCGATCTGGACGAGGAGTCGCTATATACAGAGTACATACCTAGCTACGGGAAGTAAGAGGAAGGACAATCCATCCACCTCGCTCAGTCGATGTGTTCTTTCCATCCATCTCCACCGGTGGGGTCCCGGGAACAGCCATGGTGGTCAGTGCCTGAACGAGTTGCCCGGTCATTGGGTCAGCCGCGGTCCCAGACGGGGCATGTCGTCAGCGCTGTGCCTATCACACGCGGCAGTGGTCGACACTAGGGATTTGAACAGTCCGATCTCCGGAACCGAAGTGGGCCCAATCATCTTCCTCACCCTGGCAGCAGGGATGGCACCCGGGATGTCCAGTCCCGGCGACTCGGAGGGTGATGCCAGCAAGCCCGGGTGGATAGAACCCCTTCCTGTTCGGGAATGGGTCTGCAGTCTCCACGCCGCCGCCATATGGAGGGCCCCCGCCATGCCTCTTCGGGACAGACGAGCCCCGTCGCATGTATGACGCTAGTACCCGTTCTGTATGGGCGTCCGGTTGGTATCGAGTGCTGGACTCCCCGTGTTATTGGTGCAGGTCGCTTCAGTCCCGTTCAGGCAGCTTCAGCACGACTCCGTTAGGTGTCAGGATGGCCTTCCACCAGACAGGGGTCGATGGCAAAACGAGCTAATTATGCAGGTTTATCGGACTAATCTCATTCGTGGTCTTGGCGGGAGTAAGTCTGGCATTCATACTCTGGATCCATGTGCATTGTTGTGGTATATTGTCAGTTACGTCGGTTACGTCATTTGCAACAGTTGCTTCATACTTCACGCATCATGCATCGGAGATTTTATACGGTTATCTTGAATCATTGCACTTGAATTGTAAAATTTTTTGTAAGGAATATGATCATGGTAGTTGAATAACATTATGCTGCCCTCCGGCAACATGTGTTCAATATATATCTTGAGCATCCACCGGACAATGTTGTCGACTACATCTTTTGTAGCCGCAACGTAACAGAAGTATGAATAAAAGATTCAAGCCTCGAAAACTTTTCGAGTGTGACCTATATCTTCCCCAACCAGCTTCGTGAGATAACCCAACCTTGAGAAAGCGTTAGAGAATTTGATGTTGATATCGAGAACCGACCCTGATGCCCTCTCATAATCCTTCAGGTGTGCGGCTCGCAACACCAACATACCGTGAAGACTCAGAATATCCCAATTCAAGCGCAATCATAGACTTTATCAAACCATATAGAATGATGATGAGTAGTGTTTCTCCACCAGCCCTGCGAATCCACCATTTCTATGGCATACGATAATCGACCACCCACCTCGATTTAGCCTGTCCAAGTATGGCCAGCAGGCTGTGACTTTGTGAGTGAGGTACGCGGGTGAGACGTGACTACCCCTTCTCTACCTAGGCACCTGCATTGCAAATGCCTCATCGCTCGATTACAACGAACGTAAATAATGAAGCCATTCCATGTCACGATGGGCCTGCACTTTTTCGCACCCCGCATGAGGGACCGACAGCCTATGGTCCTCGACCCATGGCACTTTGAGCTCACCAATAAAGCGAGCTTGTCCGGTTGTCCTTTTGATGCAGACAATGTCGGGCTTTCTGGCGTACGTCGTCTGCGAACTGTCCTATTTGGGTCGCTGGCATAGTCTGTAGTAGACACCCGCCGAGTTCATCTCAGCACTTTGGTATGGGGTCTACAGGGAGCTCTCAAGCCGCAGGATCCTGTCTCATGTTCTGGCATCTTGCGTTCTTACGCAATAGCTTGCGACTCAGCTATTGGTGCGTGCTACAGCACGACCAAGCGACAGATGGTAGTAGCTTATAGCTCCATACTGCGTCCAGGCCAGCTGGAGTAACCTGTCCCTGATGATAGATGACACGCGTTGATCAGAGAACCACTATTGGCGCTTGAAATCTATGATCATTCGGGCAATTGTGGCTTCGTCTTGGGCTATGGTCAGCTGCATCAGCTATTCTTTGTAGTCTGATCGTATATCGGCGGACGATTCTCGCGTATGTCTTCTCGCCCGTCCCCTTCGTCCCATGTAGGCAGAATTGATGCCTCTGTGTAGTTGTGCACGTGGTTTTGTTCCTGGTCTGTATCTCTCCGCGTGTCGCGAAGTCACCACGATACAACTTTGATAATGTGACTCAGGGGACAATCCCTTTGATTCAGATTTCTTCAAAAGCACTCGGTTCTCGACCTCGGGCATAATACACAACCCGGGTAAAGAGTGATTCTCGATGGGCATGCGGTATTATTGCTCAACAACGCTCTTGGGCTACATATTTGGTATTGTAGGTCGTTTTCGTGGATATATCGATGCCGGAATGGCAGCTTCGGCATTGGCAGAGTTAGCTCTGACCATATCCTCATCATGTGGCTCAGGCTTAGTGCCAGATTGACGGCCAACAGCTCGTATCTTGATATTTCTTGCTTTCTGTTTTCATGGAGAAGATGGAAGAGATGGAAAAGGTTGACGGCATGAGCCTTTGCATGGCTACTTATCTTTGATCCGATGAACAGGGGGATTTGAGTGAATCGGGCTTATGTGGCTTTTGTGAGGAGCAGCGAGTGTTCTATATTCCCTTTGCGACTTCATTCATAGATAGATGCCATCAGCTTGGTGAATATACAGAGATGTTGAAGAACATGGAATACTTTAAAGTCCCTGTGACTTTTAAATTCTGATGACGAGATAGCTCAGATCCTGTAACTTGCCCTATTGTAATTCAATAATATCATTGACTGGGAGGCAAGATGTTTGATATGGCCAATTAACTCGCTATCTAGATAAGGCATGAATGGATTGACACTCCCTTTGGTTTAATAGAGTAAGACAAGTGACTGTATCTGCAACCGGCCTTTCATTGTATGGTGAACTTGGCATTCACATTGTAGTGACCAATGGCGGATTCTTTAGGTGGTATGCAAGCTCATTATCTTGTGAATCTAGTTGCTCTTGAGCGCATTGATGATTGACTTGTCAAGGTGCCACTCGTGTAACCCGTTTAAACCGTTTGGACCAAGGGCGACCTGGCAGTTGAGCATGATGAAGAACAGCCGATCCAGCTAGTATTATAGGGTTACACACATGGAGATCTGGGAACTTTTATTTGTCTTTGCGGGACTCAAGAAAAATGACCTTGCAGATCTTACTGGCTGATATCTCTGAGGATTACTTGCATCAAGCTAGCTAAGCTTATTCCATCTTGTTTGCTGTCCGTAGCTTCATGCTTCGTCTCGATAATTTCTTTTGTAACTCCGCTTCCTTGAGTTAAACAATTGTTTTCACTCTGAGATGCTTACATTTCCACGTAATCCTCCCAATTCGTTCCATGAGGAAAAAGTAATTCTCGACGATCGACGGCCACTGGTTGAGGCGCTCTGTCAGACAAAGAGACCAGAACAAACAAAGAGGAACCTACATACTCCCACCATCCACTGCGCGCAAATTTGAGCTCGTACTACCCTATTACAATTTCAATCCTGACTGCTACGTCTCCCCCTACCCACGATGCCGCAGATGTCATCCTCTGCCAACGACCACCTGCCGGGTCTTCAACCCATATGGCTTCATCGCAAGCATGAATCCCAGAAAGATCAGACACCGGATCTACACAACTCTTCCCACTCGTCGTTTTCCCAGTTTGATTCTGATCGTCTTCATCTTTTTTCTGTTGACTCGACTCCCCGGCTCTTCGCAGTCACGACCCGAGCAAGCATCAGAGGGTGCAGCGCGATATCTCTACCGCTCTCCTTTCCGAGAGAACCCAGATCTCACGTATGAAATACAACTATCATACGCACTGGAGAAGATAGAACAGACAGTTCTCGCCCAGAACGGTGGAAACGAGGTGGCAGAGGATCGGATCTGGCAGATCGCAAAGGACGAAGAGCATCGCGGATCTGATTCAACCGCCTTTGAGCAACGCAATTCCGACTGGACATACACTGTAAGCTCTTCCCTCACCCCCTTTCAGACTATATACACATGTATGTAAACAAGCGGGCAAGCTGACTCCCCCCGCTCATAACAGACGCCAAAGCCACCTCCTTCATCACCAACGAGTTATCCGCCGTCCCCGAAATCGCCGCCGCCTATACCACCTACCCTCACAATGTCCTGCGCGCCGACCTCCTCCGCTACCTCCTCCTCTGGTACTATGGCGGGTTCTACGCCGATATGGACGTCTTCCCCGCAAAGCCGATAAAGGACTGTCCGGCGCTGCACCCGCTGTTCGCCTCTTCACTGGACAACGACGAAAGCGACACCAACAACCAAACTAATGTATCTTTCGTCGTCGGCATCGAACTAGACGAACCCTACGCTACTCCCAAAACCATGCGCGAATGGCACTGGACACGGAGCTACGGATTCCTACAGTATACAATGTACGCCCCGCGACGATTCAGCCCGATCCTCCGGGAGATCATCGTGCGGTCCTTATCACACACGAAACAGCACAATGAGCGGTACTGGGGGTCCTTCCGTCGGTTACGATATACTGAGAAAGCGATACTGGGGATCACCGGGCCGGACGTGTTCACGGATGCGATCCTCGACGTACTCTCTTCCTCGCTGCCGTCGACGCATCCGCTCGTGCGGCAGTCTGTTGAGGCTGATGCGGAGATTGGAGATCTTGTCTCGGTAGACGGTGGGAAGACGGAGGGACGGGTGACGTGGGCGCCGTTTTATCGGCTCACGGATACGGTTTGCGTTGATGCTGGGGAGGCGGTATCGTCGAGGCGGATGGGGGGGCTTTGTGTGTTGCCGGTTAGTGCGTGGGGGAATGGCCAGCGACATAGTCAGTCGGTTGGGTTTGATAGTCCGCTGGCGTGTTTGAATCATCGGTTTGGGAGGACGTGGGCGAAGGGGAAGAAGTTGTTTGGGTGAGTTTGTTGTTGAGTTGAAACAGAACGTGAAGACTGCTGTCTATGGAGATACAAAAGTATAAGGTCTGATAGTGTAATGGCGTTGTTGGAGATTTGTATCTATGGATGACTTCATCACACAAGTTTGTAGACTATCAAACTATCTCATTCGTACTAGACCCCGTGGCAACAGGAATCTAATAAATACTCCACATAGTTCTTCCAACCCCATATGCTATCACATCTCAAGGATAGCACTGACAACCCTCCTTCGTAGGATCCTGGCATCTCGCCTGCTTCGATGTGCAACCCCCGCAGAACGCACATGTATCGGGGGCATAGCAGTTCCCTTCGCCGATGGTGCAGATCCCATGATGGCCAACACATTTGGTGCACAGGGTATCTCTGCCCTCGAGTTCTCGTGCCTGGAGGCGTAGTGTAAGTAAGATGGAGTCGCTTGTTCTTCAGTTCGAATACATACTTTGACCAAAGTTTGCTGTGGAAAGTCAGTTTATATCTTCATCGTAGAATGTAGTCAGCAGCTATCTTCGGGGTGGAGGGAATGAACAGTGGTAGATCGTCAATGTAAGCTTACAGGCTCTCCATACATAACCTCATCACCGACTCTGTATTCTTCGAGTTCCATGCCGTTGGCAAGGAAGAGGCCACTTCCTTCGGCTGATACTCGTGTCAGAACGAGGGCACAGAGGGCGCTGGCTTGAAGAATGAATCTCATCTTGTGATTAGAAAGAAGTATGATAGAAGACGTCCGATGCAATTGAATGAAGCTGAGTGCGAAGTACTAAGTGAGTCGACAGTCGGGAGGATTGCAACCTGCTTTATATCCTGTTGTTCTTCCTCTAAACGTCTCTATGTCAACAGCCCATTCTATCACTTCCCCAGATCAACACAACCTGGATGGTCATGTTTGCTACAAGCTGGGAACAACCCCTGGCTGTTGAGAGGAAGTACCAATGGCAGCCACAGTCCAGGCAACACAGTGTTGGAAACTCCCAGGAGAGTTTCAGAGACAGCTCCATCAGCTGGCTGAAAGTGAAATTATCCAATTCGCGACCGGAAAGGGATGCGTCTTGTACAACCTGCACTGTGCGGCCCTAATTGCATTGGCGTATCGCCTAGCTAATGTGGCAAATACCGACTCGATATCAACACTGTTCAATAAAATGCACCGGGGGTGGATGATGAAATACCTGACTCGAAGTTGTTGTGGGTTGGGTTTCTGTCAGTCCGGGAATGTGTGTACAGGTATACGCCTAATGTGTCGTTCAACTACAGCATCCTCGTGAATCACAACCATCATTAGACCTACACCCTCTGGCCACGAAAAGCAATTTTCCGAAATAAGCCACATTGGTATATAATGAAATCTGCTTACTTTCCGCCCAGATTTCACTATTGAAGCCTCATTCTGCCGTTAGTTCGATATAGCAAAGATTTGGCGGACAGTACTTGGATTTCACCGAACTATTGTACTGTCGTTTTCGGAAAATTGCGTTTTCGTGGCCAGAGGGTGTAGTAAGCCCTCAAACCAGTACTATGCTCTTCTCCACACGGTCAGACAGAAAGTTCATGACTTTAGCAGACCTAGCGGTGATCCAGTCAAGCGTGTACTCGGACCGGTTCTACACATATCCATTTGTCCTTACCGTTCCCACATCGAGATAGCTATGCTATTGAACAAGTCGTCATCTTGGCGTACGGGTTGGCATTGACATACCACGCTAGATGTGACAGTCCGCTCATGAGCCGCATCAATCCTTGCGCTAGTAGCACAAAGACCCTCGAGACGTGGTCAGTTTCGTGGAGAACGTAGCACAAGACGTTAAGGCGCCCTGTGATCCTCGTCGGCAGATCGCCGTCGGCAGAAAAAGAAACCATGTGTTTGGTGCATTTGTGCACGGGTGCTTACTGGCGCTGTTGGAGAGATGGCTTCTGAATTAACCTGCGGCAAGTGGCTACAGCTTTGGTATTGGTGTCTGTTTGTATATTTCACATTAATGGCGATTGTCGCTCTGTAAGTCCCTGTATGGGGTTGAAGCACTGTACGTGACGCGTCGCAATGCACACCATAACCAAGCGCTTTCTGTTGCAGCCACCCCATGGCTAGGTGTGAGAGACGGCAATCTACTCATAATAATCCCGCCTGGCAGAAAACCTCCATTACATCGATCGAGCGGCACAAATATCCCAGCATATATATGCCCATCCGCTCTCATGGAGAAACAAGAGATCCTCTCAGTAGCTAAGTGCATACGAAAACGCCTTCTTATATACCATCTCCCGGGTCATAACGCAACGAAGAAACACACCCAGTGAGCCCATTAATCTGAACCCTGCAGCTTGGCCTCGATAGAAGTGACGTCTTCGTCTTCGTGAACCTCAATCACACGGTTCACCTCCGCCGTGCTGCGCATCAATTCCACCGCACCAGCGTAGAGCATGCGCTGGGTGGGGTTGCAGTTCACAGGGAGCCAGTAGAGGAGGACATAAGGGACGGTGAGGCGACCGGAAGCCTGTATGTGTCAGTATTCACTGCCTTGGAGAAGATCATACGGAGGGAACGTACCAAGGTCAAGGGGTAGCTGAGGAGAATGAAGCGGGGAGATGATTCGGGGAGCTCATCAGCGACATCGTCCATCCTCGTGTAGACCTCGCCATCTTCGGGTCGAATTTCTTGGGTTTCTTTGTCGATGATGTCTGGAAAGCTCTGTCAGCTTCGATGCGAGAATAGTGAACTGTATGGGAGGATCGTTCTGGGATGGAAGGGAAGGTCGGAGTTACTGTTGAGGAACACCTACAGATGATGGCTTGGGCGTCTTTCGCCCTGGAAGTCCCGAGACGGAACTTGCGCAGCTTCTCCTTCGTCTCCGGAGAGAAGGTATATAGCCGGGATTCGGACTGCGCAGAGACAGCCTGGTTAGCAAGTTCGCATCGATCAAGGGGTGAGTGCGGGGCAGCTTACCATGTTGGCAGGCAGGATACGAGGACCAGCGTCGACACTGGCACTGAGAAAAACAAACGAGAAGACGAAGAAACCGGGAAGACCACCGCAAAGGTAAACCTACAGAGTTGCGACAGATGTTCGTGGGGGAGAATAATTCTGGCGGACGCAAGTTTCCCCACCATCGGGTCTGGTCACGCTCTGGAGGTCCTCCGCCTTCTCCTTCTCCCTCTCCTCTCTCTCCTCTTCTCTTCTCTCTCCTCCACTTCCGCTCCTCTCCCCCTATCCCTATACCCTCCCACTATCTATCCATGTTCTCCCGTCTCACTCAGCTGACTCGACACCTCGCCCGTCCGTCAATTACGCCCGCTGCTTCCGCTGTCTCCATCCCGCCGCCTTTGTCTCCCCTGACTCGGTCCGCGCCGTTCAAGATGACATCATCCGCAATGGAAAACAACCGCAAGACGATACACACGGCCGCTTGCCTGATCATTGGTGACGAGGTGCTTGGTGGAAAGGTACCTTAACTCTTTAAATCTGACTTTCTTTCTGCCGTCTTTCCTATACACGTCGATGAATCAGTCGTCTTGATTCCTCCATACCCCGCGCCCCAGCATGACTCCATACACCACTACACCACCCATGTGCCTACTGATCAACTGACTGACTCCTGATACAACCAGACCATCGACACCAATTCCGCCTTTTTCGCCAAGTTCTGCTTCTCCCTCGGTATCCAGCTCAAGCGCGTGGAGGTCATCGCCGACGATGAGGGCGAGATCGTCGAGGCCGTCCGGCGCATGAGTGATAACTATGACTTTGTCGTGACGAGCGGAGGAATTGGGCCAACGTTCGTACCTCTCTATCCAATTTGATCCCTCTCATCCCGTCCTTCGTCGTACTACAAACCAAGCAAGAGAAAAGGGCAGACGGTGCGCATGTCACTGAGCGCAAACATCCGCACACACTCCAAAAGCCCACAACACAACCACCCAACACCAACTAACATACTCCGGTACGAAACAGCCACGACGACATCACCTACGAATCCATCGCCAAAGCCTTCAACCTCCCCCTCCAACTCCACCAACCCGCCTTCGACCGCATGAAAGCCCTCTCCAAGCCGCACCCCATGCAACCCAAGTTCGACTGGGACACGCCCTCCCCCGGCCTAACCGCAAAACTGCGCATGGTCGAGCTGCCCTACGACGAGCGCCTCCCCGCCGAGCAACAAGCCATCTTCGTCGCAGAGGACATGTGGGTTCCCATCGCCGTCGTCAACGGCAACGTGCACATCCTCCCCGGCGTGCCGCGGCTCTTCGAGCGGCTCCTCGAACACCTCAAGCCGAGTCTGCTCCCGCGACTGACCAATCCCGAGGGCAAGGGCATCTACCGGTATCTGTTTAGCACGCCTTTGCCGGAGAGTGCGGTGGCGCCGTATTTGACGGATTTGGCGGCGCGGGTGGGCGATAAGGGCATCAAGGTGGGGAGTTATCCGCGGTGGGGGAAGAAGCGGAATACGGTCACTTTGGTGGGGACGGATAAGGCTACGATGGATGGGTTGATTGCGGAGGTGGAGGAGAATGTGCAGGGGACGAAGGTGGCGCAGGAGGATGAGTTGGATCCGCCGTCTGATGCGGAGTGAATCTGGGATGAATGGATGGATGGATGGGTGTGGATTATATATGGAATCTATATATGAAAGGTAACTGGTGGATGTTGTGGAGGACTGGTTGGTGTATATTCAAGAAAGACAGTCGGTATTGGACTGCTGCATGGATAGATATGTAGAGCTGGTTTGGTATGGGTACGGGTATATACGAGTGAATTCCATACACCTTACGAATTGTTAGATGGACGGTCAGAGACGGCCAGTTGGATGGCGTAGGTTCTTCGGATAGGGTTCATCCCCTGCTTCTGGAACAGCGTAATTGGCCAGAAAGATTTGGAATTCTCTCGGAGTATAGAAGGACCTTGAAGGGTGCAGCTGCAAGAGTAGGAGCAGAAGCAAGTAATAAGCGAACAGATATGTACGAACCAAGGGATCGCTGGCCACAACCAAGCAACCGTAGGCAAGGGGGATGTACCAGCTGAATTGGCCAAGCAGCAGAAGACAAGAAACCGAGGCAACAAAAGGAAGTTATTGATGATCTCAATCCTGAAATGCCCTAGCAACAGCATGAATATACAAGATATAATATAATGTCAAGTCAGACTCAAGAAGAGGGTGACACACATACAATGCGCAGAGCCAATGGGAAGGTATGGGTAATGTGAATAACCATGGCAATAGCATGTACCTATATAAACGGACAGATCTATTGACAGGCTAGTCCTCGTTCCGCCAAAGAACGAAGGTCATCAAGAACAGTCTTTCAATAAACCAAACAAAACAGAGGCAACAAAGGGGGAATCGAACAGTCATTGAGACGATGACAGTGGTGGTGATGACGATGACGATGTGATGAGGGTGTGGAAAGGGAGGTCCAGGGGGGTGGTGAGAAAGAACAGACAGATAGATAGACAAGACAGACACACGGCGAGTCTCGTATGATATGGTTGTTGGTATAAAGTGTCACAATCCAAAGAAAGATGAAAAAAAGCATCGATAGGGGTTTTCTTTTTCCTGTCGCCCAAGCTCTTCTGCCTTCGTGGTCGGATATATTTTTCTTTTCTTTTATTCGTGTATTCCGTCCGCTTGCTGGTATTCGAACGGTCGGTGTCTTCCAATGTCCAACGGCTGTCCAATTACATAACAATACATTTGCCGCAGCAGCCAGCGTTGTCGCCGGGCTCGCTGACGTCCATCTTGCCCTCGGGGGCGCGGGAGCCGAACGCACCCGATCCGGACGGGTAGGAGGACATCTCCTTGTTGTAGCGGCGAATCTCGCGGACGAGGTCGTAGAAGGCGTTTTCGACGTTGATGCGGGACTTGGCGGAGGTTTCGATGAACTTGCAGCCGAACTGCCGGGCGAGAGCTTCGCCCTCTGTTTGAAACCGAACTGGTTAGTCCGCGTTGACAAAGGATTGAGGCGCTGAGGCGCTCCACGAGGCAGTCAAGGAAGGAGGACTGGGTCCAGGATAAAGGGACACCCACCTTGTTCTGTGACCGCGCGCTCCTTCTCCAAATCACACTTGTTGCCGACGACGATGATGGGGAAGTAGTCCTTGTCCTTGACACGGAGGATCTGTTGCTGGAAGGTCATGATTTCTTCAAAGGACTGGCGCGACGTTATGGAGTAGACGAGCAGGAAGCCTTCGCCGGTCCGCATGTACTGTTCACGCATTGCTGAGTACTCCTCCTGGCCGGCAGTATCGAGGACGTCCAGTAAAGCGACTTCTTCATCGATGACGCACTGCTTGCGGTAGGAATCTGTGCCATGTCGCTATCCGTGAGCGACGCGATCTCAGGCAGACGGGGAAGGGGAGGGAAGCAGCGCGCGCACCTTCAATTGTCGGGTCATATTCGTCGACGAAATGGCTCTGAATCAATTGGATCGTCAAGCAGGACTTTCCGACGCCACCACCACCAACAACGACCAGTTTGTATTCTCTCAGGAACTGCAGGGGGTGGCATGGTGGTCAGCCAGTGTTCTGTCTCCAGGGTGGTCCTCCTTGTGTCGCCGGAGCGGTGTCCCGGGCCGACGGACGAGCACCGGGCGGACGAGCGAACGGGGGGAGGATATGGACGCGGACGATAGGGGAGGGCCAGGGGAGGGCGTACCTTTGAAGCCATGATGGCGGACTCTGACGGGGAATCTGCGTGGGAGGGTAGGGGAAGGGGGTTGACGGAGATCGAAGCTATCCCAACAGAAGCAGTGACAGCGGGTCGAGGAAAGCAACAGCACAAATTTCTTTTGCAGCAGGGACAAGAGTCGGGGCCCAGGTCGTCGGGAGTTTCACGCAGAACAGAGGCGCCTAAAGCAACGGCGGGTCTCGCAACTAGGCCAAGCTTAAAGAAGCGGACGGGGGAGGATCAGGGGGGTTCGTGGAACTCTGCGGGCGGGATTGGGATGTTTGTCGTTTTTTGCTCGTTTCTGGTCTGCTGTCGGGGGGTCTCTTGTTGGACGGGAGGCGTCTGGTGGTTCGTTGGAGTGGAGTCGAGCGCAGACTGGCAAGAAATGGAGAAAGGCAGACGAGAGGATGGTGGAGAAGGGGAGGGGAAAGGGGAGGATGATTCAGGAGAGTTTGGCGGGAGCAACGGGAGATTCTTTTCTGCTTTCTTTTTATGTTTTTTCTTTTAATACTTGGATAGAAGAATAATCATAGCTACGGTGTGTATGTCTGGGAATCTCCAGTTTATATCTTCCTTTTCTACGGAATATTCCTGAAAATTGTCATAATTCTAGGAGTCAGAGGCCACTCCAGTGTGATGGCTTAGGGTTCGGTCCATTCCATCGGCCGTGTCCCTGAGGGCCAGCCGTGCGTGGTATTACTGCCCACCACCTCAAGGTTTCCTCATACTTTCCTGACAGGTAGAGAACCATCTTATCGCCAGAAAAGGGGCCATTGCAATTGCATGCCTTCCATTCGTCATCCTCCATATACTAGTATACCTAGTATGTTACCTCAGCTCCCAGGTATCCTCTTGACCAGAGACTCCCTAGGTAACATCATGACGGTACCTAGGTGGTAGGAGGATCCCAACCTCCTCCCCAGCCTCCATCTCCATAGATTAATCATGCCCCTGGCTCTGGTTGTGTGGAGGCATACGCAACACAACAAACGACCGACCGAACGGTCAGTGCCAGCCTCACCAATCGCCGTGCGCTCGCAGTGGGTTTAATCATTTTAACTCTGCCTGTCCGCTTCTGAACCACCTGCAGGGGAGCCTGTCGCAGCAATCAATCCACCGAATCCCTTCCCTTGACTTGAGAAAAGGAAAAAAAAAAAATCAGACGAGAAAAACACCCAACCCGATCAAATCTCCGTGAATCGCAGAACAAGAAAAATGTGGCTCCGGTGGGAAGATCAATCGCAGTTCCATGGTTGAGACGACAGTGGAATTTTCTGGACTGAATCGCATGTTGCAGGGAGACTACGCTCCTGACGGAGAAATGCCCTCGCCCGTAATGGATATCCGCGACCGTTGTGAACAGTGGCTTCTGGAAGCATTCTCAGCCTTAGCATCGAGTCATGGCCTCTGGAGATAGTATAGGGCGACACACGGCATCTCGCCCGTGCAGGGCCTGACATCATCGGATACTGGATCCCCTGTGTCTCTTCCCGTGTCTATCGCGAACCGGTTGGGAGGAGCGACGAGGGACGAGACGAGGCCATCCCTGAGTCGCGAGCATTCTGCACTTTGGGGCTAGCGACTGGACCGTGATCGCGGACCCAAAAGCCCGCTCCCCACTCCCTCTCCACTTCACCGCGATGATAATGGTCTGTGGTCTGATCCCGTCTGGATATGGAACCACGGAGGAGCCCGACAAGAGCCTCCATATCGTCGGAGTATCTACCGTCCGTTAGATGGCTACGTCCTGACGACGTACATGCTATGGTAGTAACATGTCGCGACAGCCGCATGGACACTGTGACCTCGTCCAGGCCAGTCACCAATCATGCCAGTACGGGGAGTGTAGGAGTGCAGGTAGAAGCACCCAGTACCTGCGATCCTGGATCCTGCCGATGTACCGACTGTGAAGAAGGAGTTCTCTTGCATCATCGCACATGGAAACCAGGACCGCGCTGCACTACTGCACCTTCAGAGGTGATCCTGCTGTATTGGGTTTCTCCGTCCTCGACTACGGGATGGAGACGTAATCTCTTGAAGAACCTCGCTCGTTGCTTCAGAGTGATTACTCGAGTCCCCGTGCATTCCTCGTTGACCCCGGAGAGACAACTTCTCGCATGTCTCCGTCAAGGTACCGCCGATCACGGAAACCATATCCATCAATGCCCATTGCCATTACTACTGTACACCTACCTACAGAGTACGCGTGCAGAACACATGGGTGGTTACCAGGATCTCCGACTGGTAATTCAACCCATCTGCCCGACAAACCCCCATCCATCCATCCATAATCCATCCATAATCCATCCACCACAGGAAATACGGAAGTATATCCTCCGTAGCACAGCTGATCTATCCACCCATGCCTCTCTAGAGTACGGGAATGATGGAGTCAGAGTCCTCCTGGTGAGCACTGTCAAATGTCAACCTTACCAGTCCATTTTGTGCCCCATTAGTTTTCCGGCCCATCCAAGGAAATAATGGGAACGCCATATTAATGCGAAGGACGATCATCTGGTTTGGGAAAGCGTTCGAAGTTAGACCCTTGGCGTGTGGGTGTGCGTGTGAGTTATCGGAGGTGTGGTGGGCATAGTCTGTCTGCCTCCTTTTTCCGTCTCCTGTCTTTCCCGCAGAGACAAACCCACCCAACCCAAGCAAGACAGGAGGCCGCATTATTAATTTCCTTTCCTTCTTCCTTCTTCCTTCGAGAAACGGCTTTCTGTTCCATGGCCTTTCCATGTCCACGATGAAACAACTTCATGATGTCAACGGACAAACATGCCATGCGCGCTGCAATCCCCGAATGACATCATGACTGTCATGGATAGTTGATTGTTTACACTAACGGTCGAAGTCGGACGGGGTATACACCCATCCATTCGTTCCTGCGGCGTAGACGCATAGTGATCAATTATCTATCGGTCATGTAGAATGCCTCCCGAACCAGGCAAGAATCGCGTGCCGCCCCAAGCGAACCACAACCAGTTCTGGGTAGTTATCCCCTAACAATAATAATAATGAAGAGGTTTGTTTTCTACCCAGGTAGAACGAATGGATGCAGTGGAACCAACCAACCGCGAACGTACCGTAACATAACAATCACTTTATGCGTTCTCCCCCGGCGAGTCCTGAGTGGTGGGACATCCTGCATGCTAGGGCAGAAATCTCGATGCCGCGGGCCCTATCACAGGGCGTGTCGTGCCCATGGCCCGTGGTCTGGACAGCCACCGTGGCTGCCCGGCTTCCTACGCCCCTTTTGGGCGCTGTGATGGGGTTGATGATTGGGAGGAGGATTGGGTTGGGGTCTTGGTTCTGGGGTGCATACGGTACATACCTATCCATGCGTGTTGGACTGCTGTAGGATGACGGGATGATTGATTGATGATTGATGTTGATTGTTGATTGTTGATTGTTGATTGCTCGGCTGCAGCTGCAGTTGTCATGTTGTGTGGACGTGATAGGCTGGTTGAGGTGATTTTTGTTGTTGGCCATCATGTACCTACATGGTCCTGCTGTCAGGCACACTCACTGCCTAAGGTAGGTACACTATGTCGGTATCTGTCGGTATGTGTTTGCAAGTGCTTACTGGGTGGCGTCTCAGGCGCTTGCATAGATTAATACCTCACAACTACTAAGGTAAGGACCATATGTATCGCGCTCGTAATCGCCTCTCATCGTTTTATTTGTGATAACACTCCGGTAACCTTCTATGTCAAGACCCAACCGAATTCTCTGTATATGTATGTACTCACAGCCGGGCTGTGTAACGTCCTCAATTACCGGCGCAGACGGAACTTAGGCTTTCTTGTGTACGGCAGTAGGCGAAGCCTATCGATGTGACTGTCAGTGCCATGTCCATAGCCACAGCTCGTGGTGGCTGGTGGCTTGAATGAATGCGGTGCAGGCACATGTGGAGCAAACTCACCTGGTGGCTGGGGAAGATCAGGGTATCGGCGATGACGACGTTCTCGCGACGGCCCGCAGCGAAGACGACGACCTCGGCGATGTCATCGGGGGTCAAGGGTTCACAGTTGCTGTTGTATTGGTCAGTTTGTCTCGAGCACCACTCGCGGTGATCTCCAGGGACTACTTACGCATAGACGGCATCGGCCTTGGCCTTGTCACCGTAGAATCGCACAACGGAGAACTCCTATCGGCGAAATATTGGTTAGCGTCGCAACGTGCATCAGATCCATCGGAATTCTTACAGTCTCCACCTGACCGGGGTCGATCTCAATGATGCGGATTCTCGTGGCGATGAGCTCCTTTCGCAGGGCCTCGGTGAACGACTTGACCGCGGCCTTGGTGGCACAGTAGATGCTACCGCCGGGTAAGCTTCGCGACCCGCAATGCTTCCAATGTTGATGATGTCGCCGCGTCCGCCGTCCTCGCGCTTCTTGAAGATGGGGAGGATCGCCTGAGTCATGCCGATCAGACCGTTGACGTTGGTCGCGAACATGACGTTGATGTCATCCTGCTCGATCTCGGGGGCCTTGGCGACACCCTTGACCAGACCGCTTATACCCGGGAGAACATATCAGCAATGCCAAACAATGCTAAATCATGGTACATAGATGACTCACGCGTTGTTAACCAGGACATCGATCTCCCGGAACTCAGCCGGCAGCGAAGGCACAAAGTTCTTCACCTCCTCGGGGTTGCTAACATCCAGCTGCACTGGCAGAGTCTGCACACCATCACCGACCTCCTCCTTGATCTCCTGCGCGAGCTGCTTGAGCGAATCAGCCGTCTCGCCGTCACAATCAACTTGAGGTTCTTGGGCGCCGTACGGGCGAACTCCTTCGCCGTGCTGCGTCCAATTCCGGACGACGCGCCCGTAACAACGACCGTCTTGCCTTCAAGACGCTCGCCATAGCCGATGCCATTGTGCGTTGGAGAGATGCGGGTTGGAGAGTGGGATAGAATGGGTTATTCGTGCGTAGCGATGATGCGGAGAGCGATGTCGGGGAGGGAGAAGCGAGGCGTCGTAGGAATGCAATGGAGGTGCGGTACGCCTGAAAATGCTTCATCAGGATGATATCGTACCGTTCGATATATACCAGGGGTTTCAAGGTCGGGGAAGGGGTGCTGAAGGAGGGGCATCAATCGCTATTTATACGGATTCGATGATAAGGCGTGCGGGGAAGGTCCTATTTCGTGATTCGACTTCGGGGGCGGGGCGCCGAGCGGTTGAAGGTTTGCCCGATCGGACTTTTATCCGATAAGACGGTCTCCTCGGTCTTATCGCCCAATGATACGGCTTTCGTGCCGGGTTCTATAGTATCAGCTCTCATGATGGTGACGATAAGCTTCCTGATCGAATACAATCTTATCGATAATTCGGTATCCATTCTTCAAGCGTATCTTGCCTTAGCCTGACAGAGTTCTTCACCTTGGTGATGATCATGTACCTTAAAACATGAACTGTGGGGATAAGCACATCGCGTTAGATCCAGGGATCCCAGCTAGGCCTTTATATGTAGGGAAGATATCATTAGATGCATAACCTGTTCAGTCATTCCATCCAGTGTATATCCCTCTCATGTATCACAGTGACTGTGTTTTAGTGGCGGAAAGTAAGATCAAGGACCTCAACGCCTGGACTTGATTTAGACAAACCACTTGTCGATGCATCCGTTATTGTACCAAAGGCACACATATGCGCAAGCAGGCCAAATAACAAGCCAAGTCCTTTTCTCTGCTGCGCGTCGAGGGAGTATCGTTAAGAGAAAATTTTGCACAGCAATGCCTCCGCAAAACATGTATCTCTGTCGGGGACCTTTTTTGGTTTCCTCAGCTGGGTTGATGTAAAATTCCTCTAGCTCGAATTCTAGACCTTGCTGCGGTTTGAGTGAATTGAAAGCTGGGGGTCCCTAGTACGGTTGGAATTAGCGAAGTTCACAGTGAATTCTCAACATTCAGGCTGAAGGATTGGGGCAAGGACATGTATACCCAGCGGCATCCCTGCGTGTATAGGCCAACAACGAAATTCCAACGATGCATCTAGACAAGGAATCCAAAAAAAACTCCAGGTTCAATACAATGCGTTTTATTGCAATTTTCCAAAGTCCAGGTACAAGGTAGTTCACCCTGAAAGGACTTTCCGATAACGGCTTTCACAAAACAATTCACAACAAAGAAATGACCCTCCACAAAAACAACCTGTTTGTTCTATGAAAGACCACGCTTCTTTGACGGCAAGTTGCACATGCAGGGAATACAATGTCTCATCAAGTTTTTCTTGAAAGGAATTTCCCGTCTGCCAATATATAAGGCATTTGACATCTCCAGATGCTATGTGAAAAGTTCCTTTTAAGTATGTATGGCGAATCACGACCAAAGGTGCCATATAGCCACATCCAACGGAACTTTTCAGTAAGGCCTCTCCCCAATCCTTTTTAAAACGCCCTGAGCAGTCCCCTCTTGTTGCATTTCCACACCACCCTTGTTCCATCTGCAAAAGTTACCTCCAATTGAACCCTGCCCACCCCTTTGCCCATACAAACAAACTTTCTTTCTCCCGTCCATGCGTATTGACTCCAAGATGGAAGCCTGTATGAATGACACCCTCCAGCAGGTAAGGTTCCCTCTGTGCTTTGAATCCTAAAGAGCTACTAACATACCTTATTTCTTCCATAGGGTCTGACCGATCTTCTCAAACCAGGAGCCTCATTTGATTGGGCTGAAGATGTTGAGGAGATGCTCGAACTTAGCTCGGCTCAAGACAGCACATCAACCGCCTCGTCCAGCACCGTATTTGATTATGATGACCTTCTTCGCCCTGACGATTTCCGGTGGGATGAGGAGGAGGAATGGGACTCATCCTCCAACATGTCCTCCAACGCGTCCTCCAACACATCAGTGTCGAGCTCCATGATTGTGGATGGATCTTTCTCTACACCTGAGCGACCAGACTCACCGCTCGGCTTTATGAAAACATGCAAGAC
The DNA here is from genome assembly GCA_039763685.1 of Aspergillus micronesiensis. Lineage (NCBI taxonomy): Eukaryota > Fungi > Ascomycota > Eurotiomycetes > Eurotiales > Aspergillaceae > Aspergillus > Aspergillus micronesiensis. The sequence continues at coordinate 507,537 of JASHHO010000068.1, read as the reverse complement.
TACGCAGACGACCGTGCCCCCGAACTTGCTACTTATATCTCCTACCTACCCGACAGCAGCTCCCAATATAGTTGCGAATGGTGGCTCGACGACCAGACCCAGAAGAGCAGCATCCAGGCAGATATTCAAACAGAATTCGCATATCGCGAGTATTGCATGCAAATGGCGGAGGATGAGGACCAAAACACCCACCATTTCAACTGGATGGGTCGTCCTGTATACGAACACAGTGCAACGCCCCTGCAATCTCTCTCATGTTTATGTTGGCTGCTCCCAAAGTCCCCCGGTCACATGGCGATGAAGTGCGGCTTCGAACGCTCCTCTCCCAGGCGATGGTCTACATCGACCCTGTCGTCGTTTGTTTAGAGAATGGCCCAGCGGACCTGCTCAAAAAGGGCCATGAACTTATTCGATGGTCGACCGGTCGCGTCTACAAGTTCTATAGTCGTCACGGCTCATGGGCTAATGACGACCGCGAATTGGGCGAGCAGACTGTCGTCGACACGGGCGATGTCAACCTATATACACACCGTGAGGTAGCACATGGTAACGGATTTGTACAACTGTCCGACATCCGCTCTAGATACAAATGGGAGGAAGATAGGAACGAGCGGTTGCAAGTCTTCCATTATCCGAAGACCCCTCGCCCCAAGACATACGATAAGGACCACCGGGCCTTCAAGCCTTCGCCTCTGCGACAGACTATGGCGATGGAGGAGGAGGATGCCCAAGACACCGGTATGGAGTCGCTCCCTATTGTTTCACAGGAAGGGTTTCACATGCTAATTTGTCTTCGTCCTGATACAGAGATCCAGAAGAAGCGGACGACCATCGAGATGCCCAAGGTGATCAATTACGAAGCCACTGGGAAGCTCAGCAGATACGCCAGTGTGCTGAGTCTTAATGCAATCCTGTCCACCGAGAACCAGCGAGCTCGTGCTCATGCCTTCGACTTAGCCGAACGATATCCCTTCCTGAAAATATTCACTTGAAAAGCACAACCTGGAAGCCTCATTGGAGATATTCGAACCCAAACTTGATTCTATCGACGAAGATCTGAGCGAGGACGATATACAAGAGTCAGGCTACGAGGATATCGAGGATGCGCGAAATCGCCACCATTTCCTATCCCAGCTCCTGCATGCTCCCTCTCACGATCAACAGCTCGAACAAATACATTCATCTAGACACGGCCAGCACCATTCAGGATGATAGTGAGTCTAGCTTGTACAGAGCTGCTAATTTCACGCAATCGGAATTCTCTCCTAGTATACATGGAAAGCGGAAGAGCTTCCCGGAGCTCGTCAAAACCCCTTTCCGCCTGTTCTCTAAAACGAGGCACAAGAACCGGAAGCTCAAGCGGATAACATCTTCCACTTTATCGATGAACTGGACCTGTTGCGAGTTTGTTGATACTGATGATAAAGGGAACGATACCAGGGATGGTATTGACGCTGGCCCAACAATGTCTCAGAGTCATTTCGAAAAGAAGTATGACTCCTTTCCACAACCGGAATTTGACGTCCTGAGAAGCCGTACGAGAACTCAGCAATGCCTACCCCAAATAAGGCGACTTCGGACAACCATTCTTTCCCGCATGAAATCAACAGCCAGAAGAAGAAAACTAGATGGGCGGAATTCAAGGTGCACCTTCTTGCTGGGCTACGTACGGCTTCACCATACACCGTTCTACCCTTTCGAGGGTAGTCTCTGCAAGAGTCTGGTATTTGGAGAGTTGGAGAATTTGATATCCTGGGTTCTTAGCAATGTATGTTTTGGCACAATCGTTTTTGGAGTGAACATGCTGGACATATCGACGACGAATAAGTTTGATGAGACTAACAAGAGTGAAGAAGCCTCTCATATTATGTACTATCTTTATCAATCAGACACCTGTTGCTCAACATATAAAGTGCAATCATAATAAAACCTGTCCTCAAGTAAAATGAATCCCACCGGAGAAGCGGTTGCCCAGTAGGAAACACCATCGGCATAACTTTCACCCTCGTGCTCCACCCCTTAATCCATTACCCTCATGCGCAGGAAAATCTCCATATCACATTACCATGTAACAAAATAGCCTGGATACCTGTTGATCGACAGAGAGAGCAAAAAACCGACCGAGTTACTCCGGAGTGGTTCCGTACTGATTGATAACCGTCAAGCGTAAGCGAATGCTTCTCTTTCCTTGTTGCCCTGTTGTGGAGATTGATCGCCGGCACCAAAGAGAACGGCTTATCAGGCTAGCGATCCTGAAGGAGACATTATTGGCACCGGTGAAAATCTCATCAAGACGTCGAACGTGAATGGGGCCCTTCGCCACGTGGACATTTCCCCTTTCTGTTCACGACAGGAGGGGCTGCTAATTTTCCGACGAAGTGGATATGCCTTCCCACACTTGACTCTTGAAACGTATGGATGTGGGAGGGTGTCAGGGACATGACTCTGCGAGAAAGATCTCGAGTCATTGGGATTTCCTCTGCCCTGTTCAGAGCAGGAGTCATTGACATCCACTTGTTTGGAGGTGGGCCACGTGACTCAGGATCATCGCGTCCTCTGAGCAACGTGCATGTGTCGCGCCATCCATCAACACACGGGGTGAATATCATTGTTTCCCCACTTTCGTGTCGAGGCTTCCCATTGTCTCTGTCGTAAGGATGCTACCGTCGCTTCTACGCTCCTTACCCCGGCTTGGACGCAGATGGAAACCCCTGAACTTCTCCAACCCAAACTACGCACGGATAGGAAACTTTACCAGACTATCTCGCTTCTCGGCACTATCCTACCCGGATAGGGGAGATATTCCAGGACCGTTATCAGGTTGTAGGAAAATTTGGGTTCGGGGCAAGCTCCACGGTATGGCTTGCGCGAGACATGAAGTAAGTCTCACCCATGGGCGTCCTGTAACCCACTTGTTCACGTCCTTGACTCGTAGATACCGTGAATATGTCACCCTCAAAGTTTTTATCAATTCTACATCGATGGGACAGCAACTGGAAGATGAGCTCCATACGTATCAACGCATCGAGCAAGGCTCCAAAACCCATGCGGGTCGCACAGCTGTTCGATCATTAACGGATTCATTCGATGTGGATGGCCCCGAAGATAAACACGGTGTCTCGTACATCCTCCCTTGTGGGAAAGCGTGTTAGCTTTTTTACACCGCAATCCGGTGCGGAGACTCCCGGCGCCTGTGCTCGCATTTGTGTTAGAGCGCTTATTCCTGGCGCTGGATTACCTGCATACAGAGTGCCAGATTATTCATACTGGTATGTACTCCGGCTATAGCTTCCATTGATTCATGACTTATGGAGGAACCGACAGATATCAAGGCCGACAATATCATGTTCGGCATCGCTGACGAGTCGGTCTTTCATGACTTCACGGAACATGAGCTTCAAGATTTCATGCCGAGGAAAGAGTTGGACGGACGAACTATATACGTATCGCGGGAGCTTGGAGTGCCCGACAGATTGGTGCTCCGGTTCTATGTGACTTTGGCTCAGCCGTGCCTGGTGGCATAGAGCACGTGGAAGATATTCAGCCCGATGTCTACCGCGCATCGGAAGTAATATTAGAGGTTCCATGGACATATAGCGTCGACATATGGAACGTAGGATGCATGGTAAGGAAATAAGCATCAGGGTTAGTCAATTGACTGGAATCTGACAGTTCGTCACAGATCTGGAACATCTTTGAGGGTGAGGGTTTGTTCACCGGCTATGACCCTGAATTTCAATCTTATCGCAGTCGAGCCCACCTCGCTGAGATTATGAAGCTGCTTGGACCGCCCCCACAAAGTCTCCTTGCTCAGGGGAGACTCCGCGGTAAGTTCTTCTCTGATGAGGGTAAGTGAATCTACATACTTCAGAGTACTATTCTAGGGCGGCCTTATCTAATTATTTAGGTAACTTCCGCGCGGGTCACTTGCTAGAGGATCGGGTTCCGCTCGAGCAGAGAGAAAACTCTCCTGAAGTACAGAACAAACCCGTTTCTTACACTTGATGCAGAAAATGTTACAGTGGGATCCAGCGAAGCGTAGCTTTGCTAGGGAACTGCAAGAAGACGGGTGGATCCGTGAGATTTTGGAGCGCAAGGATTGAAATCCTTGGTGTCGGAATCTTTACATGACATCGAGCGATATGCGGTGAACAGCTGTCTTTTCAGGAGAAGTCGAGTGCCTGGTGCCTGTGAGAGCAGCTGCCTTCGAACAGGTTAGTGAGTGTCGTGCTCTGCCTCCATTCTAGATACACGCAAGTCTCGCTACAAGACAGGGATCTCGACACACTTATGATCGATCTTAGGATAGGGGCTCTGATCAACCCTATCAGTCAACGCCGCATCACCTTGGCGATACAAGCTCCATTCTCCAGGCCTAACCCGGGTGTTTCCCTTTCGAGCATCCCCGCTCTCCACGAGCATTGATCTACACTTGCATAAGCCTTGATATGGAGAAGGATGCGACGATTCCATGGTCTTAATTGCCGAGGGGTGATCAGGTTCGTTTAAGGCCTCCCAGCCGTACGCAAAAGGAATACTGCGGAGCTGGTGGTGGCCGCCAAGACCGTCCGGCGTGCGCCGACGAGGTGTCTATCGATCCTCGGCGCCCGTGGACACACTCTTGTTTTGTCGATCATTCCCACTTGGCAGGAGCTGACGGCTGGAAGCGCTATTATTGAGCACAATGGATTGTTTGGTCCTCGCCAGTTCGTCGGGAGAATGAGTGTGGCGATTTCAGCACGTCAAGACTTCCGTCTCGCATGCAGTTGCCCATGAGGTCCGAAGCTAAATTGCTACCAGCGAATCCCGGTCCACCGGCATGCAGAAACCCAATGCATACTCGACGAAACTTTCGGGGAACACATTACCGCGAGTTCTCCGCGTGCTCCGCAGTACAAGGGGAAAATCGATCTCGAAGAATTGCCAAGTTCATTCCTTGCATTCAATAATGATTCCTGGCCATAGAATCCGCGCGAAACATTTACCCACCCAGTACGATCGGGACCCAAACCTAAAGGCCTGACATCGGTTGCAACCAAAGACCCATCGCTGGTTCTGGACAGATGGTTCGTCTTGGCAGCCAGCCTTGGGATTGTGAGATCATGCAATTCGATGCAAGGCTCGACACGAGGGCGACCACGAGTGCGGGTATACTCCCTTTGTTGGCCTCCTGACAATTCATAGGCCATTTCGCTGCTGCTATCACCGCCAAATCCTCGCACCTCCTGAAGGGCAATTGTGGAGCTGAGCAGCGCAAAAGCCTCTCAAAAACTCCGCACTAGGCCGCCCGACTAACGCCACGCTATACTGCACGGGGCAGGTATCGCAGACCCAAAGTGGCCCCCGTCATTGAACGTTTTCCTAAAGCGGTCCGATCATACCAGTGACAGGGAGCTGGTACCAAATTACCCAAACCCTCTGGCGCGCACTTTCGCGGGCTGCTTCCACGGGGCGACGACGCATGTGGGGACATTCCTGGTGCTAGTTGCTCGCATGCTGACGGTGGAGACCGTATCATCACTGCGATTTGAAGAGCCGCCACCCTCACTACTCACGCCATGCAGCGAACGCCAGCACCTGCGCTCGAGTGGGCTCGCGCTCGCACTTTTGCACGCTATTGAGTCCCATAAAACCTTGGTTCCGACCCTGGAGGAGCGGAGAGCCCTTAGCTTGGACAATTCAACTCCCACGGATCCATGAAATCATATCAATAAAGAGAACATATACCCTGGCCTGTCACCACCTCCACTCTTCCCTCCACATTCTTTTGTGTCCCGATCTTCCATGCAGTCCATCCTATACTGACCTCTGGTTGAGACACCCGGGGTTTTGGTGTATACATGGGCTGCATTATTGTCCCTCTCGAGTCTTCTTCCATTTAATACATACTCTCATTTATTGGCGCGATCTTGAGAAAATCCACACTCCTTTACATTCACATCACATCACAATGGACGAGCACGTACGAGACATCTTACTGCCCCGAGCCACGCCTGGCGATGGCACAGCCCGAGGAGAGCGAGCACTGGTGGTGACAGCCGTGCTCACTGGGTTGGCTATCCTCGTTGTCGCCATGCGAATGTTCGCCCGAGTCGGGTTGATGAAGTTCATGGGCCGGGAGGACTGGACTATCCTCGTCTCATTGGTATGGTCCCCTGTGTATATTGGGTTACCCGTGCATGGTATACTGACTATATGTATAGGTCTTCGCCATCGTGTACCTCGCCTTAGTTTGTGCCCGTATGTTTTCTTCGCCACCCAATCAACACCACAGTGATAGTGATCCAACTAACCTACCATAGAGGTACACTTCGGCCTGGGATGCACAAAGACAGCCTCACAGATTATCAATTCAAGCAACAATTGAAGGTAAAATACATTTGACCAGGAGGACCACAAGGACCGATACTAACCACAATTTCCATTCAGCGACTATGGGCCGCGATTCCCTTCTACAACGCCAGCCTGTGCACCACAAAGTTCTCGATCCTTTCCAGTACCTGCGAATCTTCCCCGACAAACGGTTTCGCCTCGCCTGTCACATCGTCATGGCCATCGTCGCAGCATACGGTACCTGGGCTGTCGTGAGCGGATTCGTCAACTGCGTCCCCGTTGCCAGATTCTGGGATCCCAGTGTCGGCGGCTCCTGTCTTGCGTTTGAAGCCGTGTGGTTTTTCAACGCCTCAATGAACATTGCTACAGATGTCGCTCTGTTGGCGTTGCCCATGCCACTCCTGTCCGATTGCAGCTGCCGCGTATGCAGAAGTTTGCCCTCATAGGCGTGTTTGCCATGGGTATCCTGTAAGCCTTGCTTCAACCCAGCGACACTTTGAACAACACCGACCACTAACACGATTCTCCAGCGTCGTAATTACCAGTATCCTCCGTCTCTCCAGTCTGAAAGAAGTCGCTTCCGCCCCAGACACATCTTGTACGTCCCCCATCTCATCGACCAACAACCCAAACCCAAAAACTAATAAGCAACTTTAGGGAACAACGTCGGTGCCGCCTACTGGACTGCTGCCGAACTCAACGTCGCCATCATCTGCGCCTGTCTCCCCTTCCTCCGCCCCTCGTGAGCTGCATCTTCCCCAAGCTCCTCTCCACCCAGAGCTACAACAAGAGCTACAACAAAGCGCACGACCCGCAAAACCGCGACCGGGACCGCCATGTCGCGCTCCCACCACCGTAGCCGCATGGACCAGCTCTACTCGCAGGACCCCGAGTTCGGCCTCTTCACCATTGATGTCGATGTCAAGGGCCAGGATGGTGATAGTCCGACGCGGCCGACGCATTTCACCGGGATTGAGGTTACGACGGAGATGATTCAGGAGAGCTCGAGTTCGAAGCCCGAGGCAGAGAGTACGAGTCAGCGGAGGTTGGTCATGGATGCGGCGTGATCTCTTTCTCTCTCTTCGGTCGTCCTTCCTTCATTCATGTCATTTCCTTTTCTTTATCCTTTTGGCCTGGTGGTAGTCCCACTGGGAGTGTCTTATGTATATCACCTGTATATGGAGGGTGAGTTTTCGGTTGGTGGATGGATATCTGGTTCTGGTTCTTGGGTGTGGGTGGCACATTGTGTTTTTCTTGCATAACGATCTGTGATGATTATATTATTAAATTATGCCTCCATAGCATTTTCAATAGTTCCCCTTCAGGTACGAACGATATAAAGCTACTAATACTTATTTGGGATTGCATCTATCTGATTCCTGTTATCGCATATCGATTATGAGTTGACTGACCGACTGGCTGGCATTCGGTCCAATATTAAATGCCCCTTCATCCCTCATGAGCCTTCTTCCTTACGTAGGCTCTAGAAGAAGATGCGAGAAAAGGAACATCTCCAGTGATAATCCCCACTGTCCACATCCCATACACCAAGGACATAACTGGCTTACAATGGAAATCCCCCTATTGCTAATGCAGCCAGCTCAAGATAAAGACAACTGGTATCAGGCATGAGTGAAAGAAATGTTCCGTCCGAAATTACTCTTATTAAAGTAAGCGAAGCAATATGATAGACAATAGCCACCTAATCCTTCTTTTCTTTAAACAAAAACCCAGTGTCCCGCCAGCGCTTAGAAAGACTCAGGAAAAGAAAAATAGAGTGATATTGATAAAACACACACAAAGCAAGCCCACGGAACTTTTTCCTCCCCAATATTGCACAACCCTATGGAACTTCAAGCACGTTTGAAGTGGTATCTCATTCAAAGCCAACATCTGCGCAAGGTGTATGAATAGTGAACGGAAACAAGAAGGAAAGCTTCGCGGTGATGTGAGTTGTAGGTAGTCTCGTCAATGGTCGATTGATTGATTAGTGTCAGGTAGTAAGATCGTCAGGTCATTGCCGTCCTAATTCGGCCAGCTCTCGCTCCTTGGCGCGCAGAATTTCCCGCATCTCCTCCGCCTCACGCTGGAGCCGAGCCGTCGGTCTTCGCGGAAGGTATCTATTTCAGTGACTCCGGGCAGGGGCTGCGGTGGTGGAGGCGCCAGACCGGCTTGATGGGGTTGTTGCTGACGGCTAAGGGCAGCGAGAGAGGGATCCAGACGGGACTCGTCGTGGTTGTTCGGGTTCAGGATGGAGGAGATGGAGCTGAGACGGGTGGGTTGAGAAGGGTTGGCGGAGGACATGATCGGAGGGAGATGGTTGGACCCCGACTCCAGAGTCGTGGGGACCGCCATGGCCTCCGCGGACGACGCCGTTTCCGCAAGAGTGCGCTTCTTCGGATTCGCGGGGTTCGGCGAGAGAGAGCGTCGACCAAACTGAGGCACGGGAGAGTGGCTGGGCGCATTGAGGCGCTCAGGCTCCAAGAGTCTCGGTGGTGGGGGGTGATGGGGCAAAGACATAGTCCCGCCATACCCAGTGAAGTCGACAGGAGGCGGCGCAAAATGGTACGGCCTTTGCGCTTGTGGGGAGATCTGGTCGGCAGGCATATATGTTGATAGTGTTCCATGGGCTCGCTGCTGTAGTACCGATAGTGGTCATCCGGGCCATGTGCCAGCGCCGCCGGAGACGCCTCCGGTGACGTGGACGAACCATGAGACGAGTGTGCACCACTCGTGGGCGAATGCTCTCTCAAGGCAGGGACAACCCGTTTCCGACGTTTAATGATGGTTTTCTTCATCGTTGACGGGCGATAGCAGCCGTGGAGCTTGTAGTAGAGACCTATTGTCGTTAGCCAAATTAGAATTCACCATGTGACTTTCAGAAACACATACCACATGCATTGCAAATGGGGTGACCGTTCTCGTCCCGTCGCCAGAGTGGTGTGACCGTCGTCCCACAGTTTTGACAAGAAACTAACAAGTTCCCATCCGCAGAGGTGGCATTTTTTCCCGGTGCTTCAGGTTCGGGCAATGGGGCTGGCTTGTCAGCCTCGACTGCTGTCGTTCGGTTCCACGCATGAACCGGGACGGTCCCCGAGGAGTCGACTTGTAAACACGATTGTTATAGGCCGGGCAGCCATCGCATCCTTCGGCTCCGCCTGTTCCATTGCAACTCCCACCACCGGGGCACGATCCTTTGCAGCCACCTTCCGTGTGACCAGATGTACTTGACGGACTCGCGCGAGTCATCTGTGGTTCTTGTTGCGGAGCATCTTCCGCACCGGTTGCTGTGCGGTTGCGCTTGGTCGGCCGCTGAACGTTGCGGGCCTTCAAGTAGAGGCCACATGCATTGCAAATCATCGCTCCGGTAGGGGATCGTCGCCATAATGGGGTGCTTTTCGTGCCACAATTGCTGTAAAGAGAAGATTCATGTTAGTGCAGACTCAGGAAGAGGCGGGAGGTGGATTAGGTGCACTCACCTGCAGGAATGACCAAGGAACGAAGTGTCCTTCTGGGATTTGGGGGACGAGGCCTTATCGGACCCAGCCTTTTGGGATTCCTTTTTTATTGACCCATCGGCACCGCTGTCTGGCTGGAACGGGCTGCGGACGGGGGGAACATCATACCCTCGTCCGCCCTGTTCATCGTGATAACGGTCCACCGGGTGTTCTCGGCCAGCCTGAGCAGAGAGATCAACTGTTGCGCAGCGTCCAAGTCCTCGGCCGACGGGTTGTCGCGAGACGACGTCTGGATTTCGAGGGCGACCGCATCGTCTCCGCTTGAGGGATAGATGCTAACATATCCTGAAAGACCCGGGTATGGTTTGTCCTTAGATCCTTCGACAAGGTAGGATCAAAGGGAAGGGAGTAGCGATTTTCACGACGGCAACCAGGGGAAGTGTCGGAGAAGTGGGTATGTTGCACCACTGTCGGGGTTGGAATGTACGGTATCACAAAGTCAAAAGTCGGTCAAGATGACAGTGCAGTCGGGAGGGGAGAAAAAAAAAAGAAGAAAAGAAAATAAGGCGAAAAAAAAGTTAAAGGGTGCCTGGCAGTGACTGCAGCTAGTGAGACTCCGAACCCAACTAGGCGGAGTCGGGGAAGAACAGCGCAAGATCCCTGACAGCGGTTGAAGGTGTCGGCGAAGTGGAGACAGGGTCCAGCGAGCAGAATGACCGAATTTGGCGTGACGCGATAGTTCAGGATGATCGATCCAGGGAGCGAGGCTGGTCGTGGCGATCGCAAAGAGGCAGCGAGCGAGGGAGATCGGGGGCCTGAACGAAGCGGCGACACGTGAGTAATGAGAGACGGGCGCGCGCGAGAGAAAATAATGGACAGTCCGGACAGCAGAGCAGACGAATGTAGACGAAAAGGGACAGATCGATAAAGAGGGAAGAGAGAGCAGTCGCAGGGGGGGAGGAGAGGGATCGACGGGGGGAGGGGAAGGTCGATCAATCAGGCGACGGAGGATCGGATCAGATATGATGTGGAGGACAGATAGAGGGCGATAGGGGGCTGGGAAGAGACACGACCACGACGCAGAGAAGGGGGACGGAAGAAATGGAAGGGACGGCGTCAAGTGATGGATGAGGATTACGATGATGCTGACTGGATCACGTTGGAACTCACGGGGACTCGGGCAGCGCCTCCTTTTGGCCACCAACTCCAGCACAATCGCAATCTCAACCTAGGTACTAATCAGATGAGACCGATCGCACTGATTCGACTCTCGTCGTGTCCCAACGTCAGTCTCGTCCGTCCCGGGGGTCGGCTAGGGGGCGTCCTGAAATCCGTGACTTTTTTGCTTTTGCCCCTGCAGCCCATAGTCAATAGTGTATCCCGGGGGGATGGAAAGGGTGCTGCTAGACTCACCTCACGCAATCCACCACGATGGGTCTCTGGCGTTTTGCTTTTCTGGTCGCGGTCGCGGTCGCAGTCGCTCGTCGTACGCGGTGGGTGTAAAGGCGTGCAGCACGGGACAGAGACTGCTCGCACCGACACCGTTGTCGTGGTGGATTCCTATTATTAATTCGTTCGCCTTCCTGGAGTGGACTCGAAAATTGCAGTTGATGCTGTTCTTCCCCCAGATCGAATCATCCGATCTCCACCGCGTCTTCATCGGGTTTAGCCCACCGGGTCTGGTGGCCTCCACCTGCCCGAATCAGGCAGTGGTTTGGAATAAGCCTGATTGCCGCCCTGCTGTTGGTCCAACGCCCCAGTGGGTTCTTGTCAGCGTCATTCTGCCCCCGCCCATTGGTCCGCGGGCCCTCGGCTCACCTGAGGGCCTGCTGGCCAGCCCATCGTGAATTTCATGGCGGGCTTCCCCAAAGCCAATTTCAAACCTACTGTCGTGGTGATGAAGAACATCATTTTCGGGTTACATGTCGGTGGAGACGCCAGAGAGTACTGGTCTCCCAGACGGCTTCATTATTGTCTGCCAAGCGGAACTACTGAAACCTCCAAGAGGAATAATTCGCTGGAGGCCGCAAATCTCCCTCCGGATCTAATCTATCTCCATTCGGAACTGTTCTCTATCCCCGGGCCCCGACTGACCGACTCCGGAGAAATTTCCTCCAGTGATTGCCCCCTGGCGACTACTCCCGGCAGACAGAGACAGACAGACAGACCATGTTTGCCTGGGCGTCGGTGGCGGACCAGACCGACATCACCTGCACGCGAAGGGCAATGACGACTCGGTGACGGACGGTCCTGACTAAGACGGGGACGCGGGCTGCTAAACGAGAACGGCAGTTGTTGCAGGGGCGAAATTAAGTTGTTATCTCCTGATCCTGCTGACGGGCCGACCGGTTTGATCTATCGCCCTGCTGATTGGGCCAACTTCAGCTGCATCGCCCCTCTTCTGGTGGCCTCCGATTCGCCCGGCGGCTGATAATCTCTGCGCAGCCAGTCTGGAACCTTCGCTTCGTCGTTGACACCTGGTCCCTTTCCGTGGCACCCGAGACAAAAGTACCTGATCTTACCTAATACCGGTACCTTGGGTGGTCTCACAGCTTGCTTCCACGCCGTCTCTCTGCATCATGCTGGGATGTCTTATCGTGATCATGTCGACAGGACACTAAGGACACTATGACGGATACGAACTAGCCGTGGTGCTCCATAAACCACATTCGGGCTAATCAGATATGATTGCGAAGATGTCCCAGGATAAGATGGCGTGATGTGAGATGCATCTGATAACGTCCGCCTCTCACGTCACCCGCACTAGTACTACCTACTAGCGATATACATTCGTAGTGTCCTTACTCCTTAGGATTCCTCCATGGCCTCGTTCTCCCGCATCCCAGATTGCACAAAAAAGAGTGCCGTCCAATCTCCTCCTTGTCTTTGCTGGTCCCCACCGTAGCCGTGAACATGTATTTCGAGGCGCAGACACTAACCACCTGCTCAAACACGCCAGTCTTCACGACCTCTCCAAAGTCGGCCAGAATCCGCTCAATAGGGCCGCATGACCACCCACGCATGATGGAAAAGGAAGAGTCTGCGTCGAGGTTGTGCCAGACGACGTCGATGTCCGGTTCTTCATGGACCCTCGAACGATGGTCATCCATGGGCTCTGTCGACTCTGTATGATCATCAGTGTTGGCCTCAGGTCGAACTAGGGATAGCTCGCTTTAGTAAGTGTCACTTACCAGATGCGACGGAGGACTTGGCATGGGTCGCAGTGATATCTTGCTTGGCGTCCGCCATGGTATCTGGAAGAAGTGGTTAGCATTACAACAATTTAACAATATGACATTGATGATCGTTCGATGATAAAAGGAATCAAGGGTAGGTTTGGACATGATACATTGCACGTAGAGAAAATTCAAGAGTATGAACTGGGAGAATGCATGCTCCATTGGATCGTTTAGCACTTCTGGAGGTTGATACACTTACTTTGAAGTAGTTATTGGGATGATGTGGATGGAATGATGATGAAATCGGTATGCGAGTTGATGAAAATTGATGGAACTTGATGAAAGTTGATGGGAACTGATCTCGTCGATGATTGTGATGTTGTATAGAGTTGCCGGAAGGACAAAGAAAGCAGGTTGACCGCATCACCTGATCCGACCACTGTTCACTGTTCCAAACAAAATCCGTAACTGGCCTGGCCCAACCACGGGTCGTCTCAATCCAGTATACTTGTGTTACTCTTCTGCGCTGTCCATTGGTGAACCAACCTACGTCAGTAGGCAACCTAGTTCTTCATAGGTAGACCTGGACTTGACGGTTCTTCAGTCATATTGAAATGAGTCATATTATCGAAGAAGCTGTTTCCATTATTGGATGGGACTATGCATGTAGAGTGAATGCCATACATCCTTGAGGATATACTGAGGCTGCTAGATGGCGACGTAACTGACCAATTGTACTACATCACAAGTTGCAGTTCAGTGAGAAGCTCCAAACAGTCCCTCTTTACTGAACACCTACCTGGATAGAAAGAATATTAAGGTGTAGTATTCTGACTGGCAGAACCATCGTATTAAACTTTTGGATAGCTGGAATCGACCTCGGGAATTGATGCTGCTCTGTTCTTGTTGATCAGTCATAGAACCTACCATGCAGCGTGATTGGCTGGAGCTGCCAAGACTCTGCTGACATAAGCAGATTTCGTCCTGGATAAAAAAAGTTTATCGATATGATTCTGGCACCGCATATAAAACATCAATCAAATTTCTCGTCGAGCTGGGGACTTTGCTGGACTGCCTCGCTCATACCATTGGTCGCATTCTCATACTCACTCACATTCCATCTTATAATTCACCCTCTCCAGTCAAGCTCCTCTCAATCACCATCACCATGCCGCCCGCAAAGAAGAGACACATCGAGAAAGCTCCCGCGAAGACTAATGACGAGGCATCCTCCGACTCCGAAGCTTCTGCTGCTGCCTCCGATGTCGAGGCCACCGAGACCACCAATGAAACTGCCCCCGAGGCAGAAGCGCCAGCTGGCGAGGAGCCCCTCGCCAAAACCTTCGAGGAGCTCGGCGTGATCGAGCAGCTCTGCGAAGCCTGTACCTCCCTCGGATACAAAACTCCCACGCCCATCCAGAGCAAATCCATCCCCTGGGCCCTCAAAGGCCGCGACGTGATCGGTCTGGCTGAGACCGGTAGCGGTAAAACCGCCGCCTTCGTGCTGCCCATCCTGCAGGCCCTCATGGAGCAGCCGCAGGCCTTCCACTCGCTCATCCTCGCGCCCACCGTGAACTGGCCGCAGATCAGCCAGGCTGTTGAGGCACTCGGTGCCATGATTTCCGTCCGCTGCGCCCTCCTCATCGGTGGTATGGACATGATCTCGCAGGCCATTGCCCTCGGCAAAAACCGCACGTCATCGTCGCAACCCCGGTCGTCTCCTCGACCACCTCGAAACACCAAGGGCTTCTCCCTGCGCCAGCTTAAGTACCTCGTCCTCGACGAAGCGGATCGTCCTCCTCGACCTCGACTTCGGACCCATCCTCGATAAGCTCCTCCGCATCCTCCCCAAGCGCCGCACCTACCTCTTCTCCGCGACCATGTCCAGCAAGGTCGAGTCGCTGCAGCGCGCCTCGCTCACCGACCCCGTCCGCGTCTCCGCCTCCACCAAGCGCCAAACCGCCTCCACCCTCCTGCAATCCTACCTCTTCATCCTCACCTCCACAAGCACAAGGATCTCTACCTCGTGCATCTGCTCAACGAACGCGCCGGCCAAACAGCCATCATCTTCACCCGCACCGTCCACGAAACCCAGCGTCTGTCCATCATGCTCCGCAACCTCGGCTTCTCCGCGATCCCCATCCACGGTCAGCTCTCGCAGAGCGCCCGCCTTGCCTCGCTGAGCAAATTCCGCGCAAAGTCCCGCAACTTGCTCATCGCGACGGATGTCGCCGCCCGTGGTCTCGATATCCCCGCCGTCGACCTCGTCATGAACTACGATCTCCCCCAGGATAGCAAGACGTATATCCATCGGGTGGGTCGGACGGCTCGTGCCGGTCGTAGTGGTATTGCGTTCAGCTTTGTCACGCAGTATGATATTGAGATTTGGCTGCGGGTGGAGGAGGCGCTGGGGAAGAAGCTCGATGAGACCAAGATCCCCAAGGAGGAGGTGATGATCTTTGCGGAGCGGGTGTCGGATGCGCAGCGGACGGCTGCGGTGGAGATGAAGAATATGCAGGATAAGAAGGGATCGGGGATGCGGAAAAATCGGCATGGGAAGCGTGGAGAGATGGTATGGATGAGGATGAGGGTTAGACTACTTAAAATGGGGAGACTTGCTTGGTTTAGTGCTGGTTTGTGTGGATGGAAAATCGATAGATATGGCTAATGATACCTTTGCTTCTCGTTTATGTACTGAATCCATGGTAGATATGGTAGCAAAAGTCCAGTAAAATCAGTGTAGACGAGGCCGTCCTGCGCAAATATTCGTCCATATATACGTATATGCAATTGGTTGAAATACATATAGTGAAAACCAAATCCCTTCCTTCGTCCAATGAATCAGACTTTGTTGGAGTATGCTTTATGAGATATACTTTCTACCCGGCAACACTATGGTATCTAAATATCAGCACCAATGGATATAATAACAGGCTAGCCGTTAGAAGATCAACAAGATGGAGAATTCGTCGCAATATGACTCCTCCACGCCAGATATTCCAATTAGTTCCAGACACGACTTGGTGGATGTCAATAAGAATGAAAGGTCAAGAATCCTGGCGTCGGAGATACGAGAAAGCAGTTTAGCATAAGATGCAGCTGTAGCAGAAGCATACTCTTGCTAGATCTTGTTCTTGTCAGAGTCCGCATAGTCCCAAATACCACGGATGACAAAGGCAGTTGGTGACGTTTGCGATTCCTGCAGCCTCCATCTCGACACAAAGCGCATTGTATTTCCATCTCGGGAAATTCCGATGACATGGATGCGAGCAGCGGAAACTCGGGAGCCTCTCGCATTCGGCTCGCAGACACCCTGGATGATATACCCATCACAATAGTTACGCACGATGGAAGGCGAAGGATTGATGGGCCGGACCCCTCTACCTTGATATCTTTGACGATGAACCCGTACGCCTTAACGACCCAGAGGACTGGTCTTTTCTTTCTAACTACAATAGACCTACAGGTAGGCCTTGATCTCTCGTGAAGAAAAAGCCGACAGACCATCCCTCTCAGATAGATGGTGAACAAAATGAGGCTGAGGATGACGTGTCTAAACCATGCCCCAGCCCGGGGACCGTTAGATTCTACAGAGACTCTAGGCCCTTCAATCGAGTATAAATCTAGTCAGTTTTTTTTCGCCTCTACAAAAGGCTCTCACCACAATGACAGACACAATTCCTGACCCCCCGAGCTGCTTTAAATATTGTCAAGATCGATATAAATTCCGATTTCGAGGTCCAAAATGGACACCAAAAAGTCTCAAATCCAACCCCGGACGGATACATTAATGGATAGAGAGATGGCAGAATCAGTAGCAGATTATGCCGAGCGAAAGCAAATGACAGGAGATAACAATAGAAATTGGACTACTTCTATGTAGACCAGCCGCCAGTCGTGCCAAGGTGTACGTATGCATTGAACAATGCAAGACATATATTCTGCGCTTCTAGATCATTATGCTCAATACAAGCGAGCAACAAGTAACGCATGCATTGCCATTAACGTTACGTAGTATTCAATCAACCACTAGATCCGCACATATAATACAATGTTCATAGTCAAGCAAGATATAAGGCAACCTCCCATTTATCCAGCTGGGATCAGATAATAAAATCAATAAGAGTAGGTAAGGTTGTTCAGAGAAGAAAACACCTCCCCATCAACACAAACACAGAGCTATAAGTTGTGCAACTCATGCTGCGCTCAAATAGCGAACAGCAAGCAGCGCATATCACTCAAAGCATTGCATAGATTATTCATCGCACTCGTCGATCGTCGTACATCGCATAGGAAGAGAGAGAGAGAAAGAGGAAAGAGAAATAGCATCCACACTTCTATTTCCCGTTCTTCGCCCGCCGTCCGTCCGTTGCCTTCAGCGCTGGGAAGGGTCGAGGTAGAAGGAAAGAAGATAATGCCGCGAAGAGGCCATACGACTTAACAGATCCATCCACATGTTCATCTGGTCATCGCAATCCCAGTCTTCTTTGTCCTCAAGGCAAGACACAAGACAGGTTGAATTAAACCTGCTCGGCCCCCAGCCCTGGTCGGTCTCGCGCATGTTGGAGGGAGGCTCGATGGACGGGATGAACTCCAGAACGAGGTATCCGATACCGGTGAAGCCGACGATGGAGCCGGCAATGTAGCGCAGGACGTGACCGTGCAGCATGATGCAGCCGACAAAGATGTAGACTGTTACCCAGATTGTTAGTGTCTGCGATTAAGGCCATGTTTTGCGGTGTATGACGGGTCGAAGGCACTTACAACACCACGGCCGAGGAAGGAGAAGAGGAAGGAGGCATAGCGGTAGACATAGTCGGGACGTTGGGGAGGAACTCCAGGCCAGCGACCACTGCGAAGATGCGACGTTAGCGATGCTTTTGTTTGCTGGTTTTCTCGAATGACTAGGGTCATGGAAACATACGGAGACCGAAAACAATGACATAGGCACCAACGATGATGGAGCCGAGCGATGGCGGGAAGAACTGGGCAATACCGCCCAGAACCATGATCACGCCAATGGCGATGTTGATAATGCGGCTGAGGAGAGTCAGTGGCTATTCTCATTGCTGCGCGAGCTTGTCTGCATCGCTCGACAAGGGTAGTAGGTAGTAAGCAGCGTACAAGATGTTCGAGAAGTCCATTTTATCGGTGTTGACGGTGTGTTTATTTATTTGTTGATTCGCGGAGTTGGTCACACAACACAAGAGAGAGGAAACCTGGACAAGTCGGACGGTCAGAAGATGTTGAGTCAAGGCAAGCTGGCAGGCTCTCGAAGTTATTGTTTCCGGTTGGAAGCCGAGAGGGATCGGGAATCTGGAGGCCTGGTCGGAGCTGCTTGCGGACTAGGCAGCGGAGAGAGGAATGGACGGAGCACCTACACTGGGATGCCCGGTCAGAAGATCGTCGGGGGAGGAGGAACGCTGGACGGCGGGCTGGTAAGGCTGAGAATGGGACAGAACGAGATACGAGAGGTGTGAAGGGAGAGTGAAGCAGAAGAGGGAGAAGAGACGAAGCGCAAGACATCCCGTCCAGCTGTCGCGCCGTCGCAAGCAGCGGGTCTGCCAAGCGCTGACTCAGCCAACACCCTGCCTGAGGTTCTCCACGGTTTTGGAGAACACCGCTGTTGGTTCCCATGTTCTGGCTACATACTCGAAATAGAAACACGCGTGGCCAAAGGGTTCATTACCCAAGGGGTTCGTCTGATTGGCGCAGCAGTGGTGCTCTGCGCGGTCGTCCCAGATTCAGGGCCGCGTAGGGCGAACATTAATACGGATCGACATCATCTCATTTCCCGGGGCCCATCCACCAGGTTGGCGTTGGCCACGCACTTGGTTCATCTCCAGATCCAAGGTCTTAGCCTGAGGTTAGATAATTATGGAATCAACGGTCGTCATAGTGTATGTGCAATATCAAGTCCCATTATACAAAGACAGTAGACAACCCAGCATCGTGTATCATTAGGTAGTAGTACATACAAGCATCATCTTCCACCTCAAACTAGAACACAGATACATCAGTGATCAGAGGCAGCTCTCAGATTCCTAAAAGCTCTCCTTGTCTCTTCTCCAGCCGTGCAGCAGACAACCCATTGGCCAAGCGGCTCATCATTAGGGCATCTCCCTCCAGATCAGCATAGATAGCATCTAGATCGGAGCCAATGCCAACCTGCTCGGCAGTCTCCAGGCTGCGTCCATCGAGGAAAGGTGCAATGGATGGCCATACACTTTGCACATTGTTGAAAAAGAGATCAACACCGAGATCGCCTAGACCTTTGATCTCTTTGACGAGCTCTCTGGTCTGATCTCGGTCGTGGTGGGCTTCTTCCCAGAGATTGTTCAGATCACCATCTATACCAAAAGTTAGCCGGCTGCTGTTGAGTAACAGGTACACTGTGATATAGACGGCAGAAATGGATGAGTGGAGTCATATACATACCATACTTCTCATTAATAAACTCAGCCAGCTCCCCAAGCTCGTAGCCCCCTGCTCCCGGTACCGATTATACCCTCCATTCTTCAGAACGACCGTCCGCTCCTCCCAACTACTATCCCCCAGCTTGCCAATATCATGATATCCCTCGTCAACTAGCGCCTTAACCGCCCGCTCAGAAAGGTCATGCGAGATAGGCCTCGACTTCAACAAAGCGTCCATAGCCATAGCAAGCAGCGTATCCGCGGACGCCGTCAACGGCTGTTTGCTAATGGACGTACATCCAGAGGAGCGCGTCCGAACTTATCCACGGCCTTTCGTACCTTTGGACGATCCGTAGTGTCCTCCTCCGGTGCATCTTCCCTTCGCCGACCTCGTCATCGGCGTTGTCGTTGTCGTTGTCGCCTTCGTCTTCGTCCAATTCAGGGACGCCCTCGACTTCGTCCCCGGAGCCTAGGTCCTCTTGTTCCTCGTCGGCGTCGTCCTCGTCATCGGCGGAGAGATCCTGATCGTGGTAGTCTTCGTAAATGTTGTCGTCTTCTTCGTCGACTTCGTCCTCCTCATCTATCTCTGGGTCTGCGTCTGCAGGAGTAGCGGAGGGCTTCGCGGCTTTGGCGGGGGGCTCTGAGGTGTCCTGCGATTCGACGTTCGCCGGGTCGAAACGATCGGGGGGCTTGGTGGTTCTCTTGCGCTTGCTGGTAGCGATGTTGTCGTCCGTATCGGAGTATTCCTCGACGTTGGGGGGTTTGTATGTCATTTTGGAGAGTATTATGTTGTATCCAATGAATGCGGAATTGCGCAATTGAGATTGATAGTGAGGCAATAGTCATCCGAGCGACAATGGATAAAGAGTGGGCATGGGGAAGATTCGTGGGGGATTTAGCTCTGAGGCATGCGGGAGCGAGTAGTGACGTCGCCATGATGAAGCTCTCCCGTTTCGGATGGGAGGCAAGGAGGGGTCCAAAATAGGCGTTACATCGACTTTCCTCGAGGGGGAAGTGATTACTACATCATGGATCGGACTTGACCTTATGTCTTTGATGGCTTTCTTGTTTTCTTCTGTGTAGGGACAAGGGAAGGAGACTATAATCCAAGGCCGCCGCCCAATTACATCACAAAAAATGCGTAGATATTCATTTAAGCTCATATATACTCATGTTCAATATGTACGCAGGCATGCACATCTACAGCTTCGCCTGCCCCTTCCGCTTCAATACCCCCTTGACCAGCTCCACCGCCTCCTGTGCCACCCAAATGAAGCCTGATACCCGAACCCGCCGTGGCCATAGTTATGCACGACATTCACGCCCTCGATCTGATCCTCGATGCGCGGACCGCCCTCACGAAGGGGCCGCAATCCCACCCCATGACGGATGATGCTCAGCCCCTCAATCCCCTGCCCCTTTTCAACCAGCTGCGGACACAGCGCGATCGCCCGCTTCATGATCCGCACCGCGAGGTTCGGGTCCGGGAGCGGATCCCACTGGTGCTTCTGGTAAGAGCCGCCGATGACGGTCCCGCCGCCTGCGGCACGGGTCATCATGTAGACGACCTCATCTTCGCCATCGTCGGTACCGGAGATGGAGACCATGGCGCCGGGATCGTTGCGCACGACGACGACCTGCCCGCGGGCGGGGTAGAGCTTGTCGTCGCTGACGCCGCCGAGGTTCTTGGATGAAAGGCCGGTGCAGTTGACGACCAGGTCGGCTTTTTGTCCCGTGTGGTGGACGAGAGCGGCTTCCTTGATGTGCTTGAAGACACCGCGCTTGAAGACGACACCCGTTTTGCGGCACTGGCCGATTAGCCAGGGAGGTAGACGGCGGTGTTGATGCAGACAGAGGTGAAGGTGGAGGCGTTGTCGATTCCGGGGGCCAGTTGGTCATCGGGGATGTTTTTGAACTACGATTGTTAGAATGGATATATAGCTAGGGCCATGGGGTTACAGGGTGTGGTACGTACGTCGGGGACTACTTCTTTATACCAGGGTTCCTTCTGCACGAGCTCGGAGAACCACTGGCCGGTAGCGGATCCTTGATCCTTCTTGCGGTTGTACACAATGGTATCTGGTGAGATGGGATTGTGGTCAGCTACAGTATCGGTGAGGGTTCAGTTAGAGGTGCTGGGTTGAGGTACTTTGGTAATGAACCCCCGCATCGGGGTGGTTGTCCACGAGCTCCTTCAGAGCCGGCCATGTGTTGCGCTCCCATTTCTCGTGGGAGCTGCCGGCTTTACCGACGCTGGAAGAATAATTAGTTTGCGTTGACTCTCTCAATGTGGAAGGAGAGCCAGTCGAATGGTTAAGAAAGAGCCCGTTACCCTTGGGAAACATACGGAAGATAGTTGGCTCCGGCCCATGGCGAACAGTATTCAATGTCATAGTCTCCAGGCATGTGTTTGGCCACGACGGTGATGCAGTTGGAGGGGTCCTTTGAGAGGAGATATGCGGTGGTGAGGCCGGACACTCCAGCGCTATCATGGGAGTCAGTGAGTGGAACGTTTCAGGGTCCTGGGGAAGATGGCCTACCCCAGAATCACGATATTGTTCTTGGCCATGGTGGGCGGTGTCTGTGGCGGGTGAGGGGGAGAGGGGAGTGCGGGGTGGAAGGAGGAGAGTATGAAGGAGTAGGAATAGTAGTAGTAGAAGAAGAAGAAGTCGAAAAGGGACAGCACCTCGTCAATTAATATCGAATGCACCCATGGCTGCGGTCTTTCCGCCGGGGAAGTGTTATCACCCCTCAGCCCATCCCGATAGTATTTGATAAGAGAAATGCTTCGCTGCAGTCCTCGGTTGCCCCATTCGGCCGTGCCAAGCCGTCGGTTATGGAATTTTGACTGACACGGTACCTCTTTAGATACCGTCGTGAGCGTGGGCAGTGAATGCAACAAGAGTACCTAGGTAGCTTCCAAGCAATATCAGGCAACTCGATTGACACTGGCAAGTCTATGCAGGTGACTGAATCAACTGACAGATCACGTCTGCTGTACGTAAGAGGGTCGGTAGGCGCGCAGCAAAAATACACAATACCGGCGCACGTACGGCTGTCGTCATTGCCCGCTCTCCGCTCCCCTGCAGCCAATCGTGAGCGGAGACCGGGCTCACCGCTCGGTAATGGCGCGGACCCGAATGGCCGGGAGAATGAATTGGATCAATCGCGTGCCGGCGATTCATTCATTCACTTATTCTTCGCGCCCATCAATGCTTCTTTGCGGGCTTCTTCCCAGTGTTGCTCCCCCCGCCCCTGGGACTATATCTCTCCGACTCTCTGCTCGACGAAACGTCTCGTCTGTCTCCTTCCCCAATGAAGGTCTTTCGTCGAGCAGAGCTTGTACACCATGGCCGACCTTCAAAACGGTGGCAGAATCGTGCCTGTACTGGCCGCCAGTTCAGACTACTCCAATAATCCCACCTCTGCCGACTCCCCGGCCACGACCTCACCGACTCCTTCTTCTTCGCCCACCGAGGATGTCAGATCTGAGAGTTCCTCCCAACACCAGGATCCTATGCACCTCCCGGAGCCCTCCCACTCCAAACCGCCCCGCTCCACACGCACCAAACCATTAGCCGATGCAGAATGCTTGGAGATTCCGTGTCTCCGGAAGCTCAACCTATACGCTTTGCCCACCGAGGGTGATGGTACGTCTCCTGCGAGCGAGCTCTATACCTTCCCTACTATCCCATGGAGTTCAATTGGACCCGTCTACCGCCATTGGACCGTTGGAGCTGACCGTCACGTCTAGGAAACTGCCTCTATTACGCGTTCTCCGACCAACTATACGGAGACTTCTCACACAGTGATGACATTCGGATCCGCCTGGCCGATCACATTGAGGGGAACCGTGACTACTTCATCAGCTTTGTTGCCGCCGCCGGGGGGAGCGTGAGCTCCCCGCCGAGCCGCTGCAACTGCCGCCCGATATGCCTCCTGCTCCTCCTCGTCGGCAAGCCCTGCCCCTCATATCTCAACCAAGGACAAAGAACGAAGCTTCGACTCAAAGGTGGCAGAGTCTCGCAAAAGAGGGGTCTGGGGAGGAGCCGAGCAGATCCAGGCCTTTTGCCAGTCATTCAAGAAAGACGTGAACGTGTATACCATGTATGGCATTCAGAACTTCCGGGATGTCCATGCACCCGATGACGAAGAAAGAGACACTGTTCACATTGCCTTTCACGTGAGTTATTTACTTCCTCTGCACCTTGATCCCGCCCTCATCGGCATGGTCTAACGTTCGCAGGACTTCAATCATTATTCCTCCGTCCGGCATCGTGATGGCCCCCACACCGGTATGCCGGACATCCCCAACTTTGACAGCGGCCTCCAGAAAGAAGCTTCCACAGCGACTGCAACGGTCGTCGAAATGGCATCTCCGTGGAAAATCGAAGCGATCCAGGAGGGCCTCGGTGGGAAGTATGACCGAGACGCCATCATTGAAATGCTTCAACAATGTCGAGGCAACATCGACAGTGCTTTCAATAACCTGCTCGGCGAGGATTCCCAGGGGAGTCTGTCGGAATCCACTACTTCCCGTGCTATCATTAAATCTCACCTGCAACCCTCCTCACGCTCCTCATCGCCCTTCAGCACCGGAAGCAAACGATCTGCCGATGACAGCGACGGTGACGACGACCCTCGGCCCGCGGTGCGACGTGTTCGCAACAGAGAACGTAAGAGGAGGATCCTCCCTGATGTGACGGTGGGGATCGCCTTCCGCGATGAACAGAACGATCTGGTCTCCTTACGGCTCCGGGTCAGTCCGGAAACTGTCGCTGAAGACACTGTCGCTGGACCGGCCACCCCTCACACCGAGAGTGACTCAGTTGTATCAAAGACTGACCGAACCGATCTCGTCGAACGGAAGAAACGGACTCTTCGGCGAAGGGCTGTGTCCAGCGAGACGGCCAGTCAGCCCCCCGAGTCAAGGTCAAGCGTCGAGGAGAAACCACGACGAAGCCAGCGGCTCTCCAGGACCCGCAACGCCCCTGTTCCTATCTAAATTATGCATTTCCCCCGTTTCTCTACCCGTTCACCAGCTTGGATCTGATCCTCGTCACGCATACGAAAGTCACGACACTCATACATTGCTTCTCGCCACTTCAGGGTTGCATTACACGCGCGTTGGGCGTTTTCCACCTCTTTTCATAGAGCGACACTTCCTTTCCTTTCTTCCTCCTTTCTGGCACTTCCTCGCCAGTCATCTCATATCTGTCCACACCATCTCTGTCTACTATGACAGACAGCAACGATCTACCAGGAGCATACGATATTTATTTCATTCAGGCGTTTTATCAAGGCAGAGGAATCTGTATTCATCTAACGAATCTTGCATCGCTTTGGGTTGGAGGGTATGAAAGCGGATGCCTTTAACCCGCGGCCGTCTTGTTATCAAGATATCTCCCGCGAAGCAGTTCTTTTCTCTGTCTTTCTCTGTGCCACCCTTTTGGCCCTTGTTTCTTTTTCTCTGGTTTGCTTTATTCCCTTATTTTCCCTTGGGACTTGCATATTTGCATGGACAGACAGACACTGGTGGTCTTATTGTTTGCGGATGCTGGCGTCTTTGATTTTGGGCCGAAGTCGGGTCTGCTATAGCATAGAAATTAGCATTTACCTGAATAGACTGGAATTGTCTACCTCTTCAAAACTTCTTCAGCCCCTAAACGCTTGGCCTGCTCCCAAACTTTTGCTCGGGGTACACAGATGACACCTGGCCAGTGACACCTGTGATGCAACGAAAGATAGTCCCTTATAATGTAATGTAATGAGATGAAATGTAATGCAATGCAATGTAGGGTAGTGTAGTGTAACACATATCTCAGGCATAAATGTCGCCGCTCTTTCCATCCATGAGACTTCCGAATGCTATATTGGAGATCAAGTCCAGTTGTCTAATTCACAGCAAGATCCTCACCTTCAACATCTCCAAACAAATCCGACAAACAAGACGTGTCGTGCCAGCACATTCACCAAGTCCATCACAACCTCAATCAGAAAGGAGACATCCATTGCCTTTACCAACAAAACCGACACATGGATAGGACTTTCATTCCCCAAGTAACCCAGGACACATTTCTCAAGGTGGCTGGAAAGTACAAAGATACCCTGAAAGCAGAGGAAGTCAAAGTTGCTATGAGGTACGAGCTACTAGCCCCTACAGAAAAGGGTTTTTGTTCTTACACCATGAAGAAGACAGAGTATACCTTACCCACCACAATGAAGCTTTCCAATACTAGTCCGCACTGGGAATCGGCAAAGATGATAATGTGGTGTGATTACTTCGATGCACTACTATAAGTGATTGGATGTCTCGATGTCACAAGGAACCTCCAACACATGGTGTGGGATTAGAAAGGATCGTAGGAAGAAGGGATACATTATTTAAGAGGAATCACGAGGGTGTTCTCATGATATTTATTCTTCGTACGTTTTAGTATTCCAAAAACCATATCCCAGCCTCCTAGTCTAGAGCTTTGAACAAGACTGAAAGGGATGTTATGAGCAATAGAAAATCCGCAAACACAATCCATAATGATTTTGCTAGAGCTCCCTAGGACCATGTATTCGGGGTAGGTTTTGGTGTTATAGGTAGCTAAGGGGACACGGCAATCTTTATGCACCTACTCATTGGCATGCAGCAAGGTCCCCTCGAACAACTATTTCTGCTAATACTCATTATATAGCACCTTTTGAATATTAGAAAAAGAGTAAGATACTGCAAGACAGATGTGTGATAAATAGGATGATAATAATTCATTAGACATAAGAATAGAAGATCGCTTATAAAATGATGGATAGAAGACAATTAGTCAGTCAGTCAAGCCTTTCCATGGAATGAATGGGTTCTGGGTATCGTATCGGGTATATGACGATTCTATGTTGCTGCAACAAATAATACATGACAAGGAAGACCCCTTATCATGTCCGAGCAAATGATGTGTAGAAGGGATAGGTCGTGATACGGCGCGGAAAACCCCCCTGCCTTTCTCAAACTGACTCTCTGCTCCGAGACTCCAGGGCGAGCGAGTTTATGGTAGGCTCAGAGGCGTAGGGATGGTGGTGGTAGGTAAGTAGTACCGATTGAGGATTGTTCGATGTTTCATCTGATGTAACCTCACGCCACAATCTAGGTGCTGGCTATCGTCGACGCGCGCGAAAATGTCGGATCCGGTCGTAATCGAACACCCTGGCGAATAGCAGAGGTTATACAGCTCATCGACATACGTACTGGAAGCCATTTCACCGGCAACCACGGTAGTATGCGACGCATGCCGGCCGAGAGAAGACTCCAGCACGGGCTGCTCCAACCTCGCGACATCGACCTTCACCTCCCGACGGACCATGATCTCCGGGATAGGGCGGTGTCGGAAAGCGATTCCTGAGAGATAGCTTTGGTAGAGACCTCTGCTTGCTTGCGGGAGTGGAGGAACTTCAGCATGGATTTCATGGATGGGGAAATGTCCGAGTCGGTGGCGGAACTGGACCGCGCGTTGTAGTAGAAGATCTCCTGGCCGAGTTCCTTGGCGAAGCCGTCTGTGTCGGCGACGCCGTCGTTCACCTGCTGTTGGACGCGGAAGAGACGGAGCGGGGTGAAGGTGTAGTCTGGGTTTGAGACCTGGGTGTCGAGGGAGCCGACGGCGCAGAACGGCAGGAGGATGCAGTTCGTGCCGTCTGAGGTGTTGGAAGTGCGGCAGGGGGCGATGAGAGGCGGGCGGAGAACTTCGAGGCGACGTTAACGTCTGGAGGGAGGGTTCTGGAGAGTTCGGTCATGGCGTGGATGAGGTGCTGGCGGAATTCGTCGAGGTCTTTGTAGGCACGCGCAGCATCGGACTTGAGCCAGTCGATGCAGGTGGAGATGGCCCAGCCTTCCATATGGGCGATGAGTTCCAGATGGTGGAATTGGAGACGTTTGGTTGGAAGGCTTGCAGATGGGGTGGATTGGCGGAGCCCTTTGCGGTTAGGACTTCGAAGTGATCGTGGATGTTGGGCGCATGATGAATGAGATGAGATGGACTCCGGGCTCGAAGTTCCGGCTGGAGACAGCAAAGTCACGCATGTCCTTGAGGTGAGTGCCCAGAATCGATAGCGGAACGTGGATACGGCGGGCCAGGATAGTGGTAACATTTTCTATTGTCGTGAAACGGAAGCCTGCTGCTGCGAGACGATTCGCGTCTTGCTTCTTCAATTGACGCACTGTGAACATCAGCTGGCCTTTACCGCCGCGGATGCGTGAATAGCCCATGGCACGAGAAAAGCGCGAAGACGGCGCTGTCGTAGCTAGCACGTCGTCGTAAAGCATGCCGAGGTCCTGTAAAGGCTGTCGAACCTCGTCTGCAAGATCCTGAGCAGCCACACAGAAATGTCTCTTGAAGAGGTCGTCAAAGTCGGATTGTAACTCAGTTTCCTGGTCCGAGAGAACGCCCTTCGAGATATAATGTTCCATTGCAGCCTCGTCCGTCTCGATCCGAGCCCTCATGAACGGGACAACATCCCGCACGATTTTCCAGTTTCTACTAGCGCGGAAGGCCCAGAGGAACGCGGGGTGTGTTCGGGTGAGATCGTCGTCATTGAAAGTCTGTACGATTGCAAACTCATTAGCATCATCCGAGAAAATGTCGTTGGAAAAAAATGGGAATATACCCTGCCAACATATCGATCCACGATCTTCCTGCTGGGCAAGAGAGCATGTGGGGTGACCATGATCCGGCCTTCGGGGTCAAAGAAGGCACAAGTCAGCACCAGCTGCTGAGCCTGGGTCCTCAGTCTCCTACGGTGACCACCGGCAGCGATGGCGCATGCAGATAAAATTCCACAAGCAGTGCACGCCTGGTACCGTCAGTTGAATTGCCTTAGAAATACAGAAAATAAGTGAGTCAACCTACCAAGACGGAGCATATAATGACAACCTGGCTTCGAGACAACTGCCCGCCATGCTTGACCGACCGATCGTGCTCCCAGTACGAAGTTCCCACGGCAGCAGTCCAATGCATGCCAGAAACAGCGCAAGCAAGCAGACATCCGCAGACTCCGCGTCTCCACCAGCTGTCAGTCCATGTGGCTCTCCAGCGGAAGAAGATGCCCAAGCGACAGTACTAGCAAACACGGCGATGATTGCGGCTCCAGCAACGTTGCAGCCTTGTAAGAACAACGATAGTTGGCGATACCCAGCTGTCCAACGTAGTGCATCCCACAAACCGAAGAACCGGCTAGCAAGCCGCCGGTCATGATGCGGCAATATCCGGCTTTCTCGCTGGCCCCAATGGCATAGAACGCGACCAGCAGGACAATCACTGGTAGCACGAATGAGACGCCCGTGAAGCTCATGCTGTATACGACCTGGATTTCCGAGGATCCATCTCCCAATACTATGGCTCTGTTTCCGATGAAATGCATGCACCAGATGCCGATTCCTCTCCATCGTTATCGAGGATGTCAGAAGGAGATACCTATTCTGGGTTATTGATTGTGATCCGATGGAGTGCATAGACAAGATGAACGTACCAATTGTATAACCCATTTCTGGACGTCCGCCGATGAAGAAGCTCCAAAGTGGTTGCGCACCCCATCATGCTGACTACATACGAAAGAAAGATGTAGCCAGCCAGATACGACACGCCGATGGAGCCTCCATCGCCGGAGGCGTTTGCACTCGACATGTTGTGCGAGCGAGGTGTTAGTGAGCGACTGAATACGCGAGGCAACTCATCTATCGAGGCCAAAGAGATTAAAACGAATGACAGTGGTGTTCAACGCATTGGGACGTGCTGGACCCCGAGGGGCGAGAGGGAGTAGTCGGTCACGAGAGAACAAAAATTATCATTAATGACAGGTTAAAGTTGACACATTATTGGCAGATCCGATCGTCCCAGCGAGCAGATCTTATAAAAAAGGGAACCAGACGACAGCAGCGGCGCCCCTGGATAGCCACTCCGAGTCCCCAGATTAATGCCCAGGGGGACCACTACGATTGGAAGGTAAACGAGCGCATAGCTGACGGGACGGTCCCCTACCTTGCGATTTCCATGGGTCTCCTCAATATCCAGGTCGATGTGAGCGGGCTAAAATATCGACCGTGGGCCGAAAGGGCAGCATGACCCGAACGAAGTGGCCACTCGCACGAGGAGCCTAGCACAGATATGGAGCCGTGCATGGGAGGCGCGTGGAAGCGATGGCGCCGAGGGAAAAACGCAGCAAGGATTGGATCTATAGATCGGATCGTAGTTGGCTCGGAGGGAACGATGGGGCCCAGGATTTTGGCAAGTCAGGTTCCAGCCCGGGCCAGCGCAGGCAAAACGGCCTAACCCTAGACCGAGTCAGCCACCCAAGCAGCCTCTTCTCGTTCGTTGCTCGCTAGTGTGGGTTGCAATCAAAGACAATCTTTTGTAAACAGAGATGGGTCCGGCACAAGGGGGTCCTGGCGTATGGCACTCGCCGAAAGGCATTGTCAGAGACATCCCCGATATTGTTCTCAGCTGCGCCGCCGACTCTCTTGCTCGACGCCCATTGTTCAGACGGAGATGGTTTGCGCTCCACCAGGGAGACAGAATTTTCTACCCCTCATGGCATGATTCTGACCCAGTAGACCGCTCTCTTTCGCCGTGTGTCTGTTGAGCGCGCTCCACAGCGGTCTCGTTATTAGCTGGCACCGGAGGGTGGGCGACGAGGTTGTTGCTGAAACCCCACCGTAAGCGCTCCATCAGGCACGGATGCACCCAGACTGCTGGAATGCATGTGGACACTCTCGGGCTCTCGACGGTACGTAATCCTGGATCGAGCGACTATCCCCGTTGTGACGATACTCCGCAGAGAATCACGGCGCAAAAGCCCGATGTGCTGGGACCACGAGCCAGAAGGATCGAGTGTGCTCCACTGATTGGAGGGAGAGGGGTAGATTTGGAATTTGGAAACCACGAAATCCCTAGGGTTCATGGATCTGGGAAATGTAAGCGATTAGTCCTGGTCTGACTCGTTAGTGCGGACGCTTTGAGGGTGGCGTGCAGCCGCAGCAGACGAACTACCTCGGAGCAGCAGTTCGCAGGGGTTTACAAGCGAGCTCCAGCGAATCTGGCACAAGTGAGACAAATGCAATCAATTTGGCGCAGGAGCGCAAGCCAACAACAGACCTAGCCCAAGAGGGAGCGAGTGGACCATGGAACTTGTCGGGGAGGCAGTCGTTGACGGGGGAGAGACACGAGGAGCGTTCGATGGGTTCCCACTTGGTTGACATCGACTGGTTCGATCGATCCACCGCCCCATCGGGGTTAGCGTTGACCATGGCGGCCTCAGGCTGTGCTTCTGTCATCCTTTCTCGCTCTGTAGTGTCGAGTCAACACGAGACAACGTTGACTCATTCGGTGTGCCCGTCCTGGTGGGGGGAGAATAGATTATCTCGGAGTCGCCGGACAGATTTTACTTCCCATCGCAGTGGTTCCCCTGAGTCCCCCAGGATCCCCGTCCATCCATCGCAATGGCTTACCCATGTATGCAGACCAAAGCATCAGAGACCACGTATATAAGCAGCTTGATCCCATGGAAACTCTCTCGGGTCTCCTGAACCTTGATCGCTTTATGGTTTGCTCCTGGGTCGCCAATCTCAATCTCCGAGAAACCGCTTACTCCGGGCCGCTACGACTACACCTCAACGATCCAACATACACAAGGACGATCCTAGATGCACCCACGTTAGAACCCCATTAACCACCAGAATTCCACTAGTCCTGTCAACGGATGCGCACGGGCAGAGAAGCTCCTCCAGATCACCAGATCACTGCCAAAATCAGACACATGCTGTGGAAGATAACCTCCACTTCTCCCCATCTGTCATATATTCGCCCCTCTCCGTCCTCACGCCTATTGCCCCTTTCACGGCGAGCCGGGGAGCAATTAATCTAACCATCCTGCCAAATGAGAATCCTTCCTGAACGGGGAAAATAACAACAACAGCTATGGGGGCCAGGATACCCATGGAAAAGTAATCAATCTGCGGAGTAACCGGGTTGACTTGCTTTTCCCCATCTACGGAGCACAAATGAAGACCAACAAACCACGTTGATTAAGACATGTTAACGCTCCTCCCCGAACAGGACACAACACCGCCCAACGCCTGTGGTGTGTAGCTGAATTATGGAGTCGAAGTTAATATACGTCTTGTCGGTTGGAAGAGTGGAGTGGGCCGAAGGATCTCCGAGCTGAGCAGATTTCTTCCCCGGTGCTTTTCTCCCACCGAGTGTCTATCCGATTCTACCCATTGCCCAACTCTACCGCCGAATACTACTCTACCAATCTGCAGTCTTTACGTATTATGATTGTCTAGTGTACATTGAAGTCGCATCTGAAAACATCACGAGACACTTCCACCCCTGTGGCTTGACAAGCGACCCAGCTCCTCCGTACCTAGGTACCATCCGGAGCCGAGTGGAGACAACCACAAGAGCACGCCACCATCCAGACATCGACCTTAATTAATGCCCAGAACCAGCTGCGGCAGGATTAGGGAGGAAGTGAGACATTTCGCCTCGCGTATCGAGATTTTCGATCCGAACTCGATCTCCATGCTGTCGGGTCGTGGTGCAGAACCATTCCACGGTAGAGGTACCTACGGTACCGGTACCTGGGTATCTGCGTACCCAGAGAATGGGAGGAGGCGTGATCCTGCATCCTTCGTGGTGGATAGACTTGATCCGTTGGTCGGTAGGTAGATGGACAATTCCAAATAACAGCGCCTCTTTTCTTTTTCTTTTTTGTCTCTGGGGACGGCTGTGTAAAGATGCTGATGGGCATTGTTGTAGATACCCTACCTCTTTCACATGCGGAATACCTCTTGTAGTAGCAAGTGCAAGAACAAGGATAATGCAAGCCAATTGAAGTAAAGAGATAATCGGCGCTCCTTCTCGATTGATAATAATACCGAGGTCCTCTTCACGCCCCCTCCCCCTTTCATTCCCTCCCTTCCCTTCCGATGGACCGTCAGACCTGTCAGGGGTATGGTTAGTGGGCAAATGGCGCTAGAAACATTCTCCTCGTTCTAGTCGGCTTCTTTCTCGTTCGTTGCCGTGGACCGTGAGTCTCATCCATCTGTGGATGCGATGTCTTGGTTTAAGTTTAGATATTTGGGCCTGGGCTGGCTGCTGCGTGGTTGGTTGGTGGTGTGACGTGGTGAGTCTTTCCTGGTTTCATCCCTTCATCTACGGACAGTGGGCTAAGTTGATTTGAGGCATCGTTCTATAAGGGCATATCTATTGATGTCCAACTGTTTCACTGATGTTGGAATACGTCTGGTTGAATTGGTTCAATGCGGATGAGCCTGACATGCTTCATCCGCAAGTTTGACTCCCTTATAATTTTGACAATGCCCAAGAATTCAATGGCATCGAAGCACATGCGTCTATCGACGAATGATTGCCGTGGGGAGATATGAGAGTCGATTTGAACGAGGTATGTTTTCTCATTGTAGATAAATCTGAGGGCAGATGAGATCTATGAGGTCATGCATCTAGCCCCGTTGGTTCCCAACAATGAGAGGTGTGGTATGTAGGTACATACCTACATACATTAGGTATTGTGCTGGTCCCTGCATGACATCTAACGCTAACCATGCATGGAACTTGCAGATTCACCGATCTATCGATTCTTCCATGACCTTCGTCTACGTCACTCTACATTACTCATCCCAATGAACAACGCTCCGAACTCTACGAACCACTAAAAAGAACGAGTGAACGACCAAAGGTTCATCCAATTGAAACTATAACTGCTCTAGACATCCTGCAAGATGCCACGGCGACCTCCAGTCCAGTTACACGAAAGCGGGGTTCAAATCCAGCCCCAATCAATCATTATGCATCCATACGATCCACCGACAAGTACAAAAAAAGGAACTCTCAAAAGACACATCTAAGCAACCAGGTTCTTGATACCAGCCTCCAGAGCGGGAGGGTTGGCACCAACAACATCAGCGACCTTCACGCCGTTCTTGAAGAGCATGAAAGTGGGCATGGCGCGGACACCAAGCTCGGCGGCAACTTCGGCCAGCTCGTCGACGTCGATCTTGTAGAACTTGGCCTGGGGTAGTTCTTGGCGAATTCGTCGACCTTGGGGGCGATGGCCTTGCAGGGACCGCACCACTCGGCGAAGCAGTCGAGCACGACAAGGTCCTCGGAGTTGGTAACCTTCTCCTTGAACTCGGCGGCGCTGTTTGTCGTTGGTCAGTCATTGGTTCGCTTCTTGGGTGTATGTATGAGAATAGGGGAAGAAACGTACGAAGTGATAGAGACAACGTTGTCACCGGCCATTGTTGCTGAGGGTGAGAATTTCACGGGAGGGGTATGGGAGAAAGCGCGTTGAGGGGCTGCGAAAGCGGCGGGGCGAGGCAGAGAGGTAGTAGCAGTAGCAGGACGCAAAAAGGTCGAGGCGATACGGGCGGAGGATCGAGCGGAGAGACGAGCGGGGAGAGAAGAGGAAAGACGCAGGGAGGCCACGGTGGGTGATTTAAAACTAAGTACGGTATCAAGGACGATTTAGCTCCGAGTGAGGAGGGACAGCGGTGGGAAAAGGAGGGGCACAAATGGGATTTTATCCCCAGCTGCCGAATGACGTTGTTCGCTTTCCCCGGGATGAGTAATCACTCTCCGTCGCCGAAGCATCTGGCGCGTGGGAGAACGGCCTGCGCCGTGGGAAGAACGGACGGCTGCCAATGGCACTGGGAGGGGAGGCTTACCAATGCATGGTGAGGGCGATCGTCTCGGTAATCTGATAGGATTTGTCACTGTTAGAAGACGGACAGGGAATTCTCGGCGTGGTGGCACTACCTACTAAGCACACACGCTGTCGATGGCGGTCACAGTGATGATGAGGTGAGAGGGCGGTTCTGGCTGCTGTTCCCGGGCGCTTAAAGCAGCGGCCCGAATGGCGTGCTCCGTCGCTTACCAACCACGGGTGGTCTGGATCAGTGCCTCGCTGATGTAATCTGCATTTCAACATGTTGCTGACCTAGTAGGGACACACCTACAATGGAAATGTACGGCTACACTACCTAGGTAACTTTACTTACGTAAGTGTTAGGAACAAATATCAAGACGACCGTAGCTAGATTGTAGAATAACTAATCACATCGCCTTGCAATGGTCACATAGAATCAATATGTGCATCGAATCGAACGGGAGAATGCTCCAGTCTATCAAAAAGATCGCCAACAGGAGTGCATCATTGGCGCAATTGAAGCAAGCGCATCCAAACTTCCGCTGGAGTGGGGTATCAACAAACACAAGAGCTAACAAAGCCCACCAACAGAGACCGGAGCACACGAGCAGGGTGAACCCGCCGCCCGTCGTTTGCATCCAGGCATCCGCAAACTCGACCCGGGCAACATCAAGCGCCAGGGTCAAAAAAGAAAAGAGATCAACAAAGGAAAGATGGCTAAAGGAGTGACTGAGGTATATACTGGATAGACCATATTAAATCCGTAAGATGCAAAATGCACAGCTCAGAAAGAAAGCTTTCGGTGACCCATCATCACCCAGTCGTCCAGCGGCTGTCAACAGCCATGAACGTACCATTAACGATGCCCATTCGCATGGACATCCTCGTCTGCCAGGAAGACCTCAGCCGAATGCTCCTCAATCGGACTGAACTCGACTTCAGCAGAGATGGGCGACAAAGACTGGACATTGTTCAGCAGCCCCTGTGTGGATTTAGGGCGCACAGAAGGGGTCACAAGTACCGGCCGCTTGGCGATCTGGTCATGCCAGGTCTCCTCGGTTTTCTCGGGGCAGCAGGGGCAGCAGGACTGGCAGCATCGACAATGTCGAGGTCGTTGTCCGGATCACTAGCAAGCTTACTAGGGGCTTGCGCAGGATCCGGATGGACGCTAACAGCAAAGGCTTCATCTCCGTGGGGGGACTCCTCGCCGCTCTCCTCCATCCTGTTTCTCAAGGAGCCAATACTAGGCCGAACAGGGTTGCTTTTCCGTTGAGAAATGTGGCGGAGGAACTGCCCGGACATCCAAGATCCTTCGGAGTCAATGGAGGCCAGGGACTGGGACAGAGGGACATTGTCAACGTCGCCTTCCAAGCTATTCCGGGTCCAGGAATTCTGACGATCAGCGCCGGGGATCGGATACTGGGTGCCGATTGGAGAGTCCGGCTTATTGCTGTCCATCTTGTCGTTCTCCATCTCCAGCGAGTCCATGGGTTCTTCGGGGATGTCTGGAGACTGCAGGCGGGAGTCGGGAGGTGACAGCGGTTCATCACTGAAATGCTCGGTGAATTTAGATTGTGAGCGCTTGATTGTCCCAGTGGGAATAAAAGCGCGGGGGGGAACAAATGGTGGAGGTGCTGCAGTCGGCGGCGGGGAGACACGTGAAAAGGATTCAAATGAAGTACTGGTGATTTCGGGGCTTCGCTCCTGGAAACGCTCGCGGTACCGCCTCTTGAGACGGGAGCTACCACGGCGGAAGATCGATGTTATCGTGTTGGCATGGCCGGCACTATGTTCGGACTGGCGTCGCTCCGAATCGACTGTTCTCGACACGTCTGAGGTGGATTCGCGGCCCATGCCATACATCTGTGAGGAAGTCGGGCTGCTGAGGCCTTGTCGGACGGAGACCGAGACGCCAAAGTACTGCGCGACGTGCCCATTTCTTGTGAAGGAGCAAAACTGCTGCGCATGTTGAGCTTTCGTTCTCGGATTGAGCTATCATCAAGATTTCCAATAACATTAACACTTTCCACGGACTCAAGAGCACTGCGTTCCGTTCCTTTGATGGAACCGTCATGCAACCAAGAGCTCGCCGGAGCTCCAGCAAGGGGAGTAATGGCAGAGTCCTCCCCAGAGGCATCGTCCTCAGCAGCACGACTCTCAGCTCCGGGCCGCGCTTGCTCTTCTGCAGAAGGTGCCTGGTTTTCTTTGTCTTCGTGGCTCCGGTCCGGCTGTTCCTGGGATTTCTGCTGCTCAGCAGCACGATTCAGCTTGCGCTGCAATTCTCCTGGTCTTCGATCTGCTTTCTCTCGGTACGCCGCCGGTCCCGCTCCAAGAGCTCTCGGAGGCCACCCGCATCCAAGCCGTCTGCCAACCTGTCGACCCGTTTTCGGGCAAGCAGATGCTCCTCGGAAGCAGTGATGGCGGGCGTCTTTTCTCGTCGAGCGGCGGGATCGGGACTTTTCTGGCTGCGCGAGGGAGTCCGGGGGGCCTCGACATATCGAATCACCGGGCGTGGCGTCCATGCAGCGAAACCGTTGACTTTGAAGGTGTACGTATCAGAATACTCGGACAGAGAGGATGCGGCGGAATCGCGGACCGAAAGGTTAAGGTCGGACATCTGTCGATCCGAGCGTCGGTGCCGATGATCACCGGGCAACGGTGTTGTAGAGCGACGAGGTATGTCAATGGGCGAAGAGGCCATCAACCGGATTTCTCGTTCCCGGGCGATCTCATACGCCTTTCGCTTACTGAGCCTCTTTTTCAGCACCGCGGGACTGTTCCCATTCTGCTTGGCCTTCAACAGGGACGGCTTGCGAGACATGGTCGGTTGTTCTCGACAGATTGTGGAGTATGAGACATAGCCATCGGCATGCTGGCCCAAGCTGGAGGTTTGCGTTTGAGCGGCCTTGGTCGGGTGGACTGGATCGGTCTGGGAGGAGGGGAGGCGGAACTGAGTCTGTTGCGAGCCAGCGAGGGTGGTGTGTCGGTATGGGTGGGAGTAGTCGTCGACCGGTTGCGAATGCCGGTTCTTTTGTCGCTTCGAATGCGC
The DNA here is from genome assembly GCA_039763685.1 of Aspergillus micronesiensis. NCBI lineage: Eukaryota > Fungi > Ascomycota > Eurotiomycetes > Eurotiales > Aspergillaceae > Aspergillus > Aspergillus micronesiensis. The sequence continues at coordinate 470,402 of JASHHO010000068.1, read as the reverse complement.
GCGCGTGGGCTTCCCGACCTTGGAATCATCGAAGCTGTGACGGGAATCCTGCGCCAGGTGGAGGTCGTCCGGAGTAGCTGCATCGACATGGATGGTATGCCGCTTACTCTTGCGACCAAATGGCCAGATCGCCATGGCGCCTGGTCACTCGGGGATCAAGCACGAGTCAAATGGGGACACAGCTGTGGTCGTCGGGGGCGGGTTGCAGCTGGACGACCGGACTCATGAGGAACGAAGGTATAGGTGGGAACACGCGACCACGAGGGAGATGGGTTCAAACAAGGTTCACGCCAAAGGCTACCCCAGATAAACAAACCAGATGGGTCGCAGGAAGAGAGTTTGGATGGCGGTTGAGGTGATCCGTGGACGGTCACAAGGGAAGTCGCAAGACATTCACGGACACAGAGGATGAAAGAGATGGGAGGGGGGGTTGTTGGAGGGAAGGGATGTCCCCAGTGCTAGAATCGACCGGGGTCGATTGGCTGCAACGACGGGCTAGTAATGAGACCCCAAGCTCCGCCACATGGAGTGGCAAAGACGAATACCAGTCTCACAGCGTCGGCGATGACTGACCCGGGGGGGTCAGATGGAAGGGAGGGGGTAAGACAGAGGGGAGGGAGGGAGCGTGAGCAGGGTCGGGGAGGTGAGAGGGAGAGAAAGAGAGAAGGGGGAGAAAAGAAGAAGGGAGTGTGATGAGCAACAATACACCGTCGCGGTGACGGAGGAGGACGCACTAGTGTGTGGTTGTGGGCAGAAGGGGGCCAGCCAGACCATGCCCGAACGAGTCAAGATGGGACCAACGTTCCCTTCGGTGCTCCGACACTACGAAGTACTATGTACTCACGACGGAGTACTGTGTACTCTGACGAACGAGGGAGGAGTCCTCTGCGAGGGCCGAGACAAAACAAACCGCCCTTTGGCTCCCCTGGAAGTGTGGTTTGGCTCCTCCGGCCACAGAACCATCCATGGGTTACACCACCCGGCGTCCCTCTGGCCCCCTCGTCCCGGACCCAGCCGTCACAAGAGACATGGGACCCTCCCCCCGTGGAACGAATGAGAATTGCCCCGGCGGAGGGAAGTCATTTCCCATGGATGGTTCGGCTGGTCTTCGATGTATCGATGGAGTCTTACACACCTGTCCGTCCCGAATAACGTCCAGATGGCTTATGCAGCTTCCCGCAGTGGCCTAACCTTTCCTATCTGCTGGCTTTCCCCTTTGGTGCAATCTGATGCCTCCCTCACAGCCCTTCCCTGCACGTTGCTTCTGCCGCTCGGCTCCGGATGGCCAATCCGCAGCCTCCCCGGCGACCAGGGAAGGAAGAAAGAAAAACTCTTCATGCAGCAGAAAATCACCCTCCCCAGGATGATCCTACGAATTTTTCCTCGCCTGTGGGGAAAGCCCCAATCCACTCGACGGCCAGATGGCCGCCCAACCGCTGGTGACCAAGCCCTAGACGAGCCGTCATTGGTACCTGCCTTAGGGACCGCTCACTAGCCCGTCGCCAGTGAAGCAGAATCCCCACTCTCCATTCTTAGAAACAAACCGCTGGGTGGAGCACGGTGAGAATTACCGTTTGGCTAGTCCTTCGTGCCACCACCTCCTATTCTTCGCGTTCTCGGGTGCCTGTGACGGCGACCAGATTCACGTCGCTCGTGGGCCAGGAGATTGCCGAATGAACCATGACGAGGCCTGTCTAACTCGGAGGAGCAATCGGGTTCCATCCCTCGTCATCACAGGTCATCTTTGCCCCGGTGTGGGTAATTCAACCACAGAGACACACTCCGGAGGATGTACCTACGGAGTGCCTTAGGTATGTGCGAAATGACACCCGCCCGCAGTAGTGCCTCATTTCAATCAGTCAATCAATCAATCGAGAAACCCTGGGCCCACTGTCCAACCGCTCGCAATTCGATGATCGATCTCCCTTGATCCTAATCATTACAGAATACTCGCTTATCCCCCAACCGGGAGGCGTCTGCAAAAATGACGTGTATCAATACTGCAGCGGATAGTGGAGGAGATACGGAGGACATGCAGGAGAATGCAGTCTCTCCAGTGAGGTCGACCCTGGGGAAGTGACAAACACACAGGTACATACTGTCGAGACGCATGCCCCTCCTTTCCTTGTCTGTTTTTACTCGGTATGATTGAGGCGTCCCAACAAGCACCACAGCTCAGAGTCCATTGTGAAGTGTCGGGTGAAGAATGGCCATTGTTCATCCTGAGCTCGAAATCTCCAGGCCGAAGGAAGTCAGACCCAATCCGTTGTAGTGGGTAAGGAGCAGCGACAATGGGCAAATCACAGGCAATGAGGCTGACGCGAGTGGGGAGGGCTGAAGCCCGAAAGGTCGCACTAATGATTAGTGTCGCAAATGAGATGCGAGAGACACCCTGCCTTACCGATCATTACCTCCTTACCCCAGAACTTCAGCAGCAACACAACACCTCTGATGAATACGTGTAGACACTTACTTAGCCCGCCAACACCGGGGGATCTGATGCGACATTCATCAACAAAGGGTGGGAACTCAATCTGCATGCTCCTCATCCCCGCCAAGACCCATCCCAACTCCAGACACTGTTGACAGGACCACGCTCGAGCTAGCGGTGCAGAATCCATCCGTCATGACAAGATCGGTACCCAAACAAACGCGTCAGGTAACGGCCGGTCTCCATCATGAAGTCCCCATCCCGTGCAGTGGGGCGCCACTAAATCCTTGGGGAGTCCCAAGTGCGAAACTCCAGATGCCAGCAACTCTGGTCTGTCGATCATGTCGACAGCCAACCCTGGGACGGTGTCAGTCTGCACTGGTCTGGACATTCTTGGGCCTGCAGCGGTGGGTATGTGCTGGGTCCAGTCATTTACACGCCCCATCCAGTGGCCCTCAGTCAACACGCTGATTATTATCATCATCTCCGGCTATTATTGGGGTTTACATTCAACCGACAGAATGAAGGTGGATTGATTGAGGGAGTGAGTGAGTACATAGTCGGTCGGTCGCGAGGAACAACCACCTGCAAAATGCAGCCAGAACTCAATTCCGGGCGAAGACGCTGGAGTTCATCTCGCGGGCCATGCGTGCATGCATCAAGACACGCATTTACCGACCGACGATGTCCTTGCGGCAGGAAGAAAATTCTCCGCGGGGAACGCGGATGGGATGGACGATGTATGGAGGACATCATCATTGGCAGTGGGAGTGGACATTGCAATGTGCAGCGCGGCAAGGACCGCAACTTACCCGAGCCTCTCATCCCCAACATTGCAGATTTTGCCGGGCTGTCAATTCGTGTAGGTACCGACTCCTGCCTACATACTAATGGATAAAGCATGCCCCTACTCTGGATTTCTGTCGCCTTCCCATTGCGTAGTATATACGGGTAGGTACTATGTAACTCACAAACACCAAGAGTGATATACCCAAACAGCTCTCGGCAAATGACCTGTTCCTGCATTTAATTACCCAAGAGACCCGGCCAGATCTCAACCTTGCAGGGAGTTGATGGAGCCCGTGAAACATCCGAGCCGAGAGCAATTGATCAACCACGGACAACGAGAGACACGGATGGACTGGCCGGGTCGGTCGGTCGTTCGTTGCCTGCTGGTTCAGGTATCTGTCTCCAGAACATATGTACGGAGTACTCCGGAGGAGTAGGTGCATCGTCGCGCCGAGCAACCAATGAACCCATAATATTACCTATGAACAGTGCATGATCGTTCGATCGAGATGCACCTGCACCATCGAGCTGAGAGCTCCATGATGACGATGTTCGAGTCGATTTCCCTGTTTTGGCCCGATGCTAGTCGCTCGTAGCTTGTAGCTCGGAATGTGATCATCGGGTGTGATGGGCGGTGGGATTTCTGTTTGTGATCGGTGTGGAGTAGACGCCACGAGGGTTAGTTTTTTCTAGCTGCTGGGGAGGGCTGAGGCGGATATCTTTTGCGAGAGCTCAGATTCGTATTTCTTCTCGTATTCAGGCCATCGTCATCATCGTCATCGCCGCAGGGGTAAATGTGAATGTCGATTTGTGAGGAGTCCCGACGAGGTTTTCTCTTCAGCACTAGCTTGCTTTTGCAGGTTATTTTAGTGGAAGAGCACAGTCACAATGCAAGCGCATGCTGCTTTCTGCATGAGGCTATCCATATATCCAATTGAGCCGTGGACCGAGGGACCACCAAAGTGGTGAAGTCGGCTCGATGTCCGACTAGGTGTCCACGTTTCCTGGGTAAATTTTAAAGTTGATAGCCCTGGATTATTCCCAATGCCGATTGTTCATGTCCTCTGCCGATTCAGACAGGTTCTAGATTCTCGTGGTTTGACACGGCCCTAGTACCCGGACTCTCCCCAGGTACTTACTGTAGATACACTCCATGTCTTCCCCAGAATAGACCGGGATACCCTGTCCGCGGCGACTCAACCCGAGCCACCTATAGGAGGGAAATCTCGGGGATAGGTACACGTACCAATTCGTGGCATTCATCATACACCTGCATCTCGAAGCTTTTTTTTTTTCTTCTCCTGTACGACGACACGCTCACACTAATTGTGACAGCCTACTTGGACACATCAACATGGCATAAGTACTTCCGACCATCTGCTATAACGCTGTCACTGAGATACTATCGCGTTGGCAGGAAAACACTAAGTCTAGATCGCTGTCCACTACAGACGAATGTAGTAAATTATCGGAAGCCGGACACTATCTAACTCACCATCAACAACGTCTTTCGGCGACGGGACGGGACGGTGCAGCGGACTAAACGGTAGTAAGCCTGCCGTAGGGCACCACGTTCTATTACGCTGGCAGGTCGACATCGGACAAGAGAAGGATTTAAGACATTCCTGCATTCTCTGTTGGCTTAATCTTGACATTAGCCGTTACTCTAGATTCCTAGTCCCTCTTGGAACCGTTATCTCCAAGATCAGGCATCCGATTACTTCTTCTCAAGATGATGTCGGACGCCGAAAGAAGCCTCTATGAAAAGCAAAGAAAAATCAATATATCCACGATATGTACCGACCTAACGGAGACAAGAGGTAAGACAGGTACCAATGAGCGATCGCTGATATACTTAGGAAGTCACAACACCACAACGGAAATTTCTGGCCAGACTTATGACCAGGCACAATCCACGACATCTCACAGACAGTCGTGTTTGCCTGGCTCTCGATCATGTTCAAACAAGTACTATACTGTACACGGGAGACGGAAACCTGGTGGCGGTGGTTGCTTCCACGAATGAACAACCAAGCACTTCCACATGCCGCCACGCCACGGCACTCGCTCCCCGGCATAATAGAATTAGGTTATTGGGTGAATCGTTTGCGGAGCCGGTTGGGCTCTCGCTCAAGGACACGGTATCGACGGCTCACGTGGCGACTTAGCAGCTTCCGGAGGGACCAGGAATAATCGTGGGTTGTTGTCGTGGCCGGGGTAGCGTTATTGCCGGGCGAGGCGCGGGGAAAAGAAGGTCGTCGCCTTGCTCGGGCGTCGTCTGGGTAGAGCTCGCTGGGTGGTCTGGGGTGAGCGCAGCCGTGAGGGAGTCTGCGCTGCTGCCCATTCTCTTCCTCGCGCGAGGAGAACGTGGGGGATGGAGGAGGGAGGGGTATGAAACTAGTTGGGTTGGCTGGTTGATGGGTTGATACGCATGGATCTTTCAGGCCTGGCTGCCTTTCTCGTTCTCTCAACACTTTCCAGGTTCTTTCCCCAACGCCACCTGAATATGGGGACAGCCCGCTGTTTCTCTCGCTTCGCTCTCACAGGATGAGATGATAGGTCGAGGCGCTGATGATGGACCGGGATCGTGGCAAGAATCTCCCGTTGCAAGACAGACCTATGTATAGCATGCAAATCAAGACGGATTCCCTGGGAGATGGGGTTCTAGAGTGGTTGATGAGGGGTTCTAGTCAGTTGCCCGTGTTCTCTCCTACGGCTTCTGCTTCCCTCCCACCTGAGGGCACCGGATTGTGCCTCGTTACCAACACGGTGTCCGCGGCATCATGGGGACATCTACGGCCCAATAATGAAACATGTTGCGACACAGAATCTCCGGTCTGGCGGGGGGTTACGGCGGGTCCTTCTCCTTTGGCGGCCAATCAGCAGAGGATGAGCACCGTTAGATCCCGTGAGGGCACGTGCTGTTCCGCCTGACAGTATGGCTTATGTTATACGCTCATCGAGGCACCAGTCCAAGAAGGCCAGTTCAGATACCCTACTCGGTATAGGAGTCATGGTAGTAGTGAGTGATCTCTCCGTTATTCGGAGAACCAGTAGTTTCCTTCCCAAAGGAGACAAAAAAACAATCGGTTGGAAAGAGTTGGGAAGTCTAATCAGAACCTTGGGTACAATCGCATGTATCCACTACCTACCTCAAAAAGGCCTTTTATAGATGTGGAAGCAATATGATATCCAAATGCGCCTCAGACTGTGGTGCTGACTTACAGACAAACGTACTGACTGACACGCAATAATGCTCCTGCCTTATGGGTAACGGTGAAAGCAAAAGATATACACCGCATTCTCCAGATCTGATAAGGCGACCACACCGCTAGATGCCGGCGATCCGTCCGATCCTGGCCATCAGATTCTCTCCTCGAGAATATGGAAAGGTAGATAGCCGATACAGTCTAATGCCCTTCCTACCATATAATAAACACTATCACAAAGCCAACATGAAGATGATTAGGAACTGAAACCCCCATAACACATACGTCCACAGGATTACCCCAGAGTACCAGTGAACAACCCATCAAGTAGAAAATGACCCTGCCTACGCCTACCGAATGAGTGCATAAATCGCATGCCCTACGATGAACACAACAGCCTCCGATTGGCCCTCTGGCCCATGGACGGTTTCAGCACACAGCCAACCCCGCCTCGTTCCTCCCACCCCTCCGGTTTCTGGCAGGGATTCTCAGAAGAAAACGCTGGCCGAAGGATTCCTGCCCTTGCGACCCGATCAGGGACCAACAGGCTTCCGAAACGGCCAAATTTTACCTCTGCACATGAATATTTCCGTCCGACGTTCTCCGTGGTCTTTTAAGTCGTGACTCCCGCTGGTCGTGTCTCCGCTACTTGACTATTGGCATATATTTTGTTCGAAGTGTATACATTTCGCTCGGGTTGCGTCGTTTATATCAAGACTCGGCGCTCGACCACATACCATACAGAGAGTACGGCACTGAACACCTCGTGGACAGAATGGCTGCCCTGTGGCTCTTCGTCGCCTTTGGCTATCTCCTCCTCTATGCATTTGCCTCCATGCAAACCATGGGACAAACTGAACGCCTACACTTCAGCGCATTGCAAACTAATTCTTTCGCGCGACGTCGACAAAGCTGTTGGTAGAGGCGGTGGTACGGGGAGAAAACGGTGCGATCAATGGCCCGTTTCGAGTGAATGACACGCGACCCTTTTCGATATCACATTTTCGACCGTCTCTTGTCCTCCCAAAGCCAGACAAGGATACGAACAGACGCCTACATGCTGCCGTTTACGCCATCGAGGGCCCATCTCTCGTCGCATCCCATTCGGACTCTCTGGAGCAAATAAACACTGCGATTGATTGTCCGGGACACTACCCTCCTGGTTTTGGGAACTGTCTCTCGCTTCTTGATTAGTGGTTCTCACTGATCACTACTCTATCGTTTACGATCGACTTGAGAAATACAAAAAGTCCTCACTACAGGATGTACACGCCCTCTTGAAGCAGGGACTCGTTGGGTTTGGTGGGGAATGAATATGCCGGAGTACCTACGACTTTACGACTTATGGAAGCAATGATTGACGGAATGTTTTATGATACACCCTTCTGTGTATACACCTACGGTCGTTATTTTGGGTGGTTGCGTTGTCCTCGTGGTTGGTTAACCGCATCATCTACATAGCAAGATACCCGACCTCATACGGAAATGAAGGTCCAAGTGACCTAAAAGTTTCGACCATTTCTAATTTCTCTCAAATTCCTCTTATTAAACTCTATTGCCTTCCTTCGCATGCAACCTGGTGGAATGATCTCGTGTTTGCTTTGTGGCGTTATCACGTAAGCCCCAGCCAGCTCCTCAGTCGTTGATGTCCACAATCCCGACTCTTCCCTTGATCTGGTCGTCTTGTCGGAGAGAATCACGGGAGCCTTGAATTGAAAAGCGGTCTGATACCACGGACAGGGTGCATGCACTCAGCCCTGTGGTGGTGATCATGCGGAGACTTGCTGCTTGGATATGCTCATGACCGCTGCAAGCCACAGAAGACTGTCCTACCAGACTGTGGACTGGACATCCCATCCTGGCCACTCCGCTCAGGCGACCTCTCAGACTCCGTCGAGAATGACACTTCTATTTTTCTAAAGACAAACGCCGAACCTGTTGGACTGTGTGGTTGTTGTCGAGTCAAACGCCAAATCCGCTGCATAATTTTTCCACTTTTTATTCATTCATTACCAGCGTAAGATCGATTAGAACCATATCTTGATTAGTTCCTCACTGACCGCACTTGGCGTCAGCACACCGCTATCCGTAATCAACGCCGATATCAGATGCGGCGGTGTAAAGTCCACCACGTCCGAGCTATGCGCCAGAGGCTGCGGTTTGGAGTCATCGGACATGTCCTCCGCAGTCCGATAATCGATGACATGTTGCTCGATGGGGAGGTCGTACTGCCCAAGCGGATACAGACGCACAAACTTGTGGCTTTCGGCAACGACATAGAACGGCTTGCCCATCGCCTTCGCGAGCAGTCCAATCTGGTACGTGCCCATCCGCGACACAACACCCCCATTCTCGACCACACCCTCCGCACCCACAATCACCACATCGGCCTTGCCCAGCGCATACGCAACCGCCGACTCCGGGATCGTAGACACCGGCACGCCCTTCGCGCGTAGTGCCCGCACCGTCTCCATACCCTCAGGCTCCCTCGAGGCCTTGTCGCCCCCGTCACCGTCCTTCGGCGGGGACAGCACGTAGATAACGCGGAAGCGCACGGCCGACGGTCCGCCCTTCTCGTCTGCCGCCTTCTGCAGCAGCGAAGCAACCACACGCGACCCACCGTTCGTCTGGACCGTGCTGCCGTCGCGGATGAAGCCGCGGCCGAACGCGGCGATCTTTGTCGCGGCTCTCCTTGGCGCGGCGGATGAAGAGCCGTCCGTTGGAGAGGAGATGCGCGCGGATGGCGTTGAAGTCGCCGGCCGGGCCGAGCTGGCCTGGTCGCTGCAACGTGGTGATCAGGTAGCGTTGGAAGAGATCCGTTCCAGCGGACAGTCCAATCGGGTTGGGGATCGACTTCTTGAGGTGTTCGGTGGATTTTTCGAGGAGGTCGAGCGTCTCGGAGATGGTGGAGGAGGGGGAGTGTGTCAGGAGGAGGACGAGGGCTTCGATTGCCGCGATTGGCATCGTGAGGTCGGGGTCGGAGCGGAGGAGTTCATTGTATGTTGCGACGATGCTGCGATCCAGGTCGTTAGTTTGGGGTCGTTTTCTTTTCGCTTTTCCCACTGTATCTGTCTCTGTTTCGTCGCGGGAGTACATAGATGCTTTGGGCAAAGTACTCACTCGAACGGCTTGGCGGGATCTGTTGGAGCTGCCATTGTGACTGATGGAGGGAGATTTGTCTGGCAATATTGCGAGCTCCTCGAAAAGCGGCGGAAGAGTCACGGATTCAGTCACATTTGGTGGTGTGTTTGCAGTGTTTGTCGAAACTGCCCCTCTCCCGGCACTAACCCACTTCGGGTTGCCCTGAGCGGCCCTTTTGCGGTAAACAATCATCGTCCATCATAACATTGCGAGCGACCAAGTCCCTCCACGTACTGCCCTCACCGACTGGTTCGTGCACCTTTTTGTTGACTACTGTTGTCGTGAGATACTCATTCGACCGGTTCTCCGTGGCCCAAAATGTCGTACGGCCACCGCATGAGCCAGCAATTCCATGGCTCCCAGCAACAGCGCAACAACCGCGGCGGCGGTCGCAAGAAAGAAGATGAGAATGATGCTTTGATGCGCCTGGTGAGTATCCGCATCCCCTCTCTCCCGAACCCCTTACATTCATATGGTGATTCAATAATTCTCTAACCTATTCTCGGTACATGTAGCCCGATAAGGAAATCGCAGGATGCATCAACGACATTGGAATCCCGTTCACGTCCGCCGACCTGATCAAGCCCAATCCGCAGCAGATCCAGATGGTCTTCGAATGGTTCGCCGAGCTCCTCATGAACATCACGCGCGACTCTGTCGACCCAGCGATGCGCGCTGCGGCAGAGGACGTGGGCGGGGATTACCCTGACATTGTGCCGAATGACACGCGCAACTTGATGGGGTTCTTTTCCAGTCTGAGACGACTGATGATGGAGGTATGTGAATGTTGCCCTTTCACTATATAAGATACAAGTGCACTAACTCGCGACCATCTACCCAGTGCGGCGTCAACGATTTCACCTTCACAGACCTCACAAAGCCGACACACGACCGCCTCGTCAAGATCTTCTCCTACCTCATCAACTTCGTGCGATTCCGCGAGTCTCAGACCGCCGTGATTGACGAGCACTTCAACAAGTCCGAGAAGACGAAATCGCGCATCGACACTCTCTACGCCGAAAACCAAGAGATGGAATTACGGCTGAGGAGATGCGTCGGAACTTGCGTGCCAATGAGGCGCAGGTGAAAGAGAAAGTTGCACGAAACGACGAGTTGAAGGTCCGACTGCGGGAGCTGAGTCGCAATCAAGAGCGCGTGGCTGAGACTCTGGAGCGAGTCAAGGCCGACAAGGCTCGGCGGCAGACGCAGCTCGAGGAGAAAACGGACAAGGTGGTGCGGACACGACAGGAGGTTGAGAAGCTCCGGCCATATGTTATGGAGAGTCCGGCCAGTCTTCAGTCTTCGTTGACGGAGTTGTCGGAGAATCTGCTTCGTGAAAAGGCTCAGATTGATGCGATGGAGAAGCGTGCACGCGCTTTGCAGACTTCGTCGGATACGTTCACTGTTGTGAGCAATGATGTCCAGGCGTGTGTCCGACTCTTGGAGGATATCTCTGTGGAACTGCAGAAGGAGGAGGAGGAAGATTCACGCGCCTCACGAAACAAGGAAGCGATCTCAGAGCGAGGCAACAATGTTCGCGAAGTTGAGCAAACAGAGAAACTCTTGCAGCGCCAATTGGCGCGGTGGAATGAACGGATCGAGGCCCTGCGGAAGAACGCTCAGGAGAAGGCTGAAGCCGCTCAGACGCGAATGGAAGAGCTTCGGGAAATCCAGAAGCAGCTCCGCGAGGAGCGAGGAGAAAAGCAACGGGATATGGAAAGACGACGTATTCGAATTGAGCAGACCGAGAAGAAGGTGAGATCTACTCCTCGGGTTGTTTTAGGGCTCCTGACTAACTCATATCGCAGATGGCCGATCTCAAAGAAAACATTGAGAGCGAAATTCAGAGCGCCCACGACGAATATTTGAAGCTAGAGTCACATATCAAACTTTACATTACTGATATGGAGAAATGTTTATGAATACGGAAGGGAGTCCATGGTAGTCATTCAGGAGTTTAGGGTTGGCTTTGATACCCGGGTGATTGGGTTCTGTATTGCGATCGATGCGCACTATCTTTTATATGCCCATTATAGTCTACATTGTTCTGATATCTATCCACGTGATTATCTCATGCATCGGTGTCTTCGTTCGTCGTTTGATCAAATTCGAACCACCGCTCAGCGACCCTTTTCACGGACACAGTCCGCCCACCTATGCGCATAGAGGTATTGAGTAGAGGCACGTCGGCATTCCATAGAGTATCACAGCTGTCAGTGTCAGGAGCGTCTGTTGCGTCTCGACATTCGCATAGAATCAGATCCATTCCCTCCCGGGCAGTCACCTCAGCAGCGGTCGCGAACGTCCTGGACAGTCCCTGGGCAGAGAACTCTGTGGTGGAAAGATGCAGAGCAAGAAGGTCGATAATTGCGACCAGCGGCCGTGACACTGACTGTTCCTCGGCAGCTTCTCCCTCGATGGAATCATTTGTCGATCGCAGGACAGAGAGATAAGCACGGAGATGCTCAAGAGTAGGACAGAAGGTGACCTTTATTTGACTCGATTTCGAAAGCAGTCCGATCGATTTGGTGAATAATTGGAAACTCTCCGAAGCGTCATTTGAGCTAGAACGCACAGAGGTGTTTATCTTATCCAGGAAAGATTCTTTGGTGCAGCAGACTACCAAGGAAATGGAACTCGCGGAGCTGTTGACGATGTATTGTAGGAAATTGGTCACCCATTGTGTATGATATATTTTGCGGATGGGTGCCATTGCGACGACACACAGATGGGGAGAGGCGGGCTAGAGCTGAAGGCGCAACACATGCCTTCATCCTATAGAGTCATACTATAGTGTAGTAAGGGTGGAATGCCCCGAGGGAGACAATGCAGAGAAAGGTGCAAAATATATGTTGAAGGTGAGTTGAAACTTGCTTCTCCCAATTGTATACTTCGGGCTCTGGCGTGACCGATGACATAATCACCGCACCGGACTCAGGATGGCTTGGCTATCATCAGCTGCCCTCCGCGGAACTCCAAGTCCCCTCATCCACCCTGCAGAACAACACCTCAAATCAATTTTGTCGGTGTGTCCGCGCTGGGCTCTGGGGAAACGATGGAGACCATCTCCAGGATATCGTCGATGCTGGAAACAGGTATGTGCCATTGCGCCTTGTTCGCACCCATCCCTACTGCAGCAAGTAACTGATGCCGTCGTGTACATGGATAGCTCGAGAGCTCACCTCTCGAGGCAGCCCAGTCGGCGGCCATGAGTAGAACATCCACTACGGGACTGTCGTCGCGAAATGTCAACACCGCTCATATCAAGAAGCTCCTGGACAGCCGCAATGAACGGGAAGTCCTGGATGGGATGCGGCGGGTGGTCACAGTATGGAAACGATGTACCCCGCCCTGATCTGGTGCTTTCTCTGACTCTTTCTGCTTGTTCGATTTAGTTGATGTACCGCGCCGAGTCGTCTCTTCCGTTCTTCTCCGCCGTTGTCAAGAATGTGGCCAGCGCAAATCTCGAGGTGAAGAAGTTGGTTTACATCTATCTGGTTCATCATGCCGAGGCGGAGCCCGATCTCGCTCTCTTATCTATCAACACGATACAGAAGTCGCTTACGGATCAGAACCCGCAAGTGAGGGCGTTGGCACTCCGCACAATGTCTGGCATTCGGGTCCCGGTTATCAGTCAGATCGTTTCGTTGGCGATCAAGCGGGGGTGCGGCGACATGAGCCCACATGTCCGAAAGGCGGCGGCGCTGGCCATTCCGAAATGCTATCGACTGGATCCTAGCACCCTACCACAGCTGCTGGGATATCTGGCGACCCTGCTGGGGGATACTCAATATTTCGTGGCAGGACCAGCGGTCTCTGCATTCTTGGAAGTTTGTCCCGACAGGATCGATCTCATTCACAAGAACTACCGGAGTCTGGTCAAAAAGCTGGTGGATATGGATGAATGGGGCCAGATTGCTACGCTTCGTCTGTTGACTTTCTATGCTCGACGGTGTTTCCCGCGCAGGACCCAGAAGGTCAAGCAGGCTGTCTCGAAAGGGTTTTACGAAGACGAAAACGAAACGGAAAACGATGGCGAAGAGTATGAAGTACCAATATTGGATCCTGATCTTGAGCTTCTGCTGCGATCCTGTAAGTTGCTGCTACAGAATCGCAATGCGGCCGTTATCATCTCCGTCGTCCGTTGTTTCCTTTACCTCGCTCCTCCGGAATACCTTGCTTCGACTGTTGGTCCTTTGGTCGCACTGCTACGGAGCCCACAGGACATGCAGCATATTGCCCTTTACAACATTGTGGTGGTCGCTCTGCGCCACCCCAAGGCCTTTACGAAATACACCACTCATTTCTTGGTCCATGCCATCGACCCGCCTCATATCTGGCGTCTCAAGCTCGAAGTCCTGACGGTCTTGTTCCCACATTGTGGCATGCATTTGAAGGGCGTCATTATCAGTGAATTGGAGCATTTCTCGCAGGGTGTCGACCCTGACCTTGTACGAGAGAGCCTTCGTGCAATTGGTCGTTGTGCTCAGAGCGACCCTAGCGCATCCGAGCTTTGTCTGCGCATCCTTCTGAAGCAGATTACAAGTTTGGATGATAACCTCGTCTCGGAGTCGTTGACTGTCATCCGGCATTTGATCCAACAAGACCCGGCTTCTCACGAGAAAACCGTCATTCAGTTGGTGAAACATCTTGGACTGACAGGTAACCCTGACGCACGGGCGACGATCGTATGGCTTGTCGGCGAATTCGCCGGGCTCGAACCTGAGCGGAACTTTGCCCCAGATATCTTACGGATCATGGTGAAAGACTTTGCAAATGAGTCCGAGGTTGTCAAACAGCAAATCATTCTTCTTGGCGCGAAAGTGTATCTGCATCACCTCTTACGAAACCCGCCGCAGGAGCCACAGCCGAAGCCCAAAAAGGTTGAACAGCTCCCCGGCAATGAGTGGACCGAGAACGAAACCGAAGAACAAGAAAATGAGCCACAACAGGAGGAACCGGAGCCGGCAGAAGACCGAATCACTCTTCTCTGGCGCTATGTTCTACTCCTTGCGCGGTACGACACTTCGTACGACCTGCGTGATCGAGCTCGTTTGTACAAAGCCCTTCTTGCTTCGCCTTCATCGACACAACTAGCGAATCTGCTTCTCCTAGCGCCTAAGCCGGTCCCACATGCGCCGAGTCCGTCGGAAACCAGAAAGGACTTATTGATCGGGTCGTCTACGCTTGTCGTGGGGCCAGATGCGGGTGCTCATGGGCTGAAAGGTTACGAGAACCTCCCTGACTGGGTTGAGCTGGGACAGGAGCCTGATCCTCAACTACGGGAGAATGAGGTGAAGGCTGAGTTTACGGACAAGGCGTCTGTCACTGCGGTTGAGCGACTGGACCGAGCTCTGCGGGAGCATAACGCGGCGGCCAGCCAGCAATCGAATGGCCGTGTCAAGACGCCGGCCGCAGCTAAGAACCAGAGCCTTGATCAATGGCTGGAGGAGGAGAGCGAAACGGAAGAAGAGACCGAGTCTGAAGAGGAAGTAACGGACTCGGAGTATGAGACGGAAGAAGTGACAGACTCGGAGGAAGAAGACGATGAGGAAGAGGAAGAGGAAGAGGAAACCGATTCCGAAGACTCCACGGAAGGCCGACAACTGCTGGCACAGGGTGCTGCAGTTCAGGGCTCCTCTCGAGGGTTCTCGTGAGATATTGTGTAGATATTTAGCCCAATACCAACACTACAACCAACCAACCAACCAACCGTAGTATATCGACACCCCTCACGTGCCCCTTTCAGGTACCCGCGTTGGCGGTGTGCGGGGGCAGAATCCCGATGAATCCCGCGGCCAGACGAGTGATGTTGATTCTGCTGGCTGACCGTCTGACGGCCTTTCCCCCACCATGGACTAGGGCAGATCCAAGGAACTCGAAGAGAATCAACTGATGAGGCACTCCGATCTGTCACCGGCTATCTCATCGCTCCTCCGATAGCCCTCCCCCTCTCCCAACCTCTCGGCAGTGCCCACCACACGCCTCCAGCCTGCCGCCGCCGTGGCCATGATGCGAGCACGTCCTACCGGAACCTTCCAGACAGATATCCCCCTTCTCGAGCCGTTTCACACCGCGTTGGCGTTTGTTCTTTGAGGTCGACGTGTATATTGAGACCTAGGAGCCGGGTGCCATACTTCGAGGAACGCTTCATCCGTTCATCGCTATTCCTTCTCTTCTCCCTGTACCATAATCACGACTTGTCCGGGCGTTTGTTAGAGTGGACTCGACCGCCATGCCTGGATTACCAGGTAAGCATACCCCATTACAGCTCAGTTCTGCCAATCCCCAGGGAACGTTGCTAACCACCCTGACAGCGAGTATCGATTTAGACGAGTGTATTGAGAGGCTCTACCGAAAGGAGCTGCTGGCGGACTCGGTCATCGAGGCGATATGCGCCAAGGCGAAAGAGCTGTTGATGAAGGAGAGCAATGTCGTGCACATTGCCGCCCCCGTCACGGTCGTGGGCGATATCCACGGCCAGTTCTTCGACATGATTGAGATCTTCAAGATTGGGGGTTTCTGTCCGAACACGAACTATCTCTTTCTGGGTTGGTCCTCCCCTTCCCCTCGTTCACAATACGAGCGCGTCACTAACCATCTCTGTTTGTACCGTTCTACAGGCGACTACGTCGACCGCGGCCTCTTCAGCGTAGAGACCATCTCCCTCCTCATCTGCCTCAAACTCCGCTACCCGCAACGGGTGCACCTCATTCGCGGGAACCACGAGTCCCGCGGCGTGACCCAATCCTACGGCTTCTACACGGAATGTGCGCGGAAATACGGCAACGCCAACGTCTGGCACTACTTCACGGATATGTTCGACTTCCTCACGCTCAGCGTGGTGATCAACGACCAGATCTTCTGCGTGCACGGCGGTCTCTCCCCGTCGATCCACTCCATCGACCAGATCAAGATCATCGACCGCTTCCGCGAAATTCCGCATGAGGGCCCCATGGCCGACCTCGTCTGGTCGGACCCGGACACCGAGCGCGACGAGTTCTCGCTCTCTCCTCGCGGCGCTGGGTACACCTTCGGCGCGCAGGTGGTGCGCAAGTTCCTCGAGGTGAATTCCATGTCGCATATTCTGCGGGCGCACCAGCTGTGTCAGGAGGGGTACCAGGTGCTCTATGATGATCGGCTGAGCACGGTGTGGAGCGCACCGAACTACTGCTACCGGTGGGCAACCTCGCGAGTGTGCTGGAGGTGAGCGATACCGGCGAGCGGTACTTTAATATCTTTGATGCGGCGCCGGAGAACGATAAGCATCGCGAGCAGCAGGCGCAGCAGCAGAATAAGGATGGGCAGAGTCCGGTCATTGATTACTTTTTGTGATACCCTTTTCTTTCTTCTTGTTTCTCCTTGCTTTGCTTTTGCTGGGTTCCTTTGTTTCGTTTCATCTAGGTGCTTGCTTGCTTCTTATCCCGAGATATCTTGGGCGGTTGGTCAATGATACAGCATTTATAGATAGCGTTTTCTGAGACGAGTAAAGAACTGTGTCACTGTTATTGATTTCTTTTTCTTTCTTTGTGATGAGACGGAGACATGAAGACGATTAGATGATTGCGTTGGGTGGGTGGGCGGAGAGCAGACAAAGGCCGGGTCAGATACATCTATGCAATATCTGAGAATGAGTACTCCAATTTACAGGATGTGTATATCGACAAGAAGAAAGAAGAATAAGACGAAAGAAAAGCACGAAGCGTAGCCACTACCGCAGGAGATCAAGGATGGAGTCTGGAAGAAAAGAAGGAGCTTTGGAAGAACGAGGCCGTGACCAAACGCTAGTAAATCTTGCGTAAAGAGAAGTAAAACACGAAATGCCGGTTTCATAAGAGTCATCGTGATTGTGAGGGATGCAAGCGATTACCAGTCCTTGGCGATGTCGAACGACCACTCGAAGAGCAGGTGGGTGTTTTCGTCATCGTCGAGGAACTTGGAGACGGCGTTGTAGTGGCCGCGGGCGAGCATACCGGAGGGGGCTTCCTCGGCGTGGACTGTCGGTTGCATGAGTTATTAGACTCCCGAAGAAAAGGGCGAGAGAGGTTATAAGATCGGTGTATGCATCATGGACTTACACTTCTTCTCGTACTCGGGCTTGCCAGTGGTGTTGGGGGCATAACTTCCCTACATTCACATACATGGTTAGAGCAACAACTCCAAAGTATAAATCCCATCGGGACCAAGAATAGGGCAAACGAACCAGCATCTCCTCATCCTTGCTCACACGGATACCCTTCCGCTTGACGACCTGGAGGTACTTGAGACCGCTCAGGACCTCATGGTGGACCTGGAAGACGACCTTGATGCGGAAGGTGGCGCCCTCCTTGATGGTGAAGGGCTTCTCCTTGAGGGACTCGAGAGCCCCCGGGGCAGACAGCTGGATGACGACATCCTCACGGCCCTGGACTTCGAGCGCGAGGGACTTGATGATGCACTTGCGGGGGTCGTTGGGGTCGCCGATGGGTTCGCCGGCGTTGAGACCCAGGGAGGCCTTCCAGCGGTTCAGGGACTCGTCGTTGGCGTCTGTGCCGTTGGTTTATTGATTAGTTTATGTTACCTCATGAAGTATGAAGCATCTGTATGTGTGCATGTATGTATGTAGGTGGTGGTAGGGCATGGCGGGGTATGCCATCATGCGGTAAGGGGGTATGGATGCACCGGCGGAATGGGTCAAGAGAGGTGCGCAGGATCCACATACCGAGGTTTTTGTACTCCTCGATGGTCTTCTTCTCGCCGACCTTGAAGCCCTCGGTCTGGGAGGCGACGAGATCTTCTTCGTGATCAGGCATGGTGAGGGGGGTGATAGGGGGGATGGTGGGGTTTCTGGTGTTGTACGGAGGGTGGTTCTTGGCAGGAATTGGGGGTTCCTCGTTCGGAGAAGAGAAGCGAAGAAAGAAACAACTCTGGAAGAGAAGGGAGAGACAGTGAAGTGGTGAAGAGAAAAAGAAGATGGAGGAGGGTGATGGCCGGTTTTGTTTTGGCCGGACCTGGCCATGGGCTGCCGGGCCCCTGATTCGCCCGGCAGGCAGGGCGCATGGTGGGGGAAAAGGCGGTGACTGGCGTGACTTCCTGCTGCGTGCAGTTTGTATGTCGGGCGATGTACTGTCCATCCTACCTATTAGGATGACTACCTAATACTACGTACCTACTATGTACTGCTTCAGGAAGAGGGGGGAGGAGAGGCCTCAGCCGGAGAATGTACAGGCACAATGCAGGAATGTCATGAACGCTGCTGTCAACATGCAATCAGCCGTTCCTCGTTAGTGCCTGACTTAATCTCGAAAACTATGTTATGCGATTGTCTATTCTCTCGACTCGACACTGTCACTGAGGATAGACAAAGAGAATAATCACAAAGTATGCCCTGGTGGAAGAGGAGCAAACTATGGAGCATCGTTGAGAGAGTATGGGAGGAACAAACGGTGGAACGCCCGTCACGGGGACAACGGGGTCGGCCTGAAAGACCAGGCTGTAATACCAATCCTGACACTGGTCAATACCGGGGGATGGACCGGGTCCGCCGGAAATTCCCCAGAACGGCAACCCAGAGAGCGATCGACAACGCTGACTGGCGGGCGAGCGATGGTACCATACGAGGCGTGGTTCCGGTGCTGTCCGCCCGCCCAACATCTTTCCTTCATTCTCAACTCGAGCGCCCATCGCTGGCCTTATTTTCTCCCCTGCGCTGCGGTCGCACTGATCCTCACCCATTATCATTATCATCGCCTCCCGCCCGCTTTGTCGCGTCGCTCTTTGTCGCGCCTCCCCCGGTGAACGCGCTATAAATTGTCCTCCATCGACCGTCGGGTGTTGCCTGCGCTGCGTCGTGGTGACGTCTGTACCGCTGTCTCGTCCCTCGAACCGCTTTTTCTCAGACGCGCCTGCAACGTGGCCGACGATTTGGCGTCGCAATCCCATATTACCCTTTCCTGACCCTAATTGTTTTCTCACTTCATCCCATCCCTCCGACTACTTCTCGTCCAGTCCGCCGGGCTCTCTTGAACCACCCATCATTCACCATGCGCTCCCTTCCTAAGAAAAACAATCCGCTCATCCAGTCGGATGCCGCTCCCGCCTGTAAGACCTCTTTGTCTCCTCACCCTCCCATTTCTCCCCTCTGTTCTCCCATCGCGCAACCATTCGAGGTCGCTTCATGCCGGCTTCCGCGCATCGCGAGACAACCACCCCTCACTCGTCTCACCGACATACTGACGCGATCGCAGATGAGGAGCTTCTGACGCGCCGCCGTCTGGGAAAGACCAACCTCGCCGTGAAGCCCACCCAGATCGGTACCTCCAATGCGACTAAACCGGAGAATCTCGGTCCCTTCGAGTACGCGCACCTGCGTGCCCCTCTCCCGAAGGACCTCAAGGGCTCGGAGATCTTTCCCTCCCACACCCCCAGCAACATCCCGAGACCTACTTCCTCATGGTGAGTCGCGTCTGAATCCCTGGGGTGCGAGTTTGCATCGACCACCGACTGACCACGGACATCGCGTCCCCCGACAGAGACGAAGCAAGGATGGCTACGTCAGCGCTACCGGCATGTTCAAGATTGCGTTCCCCTGGGCCAAACTGGATGAGGAGCGTTCGGAGCGAGAGTATCTGAAGATGCGCGAACAGACCAGCGAAGATGAAATTGCTGGTAACGTGTGGATTTCTCCTGTGCTAGGTACGTTCCATGGGCTTGATAAAATTTCTCTTATATCATGGTCTGACTCTTGATAGCCCTCGAATTGGCCCGCGAATATCAAATGTACGATTGGGTCCGCGCCCTGCTGGATCCGCCGACATCGTCCAGAGCCCCTCCAGCGCAAAGAAACAAATCACGCCCCCTCCGAGATTCGACCTGCCGCCCATCGAAGCCCCTGTGGAACTTACGGCCACGTCAACGCGTCCCCGACGCGCCCGTTCCGCTTCGCCTAGCAAGAAGACCGGCTCGCCCGGAAAGCGAGACAGACCCGAGCTCAGAAGGAAGCAAACGCTGCCGCTACCAGTGAAGCCAACGCGAGCCTGCAGTCGTCATTGGATGCGACGGCGGAAACGGAAGCGGGAGCTGTGAACGGCACCATCGCCACCAGCGTGGAAGACGAAAGGCTGCCACCCCCAAGAAGTCCAAGTCTAAGAAGTCATCAAAGTCCACCCGCACGGAAGAACCGGTCGAGGGGACTATCGCAGAGGAGGTCGAAGAGGAGATCGCTGCTGTGGAAGCGGAAACAACCACCGATGAGTCTCCGGAGATCCAGACCACCACCACGCAGACCACGGTATCCTTGGAGATGCCCATCAGTCTGCCCTCGGCCCCGTCCGCCGCGGAGACGGAAGACATGATCGCAAAGGCGAAGGAGATGGTGGAAGAGGCTGTCAAGACCCAGGCCGCCGAAATCGCCGAAGCTGGAGCGTCATCTTCCAAGGCAGCGAAATCGGTCGCTGCGGCCGCATCCTCCAAGGCCGCCAAAAAGCGCAAGACGGATGAGGCTCTGAGCGACGATGAAGAGGATGAAGAGACCCGGACTCTGCGGGTGAAGCGCGCGAAGGTCCTGGAAGAAAAGTTGAAGCGGGAGCGGGTTCGCAACCGCGCCCTTGTTGGTGTTACCGCTGCTTTTGCCCTTGCGTATGTTCCCTTGACCCCATTTTTGAGTCATGTTGACTGACCGAAACCAGGGCATCGATTCCCTACTTCTTCTAGATTCTATAATTGTTCTTTTGGCGACCCGACATCGTCGTTATGTGCTCACCGTGAATGGAATGCTTGTGTTATTGGACCCCTCGCCATTCGATTTGCAGTTCACACCTGTCCCCTCTATTTTCTTTACACCCTCTCTGTGGAGGCGCAGACGACGGCTCGATTTCTGCTGCAAACCGCTCCGGTCTCTCGCCCCACCCTGTATACCCCGTCCCGTGCCTTGCCTTCCTCCGTCCCTCTATCTATATGCCCCGATTGATGCCGAGTCTAGACTCTGACCGGTGCTCCCCCCCCTCATATTGCCTACATTGCGATAAACGTACTCCCCTGGTGTTGATATATCGTTGGTTTCTTACCTTTTTCTAATCACTATCTTTTGGTTACTCGAAGAGAGTGCGCCTTTAGGGCGACGAGAGAATCGTGGACTGTATCGTTTGCACTGTCTCTCCAGTAACCGGGTATGGGTTCATAATTTCGCTTTTTCTTTTTCATTTTTGATCACCGTCTGACTGGGGACGCGGTGCTTTGGAGCTTGTTTGCTATGGTGGTGGATTATCGATCGGGGGATAGCCTAGCCAATGAACTATGAATGAAACTGACCTTTCATTGTAGAGTATCAGCTCGGGTTTCGTGTGGTAGAAACCATATCAACATATTGACGTACTTTGCACGTCGTCTTGTACTCCGAGTATCGTCTTCAAGTTTGCTCCGTAGCGTGGGTGGTGGTTGACCGCCTTCTGCGATGACGGCAGAAGCTCCGCACTGCAAACAAAGCAAAATCTCCCCCATCAACCTGAAGATTGTACTGAATCCACTACCTCTTGCCATTGAAATCCCTCTTCCGCCTGGATCTTGCAGCTCGGCAGTGCCATGTCGCTCCCCGGTCTCGATCTCACCCAGCCCTCGGCGGAGCGGGAATTTGCCCCGGCGCCGCCGTCGCAAATCAACCTGACAGCTGGGTCGGAATGGCGCTTCGAGGTTGCGTTTGGCACGACTATTCGCGTGAAGGTGAGCCTACCTACACCCTTGTCTTTCTTATATCTCTGGATCCGAACGAAACAACAGGACTTGAACTGACGACCTGGTTTGGTTGTATAGCTCGCAACCGGCACGGCCGAACTCTTCGGCACGGAACTCGCCCCGTCACAGACATACACCTTCTCCGGCACCAAGGCGGCCATCTACACCTGGCACGGCTGCACGCTGGAAGTTAGCGCGGGCGAAGCAGTGTCAGTCCAGGACACGACGACGGGGATACTGAACGGGGCGCCGACGCGCGGACTCGGCGCGGGAGGATGTCAGAGCGAGTATGTTGCGGAGGAAACGCCGATGATCGAGTACGCGAACGTGCATTTTGCGCTGGAGACGATGCGCCAGGAGGCTGCTGCGACGGGAAAGACGGGCCGCGAGTGCTGATTCTTGGTCCTGAGGACGCGGGGAAGACCTCGCTGGCGAAGATATTGACTGCGTATGCGACCAAGGTCGGACGGCAGCCGCTGGTGGTGAATCTTGATCCGACGGAGGGGGTGTTGAGTGTGCCTGGGACGGTGAGTGCGACGGCGTTCCGTACGATGATGGATGTGGAGGATGGGTGGGGGTGTAGTCCCATGTCGGGGCCGAGTGCGGTGCCGGTGAAGTTGCCGTTGGTGTACTTCTATCCGATGGAGAGTCCGTTGGAGGCGGAGGGGAGTGTCTATCGGCCTATTGTGTCGCGGTTGGCGTTGTCGGTTATGGGGCGTATGGCGGAGGATGAGGATGCGAGGCAGACGGGGATCGTGGTTGATACGCCGGGGGTGTTGAGTATGAGTAAACCGGGGCGTTGGAGATGATTAACCATATTGTGACGGAGTTTGCGAGTGAGTTTCTTTCTTTGGATGCCTTTATAGCCTTTGTATTGAATCTAGGCTAACATGATGGCAGTCACGACAATCCTGGTCATCGGCTCTGAACGCCTCTACAGCACCATGATGAAGAACTACGACAACAAGCCTACGTCCAGCGCATCGGCTGTTGCCTCGGATGAGCGCATCTCGGTGGTGAAGCTGCCCAAGTCCGGTGGCTGTGTCGACCGCGATGCCGCCTTTATGAAGGGCGTGCGCGAGTCGCAAATCCGAACCTACTTCTTCGGCAATCCTATCCCCTCGACCGCATCTGCTGCGCTGTCTCTCTCCGCCTCATCTACCACGAATGTGACTCTCTCCCCACATGCGCAACAACTCGATTTCAACACCCTCAGTGTGTACAACTACAACATCACCGTCCCGGAGGACGATGAAGACGAGTACGACCCGGCTCAGTTTGGCGCCTCCGACGCATTCTTCCCGGGTGGATCTGAGGCCGACTCCCAGCAGCAACAGCAACCAGAGGAGACATCAACACCGTCCGCCGTGCCATTGCCAGGAATTGTCTCGTCAAGAGAGTACCACTCCCGCGGGTGCGTCGTCCGTCCCGCTGAAGAAGGTTCTGCCCCTGCGCCGACAGCATTGGCTAACTCCCTCTTGGCGATCACGCATGCGCCTCCGACTGCTACGTTGACGGCGATCCGTGACGCCAGCACCATGGGATTTCTGTATGTGGTGGATGTGGATGCGGAGAAGGGGAAGATTCGGGTCCTTGCGCCGGTGGGGGGACGGGTTCCTCCGCGGGCGACCATCTGGGGAAGAAGTGGCCTGGCGAGGTGGTTGGATTAGTTGGGTAGACTGTCACCGTGGGTAGGTACCCTATCTATCTACGGAGTGCCTCTGGTGATATCTGGTGGTATGCATGGGGTAAAGCATGGACGCATGCTTGGAACGGAGTTGGTGGATCTGCTAATTGTGCACTGCGCAACGTGTTAACCTGGTTGGTAGTTAGCGAATGTTTCTTCTCCTCTTATTCTTCTGTTCCTTTCTGTCATATCATTAAGTCCCAGGGCACGGAGTACTCCGTAGTGGGTCGGTTGTTGGGGTTGAGAGCCAAGAGTCAGCCCTAGTCTGTCTGGTCTGGGGCGCCTGATTTGACACCTGGAACGGGGAATGTACTAGTGCGTTAGTACATAAGTCGACTGGTCCCACCAGTCTGTTCAGTACCTAGGAAGTGGTCTTGCTACTCTGATTCCCCTCTACGGAGTAAGGGTGTTCGGGCGTGTCTCGTCACATGACACCACCACCCCTGACTTACGGAACTCCCCCCAATCTGAAGCGGACATTGACATCGAGATGAACTGGCTGAGAAGACTCTTCCCCTGCATCAATCCAGAACGAGTCGCAGCCAGGAAACGACGCAAGTCTGGCCGGCGACGCAGTCGGGCGATCCGCGCCAGGGAGAGGGAGTTGCGGCGCAAACGGACTGAGCGATCGGGCGATCATAAGTGGCAACTTCAGTATAGACGGTGATTCCTTTTTTCTTTGCTTTCATTCTTTCATCAAGCTTTCGGGGAGAACGGAGAGAGAGAAGAGAAGAGGGGGAGGGGGAGTTGTTAGGGGAGATTATCTGATCCGCATTGACGGGCATTTCCACGAGTCGCATGCCTCTCCACCCTTCATCTCCTCACTCACTCTCTCCCCTTAAACCAACCACACCACAACAACACAACTACACCACCACCACCAGAGAGGAAGGGAAGGGAAAGGATAGGAAAGGAAAGGAAAGGAGACAAGCATGTTCTTCCCCCGCCGCAAACTCAAACGCCTCCTGATCATGCTCCTCCCCTTCCTCCTCACCCTGACCCTCCTCACCCCCCTTTACCTCATCTACAAGCCGCCGCCCCTCCTAATCCGCTACTTCCAACACCGCTGGCCCGACACCCTCTGGCACGTCCCGTTGCCCGCTTCTCTCTCCTCCTCCTCTCCCTCCGGTCCCAAGCTCATCGCATTGACCATCGACGACGCCCCCTCCTCGCATACCGAGCCACATCGCAAACCCCTCCGCGAAAACGACGCCCACGCGACCTTCTTCCTCATCGGCGCGCAGATCCCCTCGCGGGAAGAATCTCTTCATGCCTTGATTCGGGCAGGCCACGAACTCGCGAACCATGCTATGCACGATGAGCCCTCGCGGAGTCTGTCGAATGAGGAGCTCGCGCGGCAGTTGGGGCAGGTGCAGGATCAGATTCGGGCTGCGTATGCGGTTGTGCGTGAAGCTGATGCGGACAACACGGAGACGGACACGAACACGAACACAAATACAAATATAAACCCCGACGGCAGGGGCGCGATTCAAGAGCCCAGGGAACGGTACTTCCGCCCTGGTTCGGGCTTCTCAGTGATCGGATGCGGGCGCTGGTGCGGAAACTCGGCTATCGGATTGTCATGGGGAGTGTGTATCCGCATGATGCGCAGGTCAAGTGGCCGTGGGTGAATGCGCGACATATCTTGAGTATGGTGCGGCCCGGGGGGATTATTATTTGTCATGATCGGAGGGGGTGGACGGCGCCGATGTTGAGGGTTGTTTTGCCTGAGTTGAGGAGACGAGGGTATGAGGTTGTTACTGTTAGTGAGTTGTTGAGGAGGGCTGAGACGGGGTAGTTGGTTAGTTGGTACAGGGTGAGTTTGGTTTTCTTTTCTTTTCTTTTCTTTTGCTTGGGTATGTGTATAGGTATACTGGAGTGTTTGGAGTTCAATGTATATAGACATTGTATAGATTTAGCGTGTATCATCTTACTACTATCATAGGAAGTATAATTATACTGACTGACTACTGTATCTAGACCTGCATCACACCATGTCCAACTATAACCATATAAAGAGAGGAGGCTAAGCAAGCACCCCCATCGGATCCCACCGCGCCAACACAACCGGCTCCTGCTTCAACACATCTCTCACCTCCCGCGACACAAACCGCGGATCAACCACGATCTGATACGTATACTGGTCCATCCACGCATCACTCATCACGAACCAGCCCTTCTCGCCGGCACTCTCACCCCACGAGTTCTGCACGCGCCACCGCACCGGCTTGCCGTCTTCGACATGCACGGCCGTCAGCACCATCGCGTGCGTCATGGATGATTCCCCGCTGCTGAGACGCTCGGCTTTGTTCATGCCCAGGGTGACGTTGAAGCCGAGCTCGAGGTCCAACAGTTTGGTGTCCATGATGCCTCTTGTCGAGTCGGAGGATTTGCCCACGTCGCAGCCGAAGAAGACGGGGTGGCCGGCGCGGAGCATGGCGATGGCTGCTTGCTTCATCGTCTGTCATATATTAGCATGTCTTCTGTATATCAGTTGATCACAAGCAGAGAGACAGGTGGATACCTCCATATCAACATTGACGTAAGTAATCGGCCTCCCCTCCAGCACATTTCCCAACCGATCCACCGTCAACAACCGCCCATACTCATTCCGCGGGTCATTCACCAGACTAAACATCGCAGTGGGATCGACCTCCGCTGGTCGACTCGCCGCACGCGCAAACGCCTTCCCGGCAAATGCTCTCGGCGTATCCACCACCCGGACCGCCTTGCCAGAGCGATCCACATACTCCCAGGTAAACTCGTCGTCCGGCGCGGGCGGCGGGCCCAGCATCAGCGTGACCATCGCATGGATCTCCCGGAGGAAGCTCTCCTTCATGGATGAGAGGGTCTCTCCCCCTTTAGCAGCATCACCGACACTCTGGCCCCGGGCAACCCGTCGCAGCGCAAGAGCCTGCTCGCGCAGCTTGGCAGTCAACAACCAGTCCATCTTCGAGGAGGCCTGCGCATGGACCGGATCAGGGAAGCATCGTGCGGCACGAGCCCGTACTTCTTCACCAGGTTAGCGAGCATATCCCACTGGCCACCGTCGGAGAGCGGGTCCGACAGGAGCGTCTGCACCAGACGACCGTCCAGGGGCGCGTCTGCGGTCTCGACCATCTGCGTGAGAAAGTAGTTTGCCTTTTCGAGCTTGTCCCAGTAGAAGAGGTAGGCTTGGCTGAGCTGGAAGGAGTCGAGCTGGTAGCGTTTCATGAGGGGTACGCGGAAGACGTTGGTTGCGGCGAAGAGCCAGCAGCGGCCGGAGGAGCGTTGGTCGTGAGGGGGGGCGCCTTCGAGCGGGATGGTGGTGTTGAAGATTTGGGGCGTTTGGCGCAGGGGGTGCTGGTTTGGAGGAGTTTGGGGTATGGGGTTGTGGAGATGGGTGGTGATTGCGAGGCGGTTCTTGGGGTCTTGCAGGAGGTTGTCTTCCCAGGTGCGAAGTTGGGAGAGGGAGAGGCCTGTTTTGTATGGTGTTGAGGAGGAGGCGCTGTAGGGTTGGTGCTATCATCTGTGTATAGTATAGCAAGGGATACGTTGACAGGGCATGCTATACGTACGGGCGTCATCGTCCATCTCCAGCGGTCTGGAGGGGAAGGACGAGGGGAGTTTCTCCTCGTATGAGGGAGAGGGTTTCGAGAAGGGGACACCCATGGTTTTGAGGGACTGAGTGTATGAGGGTTGGAGATGAGGAAGAAGTGGAGGAAGCGATGCGGGGAAGTAAGTGGCTTATACGATCTGCTTATCAGCTGGAGTACCTACAGGTGACACAACGATCTGTTCATTCGTCCACCCTTGTTATACATGAAGTAACTCTATAGCTCAGCTGAGAAGGTAATCAGGTTTTGATCACACGGTCTCTGTGAACAAGATACATGAAGCCTGGTTACAACGAAGTATATACTCGCCCGTCCCCGTCTAGCAAACCTCCTCACTAACAGTCTCCTCGATAAACCTCACCGCTCGCTCACTACCTGGATCTTGACAAAGAAAGTAATAATCCAGATAGAACTCCGCGCAGCACTCTGGTCAGGCAAATACTTCCGCAAAAACACCTTCCAGTCCCGATCCTCCTCTCCATGCCCAAGAGAGGTATTCGCATACTCCCACCACACCGGCAGATACCCAGACAACTCCCAGTCGATGATCCCCGTGACAACCCCATTTTCAACCATGATATTGACATTCGTCAGGTCTCCATGCGTAAACGTATACGGCGTCGCGGAGGGCATGCAACGTCGCAGTCTTCTATCTTCGCACCGCCTCAGGGATATCATCTCCCAGCCCACGCTCCATCTCCGCCCAGAGCTCGTCGTCCGACGCAAGAGGACCATGAGGGACTTCCGAGCAATCTCGTGTCATGAAGAGAAAGTTGGAGTACACGGGACGGCTGTCGAGGGCTTGGATCTTAACGGATTGGAGCTTGCGGAGCTCTTGTAGATACTCGGCGGTCTGTCGGGCGATGTTGTCTTTCGCGTCGTTTGACAGGCTCGACCAGACTTTACTGAGGGGATCGCCTGGGATGCGTGTCATGAGAATGAGGGTATGTGGACCATCATTCCAGGATTCAATGACGGTGGGGACTGGGATGGAAGTCTGGTGCTGCACGAACTGGATGTTAGGAGCCTCATTGTTGGGTGACGCGGTCCTTGATCTTTGAGGATCAGGTTCGAGCCTAAGGACCAGACGCCGCGATCGCCGGCTTCATAGAAAAGTTTGACGTGGCTGTTGTAGCTGCAGTTTTTTGGCGCTCGGGGTCCAGCTGCATGCTGTGCAGGGGGTTGACGAGGTCATAACTCTGGACTGTTCACTCGAGGCTCTGAAGACGAAGCACGGGCCCACTGTGCTTCTCTGGCAGAAGATTTGTAGGCGTTTATAACCCTGACAAACGCTCAAACGTTGTTATGCACTGTCCCGCTGTGACACGTCAGTAGGTATACCCTTTGCTGGACAACTCAGGATATCCTGGCCCATCCAGTATGGATGGCCATGATTACTTGGATACTAGCAGATACCTTGAGAGCTATGGTAGAATATGAACACGTCTAATCTATTCAGAGAGTATAGGAAAGTATCCTGGTCACACACTAATCCATTCATTCGTCTACCTGTCCATCACGATAAAGCATCTCTATAACTCAGCTGAGAAGGTAATCAGGCTTGTACCACACGGTCTCCTGCGAACAGGTTGTACATGAATCTGGTTGCAACGAAATATATACTTGCCCGACCCCGTCTATCAACAGTCTGGATGCATATGGGTTTTGTAGGAACCGAACCTGGTGAAGAAGGACGAACTATGTCGACGATTTACAACGACGGGTTTCGATAATAAAGAAGTATCCTGTTTACACCAATCCATTCATTCGTCTACCTGATCCATAACGATAAACCATCTCCTACTGGGTATCTGATCCAGTCCAATATAACTATGTAGTAATATCATCGACAAACCCTGCGTTAGTAAGAGTACAGGCTATCCAGAGAACCCGATAAAATCCTGCTGTTGTACAAGCTCATTGCTCCCCGTCGCACTACCCGAACCAACGAGTTCCGGCTCGTCGAGATCGTCCGAGTCGACGTCATCCGAGTCGATCTCGTCGTACGCTTCATCCTCGCTTGATGCATCTGATTCCTCCTCGTTACCGTCTGCATCCGTATCACCGCTCTTTGCCGCCGCGTTCTTGCGGATCTGGCCTGCGCGGTCCACGTGCGGCAGCCGGCAGCGCTCCTTGTTGCACACGCCCGTGTTGGCGTAGTCGGGGCACTCGTGAACGTGACGCTCGTCGCACAGTTCGCCTTTCTCGCAGTAGCCCAGGTGCGCGAATTGCCGGCACACACCGGCGCCCCGGGTGTCAGCCGGATGTGCGCGTACCGACACGCGGGATTCGCGCAGCGACCGCGCAGGAAATGCATACATGTAGGGGACCTGTGGGGCGAGGGTTCATGGGAAAGATCGCAACTTAGACCTGCGTTGCATTGGCCCGTCTGCAGGAAATCTTTGCAGATGGCCACCTTGTTGGGATCGTGGGTATACAGGCACGAGGGCCCTTTGTAGCAGGTACCTAGATTATCGCGTGGGGTCGGTTAGTCGCCGTTTGTCTGTCGCATCCAATGAATGACCTAAAGTAAGAAGCAGATGGTAAAGGGCAGTAGAAAGACAAGGGGAAGGGAAATAGATGCAGACGTGTCGGAGGGAGGAAGTATCGGTACCCGTCGTTGTGAACCGTCGACATAGTTCGTTCTTCTTCACGAGGTTCGGTTTCCTACACAAACACACACGCATCCCGGTAAGCCTTGACGTATCTCGAAATCAACAGCAAGTCATAGTCACCTTTTCGAAGTCACCGCACCCAAGCGGTACAGATTCCCATGCTTACTGCGCACAAACGTCACCCCCGCCACCGTCACCCGCTTTGGTGTATTATTTGCTGTATTCGGATCACCTGCGCGCATCAGTAATCCCGTCTGCCGCGGGTTCCACACATCGTCAGATAAAGAAATCGCACCAGACACGCGAATCAACTTGCTACCCCCACGAGACACCCGGAACGGCACGTCGTTCAGGAACACTTGGTACTCCTCGCCCGCAGAGGCAACCGGCGCAGTCGTCGCCGCTGGGGCATGGTACGGTCGTCCACCGGCCCCGCCGCATATCGCAGTACCTTGTCCTGCTCGATCTGCGCCTTCTTCAGTGCCTTGGCCTTGCGGCTTTCCTCCATCGCCTTGGTCCGCGCCCGCGCTTCCTGGTCGTAGATCGCCGTGTTGATCAGCTGCATGTGTCGGTCGCGTTTGGCAACCCACCCGTTCGGCGTGTTGGAGCGTCCGGCCGCCACCCCCTCGTTGTCGTTGTCAGTGCCTGCCGCAGTCGTCGACGGTGTCGCTGACCCCGACGGCGGGACGTTGGCGCCGTTGCCATTGTTGAGGATCAGGGTGCGGTTGCGGTGGGCGCTACCGCGGCCACGCGAATAGGGTCGTCCGCGGTACGGAGCCCAGCCCCGCGCGCGCGAGGGCGCATGTCGAGCGACGTGATGACTGGAGTATGGCTCTGTGTTGTAGGAGGCCTGCGGTTGAGGTGTTTGCTTGTGACGGTTGATCTGGCCTGGGAAGGGTTAGGGGGCTGTCGTGGAGATGACGTGAGGTTGAAGCGTACCAGCGAGCTGGCTGATCTTGTCCATCAAGTCCTGGTCTTCGGTCATTTTCCTGTCGCGTCTAGAGCGAGATCGATATGTAAAGGTTAGTGGGCCGCATCAATCGGCCAGAGGATTACTGGGGAGGATGGTGTTGGTTGGAACTTGGACGTTGCTTTGTTCCTTCTGTTCCTGTTTGTCTTTCATGTCGGTGGCGGGCGGTCACGTGGACTCCGTCATCGTCACTGCATTTTCTTAGGTACTCCACAGCTCATACTGCTCACTCACAATTCACAGACTAAGTATTTAAGGATTGACCATATGTACTGTTCAACTATGGTAGAGTGGGCCACCACTACAAACACCAGCCAAGCTTCAATTCGGATGACAATCAACATCCACTGTATCAATGTATCAATACCCAAGCCCAACGCCAGAACCATATATGCTACAAAAAGAATATCACATCACGTTTTCGAACTGCCCTTCATCATTGTCCGTCATCATCCCCGACGGAGTCGCATCCTCTTCTGAGCCCTCGTCGAAGTTATAGTCGCCACCCGCCAACTCCGCCTTGGGCTCCAGCATGTTCGAGTAGTTGCTCTCGCGAGCCTCCGGCTTGAGCTCCCACGTCATGGCAAAGTCGCCAGACTTGACCAGATGCGCCACCATCTCCAGCGTCTGCTTGAGATATGCCTCGGGCTGGCGCAGCCGCGCCTTGAGCGCCTTAAACGGCCAGTACTGGTATTCGCGGAAGGCATTGTAGATGAGATCCAGCAGCTCGTTCTGGGGCATACGGGTGGTCTTGTTTTCTTGGGGCTTGAGTTTGGCGGGTCGTGTCGCTTGCTGTGGGAGTTTAGTATTCTGCGGACAGAGTAAGGGAGTATCCAGATGCTTACCACAAAGGCACCCTTTTCGCCAGGCAGAGCGTTGCGCGGCTGGAGCAGCTTGCCTGGCACCTTGTCGATGAAGACGGTCTCCCGCTTGGGTTTCAACGACTCCAACGCCTTCATTTCCGAAAGACGTTGGAATTCTTCGTTCTCAACAGGAAGACAGTTAAACTCCTCGCTGACGCTACCGACAAGAGCCGTTAATTCTGGACATCGGTCAGTGGCAAGTTACGACAAACGTCCAGATGACAAAAGACATACTGGGAACGGTCTTCCGCACGTAAGGCTCCCACCGCTTCTTGCGCTCCTTCTTGCGCGCGTCCCGCTTCATCGATTCGTAGAGCGCTGACCGCGCCTCACCGAAGACGACCATGCGGTTCTCCGCCCCGGGGATATCCTTTTCGGTGAAGACATAAGTGTTCTGCGTGGAATGGGAGATGTTCTCATTGTTGATGGTCTGTCGTTGCAGGAGGTAGTCTTTGGGGAGCTCGCGATTGTCGTCTCGTTCGTTCAATCGGAGGCTGACCTGTCGGCTCGTTAGACTTCCATCTGACCCCGGAATTTCTGCGTGTTTCCCCATGTCTCGTCAAAGTGATCCAGTCATACCCGTTTTAAATCGTTCGGCCCGCCCTCAATGCGAACCGTCCCAATCTGAATCTCCTCGTCATCGTCGTCGCCGAGCTTCGACCAGTATTCCCAGAGTGACCGGGGCAGGCGCGACAGCCACACACTCTGCGCGGCGTTGGTAAAATCAAGATCGCCGGCATCTTCGTAGAGGTCTTCATCGTCGATGTCGGCTAGAACGGCATCCTTGTCGTCAGGGTCGTTTTTGATGTAGGGCGTGCCGGCGTCGGGGTCCTGTTTGACTTGAGGAACCATGGTGACGGACCACCGAGCGGGAAGGGGTTCTGTAAATTAGCCGAGAGAGGGGCGATATCTATGCGACCGTGAATTGGTAGTGTCGAAAGTGACACGAGAAGGGGGTGCTGGCGTGGGAGGTGGGGGAGGTGACAGACGATGGAGAGACAAGCAAGGCCAGATGATGTGATGATGCTGAGCCGAACAAAGCGCGCCAAGACCAAAGGCGGTGAACATACCAGCAGTGCAGTCAGCTCAATTCCTACCAGATGAGACGAGAAAGTAGGTCAAAAGAGTAGATTGAGGGAATACTAGAATTATTCCACCTCTGGTAGAGTCCGGCAAGGGATCTCGTGTCGATGTACAGGTACATTTAGGCCGTGGCCGCCCGTGTGATGCAGCATGTACCAGTACGACCGCCTTATCGATAAGCCCTGACTTGTCGACATAACAGCTTCATCCTACTTCTGTCTCTCTCTCTCCCACACTCCTCTCCCTCCCTTCCTCCCTCCACCACAATGGCCTCTCAAAAGATCACCGCCGCCCTCGCGGACATCGAAGCCTCCGCCAACCCGCAAAACAAACTCACCCTGTACGACAACCTCCTCGCCGACCTGGTGTCCTCGACCCCCGCTCCCGAACAACTCGCCCAAGACCTCATCTTCTACCTCGACTCGGTCCTGAACGAAGACATCAGCATCGTCTCCGCCCGTCCCATCCTCGACTCCTTCATCGCTGTCCTCAAGAACCTCACCCCGGAGACCCAGATCGCCGTCGGCCAACACGCCGTCACCCCTCCTCCAGTCCCGAGCCACCTCCGTCGAGGAACAAGACGCTCAGCTCCGCGAGCTCCTCGCCGACGCCTACGAGTCGCAGGAAATACATCTCCGCCGCCCGCGCCCTGCAAGGCATCCACATCGACAGCTCACAGCGGCTCGTGTCTGACGCCGCCAAAGTGCGGCTGTGGATCCGCATCGTGCGGCTGTATCTCGAGGAAGACGACACCACCAGCGCCGAGGCCTTCCTTAACCGCATCAAAAACCTGCCGAGCAAGATCGAAGACCACGAGCTCCGGCTGCATTTCCGTCTCGCGCAGGCCCGGATCCTCGACGCCCGCCGTCGCTTCCTGGACGCAAGTCAGGAGTACTTCACCGTTAGTCTTGCCACGGGGGTGGATGAATCCGACGGTTGCATGCCCTTGCGGCTGCGATCCGCTGCGCTGTACTCGGTCCCGCTGGTCCACAGCGTTCTCGCACGCTGGCCACCCTCTACAAGGACGACCGGGTGACCTCGGTCGACGAGTTCGCCATCCTCGAGAAGATGTTCCTCGATCGGCTGCTCACGCCCGCTGAAGTTGCCGCGTTCGCGGAGCGTCTCGCCCCGCACCAGTTGGCCGTCACTGCCGACGGCACCACGGTGCTCGACAAGGCTGTCGTCGAGCACAACCTCGTCGCTGCGAGTAAGCTGTACGAGAATATCACCACCGACGCGCTGGGCGTGATCCTAGGCTTGAAGGGTAGCGACGATCTTACCGCGGGAGAGAAGGCTGAGGCGTATGCGGCGCGGATGGTTGAGCAAGGTCGGCTCAGTGCACGATTGACCAGATCGATGGGGTGATTTACTTTGAGGCTAGTTCTGCTGCGGCGGGTCGCCATATTCGCCAGTGGGATGCGGGGGTTCAGCGGTTGGCGGAGGATGTGGAGCGTGTGGGCGACGAGTATTACGGATGCTTTCCCGTATGTTTCCCTTTCCTTTGTCTTGTTTGATCTGTGCTAGGTATGTGGGATGTGATGCTAACTATAGGGTAGGAGCTTGCGGCTGGACAGACGGTGCATTAGTGAGAGATTGGGTTGGGTGGATTGGGAAGTAAGCCAAGGCTTAGCTTTCCAGAAACGAGTCATGAATTAAATACTATAGAAAGCATGTTGATCGTTTTTGTTCTTCTTATATAAAGGTGAAGCCTATGAAATGAAGTCCAATGAAGAATTCCTGATCACAATATGATGGAAATTAGATTCTCTATGTCTAGGTAGTGATTATTGCTATGCAATGTATCAAGTATGAATGCAACGCTAACGCAGAATGCAAGCGCCAGAATCAAGAGATAGACAGACCAGGACTGTACATATAGTAGATAGATATGTAGATATGAAATGGAATGTGAATGATCGGAAAGCAACGCTTCCAGTGCAGCATATGGGAGACACCGGTCTAGACAGTATCAATCTCAGACCAGTGTTCGCCACGAGGCCCAGGGAACCCATCCATATGCCGCGAAGTCCTGGGAGACGGATGCATAATGCATGACACGGATGCAGAGTGCACGGGGTCCTCTCTTGTATCTGGACTCTCTCTTGCAATCTGATCCTAGCGCGTTGGTCCATGGGGCCCTATATCCCAAGGGAAACGGAAAGCATCCGTCTGGGAGGGGAGGGACTCCCATGAGGAAAGGGGGTCGGCGTATAAGTATATGCCGCTCAAGGCACACGCATCCTAGAAAGAAAGATAGGTATGTAGGTGGCTAGGTAGGTAGCATCGAAAAAATCAAACGACACAGACATAAGCACAGGCTACGCTCAAGTCTGCTGGCCCTTGACGGACGCCGCGTCGATTTGATATCCGTCCGGACGGTGATATCCATCGGGCCGAGGTATCCGTTCGGCGACGGGGAGATGGGCACGTTGCTGTCGTGGTGGCGCGGGAGATGACGCCCTCCTCCATCTTGAAGTACTCGGAGGCGGGGGACTTGGGGCTCGACATGCCGAAGTGGGAGGTGCTGAGGTCGGTGTTGATGTAGTAGGGGTTCTTGGTGTAGCGGCGAGCACTGGCGAGTTTGAGGCGGGGAAGAGGCCGCGGATGATGGGCAGACAGGCGCAGATGAGCCCGATGGAGGGCTCGATGTGTGTCCAGAGCGTGGCCTGGTAGACGGTGTAGGTGGTGTGTGGGGTCGATCCAGAGCACCACGATGCGATAGATACTGGCGAAGCAGACGAAGGCGCCCAGGGCGAAGACGCCGTTCAGCGCGAGCTTGTCCTGCCAGGCGCGCTGGAGCCCCCAGATCATGGGGACGGGGAGGGCGAGGATGACGAAGTCCATGACGACGTTGAAGGCCTGGTTGACGATGAAGAACTTGTTCGCGTCGAAGCAGTTGCCTTCAACCCGCTTGTCCCAGTAGGCACGGAGGGGACGACATTGCAGGGCGCAGGCGAGGAAGATGGCCACGCCCCAGACGGCGATGAGGGAGTTGATGGCCAGGGTCACCCATTGGAAGTTTTCATGGTGAAGATGCGGCGGTAGAAGCAGACGATGGAGATTTTGATGGCGGGGCAGAGCACGAAGTAGGTGAATTGGTTGGCCAGGAAGATCTATGGGGTTAGAATTATATGTCTAGGGCTTGATATCTATAGGCTTGCTTACCTTGGAGAAGTTCATCAGGGTCTGCAGGTCCAGGTCGGCTTGGTGGGCTCCGTTGCCTCCGATGTGACCCCTGATATGGTCAGTCAGAGATCCTAGCATCCTAGCCAGAGGGAATATCACGTACAGAGAACCAGTTCAATCTCCATGGCTATGAGTAGCACCATGGCCACAAAACACAGATAGTCGTCCATGCCAAAGGGGACTCGTCGCTTGATGCGAGCCCACACCCGCAGGAGCGTCGCGATGAAGGAGACGCCCACGAGCACGGAGACGATGGCGATGATCTCGCCTCCTCTGGCGGTGAGAACCATGTTAAGGAATGACTCAGTTGGTAGGAGTAGGGAGCGAATAGGTGAGTGTTAGGATTCAAGGAGCGAGGGGGTCATGTATAAGGCCGGGTACAAGGCGTCCAGTCATATAGATGGCCACACTAACAACACAGGCCAGTCCGAGGAAAAGAAAACAAGACAGAAGGAACTCCAGATTGAGGTAGCAAACTGCTACAACTAGACAGGCAGATACACCACTGGAGGAAGATGAGAATCTTGGACCACGAGCCAGCGAGGCGGGCCCTGTCAATCATATGTACCACCCCGTCGAAATTGCAGTGCATCCAGAGGGGGGGCACATGTCGATGGGTCCGGGACCCAGACAGGATCAGAGAGCGTGTGCTCGTTGGGACTGGGACTATGGGGTTGTCGCCGTCGGCGAGCTGAAAGGCAGCGCACGGCGTTCGGGCAGGCCATTCCATGGGCCACGCCTCTGATCGACAGTGGAGAATTCCCAACTCTGCAGGAGGACCATGACATAAGAACCAGGTTTGCACGATCTGATTTGGGAGGCCTGTCGACGCTAAGGGCCAAAATGCGCACCTCGTGGCACGCCCCAGCCCATCAGGCCAGCGACGATCCCGATGGTGTCAAACTCTGCCGGTGATAGACCGACTATTGGTGTTAGTGCAATGCATCCTGAGTACTGTGTACACCTGGACTGCTTCTCCTGCACCTCTCAGTCTCCGTCTGGAGTACGATGGGAATGAATGTCGGACTCAGGATGCAACCTGCCGCCGTGGACCCATGGGTCATCTACAGATTGAATTTACCTCAAACTCGAGCATCGCCTCGGTAACCTTATTGCTTGGCGAGTTCCGCAGCTGGTCCATGACGAGACTATGGTAAAGACTTCCGCAGCGAACCGCGATTGCAGGAGGTATCCTCCGTCCCAGAACCGTACATCGTACTCCATAGGTACGCCGTCCATCACGGATGGCCCAAGACGGCAATGTCGAAGAATGGAACGGAAGCGAAGGATCGGCAAACGGGTCATCCCTTTACGATTACTCTCCAGGCTCCCCCAGCCCATGTGCGCTCTAAGCGAGCCGATCTCCTCAGCAAGAAACCATGACGGCGCATCGAGGCCTGTCTGCAACTCTTTTCTTTCTCGAGCCGTACCCGCTGTCATGGATCGCTAGGGTCCGGCATGCGCCTCTTATTAGCCGGTCCGGCTCTGCAGCTGGTCCACCGCGTGCCTCCTGGTGGAGACGACGGCCAGAGTATTGAACAATCGCCCCTTGGCGGCCTCTCGTTGGGTGTCGGGGGGTCTGGCTCCATCGGCAGGATGGACACGCACTGCTTTCCAGGTTCATCGTCACAACACCGCCGGCGGGCTCCACGGGGCCGGGTCACTGACGGGGCATTATTGGCTGCGAACCATGGATGCGTCTGTCTGATCGACGTGCGACATACTCCAAAGGTTAAGAGTTGAAGATTCGGGCTGGTGTGCTCGTCCGTCCCGCCGCAGTCTTGTCCCCTGGCCTTCCCACATGGTGATGATTGACGCTGCCAACTGCGTGGCGAGTCAATAGTGTTGACGGTTTGGTTCCCTTGGTGTGTACCCCGTTCCTAGTAGGATGCTTCGTACGGGGATAATAGTACTAGGAGTATGTACACGGCGCGTTCAGGGGTCGGACGGAGAGGCTCTTATTCCAGGAACAACTCATGCATGCTTCCAAATCATTCTCCCTTCCCTGCTCAGCGAAACTCTATGCACTGTATCGACTGGGACCTGCAGGTACCCTCCATGCTAGCGCCCCGGAGTCACCTCTTATGTAACGCTACGTCGGGCGGGTCGTGCGAGTGGAGATGCTGAGACCGACTCCATCTTATCAGCGCAATTGGGCACATCTGGTGGGGGTTTTACACAGTAGGAGTAGTTGGAGAAGCTCCAAATCAATCCCCAACACATAGTCATTCCTTTCTCGACAATCCTCTCCTACAATCCTATACTTTCGGGTGTTACTCCGTCCGACCTATCGGCTCTGAGCTTATTTCCTCATCCCGGCCACCTTAATCTCAACCTCTCCATTTCCATTCCTATCAATTCACCAACTCAACCCCTCCATACCCAGATATCAGAGACCAGATACCAGAGACACCCACCATGACCTCTCTCCCAACCCCCCCCCCCGCCCCGAGGTCATCCCCCTCATCATCAACGGCAAAGAAGAGTCCCCGGCGCCACCTTCGATGTAATCAGCCCCTACACCAACGAGCCCTGCTGGGCCACCGCCGCGCCACGCCCCAGGACGCCATCCGCGCCGTCGAGGCTGCCGACGCCGCCTTTCCCGCCTGGTCGCAGACGAAGCCGACGGTGCGTCGTGATATCCTCCTCCGCGCGGCGGATATCCTCGAGAGCCGTCTCGAGCGGAGCGCCGAGTACATGCGCACCGAGATGGGCGCGGACGTCGGCGCCTCCCAGTTCTTCATTGTCCCGCTGGGGATCCGCATGTTGCGCGAGATCGCGGGTCGCATCACCTCGATCTGTGGGAGTGTGCCCGTCGTCGAGGAGGAGGGACAGAGTGCGATTGTGTATAAGGAGCCTATGGGGGTGATTTTGGGGTTGGTGCCGTGGTATGTCTTGCCTCTACCGCATGCCCCACCCCCAACAGACGCAAAGATTGAGAAGTGAGAGTTTGGAAGATGATCGATACTAATCAGATGATAGGAACGCCCCCTACGTCTTCGGCGTCCGCTCCGCCGCCTGCGCCCTCGCCGCGGTAATACCACCATCCTCAAGTCCTCCGAACTCTCCCCCTGCTCGTACTGGGCCCTGGCCCGCGCCTTCGAAGACGCCGGTCTCCCTCCGCCGGCTGTCTGAACCTGGTCTCGTGTCGCCCGGAGGATGCCCCGCCGTCGTCAACGCGATGATCGAGCACGACGCCGTGCGCAAGATCAACTTCACCGGAAGCACGGCGGTGGGTCGGCAGATTGCCGGTCGTGCGGTCAGAACCTGAAGCCGTGTTTGATGGAGCTGGGCGGGAAGAACAGCTCCATTGTGTGTGCGGACGCGAAGCTGGAGACGGCTGTGAAGGCTGTACTGGCGGCGCGTATCTCAACGTAGGTCCCCTCCCTCCCCATCTCTATCGGGCGCATCTGTTGTGTATACATGAATGATACTAATGTAATGGGTAAGTCCGGCCAAATCTGCATGGCCACCGACCGCATCCTCGTCCACAAAGACATCGCCCCCGCCTTCATGACGGCCCTCAAGACCGCCCTCTCCGCCAACCCCGACGCCGCCGCCGCACCCCCCACCCTCGTCAAACACCAAGTCCAAGGCGCGCGTCGAGCGTCTCATCGCTGATGCTGTCGCCGCCGGCGCGCACGTCATCCACGGCGATTCCGCGGAGTCGAGGGCGCAGATGACGGCCAGCGGCGTGCGCATGGCGCCGGTGCTTCTGGGCGGGGTCAGCGAGGAGATGACGGTGTGGCAGGAGGAGGCGTTTGCGTCGCTGGCGGCGTGTATGGTGGTGGGAGAGTGATGAGGAGGCGATTCGCATTGCGAATAGTAGTGGGTATGGGTTGTCGGCGGCGGTGTTTACGGAGGATCTGCGAAAGGGGTTGGCGATGGCGAAGAAGATTCAGTCTGGGTATGTTTTCCCCTTCCCCGCGCCTTGTTTTTTGTGATTATTGATTCTGTGGTTGTTTTCCCCTGTTTGTGTGTGCTAATTGTTGACTGGTGTAGGGCTGTCCATATCAACAGCATGACGATTCATGATGAGCCGGCGTTGCCGCATGGCGGTGTCAAGAACAGTGGTTGGGGTCGGTTTAACACGTCGCAGGGATTGGAGGAGTTCCTGGTGACCAAGAGTGTAACCTGGATGGACTAAGTGTCTGTGAAAAGTGGTTCATAGTTAGTAGATTGTATATAGATTGACGTATGCATCCGTCGCATTGGAATATATCTTGAGCCTCATTGCATGTAAACAACATGAACAATGGACATAGACGGATGCGTATCCCTCGAGAAGGAATCTCTCGTCCGAAAGCACCTGCAAGATCATGCAGAAACAGATCTCACGACGAGACAACATGTGTACTGTCTGGATGTACGCTCGGTCCGACTCTTCCTCGGGAGAACATATACCGAGCACCCTCCGGCATCTCGGTGCATTGCCTGGAGCTCTCGGACGAGTCACAGCTGATCGAGACAGACCAGATACCACAGATCATCATCAATTGAGATAAAGTTGTATACCATTCCATCTAAAGAGAGAACGGAGCTCAGGTTATAGGTAGAGGAAAGTCGGCAATTGAGCCTACCCAAACAGACCCTCAGACCGACGGCACAAAATGATGTCAATCCGCCGCTCGGAATTCAATGCCCCGAATCCCATTGGTGGAGGTCTCCGCTTCCGGACTGGCCAGTAACGACCTCTCACGTGACCGTTCGGGGCCATGTTTGTATGGGGGATACGGTATGGTCCACTTGTATGGGTATTCAGGCTGGCACTATGTAC
Organism: Aspergillus micronesiensis; assembly: GCA_039763685.1. Classification (NCBI taxonomy): domain Eukaryota; kingdom Fungi; phylum Ascomycota; class Eurotiomycetes; order Eurotiales; family Aspergillaceae; genus Aspergillus; species Aspergillus micronesiensis. Next base: position 429,347 of record JASHHO010000068.1, on the reverse strand, counting down.
ATTAGATTGTTATGGATGCGGTCTACAAGTCGGGAGTTCTACAGCTTCAACGGGGGAACAACAGGAGGATGATGCAGGAGAGGTACCTAGGAGATTCCGTCATGCGGAGAAGAGATGATTTCGCTGCAGAGCTGCCACCCCTGTTGAGACTCGGTCCGAGGTAATTGCTGGAATCGGTAAGTGCAGTTATCAGGCCATGGGCTGGGAGTCCTTGGAGACTTACTCAGGATACGGCAGAAGCGAGGTATTGGATTGGGATGTGTTTCTGGCTAATCCTAGGTAGTACGGTCAATTCTGTAGGATGATGTCGATGTGATGGTCTTAAGAAGGGTGAATAATACCGATATGGAATTGAGCTGTTGTGTTGATTCCGCGGAATTTATGTCTACCACACCTACGTACAGGTACAGGTACGTGCTGGTGAGTGAATAATACCTGGCATACAGAAATACGGGGCAGACGGGGGAGTGGGCGAACCTTGGGTGACTGGGGATGACGTCTCGCTGACTGAAGCGATGCCTCTGATTGCTCCCCCAGCGTGTCTCTGACATGTGAAGAAATGGCCCGCTGCCACTGGACGATCTGGTGACTGATCGGACATGTGAAGACTGATGGTGATGTCAGCTTGGCTTTCTTCCTATGCAGTTGAGTACTCTACACTACTATCATTCACCAAGAGCGATCCCCCTGAGCCCTCAAGACAGCAGCGGCGGACCCCAGTCTGGGGCAGCAAACCAGAGACAGCCGAATCAGGGGTTACTAAGACGACGGCTGATCCGATCGTGAATCTTCCCCAGAGAGGGTCCCGTAATACCGGTACGGTCTGGTATTACCCACCGCGGTCTCCCCCTTCTGCCCCATTCTGGCTGCAAATGACCATACCAAACCGCCTGCTGTGCCTCGGCCGATAGACGCTGGCAGCCCGTCGGCTTCTGACCTGCGCTGCTTCTCCTCCCCCGGAATTGCCAACCTTTAAGATCGCTTCTCTCCTCTCCATCTCCTTCCCACTCCTCCTACCTCCTCCCTCTCTCTATCTTCTCCTCCACAGCCTACTATCACATACACCATGGCCACCCCTCCCAGAGTCATCGTCGTCGGTGGTGGATGTGAGTTGCCTCCTCCAGCTTTCCCCGCATTCTGCTGACCATTGCCTTCGCCCTCAGTGTCCGGTCTCAGTGCCGCCCACACCGTCTACCTCAACGGTGGAAACGTCCTCGTCCTCGATAAGCAGGGTGAGTCTCCAGTTACCATCACACCCACCGGATCCTAACGTTGGCAGCCTTCTTCGGTGGTAACTCCACCAAGGCCACCTCCGGCATCAACGGTGCCCTCACCCGCACACAGGTCGACCTCGGCATCCAGGATTCCGTCAAGACCTTCTACGAAGATACCCTCAAGTCCGCTCGTGACAAGGCCCGTCCCGAGCTGATCAAGGTCCTCACCTACAAGTCCGCCGCCGCCGTCGAGTGGCTCCAGGATGTCTTCAACCTCGACCTCACTCTTGTCTCCCGTCTCGGGTATGTCATCGCCTCACCCCGGCTCGAGGAACTCTTCTAACAACCCGCAGTGGCCACTCCCAGCCCCGTACGCACCGTGGCCACGATGCCAAGTTCCCCGGTATGGCCATCACCTACGCCCTCATGCAGCGCCTCGAGGAGCTCTCCGAGGCCGAGCCTACCCGCGTGCAGATCGTCAAGAAGGCCCGCGTGACCTCCATCAACAAGAACGGTAACAACGTGACCGGTGTCACCTACGAGCAGGATGGCCAGTCCCACTCCGCCGACGGTGTCGTCGTCCTCGCCACCGGTGGTTACGCCGCTGACTTCGGCGACGGCTCCCTCCTCAAGCAGCACCGTCCCGACACCTTCGGCCTGTCCAGCACCAACGGCACCCACGCCACCGGTGACGGTCAGAAGATGCTCATGGAGATCGGTGCCAACGGCATCGACATGGACAAGGTCCAGGTCCACCCCACGGGTCTCGTCGATCCCAAGGACCCCACTGCCAAGTTCAAGTTCTTGGCCGCCGAGGCCCTCCGTGGTGAGGGTGGTCTCCTCCTCAACGCCGACGGCGAGCGTTTCTCCGATGAGCTCGGCCACCGTGACTATGTCTCCGGCCAGATGTGGAAGGAGAAGGAGAAGGGCAAGTGGCCCATCCGTCTCATCCTCAACAGCAAGGCCTCCAACGTCCTCGACTTCCACACCCGCCACTACTCCGGCCGTGGTCTCATGCGCAAGATGAGCGGCAAGGAGCTCGCCGCCGAGATTGGCTGCGGCGAGGCCAAGCTCCAGAAGACCTTTGACGACTACAACCTCATCGCCGAAGGCAAGAAGAAGTGCCCCTGGAACAAGCGCTTCTTCCACAACATGCCCTTCAGCGTGGACGACACCTTCCACGTCGCCCTGATGGAGCCCGTCCTCCACTTCACCATGGGTGGTATCGAGATCAACGAGCACGCCGAGGTGCTCAACTCCGAGAAGAAGCCCTTCAACGGTCTCTACGCTTGTGGTGAGTTGGCCGGTGGTGTCCACGGTGCCAACCGTCTGGGTGGTTCTTCCCTCCTCGGCTGTGTCGTCTACGGCCGTGTGGCCGGTGACAGCGCCAGCCAGCACCTCTTCCAGTCCCTGATCACCGGCGGTGCCTCCCCCGCGCAGCAGCGTCTGGGCCAGATTTCCCTGCACATCGACCCCGCGACTCCCGGCAAGATCTCCGTCGAGTGGAACGGTGCGGGCGGCAGCGGTGCTCAGGTCGCCGCGGCGGCTGCTGCACCCGTTGCCGCCGCCGAGGCCGCTCCCGCCCCGGCCGCCTCGGGACCCAAAAAGTTTGAGATCCCGAGACCGAGTACACCATGGAGGAAGTCGCTAAGCATAACAAAAAGGAGGACCTCTGGATCGTCGTGAAGGGAGTCGTCCTGGACGTGACCAACTGGTTGGACGAGCACCCGGGCGGTGCCAACGCTCTGTTCAACTTCATGGGTCGCGATGCCACGGAAGGTATGTTCTCTTCGCCTAGAATACAGATGATTGATCACTAACATGATGCAGAGTTCGAGATGCTCCATGATGACGAGGTGATCCCCAAGTATGCGGGCCACATCGTCATCGGCCGCGTCAAGGGCCAGACCCCTTCCCTAGAGATCTAGATTGTGCCATAGACGGACGGTTACGGTGGAAAGAGAAAACTCGACGCAGCTGCTTTGATACATACCCTTATTTATTCTTTTGTTTGTTATTGCTATGATGATATGCTGGGCATGGCTCCTGGTTCTTTCTTTCGATTCATTTGCAGCCTTGCTAGCTACATTGTAAGATACTAAATTGAGATCTATTGCATACCTTTGCTTTTTTTGTCTGTAAATTGATCGAATGGGGGTGTTTGTCCATGGACTATGAACTGGTAGGTGTGCCGGTCCCATAATCTAGGCCGCGGTTGTGGACCTCGGCACGGAATTATGTATGTCTGTAGACACCACCGGCCCGATAGCTTCGCTGCCTTGAGGACCTATCATATGTTTATTCCTCCGAGATTGACGGAATTTACGGTTTAACAGAAACGTCTGTTCTTGTTCTTGTTCCCGTATGTATGGACATGCGCATGTATGTAATCTTACCAGCTCAGCCGTACTAGCCTATGGCCTTGGGCACATACAGCTGCTAGCTAGAGGTCTAACGTCCTAGGTGCTGTGTGTATGCATAGAGGGAGCAAGCACCACGCCATTGGGGGGTATGGGCATGTGTAAGTTGATGTTATAACTCCTTCGAGGTCCCTAGAGTACTCTCTCTACTCGTAGCCTACTTTTACCCGCTAATTTTTTTTTTTTTTTTTTTTGGAATTAGAGCAGATGACCCTACCTTTGAGGACAGTTTGGCGCAGACCAGTTCGGTCGAGTAAACGATCTAGATACGTACTCTATCTGTGTGGAGAAATATATGCAAACAAGGACCGCCAAAATATATGCTATCGCCCGCTGTAGTCAAATCAATGTGATTCTCCTTCCGCTAAGCATTGGCCCGTGGCAGGTATAGAAGTTCGCTGATTGGTCTCAAGCTCATCGGCGTGTACTATATATTCTCGGCTTAAAGCTCCAAACCAGGTGATATCTAGCATCCTCCTAGTCTGAGGCAGACACTCAGGGGAGCCTACCTAGTAGCCCTGCCATTATTCCGTTATTAGAACCCCTTTGTGCCTCATCTGATCCTCCATCTGGGCCCCTCCACCATGTATTCCTTGCAAGATCTCCCCATTGAGCTGATCTTTCTCATCGCCACCTATCTGGATCGGCCCTCACTAAAGACACTGCGACAGACATGCCATGCAGGAGAACAAGCTACCACCGCAGAACTCTTTCGCAATGTGCGGCTCTTTCCCGACGACGCCAGCTGTGACCGGTTAGAAAGTCTCCTCGCCGATGCTAAACTATGCACCCTGCCAAAAAAGATCTATATCTTCACGATAGAAAAGCTGCTAGTAAGTCAGACCCTCAGACCTGTCTACCGACCAGAACCAGGATCAGGATCTGGTACAGCCATTGAAAACGCCTAACTGAGTAGTACTCCGAGCAAGCTGCGTGCCGGACATCAAAGCCGAATGGCCAAAACGATGGGAGAAGCTCTTCCCCGGGTGAAATGCTTCAGCAATATCGACAAAGCCATCCTGCAGTTTGATCAGAACTACGCCGCAGAAACAGAGACCTACACCGATTGGTACCTCCAGGACCCGGCATTTCGCTTTCGTGCGATGCATGAATTCTTTTCGATGGTGACGTCGCTGCGCCTCCCTGTGACGGAGCTTGGGATCTGGAATCTACAGGTTGACAATACGAAGGATCAGAAGACGTTGGATATGCTTGCCAGGATCCTGCCTTCGTTGGAGACGCTGCGTCTGACGGTAGTATCGGAGTACAATGAAGCCGCGCCGGAGCGTGATATTGAGGTACGTATACCTACAAGATCAACAACAACAATACCTCCTATCTACCTAAAGTACATTCTACACCAGATACTAACTACCTACTATGTAGCTCCCCGAACCCCACCAATTCTTCCACCAACTCGCCTCCACCTGGCTCCTCCCAACCTCCCACACCCTCCACCACCTCAGCCTAATCAGCAAAACCTACTTCGGCTTCACCCCCAGCTCGACCTCCTCACAACCACCCACTTCCCGCATCTCCAATCCCTCTCCCTGGGCAAATACACCATCAGCCAAGACTCCCACATCACCTGGATCACCTCGCACGGATCCACCCTACAATCCCTCTCCCTCGACAACTGCTGCATCCTCTACGACGTCGGCATCTGGAGCGCAAGTATCCCCCGCTGCGCCGTCACACAAGACGAGATGCACCTCCGCGCCCATTCCACCGCCTACGGAGACTTGCTGTACTACCGCTCCTACACCCGGCGCTGGCACGAGGTGTTTCGCCGGTTCGAGACTGAACTCCCGCTTCTCCGGCGGTTCGCTATCGGCAGCACCAGCAGCAGGAGCGGCAGTAGCAGCGGTAGCGGCAGGTCATCCTGGGAAACGCCGTTTGAAAGAGAGCATGAGATTCAGGTGGGGTTGTTTATCGAGCGGTATATGCCGTGCTATGAGAGCTATGCGCTGAGTGCGTATTGTAGGGAACCGCCGATGGAGGACGAGATGGAGCCGCCGCGATGTGATGAGGAGGATCGGGAGGCGCTACGGGCGTTGTTGGGGAAATTGGGGCAGAGTGCCAGGGAGACGTGTGCGTTTGAGGGGAGGGGTCATGAGATGAGGGAGTTGATTGTGAGAGATCCGTATTTGTATGTTTAGATGGTGTACCTACCTTACTTTACCTTACTTGTCAAAGCCGTTTATGTAGGTGATGTTGGTGTTTCTGATGCATAAGAGTCCTGAGTGGTGTAAAGTGAGGTGTATATGTAATTGCGCGTCTATACCTAGGTACCTGATCTATGACAAATGCAACCCCTTTAACCAAGATCATGCCTGCATGTGTTTCAATATCATCTTCAACCGCCGCACCGCTGGCCCTTCACTTTCTGACCCAGACCCATTGTCCCTCTTCTCCTCCATCTCTTTGGCGGCTGCCTCCAGTGCCGGACGCAGGTATCCCCATACCTCGTCATGATACCGTTCCTCCACGGGGATCCAGTCCGCTGCGCCGGGTAAACGGGCCAGGACGTCGTCGCGGAGGGCAGTCGCGTCGGTGGCAGTGGACGAGGGCGCGCTGTCGAGCACAGAGGCGATGTCCGGGACGAGACTGAAGGAGGTGAGACGGTGCGGCTGTTGCTGCTGCTGCGACGGTTCGACGGGGATGTTCAGCTGACGGCGGAAAGAGTCGAGCATTTCGATCTCAGCGGGGGTGAGTTGGGTCGGGGGTGCAAGCTCGGTTTCGACGGGTTCGAAGGGCTCGTTCGCTGTTTCTGGGAACTCGGGGTCGAAGGATGGGGAATTGAGGAGGGAGAGCACAGCGGCGCCGTCGGGTTCACTCGGCTCTTGGTGCTGGGTCCATTGTGGGGTGTGTGATGCAGTGGCTGTCGCTGGGGACTTGCCTTTGCCTGTGGTGGTTTGTGCGAAGGGGTCGTCGATCGGGGCGCGCTGGAATTCGTCGGCTGAGAGAGGGGGGAGTTCGAAGCCTCCTCTCTCGCTGAGCTGGGGGTGTTCGGCCGAGGAGGAGCGGAAGGTCGCGCCGGTGCTTATGGAGGAGGGATTATGGGATGTGGAGGAGCTGGATGGGAGGAGGTTTCTTGTCTGTATTGCTGGGCGGCGGATAGGCCTGATGAGGACGAAGATGCACCCCCAGCTTTGGCGTTGGTGCCGCTGGCGAGGAGTTGCGCATCGGTGGTCGGTCCGCTGGTGAAGGCGTTCCGGGCGAGTCCTGCGGCGGAGAGCTCTGGATGCGACTGGTGAGGGACGGGGCGGATGATGACGATGTCGGTTGCGATTGAGACGGTTGTGATTGAGACGGTTCCTGTCCTTGAGTGTCGCTGTTGGTTGGGTTGCGGGGGGCGTTGGAGGGGTGTTGCTGGTCCTCGGTGCCCCGCTTTGTGTCCGACATGCTGGTGGCTTCGCTGAGGGAGTGGTTTATAGGACGGCACTGGGGAGGGTTCGAGATTCAAAGGCCCGACTGGGGTGTTGGTGGGCGAAGTGGTCGTTGTACGACGTGGACGGGAAGACGAGGATGAATGGATGGTGGTTCGGTCCAAAGGGGAAATCCGTGAGTCGGCCCCGTTCAGTCGGGAGAGATAGGAGGCCGGAGAGGCATGTGATGGTGGTGGTGTGGAGTTGGGTCGATATGTTGGAGCTTCATGGCGTTGCGATTGTTCTGGATGAGTGCGAGAGGCGCCGATGGTGTTTCTGGCGTGGTATCAGGTATCAGGTGGTGGGAGAGGTGTTTGGAGGCCCCAGCAATCTGGTAGGGCGGTGATGATGTATGCCTTGCTGTTGTACTGGGGGGATCTTGGGTGCGGTGAATGGCGTCAGGGGGTGGAAGTATAGGCTGAAAGAGAAGCAAGCGTCACTGAGCAGCTACTCTGACAGCTCTGTAGCTGCATAGAAGGGAATTGAGTCCCTGAAGGGATGGTTCGAGAGACCGCCAGAGTATACACAACTCCAGTGGATGTAACGATCGCCGACTGTTGATGTCAGCGCGGGTTATGTAACCGGCCCCCCACTGCCTACGCCCACGCCCACACCCACGGCCTTACCTTGACCGGTGCTGGTGCTGGCGGTACACCTCACAACCATCATCAACCACATCCTCTTCTCCTCCTCCCTCAACCAACCCACTCGGTGAGTTACCCCCTCCCGCTCCTCCCCCTCTCTGCCCTCCGTCCGCCTGGTCTCTCTCGTGCTCTCCCCCGACCTCCTTCTCGCCCGTGCAAACAGAAAAGAAAATTCTCCCCCTCCCTCCCTCCCCCCATCCCCAGCAGAGACCTCGTCGGGCTCGTGGTGGGCTGCCCGTGACTGCCCTGCTTTTCTGCTCCCAACACCACCCCCACAACCATCCTCTCCATCTCCCTCCCCCTCCGTCCCTGACCGCGGAGCTTCGCCCAGACGGACCTCCGCCTCGCCTTCCCTCCCTCCTTCTTGTCCCTGGCCCTCCCATCGGTCGCCTGCCCACTCTGCAACCGTGACTGACCCACGAATTCTGCCTTCAGACTGGTCTGACGTCGCTATCTCCTCCCCTCTATCTCTCCCCTCCCCTCCTCTCGCTGCTTCAGCCTTATCGTCCCTCGCGTGATTCGGATCTCCTTGGAACCTGATCCTCCTTTCATTTATTTTTTCTTCTTCCTTTGACCGCCGTCTTCACCGCTCACCTTATCATCGAGGGGATATCAGAAAAACACAAAAAAGAAAACCCCATCCGATCTGATCAATCAACCTCCTCACAAGGAACTGTCGCTGTGCTCCGCCATATTGGGTCGCTCTCCGAAATCACAATCTTACCACCCGGATCGTGGTCCCCGGTTGTCGAGTTACTGCCCTGGGAAAGGGTGGACTGATAGAAAATGGTAGACAGGGATCCAGGTTCGCCTACCTGGAAGTTCACGCAGTGAGTCTCCCCAGACTCGTATTCAGTGGTGGTTGGAGACGTTCCCATGGGCCGGATCAATGGGGGACTGCGGGACAGGACCTCTCGATGCTGATGGGGATCATTTAGGTGCTTCGGTGACAAGGGCGATGTGGAGGACATCACAGAAGGTAGGTGGCAGCTTCGGAGTCCCATGGGTTGCTTGTCTGGACGTGGATGACTGACGATAGTTTCCCGACCAGCGGACATCATCTCGACTGTCGAGTTCGATCACACCGGAAACTACCTGGCGACGGGAGACAAGGGTGGGAGAGTAGTACTTTTTGAACGAAACGAAACGGTATGCCTCCCCTGTCGCGCGGTGAAAATCATGCTAATCCTGCTCCTCCCCGCCCGCTAGAAAAAAACCTGCGAGTAAAATTCCACACCGAATTCCAGTCGCACGAGCCCGAGTTCGACTATCTTAAATCCCTAGAGATCGAAGAGAAGATCAACAAAATTAAATGGTGTAGACGGCAGAACGCATCCCATTTCCTCCTGTCGACCAACGATAAGACAATAAAGCTATGGAAGGTCTTCGACAAATCGCTGAAGGTCGTCGCCGAGAACAACCTCTCCTCTGAGGTCACCCCGCCGGTGTTGGTGGCGGAGGGGCGCCTCGAGCGCCCCGAGCATCATTCAAGGATGCCTCGTCGTTGAAGCTGCCTCGCATGTCTCACCACGACACGGTGGTGGCTGCCGTGCCCCGACGAACATACGCCAATGCCCACGCCTACCATATCAACAGCATTTCCGTCAACAGCGACGGCGAGACCTTCATAAGTAGCGACGATCTCCGCGTCAACCTGTGGAACCTGAACATTCAAGACCAGAGCTTCAACATTGTCGACATCAAGCCCGCCAACATGGAGGAGCTGACGGAAGTCATCACTGCCGCCGAATTCCACCCCACGAGCTGCAATTGGTTCATGTATGCCAGCTCCAAGGGCACAATCAAACTGGCCGACATGCGCCAACGGGCGTTGTGCGATGAGCACAGCAAGCGTATGTCCCCCTCCCCCCGGCACATCAATAGCATCATGATTGACCCCGCTTAGTCTTTGAACAAGAGGAAGATGCCTCTTCCCGCTCCTTCTTTTCCGAAATCATCTCCTCCATCCGACGTACGATTCTCTCATGACGGCCGCTACATCGTGTCCCGCGACTACCTGACAGTGAAGATCTGGGATGTCAACATGGAGCGGCAGCCGGTGAAGACGATCCCCATCCACGAACACCTGAGGCCGCGTCTTTGTGATACGTACGAGAACGACAGCATCTTCGACAAGTTTGAGGTCGTATTCTCGGGCGATGCGGAGAATGTCATGACGGGAAGCTACAATAATAACTTTATGATCTACCCTACCGACCCCGCCAAGGAGACGGAGATTGTGCTGCAGGCGGACAAGTCGGCGTTCAAGGCGAAGAAGGTTGGCGTGCCCACTCCGATGAACAAGGGCGCCAACGGGAAGAAGAGCAACTCCCGATCGAGCAGTCCGGCTGGCCCCGGGAGCCGGATGAAGAAGGAAACCGATGCGGACCAAATCGACTTCAACAAGAAGATTCTGCATATGAGCTGGCATCCGTATGAGGATAGCATTGCCATTGCTGCGACCAACAACGTGAGTATCTTGGTACCCACCTCTCTGGATCTTGACTGACAATTCGCCCCCCCGGGTAGCTCTTTGTTTTCTCCGCTTTGTAAGTACGTGCCTGAGAGGTTCATCGTACTGGGACCGGCGTCCCCGAGCAAACATAAGACCGCATATACTGCAGAAAAGGAAATGAAAAGAGGAGAGAAAAACAAAGAGGTCGCTAGTCGCAGCATTTGCAGATCCAAAATTCAAGTTGCCAGTTCTATTTTATAATCTTGTCTTTTTCTCGCTCCGCCTGCCCCCGCTGTCTCCTCTTCGCACCCGCCTCTGTCCATCGTGATCGCATTGTGACCGTACCTTGGCCGCTATCTATCTATGGCCAGTCGCATTGACACGGTTACCGACTACATGTGATCATTTGGTCATCAGTGTGATTTCTCGTCTGTTGTTCTTGCTATGGGGTTGGGCGCGAATTGGATTCTTCATTGCTGGGCGTTCTCTGGATGACGATTAGAGGTGGACCACGCGGTCCGCAGAGCCTGTGGCAGGGGGTTGGTGATGCGCGTTATTGCGTTGACTCGAGTGATCGTGCATGGACTGCAGTTAGAGCAGGGTCCTCGGGGCTTCTGGATGGTCTGTTCTGTTTGGGGTGACGGACATGCACGGGAGTGCTATGCGATTGTTTGTCCGTACTTGGTAGATAGTAATGAATATATGGGGTGACTGATTCCTCGTGTGTTTGGCGACTGTTCAGGCCGAACATCCACCACGTAAAAACTACTGCGTAGGTGACCGGAGGAAGCTCCCTCTGTAGTGCTGGACCATTCATGGGCAACCGGATCCAGCAGATCCATGACGTCGCGCGAACTCTCAGGCACCGGGACGGGGCCCAATCAACGGGCGTGCTTTCCGGGGTCGCCCTTCGGAAAAAGCCTCGCGCCGGGAACTGCCCTAGGGCCCAACGCGGTCTAGCGCGGACAAAGGCTCTCTCCGCCTCTTCTCCATCCGTGATCGGTCGCGCGCAATCTACCATTACTGCCAAGTTCACCCAGGTCTGCTGCTGGCTGCCGTGGACAGGTTTCTTTCTTGCTTGCTCTCCAGTCGCTACTATCGTTTCGTCGACCTCTTCGCTTTCGTCTGCGTCTACCTGCACACCCCCCCGCCCAGTGATGTTGCTCTGAAATGACATCGTCGCAGAGATCTCCACTGTGCGAAAAGGATCCCCGTTGACCACCTTGGTTTGAGTGAACCCATCAGCAGCCCAACCCTCTCGCCTTTGCTTCCTCTCGCTTCCCTGATAGAAAGTACCTTCTCGAAGACATCGCCGTTTGTCTTTTGTCCGGTTTCCTCCCCGATCATGAACTCCGGTGGTGATAACTGGCATCCTGGGGGCCCACCGTCACACCCTGGGATGGAGCAGATGAACCAGCAACCTCGCCCGCTGGGCTCCTTCAGACGTCATCCAGTGAAAACCAACTTGCTTTGACCGTCCCATAGCGAAACACATTCAAAATACTAACGTGAGGCTCCGTTTGTTGCAGTCAAAACCCGCCCCCTCAGCAAGGCCCGTCGGCGCAGCCCGCGGGGCCTGTCCTTCCCCCCCCTGGTTAGAATCCCTTTCCCTCATGGTCCTCTGCGGCCGTACATGATGTTCTCATCTGACATGTCTGTCTGCGATGTCCAGGCCCTTATCACCCTGCGAGCCAACCCTCCGGCCACTCCCTCCCTGGCCTCGCCGAGCTGAGCCAGGGTCACGGTGGCCCACCCCATCAGCCCCCAGCATATGGTCAACACCCGTCGGCGCCGTCCCATAGCGGCGGACACTCGCTTCCGGGCATTGGTCAGGCCATGCAGCACCCCTCGCCGCAGTCCATCAACCGTGAGCGTGAGCGAGACTCCCGCGAGCGCGAACTTATCGAGCGTCAGAGACAGGAGGAGATGGCCCACCGCGAGCGTGAACACCGGGAACGCGACCAGCTGGAGCTCCAACAGCGGGAGCGGCAGCAGCGCGAACAGCAACAACATCACCCGGTGCAGAGCCATACGGGGTCCATTCCCCTGCATCAGCCCGTGGCCTCGAAGGTACCGAATTCCATTCACGGCCCCAACGGGCTGCTGTCAAATATTGGGTCGAATCCTCCAGGCGGCCCTCAGCCGGGCGGACCGGGCTCCCTCTATGGGCCCCAGATGCCGCATGGTGAAGGCACGCCTCGGTCGTACATGCAGCACCCAGGAGGCGGACCGGGCCAGGCACTCCTGGGCTTCAATGGCTCCGGCCCTCAGATTCCCGGCAACGTCGCAGCCCTTGCACAGGGCCAACAGCCGATTTTGAATGTGAGAGGAGGCTCTTCGTCCCGTCAGTCGCATAGAATTTCGGCTAACCTAGTTGTTTTCACGATCAGGACGCGCTCAGTTATTTGGACCAGGTCAAGGTCCGCTTCGTCGACCAGCCCGACGTCTATAATCGGTTCCTCGACATAATGAAAGATTTCAAGAGCCAAGCGTACGTGCTTTTCTTGAGTGAATGGATGGGTGATTGAGTGAATCGCTGACTTCGCGTGCTTTAGTATTGATACTCCCGGCGTCATCCAACGCGTCTCGACCCTTTTCAACGGACATCCCGCTCTCATCCAGGGCTTCAATACGTTTTTGCCCCCAGGATATCGAATTGAATGCGGAACGGAGGATAACCCGGATGCGATTCGCGTGACCACCCCGTCTGGCACAAATACAATCAGCATGCCTCAACGGGCGCCATTAGATTCGGCTGATCTGGGCCCGGCTGGCGGTATGGGCCATGGACGTGCCGAGTTTTTCGATCAAGCACGTCCTGGCTGGCAGCAGCAACAACAACCACCGCAGCATCAGCCTCCGCAGCAGCAGGGTAACCTTCCCGGATCGTACTCTCCCGGTTCTCGGATGATGGGTCCCGGTATGTTTGGACAGCAAGGCGGACAGGGTCAGCCCCGAGAGCATCATTACGACTACCCTCCCAACAAGAACAGCAGGGTGCAAACCCTAACATGGCCCATGGTCAGGACCAGCGTGGTGTGTCGCAGCTACAGGGTGCCGCATCCGCTGCTGCGTCTGCGGGCTTGGGACGACCAGGAATGATGCAAGTGTCCCCCGCGGGACAAAATCCTAACTTGAATCAACCAATGAATAGCCTGGCCGGCGTGGGATCCGGCATGCTGCAAGGTTCGCAGGCGGACTTGAACAAGCGTGGACCGGTGGAGTTCAACCATGCTATTAGCTATGTGAACAAGATCAAGGTACGCACTGGAGTTACTATCTCTTTTCCCAAACATGAAAAAGACGAAGGAAACACAAAGGCATACTAACATAAGGGTTCCACTTAGAATCGCTTTTCGAGTGCACCTGAAATCTACAAGCAGTTCCTGGAAATACTTCAGACGTATCAGCGCGAGTCGAAGCCCATTCAGGATGTGTATGCGCAGGTGACGCAGCTTTTCAACACGGCACCAGACCTCCTTGAGGACTTCAAGCAATTCCTACCTGAGTCGGCTGCCCACGCCAAGCAGCAGGCCGCGGCGGCTGCGCGACAGGCAGAGGAGGCTGCTCCTCTCAGTAACGTGCGCGGAGAGCCCAGCTATCCGGCTTCGGCTTCTGCCTCGGGCAATGCCCTTTCCTCGCAGACCCCCAACCGCGACGTGAAGATGCCTCCGCTTGGTCAGTTCAATGTCAAGGACTCGGGCAAGGACAACAAGAAGCGCCGGGGTGGCCCTGGCCCCCTTCGGGCATGGGCTCCATCTCCGGTCCTTCTGGCGCCGCTGCGGACGCCGCGCGCATGGCGGATGCCCAGGGGCGCCCTCCGGCCCTCCAGCCGGGCGCGGCCAACAAGGTGAGTGATCTACTAATCTAGGATACTGCCACTGCATCTATTCTAACAAAATTTCAGAGAGCCAAAGTACACCATGGCAAACCCTCTGCAGCTGAGGTCCGGCTGTGTCGCCGACGCTTGTGCCGGCACTTCCTGAGCCGATCCAGCCGACGTTCTCTTTGACTCCCACGCAGGAAGAGTTTGCCTTCTTTGATCGCGTCAAGAAGTATATCGGTAACAAGCAGACCTTTAGTGAATTCCTCAAGCTGTGCAACCTCTACTCCACTGATCTGATTGACCGGCACGTCCTGGTCAAGAGAGCGGGTGGGTACATCGGGTCTAACCGGAGCTCATGGCTTGGTTCAAGCGTTTCATGCATGTCGAAGAACCCGAGGACAAGATCATTGAATCCAAGCCGAAGCAAGAGCCTGGCGTGGTCAACCTGTCGCACTGCCGCTCGCTGGGACCCAGCTATCGTCTGCTTCCGAAGCGTGAACGCCAGAAGCCCTGCAGTGGCCGTGATCAGCTGTGTTATAGTGTGCTGAACGATGAATGGGCGTCGCATCCGACCTGGGCATCCGAAGACTCCGGTTTTGTGGCCCATCGCAAGAACCAGTATGAAGACGCGCTGCATCGGATCGAGGAGGATCGACATGATTATGATCACCACATCGAGGCCTGCACCCGTACCATCCAGCTGATCGAACCCATTGTTCAGCAGTTCTTGGTGATGTCCGACGCGGAGCGGGCAGCTTTCAAGCTCCCCCCTGGTCTTGGCGGCCAGAGTGAGGCCATCTACCAGCGTGTGATCAAGAAGATCTACGATCGCCAGCGTGGTGAGAAGATCGTTCGTGAGATGTTCGAGCGACCCTGTCATGTGCTTCCCATCGTGCTCTTCCGCCTGAAGCAGAAGTGCGAGGAGTGGAAAGCCAGCCAGCGGGAGTGGGACAAGATCTGGCGTGAGCAGATGCAGAAGGCTTACTGGCGTAGTCTGGACCACCAGGCCATCGCCAGCAAGGGCATCGATAAGAAGTTATTCGTGGCAAAGCATATCCAAAACGAGATTCAGAACAAGTTCGAGGAGAGCAAGAACCTCCGCAAGAGTGGCTTCCAAGTTCCTCGACATCAGTTCGAATTCACTTTCGATGACTCCGCTGTACTGATCGATGCTACGCATTTGCTTCTTACGTTCATTGACCGCAATTCTGCTGGTTTCGGCGCCGACCCCCGAAGGCCATGACGTTCATCAAGGATTTCATTCCTGCATTCTATGGTATGGACCGAGATACCTTCCACGTTTATATGAACGAGCTGTCCAGTGGCACTTCTCAGGCGGACGAGGGTGACGATGAGAGCTTGGTGGCTGAGGAGGCATCCACTCCCCGGAGCCGCAAGGGTCTCACCGGCAAGAAGATGGATCTGCTCCGCGATGTCCTCGAACGCCGCAGTGAGAAGGCTCATCGGACGGACAAGGAAGGAAGCACTCCTGCCAGCCGCGATGGTACCCCTGACCCTGTCCTGGTTCCCTCTACGCCAGTGCCCGATCCAACCGAGCCATTCGATGTGGCGGAGTTGAAATGGATGGAGCACCCGGGCCAGGGTAACTTCAACCTCCAGCGCGAGTATGCCCTGAACGAATCGTACGAGAAGAAGGCCCATCACCTCTACTCAAACCTCAGCATCTATTGCTTCTTCCGCACTTTTGAGATTCTCTACTCCCGTCTGCTGCGGATCAAGCTGCACGAGAAGGATGCGCGGGATGATGTGCGCCGTGCGCTCACGACCAAGCCTGCGCAAGAACTCGGGCTGATCGATAAATTGCCGACTGACTTGTTCTACGACTCCGGTCCCAAGGCCAGCTTGTATGAGCAGGTGGTGCGCATGTGCGAGGAAGTCATCAAGGGCGATCTGGAGACGTCTCACCTGGAGGAGACCCTTCGTCGGTACTACCTGCGGAGCGGCTACCAGCTGTATAACTTGGAGAAGATGCTTACCGGCATCTCGAAGTTCGGGGGGCCATCTTCAACGGAGATTCGAAGGAACGAAGCTCCGATATCATGAACCTCTTCTTCAAGGAGCGGGATCGGGAAGAGACTACACATAACCAAGAGATCCAATACCGAAAACAGGTCGAGCGACTGGTTCGGGATGGTGACATTTACCGCATCACCTATGTAAGTGCCCGGATCTCATCTCAACGCGGTATAACGCACCCACTGACACCATCTTCACAGTACCCTGAAAAGAAGAAGACGACGGTCCAACTGTTGACCCCGAAGACTCCACCCTGGAGAACGAAGAGCTGAGCCAGGAAGCGCGCTGGTCGTACTATGTCTCTGCTTACACGATGCGGGACCCGACAGAGGGCGTGCCGTTCTCGCAGATGCGTATGCCATTCCTCAAGCGGAACCTGCCCCCCAAGCTCGAGCAGGAGGAAGAGTACAACCGTTACTACCGACCGCTGGTGCACCAGGACGGCTTGATCATCCGTATCTGCGCGAACAGCTATCACATCCTGTACGAGCCGGGAGCTTCGATTGGTGGTGGCGGCCGCGCAGTCTCCCGGAGGAGCCGGCTGAGGACGTGGCCAAGGAGGAAGCCGCTGTCAAGGAACGACGCCGGGACCGGTTCACCGAGAAATTCATCAACAACCCCAGTTGGGCCCACGGGCTGAGCAAGGACCAGGTGGACGAGTCCAACCAGCGCTTCCGCTCGTGGATCAAGGGGTCCGCCCCGGAGGGTGGCGCCACTGAGAGTGGCAGTCCTACGGCGGACGCTGGTGCCTCCGCCGCTGCCGCTGCCCCCGAGGGGTCGCCTTCGGAGAAGAAGGAGGACGAGCCCCAGGCCCCCACGGAGGAGAAGGGGACACGGAGATGGCGGATGCCGAGCCTGCCGCGTCCGAGACCAAGGACGAGTAAGATTTGCGAGGACCTACACCATGGGTTTGTGTGGATGTGTTATTTTGCTGATGATAATTTCTCTCACCTGGGGGCTTGGCAGGGGAGAAGGGTCTTTGGAACCGGGGCACTGGCAGGGAACGTCTGGTCGTTTTGTGCCAAAATTATTATTCTTCCTCACGTTGATTACTTCATTTGATGTTTCTTTTTTTTTTCTTTTCTTACTATTCTCCCCTGAGATCTTGTCCATGCACATGGGAAGTGTATCGTCTGGCATTTCGCCCTTGTCCATCCTTCTGTGTGAGTGGACGGGGATTTCTCTTTTTTCTTTTACGATACAGCCTGCGTTCGTCGACGGAAATGTGCCTTGCATGATCAGCGGACGCATCCAATGGAATGCCACAAACGGGGTTCTGGATGGATCTTGGCCGGGGTGGATATGATATGGGGGTTGTCTCGTGGCGGACGCGGTGCCACGGGGAGACCCAGGGCCGAGAGTTGTGGGAAATGAACGGTGTCTGGGGCTTGGGGTACATTCTGACTGTTACTGTCTGTTATTGTTATTGAGTCTATGGTTCGGCCGGGGTTCGTGATGGTTGTCCATTGTTGTAGTTACTTGTACTTTATGGGAGTTGGTTGAATGTGATTTGTTCAAGAATATTTACCTTTGCCTGTGCGTAGTATGTTCCCAGGACTAATTGCATGTAACCATGTAAAGGGATTACATGTTGCCTCCTGTGTGTGGCTTCGGCTAAGCAGCAGCGAATGTCGAGAAGTATAGAGGAGCTCCGTGTGGCCGAAGCGGATAGCCGATACAGGCCGAGACTGCGCCGATGGGCTGGAAGCCGGGCGAACATCGGCTTCCGTCGATCTTCCTTATCAGACCTCGACACCTGCAAACAAGGGCAGACAGACACATTCATGGGCCGAAATCGATCAATCCATGAAGAGATCCATTCGGTAGCATATACATATATCCTCTATTTATACACACATGGGGGAGAAATCCCCCGTCCATGACAAACCCCATGGCGAATCAAGGTCGAGAAAATCCCGAGCCATCGCCGACATGACGTCAAGATCCATCCGCTTTGCTTCACCGTGCCATCCGTGGAATTTTTCTGAACCAGACGCGCCCCCCTTCACTGTCTGGGCACGGGGGGTCCGGTACAGGAAACGGACGCACTGGTCGATCTGGAGAGTCTGGGAAATCCCATCCGGCGGAATCGCTGCCATTCACCGTGGGCAGACTTTCGTGGCTGTAGATACCGTTGCATGGATCAAATAGTACCTAGTATGGATGATAGGGTCTGGGCACCCACCCGGTAATTCTTTCTGTACTTGTGAGCCAGACACGGACAGACTGAGCTTTGGGGTTCCCCCCGTCCGGAAAGGGAGCTCTCCACCTGGAGCCGGGGCATGGCGGGGGGTGTCGTCGACTATTTCTATCTGGAGCTGCCCCCCTCCGGCTCTCTTCTGTTCCTTTTTTTTCTTCCTCTTCCATTGTCTTTCCTTCCCCCCTCCCCCTCCCTCTCCACTCTTCCTTTTTGTGTTTTTCTCGCTGCTCCTCTCACCATGTCTGCTTCGGCGCTGTTGAAGAGCCGTGTCAGACGGCCTTCGTATCTGAAGAAGCTGGCAAAGGCTGAGGACCTGATCGACCTCTTCCCCCATGGCTCGTACATCGGCTGGTCCGGATTCACGGGTGTGGGTTATCCCAAGTAAGTCTCACTCACCATATGTACTAGGAGGCATGATACTAATACACTGTAGGAAGGTTCCTACCGCGCTGGCGGACCACGTCGAGAAGAACAGCCTCGAAGGCAAGCTGAAGTACACCCTCTTCGTCGGCGCGTCGTCCGGCGCCGAAACAGAGAACCGCTGGGCGCGTCTCAACATGATCGAGCGTCGGAGTCCGCATCAGGTCGGCAAGGAGATCGCCAAGGGCATCAACACGGGTCAGATGAAGTTCTTCGATAAGCATTTGAGCATGTTCCCGGCGGATCTGGTCTACGTATGTACCCGACCCTTACACTGGTGACATAGTGCACGGTGCAGTATCCCATTGAACTAAACTAACAGAATGCTAGGGCTTCTACACTCTCGACAGACCCAAGAACAAGATCGATGTGGCTGTCATCGAGGCGTCCGCCATCACGGAAGACGGCGGCATCATCCCCGGTGCCTCCGTCGGTGCGTCGCCTGAGCTCGTCCAGATGGCCGACAAGGTCATCATCGAAGTCAACACCGCCAGTCCCTCCTTCGAGGGTCTGCACGACATCACCATGACCGAGCTCCCTCCCCGTCGCCAGCCCTACCTCATCCTCTCCCCCGAGGACCGCATCGGAACCCCTCACATCCCCGTCGACCCCGAGAAGGTTGTCGCCATCGTCGAATCCGACTACCCCGACCAGACGCAGCCCAACGCCCCCGAGGACGAGGGTTCGCAGGCCATCGCCACCAACCTGATCGAGTTCCTCAAGCACGAGGTCAACCACGGCCGTCTGCCCCCCAACCTCCTCCCCATCCAGTCGGGTATCGGCAACATCGCCAACGCCGTCGTCGGCGGTCTCTCCAAGGGCGGCGCCGACTTCACCAACCTCAAGGTCTGGACCGAGGTGCTGCAGGACTCCTTCCTCGACCTGTTCGACAGCGGAAACCTCGACTTCGCCACGGCCACCTCCATCCGCTTCTCCCCCGACGGCTTCAAGCGCTTCTACGATAACTGGGAGCGCTACGCTGGAAAGCTCCTCCTCCGCTCCCAGCAGGTCTCCAACTCCCCGAGATCATCCGTCGTCTGGGCTGCATCGGCATGAACACCCCCGTCGAGGTCGACATCTACGCCCACGCCAAACTCCACCTGCGTCATGGGCTCGCGCATGCTCAACGGTCTGGGCGGCTCGGCCGATTTCCTCCGTAACTCCAAGTACAGTATCATGCACACCCCCTCCGTGCGTCCGTCCAAGGTCGATCCTACCGGTGTCTCGTGCATCGTCCCCTTCTGTACCCACATCGACCAGACCGAGCATGACCTCGACGTCGTCGTGACGGAGCAGGGTCTCGCCGATGTGCGTGGTCTGAGCCCCCGTGAGCGTGCTCGCAAGATCATCAAGCAGTGCTCGCACCCTGATTACCAGCCTATCTTGACGGATTACCTCGATCGTGCTGAGTTTGAGTGTCTCAAGAAGGGTATGGGCCATGAGCCTCATCTGCTCTTCCAGGCGTTCAAGATGCACCAGAACCTCCAGGAGAAGGGTACCATGAAGATTGACTCCTGGGAGTAGAGCTGCTTGCTTGCTTGCTGGATTGGGATCTGGATAGATATGGTAGATGGGTTGGAGAATTGGAGTAATCTGGTTTGTACACGTACGTTCTGATTGAATTGAACATAATGATGACATTTTTCTTCTCCTTGATATAAACAATAATCATGCTCGTAGAGAATCATACTCGTAGATACAGATATATCGAAGATAAGGTGTGAGCCAGGAGTGTGGAATGGAAGGATACTAGGTCGGGTCCCTCCTGCGTATAGCAGAACTGAATGGAAATAATATCTTGAATCTTTTATCACAATCGGGAGATTATATCATTTTCAGGTTCCGTGGTCTTGTATCCACTAGACCCTTCAGTGGACTTTAGCTACCCAACCGACTTCAACCAAGGATCCGCCAGCAATTCTTTCGCCGATGCTCGATTTTCCGGCTGCCACTGGAGCATCTTCCGCATGAACTTGAGAAATGCCTCTTGTTGGGTTCCTTGTAGATTGCTTTCCAGTTGCTCTATCGATGTGGATGGTATTTCGGTGGTGCTTGTCCAATTGCCTGGTTTACCAGTCAGTTACATCTAGATAGTGTACAGGGGGGGGGGGGGATAGAGGAGGCGGGAGATTCTAACCCTCATCGTCGAAGAAATGCTTCGCGTAATCGCTACCTTGCAGCATAAACTTTGGCGGCGTCCCCATGATAGCTATCATCCCAGCGAGGTGGATGACTATCGGAAACATTTCTCTTCGAATCACGGACGGAGAAGAGTCGCTTTGGTTCGAATAGCCACCAGGTCTATCAAACGGTTAGTTCTGAGTAAAGCAAGGTGGAACGTGCATGAGATACGATACGCACGAGAACGCCTGGATTCCAAATCGATCTTCTCGTTCCATGGAATGCGCAAGATTACTTCCGGGGCCCGGTAAAGCAACGGTTGGACGTCTCCCATTGCTTTCCTAAGGTTGAGATGAAACGCGCCTCGCCGAAATCTGCCAGGATCGGACGGCCATGGATCTTTGGGATGGCTAGGTCTCGGGACGCATAGATTGTCCGATCGCCTACTATTTTACGGGGGCTGGGGTTGGATTTCTCTGCTTCTTCGAAGTCGATGAGGACTGACTCGTCTTCTACTCCGAGCATGATGTTTTTCTTCTTGTATATCTATGTCTTGTCAGGGGGATATTTCGAGGAAGGGGTAACGTAAGAGCAGGAATCTCAGACCGGTGTGAACGACTCTGGCTTCTGTGTGGAGAAAGTCAAGAGCAAGAAGTATGTGAAGCAGAGCTGGCTTCAGTATATTTTCTGGAAGTAGCTCTGTTTTAGTCCGACAGCGTAGCTCGGATAGACTCATCGCTAGAGGAGGATGCACGAGGCACTGATAGGAGTGGGAGTTATCTGCAGACGTGATTTGAAAGTCATCGATGGCTTGTCGTACGAGTAGCGAGCCTATGTGGCTCGACTCGACGTTTCTCAGATGACTGTACACTTCCTTTTCTCGTCGTCCATGACTAGAGTCATGCTCGTATGTCTTCAATGTGACATACGCATGTTGACTATGGACGATCAGTCCGCGACATTAACGCGACTGTGGTGGAACTTACTGTAGGTCTTTGCAGAGCCATACTGTGGAAGAGCCTGCATAACCGAGTTTACCAACCACTTGGTACCTTGAGCGAAATGCCTCACCGATCTTCACCGGGTAGAATTAATATGGTGAGCTCCCTTGGAGGGTTTCCTCCTCTAGTTTGTCGGGTGAGCTGCGAAGAATACTGTATGGAAAACTTCCGAGTCGAAGAAGGCACTCGTTTCAAGATGGACGGTGATACTCGACGCGTGAGGCGGTGCATCGTCACTGATGTTGATGGTGTTTGCCAAAGTAAACAAACGGGCTCCCAGGAGGACAAAAGTACGGAGGCAATCACGTGGCCTCCGTGACATGTTTGACATGTCATGAGCTGAGCTGTCTTTTCTTCTCATGGGCAAAAGTCTGGGACTTCTCTTGACGCGAAATGTGCATGGCGGGGGAATGACGGCCATTCCCAGCCATCTGCTCGGTGGTCTCTGACTTGGTGCTTCGACCCCATAGTTCATCAGGATGTACGCGAGCAGCATTTTCAGGTGTACGAGGCGAAGAATCGACTGGGCTAACATGATCTGTTAGCATTTATGCAAATAACCCATGCAAGATGTCCTAAGAGACGATGGCAACGAACCATGCATGTCTTCCATGGCTGAATGGCAAGAATGTCGTGCTTGTCGTACTGAAATCTGTTCCATGTAGCTTCTTTTTCTCGTTTCCACCAGCGCCCTCATCTCGATCCGTGGAACGCCCCTCCTTCGCTCTCGAGAACCGAAACGCGTCATACTCCTCCGGTCGGGGATAGAGATCCGGATCACGATGTAGAGAGTACACGTTCGTGCCGATGAACATCCCCTGCGGCGCTGTCCATCCCTCCACCGGATGTTGGATACCCTCAACCGGAAGCACCTTGCGGAAAACGCCCTTGCTCATCACGTTGTGCATCCGGATGCTCTCACGAAGGGCCGAGTCTACTCGGATGAGCTTCGCCAAGGACGTCTTGCTCCAGACGCCGTCGCATTCGGCATATATACGCTGCACCTCCTCGCGCAGACCATCGACGATATGGGCTAATGGGTTGGAGCAGAAGATGTCCAGCAGTGCTTCCGTGCCGGTTGCGGTTGTCGTGTGCATCCCTGCAAAGTTTACAGGTGTCAGTCGTCGGGAGATCATGTCTGGATTGAGTTCGGCTTGGTTCCCCTCTGCGGCGGCGAGTCGGATGTGCCATGTGTTAGTCGTTGGGGATGTCTCCCTGCGCTGTTGGCATATCCTTGCGTTCTTGTCCCTGTTCCGCTCTCAGGCCTAGTCGAGCTAGTCGCTCCCGAATCAGTGGGAGTGTGTATCTGGCTGTCTGGGCGTGGTGGTGTTTATTCCGGAGACAGAGCAAGGGCGCAACAATCCACCACAGCGGCTTCGGCACCCAAGGGAGAATCTGTATGTTGATCACGATATCCATTATGAGTTTGCTCATGTTGGAAAGATACTCTTTATTCCGACAGAGCGGTGCCCCTACAAACATCCGGCTGGAGACTCGCGCAATTACCTCTGCTACGGTTTCCTCCACGGAAACCTCCGTCCATATACCCTCATCGCATCCCCATGCCTCATCTAGTGCCAGGCCTATCTCTTCCCAGAGGTTGGGAATTGAGTTGCGAGACATAGCGAGGTAAGGACCGGTAGAGGACCTTCTCGTGGAACGGGTGTGAGAGGATGTCTGGGTGTGTGAAATTGTAGGTACCTATGAGGACCTCACGGTGATACTCTGCCGAGGAGAGAACACGATCTGGCTGCTCGAGGAGCCATTGCAGTGACGACCTTGGGACTAGGATCTCGGCGCGACCTGAAATATCGGGGGAAAGATAGCTTTTGTCTGCTTTGTGGTACTAGAAGTAGTAGACGAGGAAACTGAGCTTTGAGGCCTGAATATCAGGCCGCAAGTATGACCTTCTCGTAGCCCTCCTGTAGCCATTTTTTGGTATGAGTGAAGCTTTTTAGGGTTGTTCTCTGTCTGGCAAAGAATTGGGAAGCATCGAGGCCGACGAACGGGATGTCCGGGTAGAGGATGCCTAGGAACAGACAGCTTGCAATCAGGCAAAAAAGAATAATCGCGAATAACGCGATTGTGAGACTGGGAAGTTTATACAGCATGTTATCGACCTGAGCTTCCATGATCGGCAATTGGAAGTTCCAGGTGGAGATGACGGGTGTTGGTGCAGTGGGAGGACGAGCACCGATGCACCGCTCTTACAGACAGGCGATGGACGATCCTCGAATCCAATTTCCACTAGTTCCCCTCAGTGACGTGGACAATCTTATCAGCTTGTCTTGAATGTTGGACTCAGCGGTGTGGTAATCGTGCGCAGTGGTTCGTGGAGAGAATCTGCATGGCGTTTCGGCTGCATGTTCTTGCAAAACTGTACTGGCATGTGGCGGCCCACCGCGGTTCTCTATTTGAAGATGCGCTGGGCAGAGTTGTTCATGTTTGATTTTGATAAAGCTTCCGGATAGTCTTTTTCAGGTCCTGGAACGATTGCCAGAGGCGTCAGTTTGTCGGAATACAGGTTTGTGGTGTCGTCGGCGGCACACTATCGTCTGTAGAGACTTTACCTACATGTCCTGCAGTCATGCTTTGTGACAGGTGATAAAAGAGACTACTTCACTAGCAGTTTACTGCATGGGATCATGCCGGTGCGGGATAGAACCGATGCACGATGTCCTTCTGCCTTGATGTTGTCGGAAGGGAAAGATTTATAGGATCGCTGGGATGGGTTTGCCATCTCTCACAGGTATTCCACAATGCCCGTCAATTCCACCTTCACACTGCCACTACCCCAGTGATCAGGACGAAAAGCACCCACAATGATGTCTCCCTTCATGCTTATGGGCATCCTGCTGGCGGGCTACATAGGAATCCTCCTTCTGAACTTTTTCAGGAACCTCCGGCTCGCCCGTCAAACTGGACTTCACTATTTTTGCATGCCCATTCAGCAGGAAGGTCTGATATGGCATGTGACTGGCAGATATCATCGTTCTATCATCTCTCGATTGCCGGGACATGTCGCCCAGCACGAATGGTTTCAACTGTGGTATTCGAATTGGCGATTCCACGTCAAGTATGACCTACACAGGAAGTATGGCGATGTCTTTCTGGTCGTTTCGCCATCCAGTCTGACAGTGGAGGTTGCGGATGCGAGTGTGTCCTCTGCTGTTCTGGATTTGGACAAGCCTGCGTGGCCATATTGTTGTATTTGGCATCGTGAGTTGCCAGGTGGCTTCATGAACTCACGTTATGAATAGATCTGCTCGACATCTGCGGCCAGAATGTTGTCTCTGTAGGCATAATATCATTCTCCTGGTTATCATTGGTGTGCTAATAGCCATTTTTATAGGCCCGAGGAGAAAATTGGAAGCGACACCGTAAAGCCGTCTATCCCAGTTTCAATAACACGACCTACGAAGAAGTCTGGAAGCAGAGTCTGCACGGCGTTTCCAAGCTTCTATCCGAGTGGTCCGGCAACGATCAATGTATCAAATTTCAAGTCCCGGATATGAGTACTGGAATCGACACCCTTGTCCTTCGTGTCATCCCTGGCGGTTGGCTATGGTGTGACTGAAACGCCTGCTGCGAACGGACCTGACGATGTTAATGAGCCCAAGGTACTGGAAAACGAAGACAATGGCAACAGTGTATCGAAGGTACTACAAGACCTGCTGCAGGTAGTTCAAAACTTGAAGCTACTTTTCATTCCGAGTCGCATTCTCGAAATCGGACCGAAGCAGTGGCAGCACGTCGGCGAAGCCTTCCAACGCACGAAATATTTTCTCACCAGCGAGCGTGAGCGACGAATGAGGGAGAATTTCAATCCCTTCCAGCGGAAGAACACGGTGGAAACAGTATCTTGGATGGAATTGTCGACCGTGTGAAGTCAAGTGGTGATTACGACGAGAAAGCCACCTCACTGATTCCCAACCTGACGGCCGATGATATCCAAGGGAATGCGTTCATTCTGATCTTTGCGGGCGTGAGCACCGTGGCAAATACCCTGAAATACGCTCTCGTGCTGCTGGCCATGCATCCCGAGATCCAAGAATGGCTGATCAACGATCTCGGACGAGCGCTGGCTGACCAGCCGAGTACCCCGAGGAATGGGAGTTTGAGACTGTATTCCCGAGGCTGTTGGCCCCTCTATGTGTTATGGTATGTCCTCTTCACTGATAATAGGCTGTATCCATCCCAGATTTAATCTAATATGTCGTCACAGTCAGAGACCCTCCGCCATTACCCACCAAACACATCCATTATTAAATGGACAGGAAACGAGACCAGGCCTATAAATCTAGACGGTGTATCTCATATACTACCCGCCCAAACAACAGTGCAGATCTCACTCAGCGCTCTGCATTGCGACCCCAAACACTGGGCCCAAATCCGAGAGACTACCGTCCCAGAACTGGGACTCTCGCTGCGACTGCCGCTGGGCGACAGACTCCCCATCTAGACGGAGACGTAGCACAGTTGGGCTCAAGATGAGATATTGCCCGGATGCGTACCCCCGAAAGGGTCCTTCTTGCCCTTCATTGACAAGGCTCGCAGCTGTGTTGGAAAGCGGTTTG
This sequence comes from Aspergillus micronesiensis, assembly GCA_039763685.1. Classification (NCBI taxonomy): domain Eukaryota; kingdom Fungi; phylum Ascomycota; class Eurotiomycetes; order Eurotiales; family Aspergillaceae; genus Aspergillus; species Aspergillus micronesiensis. The sequence continues at coordinate 403,004 of JASHHO010000068.1, read as the reverse complement.
CACAGTTGAGTTTGCGGCTATCCTGGCTGTCATCTTTCGAGGGTATCGTGTTCAGCTGGCTGTTGGTGAGGGTAAGCCTGGGAGGATACAAAGGTTGAGACGCAGGCAATTCTTGATCAGAGCTTGGTTGCACCGACTATGAGGATGATGAAGCCTGTTCCATTGCAGTTTTCCGGCAAAGAGAAGTTTGCTTGCCGTGGTCGTGGTACTTGTTTGGAGTACGACGCCAGGACGTGTTCTAATGAGGTTTGATGAGATGCCAATAGGATGAGCTGAGAATGGTGAGATTAATTATAATAGATAACTGAGGAGAAATAAGTGTCATTTATACGACAATATATTCGACCGTAGTCTGTTTGCTCGTCACCAGGGTTATCCGAACACTGTCGAACTAAATCAGATTGAAGAAAGACACATTCTGTCGAACCACAATGTTTCGGGTTGTTTGATACTACAGCTAGAACGCCAGACTGCTCAAGAACTCAGCATGACTCTTCTCCCATGGATGATCCGTCTCACGGCCCGAATAAGTCTCTCAAGTACGTGTTCCGCGGCTTGATGTCAAGCTCAACCTGCGCTGGGTGACTGATGAGCCCTGGTTGCGGGTCCAACTTGACTTCAACTTCTTTTCCACTCCGTACTGGCTTGCTGATTTTGAATGCTGCCACTGCCACTGCCATGCTGATATAGATGTTTGCGTCTGCGAGTGTACGACCCGGACAGACGCGGCGTCCGAAACCAAAGGACAGATAATATGGATCGCGCTCAGCTTTATGGTTTTCGGTGTCTATAAATCTTTCTGGCTTGAAGGCCATCGGGTCGGGGTATATGTTTGGGTCGTGAGTAAAGGCCCTGGGCTTGGTTAGTTCACGTAGCACATAAGGAAGAAGCATACTTTGTAAATGATGATACGCACCATAGATTTGTCAGGACCTGAGACCCCTTGGAATGACATAACCCTCAGCCGAATCATCCTGTATAGAGACATGTGCCAAGTTCATCGGCACTACGGAGTGCCAGCGAACACTTTCCTGACCATCGCATTGATATTTATGGCAGGTTTCACGGTCTTGATATCCCGGTAAGCGATTGCCCCCGTCACGCGGTCAATCTCTTCTTGCGCCTTTCGTTGAACATCGGGGAACAGAGCCATCGCGATGAACCAGGCAGCCATCGTGGACACGGTCTGATTCGTCAGTGTATCAATGATCGTGGATCATGGGGTTGTTGGGTGCGCACCGTGTCTGCTCCGCCAGCATAAAGAGATGCAGCGGACCACTTCACAGCCGTTTCCTCCTGGGACCGGGTGTGGGAATGCCTTTGTCTAGCTGGTACGAGAGAAAAGATGGCACATGGCTCGATGGCTCATTTGATGCTTGGTGAACGCGTATGGAAGATCGCTGAAGGCTGTTACGGTCTTTTTGAATCTCGACGCCATTCTCTTGAACTCTGTCCCCGGTAGCCAGGCTGGAAGGTGTCTCAGGAATGGAAGAAAGTCCACTGCCCAGGTTCCTGGCAAGACACTGAGAAAAACTCCTCCATAGCCTTGTCAGCCAGGTCCACGAGGGGATCTCGCTTATCCGGCTCGATTGTGTATCCGTAGCCGATTTTGAGGACGATCGCCCCGACCTCCTAACAACAATGAGTCTTGCGAATAAAGAGGTATGTGACAGTACTTGCTTGCGGATATGATGGACGAGACTTTTTGGATCGTTGAGAATACGAAAAAGGAATCGACGGGCCTCCACCTCCTGGACTTGATTGAATCGTGCAACGGAGACTTTAGAGCCGATCTCCTGGTGCAGGTTCCTGCGAATGGCGCGGAAGTGATCACATAAAGGACGGAACCTAGAATATTGTCCCATCGGCCCTGTGTTGTCAGAATAAGTCAGGCTCGACAGTAAAACGACGTACATTTCGGCAAACGTAGCATGTGGTCGAGATGAATGGGCTAGCGAATGTTTCTCTAGAAGCTCCACTGCGATGCGAGCGTCATTTATGACGATAATATTCTGACCGCAGACGGTAAGGGAGTGATTGGACCTGCAGATTTAAAGATCAGTGTTTGTCGTGATAATACATCGATCCGCAACAAACCATAAAGGTCTTTATGCTTGAGCCAATATTCCCAGGCCTTTTCTGTATGCGATGGGAGGTCCCCAAGATTACCAACAATTGGCTTTCGTGGAGGCCCTGGGGGTAATGCACTTTGCTTGCTCTTCGTAGAGATCCATTGCAGCAAGTAAAGGCCAACTAGCCCGAAGGCAGTGACAATGAGTATTGGAGACATTGCGCGTGTTGTTCAGGCTGTGATGACCGCTCGCAGAACAGGCGGAAGTCGTGAATAAATCTCAGACCATGGTTGCACATGTGAGAGATAACCCCCTGCAATGCTGCGGGGTACGTACATGATATCCTGGGATTGTATGGGACCTTGAGGTTTTATCTGCAAGTGCCAGGGTGAATCACGTACAGCAATGCGGGACGGCTCGCGCGGGCCGCCAAATACACTGTTGGTGCTCCGGCTTTGAAGCTCACTGGACTGTACTTCGTGTATCAGAATGGCTAGCGTTACAATGCAGCTCTTTCAGCTCGCCACTTAATTGCCTCTCGGCATCACGCCACAGGTAGAAATTAGTGTATCGATATATGATATTAGGCTCGAACCCGCCCGAGGGTTGTAAGTTATCACTTCATAGCGTTCTTGCAGTTCTACCGTCCTCTGCTCGGATTCTTGCGGACTGTGGGGAGCGAACTATAGTCTACAGCTACCAGGAGACGCCCACGATGCTATCATGCCTTGCAATCTTGGCAATATCTGAGCCCCGCATGGGATGGCGCCGAGGACGCCTAAGATGCAGCTCTTGACAGGGGTTATGCTCACTTGTGCATGCTCGTTCAGCGTGCGTCCTAGCGAGCGGGGGCTTAAAACGTTGCAGGGGTTGTTAATGTCAATACGATGGACCGGAAGAGGTTATGAATGGCACTTCTTTCTGAGAATATTGCTCAATTTGGCGAAGATGTACAAGATCCTGGGATATAACTCAAACCCCGTCATATACTACTCTGGAAAGCCGCGACAAATCCATCCACGATAAGCAAGCCACCAACATGTATTTGTGCTGGCAGATCTCCCACTGACCTAACTTGCTTCCCAATTTAGACTACAATGTCGGTAATATCCCCAAATTCCTGAGATCAAGAATACACACTCGGCTTCCGGCTCCACCTCAATTTCATAGTGACGTATATTGAATTCAATACCGACGTCCTCGCAGACTCGCCTGAGATTATTCGCCAGACTTTGGATGTCTTTGATGGATGGTCATCGTACCAAGTACCTTCAATATCAATGACTCGCAAGTGCGGGAATCTGTCCTTTGCCCGGGCCAGAATTTCCAATTCCCTAAGACCTGTCACGAAGGGGTAATCGAAGTCTGACACATAGAGATGTTCCAGACAAACAGGAAGCATGTCGGACAGGGCAACGAAGGTTGGTAGATCATAGCTGTGGGGCTTGCTGGCGTTTTCGAAGTCAATATATACCAGGTCGCGTAGTCGCAGGTGCAGAGTTCTTAGCTTCGTGTACTCCACCAGGCTTCCGAACCAGCTCAGACGGCAACCGTCCTCTGGGAATGACCTATCAATGCATATATGTTCCAGGCTATTCTTAGCTGAGGAAAGAGCCTCGCTGTAGTCCTCAATAGTGGGACAACCAAAAGACATAGTGTAATTCCCGGGAAGGTGCATTTGCCGGCGACGTGCTAGGAGGGTGAACGTTTTCAAATTTCGGCAGGCGAAGATAAGGGGCCTAAATCCAACGCTGAAGTTGACTCTTGCAGATAGATATGTTCGATGGAGGATGACCTGATGGGAATAAGATTGGCGAACCTGACTTCATTCCGACCGATCAGTTCACCGATCAAACACGCCTCTAAATCTGCGCATAGATTGGAGTCGGAAGAAGGGCACAAGCTTATATAAATGGAATTCGAACTCGGATCCGGCTGGCACCTGTATGGTTGCTTCGGTGAGACGTGGAAACCCATTGTTCAGGGAAATACGCTCCAGGAGGCGCCCGGAGATCTCAGTATATCCTCCCCATTCCATCTGCAGCGTCTTAATGTTCGGCACGCAGTTGAGTAGGATTGAGAGCCAGAGCTCTTGACCAAGACGAGTACATCCCTTTCCCGGGATAGTTGCGGCCATCCATGATTCTAATTCGGCATCTGACGGGCTAAGACTTTGTAGTAAATCCGAAACTGGCTGGTTAAACCGCTGCGGAAGATAGAGGTGGACTGATGCGACTTGCAAGGTGGGCTGTTTCGATTTCACAGTGATATGCTGGTAACGGCCTTTGCGAGGTCTGGGCATCCAGCAGAATCTCCACAATGCGGCGGAGCGATTTCTCGCAGAAGTAATGCACACTGATCGATGTGTATGCCTCCTGGAGGATGATTTCTCTGAATCGACGGCAGCAGCTTGCGAGGTGGACACGATCTGAGGAGTAAGGAAGGCATCTTGCAATCTGTATCAGCAATTCCCCGGGTAGGGTGTGGATCATGATGGAAGATGAAGACTGGTGAGAGTTGCGGCGCTTCGAAGAGGGAAATAAGCAGAGTCTCGAATGCGGGGGATTTATAGTCCCTGCTTGTCTTGTGCACTAAGTGACTCCTAGTGCCAACACAGCCCCTGAAAGCAATCTTACTTATGTGAGTCTGGTGGAACTGTGTGCTACTCAATTTCCCAAGCGGCTTTGGGGCTTTATATGCCCCTCGGAGCTTTTTGAACAGTATTATTACCCATTATATATCCATCAGAATATTTTGGTAAGCTTCCATCCAACACGCAGTATCCGCACAACTATAAGAAACAAGCTACAACAGGCATACGAAGCGCCGCAGAACAGAATCAACCCCGAATAATCCTTGTCCTCCCCTGACGGATTCTGCGCTCCCAAGATCTCCCCTGCAATGGGGACCGTCACCAGCGTCGCCACCGCGACCAGGAAGATCGTCGTCCCGTACCGCTTTCCATAGTCCTCTGTTAGACAAATCTGCGCGACACATACTGGCGTCAGACTAATGGACGGGGCACTCCAGAAGCCGAAGAGTGCGACGAAGCTGATAATAGCCGCTTCATTGTCACCCGCGGTCAACCACAGCCCACACGCCAGCGCAACACAGACCCAGGTCGTGGATATCATCACGTTGAAACGCCCCCATGGATCAGCCAGGAAGCCGATATGACGCGGCCGATGATGGAGGTGGCGTTGAAGACTGATATAATGTTGTAGGACATGGCGCCATGCACGCCGTGCGCCATCGCAAAGGACGGAAGATAGACGGTCACGATGAGCAGACCGACTTCCGCCATGCAGACACCCAGCGATGTCAGAGAGAAGACCGGATCCGCGAGGGCGCGGACGTCGATGTGTACTCGCGCTCTGGGATTTGGGGGAAGCCGTGTCTTCAGTAGGAGGACACTGGCGATGAAGAAGGCCATGCTGACGAAACCTAAAGTTCGCGCCATCCAAGGAAATCCGATTCTATTGCTCAGTCCGGTCAATGGGGAGAAGATAATGCCGCCGATGCCTCCGCCTGTGCAGGCTATCCCCGTTGCGAAGCCACGTCGCTTGTAGAACCAGTGGTTGATGCAGCCGAACCCGGGAGTCAGTAAGCAGGAGCCGGAGAGGCCTCCTAGGACGCTGAACGAGAGGATGAATTGGTAGTACTCTAGACAGGAGTTAGTTGGGAGCTCATGTTGCTAGGATGTCTTGTTTTCTTGCCTGTCGAGATGCTGAATAGCATGAGGGATAATGTCGCCCCAATTGCACCGGGGATGATCGTGACTCGGAGGCCATATTTGTCAAATATCGGGCCTTTAGGGTACTGTTAGAGTGCGTTCATGTTTGTAGAGGGTGTTGTCCCACCAATTTGTACGCCACCAGCGTAGTAGAAGAAGAACCACAGACTGAAGATCCATGATACCGACGCCTTCGAGTATTCTCGGAGCTCGTGCTGTGCCAAACGGGCTTCTAGCAGACCTGTCACATTCATGAGACCATACGTAGGCACCAGGGCGCACCAGGTGCCCAGCACGACGGACCAAGCCTTCCATCCGCCGTCTGGAAAGAAATCAACATCCTCTTCCGGCCAGTCTCCAGACGTCTCGCTTCCTCCATAAGCGGAGCTCTCGATTGCCTGTTTGTCGTCCTGGAGCGTCATATTGGACCGGTGTGGAAGGGAAGCCTAGGCTGGGTGGGGAATCGAGAAGATGAACAACCTCCGGGAAAACAAACAACCTCGTAAGAACAACAGGATTTCTTAATCCATGATCATGACATCGATGGAATGAAGTACCCAGCTTTCTGAGTTTCCGATGAGCAATGTCTCACCCGTCAATGCGTTCTTCGATGGCGGGCCGGAGGAATTCGACATGAACGGTGGGTCCATAGAGAAGGATCGTCCAATATCGCCAGCCCTTGCGTGGTTCCAGGTGCTTTTCCCGGTGGTGCCCTGTTGCACATGCCTGGATCACCTTCATGATCAAAGATGAACATTGTCCTTACTCTTATCGTCGTTGTCCGCGTAAGCCTTCATCTCTTGATTGTCATACACCCCATACCGATCACACTCCCATCCTTATAGGGCATGGATTCGACATATCATGCTATCGTTGCCCGTATCCTTGAGATTCCGGAGGGACTCCTTGTAAATAACGCATCCTAACCTCTGTGCAGAAAATAATTTGTGGAGACGGGCACCCCAGGCAGGATATGCGGGCTGGGGCCAGCATCTGTCCGCAGATATCGATGGCCTGGGCAGCGGAAAGCTTCATACTTGCTCGAGAATCCGCTTGGTCACAGTCACGCAATCTCCGGAACCGATTAAGTGGACAAATTTTAATATCGACTTGGCCAACATGTCATATCATTGGAATGCGGTTCGTAAGCACTGTATACAGACATACCCTCCCTGGATAGTCAGGCGCAGCTCAGAGGCGACACCAACTAGGACAGACAAGCAGGTCGCACAGTCAACGAGTTCCAGTTCAGACCCGCCTATGCGATCACGACAGGGTGAGGCATCAAGATAAGCGGCGAATATTACGTGGAAATATCCCCCCTGCATCAATATCGGGAGACTTTCCTCACACGGCTCGGCCAAAATCAACGGATCCTAGTAAGGGATTGGCCCTACGTTTGAGAATGAGACAACTCGAAATCCTGTCTTTGTCGATTTGTCCATTCTAACTGCATTTGTATCTAGAAAGAATGGAATTCTAAGCAGCATGTAAATCATGTTTAGGCTTCCACCACCAATGGGACTGCATATCCAGGCAGAGAAGGAGGTTTGATCGCCTCCTCCGATTTGTCCTGGCTCTTGCGCTGAACCCAGCTGACAACCGCGGCGATCATCATGTCAGCACCTTCTTTGGTGCTGATGTTGACAGGGGCCAGCCCACTGCCCATCTGGCGGATCTGGATGAACGACGCCACTGCAGTCAACCCGAAGTCATACGGATCGATGACCGGCACCAATGCCCCAGACACCTTGCCACGGAGCATATATCGCGGCAGAGGAAGGGTTCCTGGCAGAGAGGACGACCGAGGCCGACTCCATCCAGAGTCTCAAGTCCCTTGACCATTCCCTCGACGGACCGGAAGCCACCAGTCAGATATGACTTGGTCTTGGTCAACGATGAGACGATCATCTGGGCAAAGTCCATGAAGAACTGATGACGTGTTAGCGACATGCAGCATATTGGCCGCCCACACACAAGGAGAAATGGGTACGAACCGCTTCGCGCTCCTTTGTTGACTCCCTCTTGCCATCGTAATCCATCTTCCAGTTCTCGTACGTGCCGCCAGACAGTTCGACAAAGTCAAACTGGTGCTCCTCCAGCGCACGACACAGCTCTCGAGCCTCCTCTGGTTGGAATCCATTCGGCTGGAACTCCACGCTGTTCACCTTGATGCCGATGACAAAGTCCGGGCGGACTCTCCTCGAGATTTCCTCGCGAATCTCCAAGATCAAGCGCATGCGGTTCGCGAGGCTTCCGCCATACTGATCCGTCCGGTGGTTGGTCGTCTCCGAGAGGAACTGGCTGAGCATATAGCCATGGGCACCATGAAGCTGGATGCCGTCGTAACCTGCCTTGTCCAAGAACTCAGCGGCGTGCGCAAACCCATTGATCACTTCCTTGATATCGGCCTCGGTTGCAGCCCGAGGCTCTCCAAACGTGTTACCCATCACATTTCCGGTCAAGGGCACCGCGCTGGCACTGATGGGATGAGGCTGCACATGAATGGGCGTTTGCCGGCCCGGATGGCTGACCTGGGCCACGATCAGGGACCCTTTTGCGGTGGCTCCGCAGCCAGCTTCTTGAACTGCTCGAATCGCTTGCCTTCAAAAGGCGCATCGCCGGGAATGATAAGGTTTCCCTCCGCCTCGAGTTGCTGCGGGTGGATCATGACATTGCCGGTCAGGAGTAGACCAATCTCGCCCTGGCCCCAACAGTATATGCCTTCACCAACTCATCCGAGGGAATGCCGCGCGCAGAGAGATCTTCCACGGACCATGAAGACATCCGCTCACTCATGGCACCCTTGAGGAAGCGGTTGGGAGCGGTTCTGCCGGAGAATGCAAACTTAAAGGGCTGCCCAAGGGGGAGGCATCCGCGGGTTGTCCGACGCGCGCCATGGTAGATTGACAGGATAGACACGTGTGAGAAAAGTTAAAGGCAGTGAAGAGGGGGAAGAAGCGATTGTAGACGCATTAGAACATCCCCTGGGAGGTTATTGACCTTTACCTGGATTTGTAAGCGGTGGATTTCTCAGCCGGACACATTGCCGTTTTGGGCCAAATGTGATTACATATCCGATTTGCATAGATATACTTAGGGACACCGTGGATATGCTGGATTATGCTGGATATGAAGAGATGCAAGCTATTCTTATGGTACATGAAAACAACCTCCCTGAAACTGCATTGCCATCAGTCAAGAATCGACGCCTTCATCGAGTTGGGCTGGATATATTCCGACGCATTGCGGAAATTGGTGTACCCAGCGAATCTGCACTGCCATGGCAATCTCCACGTCGAGATCCTTAGCAAACTGCCACGCCAGTCGGTATCCCGTTGGAATGCCCGTCCCACTAAGATCACGTCCAAGTCGTCGTCCTGCAAAAGCTGCTCGGCCAAGTGACCATTGTTGATCATGCCCACCGCGGACACCAGCATGCCATCACCCCTACCTTCTTGACGGCAGCGGCGAATGGGGTCTGGAAACCAGGTCCGCCGGTAATCTTCTGGGCGCTGTGTACACACCCGTGCTGATTATCAATCAGATCAATGTGGCCCTGCTCGGCCAGGGCACGCGCGAATTCGACAGTGTCTTCAGCTTCCAGCTTTTCTTCCGGGCGGCTGGTCTCCAGCCAGTCAGTGGCAGACACACGCAGAAAGACGGTCATGTCAGGTCCCACGGCCTCGCGGGTCAACTGTGCAACCTCAAGGGGAGACGGATGCGGTTCTCAAAGCTGCCGCCATACTCATCGGTGCGCTGGTTCGACGAGGGACTTAGAACGAGGAAAGTAGGTATCCATGAGCGTTGTGGATCTCGATGAAGTCGACTCCAACGTCCATTGCCCGCTTCACGGCGGCAACCCGTGCGTTCTTCAGTTCTGGATATCTTCCCGACTCATCTCCTTGGGGACAATATCACCCTCGGCGAAAGGAATAGCACTAGGCGTCTTGACATTGTCGGCCCATCCACCACTGCATTCGTGGCAGTCGCACCAGCCAGGGAGCCACGGTGGAAGCTTTACGCCGGCATGTGCTAGCTGGATACCGATCTTTTGGCCTTGGCTGTGGGCAAACTCAACACCTGTCGAAGCATTGCCTTTTGCGAGTCCTTCCACAGTCCGACGCAGCGGGGTGATCCGACTTCAGACAGTACGGCAGTCGCTTCGATGATCATCATACCGGGGCCCGTTGGGCAATGCTACCGTTAATGAGCAAGTGCCATGGCGTCATTGGCCGTCCTCACAGCGCTGTACTGACACATCGGCGCCTGTCCCAGTCGGTTACTGGAAAGTTTGACCGCGAATAGTGAGAGGTGGAAGAGATAGGGAATGGGCTTCCCGCTCGTCTGAGGGTTGCGTGCCGTGCCAGCTGGGGGTGATTGTGCGGCGTGAAATAGGAGATGCCCTCAAGTGGCCTTGCAGGGGATATCGGGCCAGTTCGTCATGGTAATGGAATGAATGCTTCTGAGTGAATGAACGTAAACTTGAGAGATCGACGGATACAATTGAAGTAACCATGACGAGGCGCTTTTTATAGTCATTCTTGAGTTCCTCCGAAGCAGAAATTTCCATACAAAAGTTGACGATTGACATTATCTAGCGTCGTGGATTTTGTCAGTATATCGAGTGGAAGACCGTCCCATGGTTCGTCTCCATTTTGACTTTTCCATGCAACGTTAAAGTCTCCAAGTTACCAGCCGTCGCATCATTCGCCTGAGCGGATTGATAAGCTGTGGCGCCAGCCAGCTTTTATGTAACAACCACGTAGCACGATATTCCTATGGTGTCGACCTCTCGTCAATCCATACCTGTGTATTTTCCATCGTGATAGACATTGACCCGACTCGGCATTGACTTGGGTGCCAGGCAGTCAGCCTTGTCTGCAGGATCGTGTGGCTGAGCAGGAAGGATGCTCTTCCCGTCTCTGCCAGCTCTCTCTTCCCCAAGATAAATAGATACATCCCATCTAATCCGTAGAGAAGTCTACTCGCGTTTTGCCCAGAAAAAGCTGACTGAGCTCATTCACCAAGACGTCATCATGGACATTCTCCCCCCCTGAACTCTTGACCCACGTGCTACTATTTGTAAAGTCCGCATCCAGTGGACCATGTCAGGACTGACCGATCTAGATACGAGATGACTCCCGACGGGATCTGCTGTCTGCCAGCTTGGTGAACCGGGCATATCGCCACGGAGCAATTCCACTTATCTACGAAGATCTTTTTATCACGTTCAGAGATGGACCCAGTCTTCGCGAGAACGTATCTCAGATCACCCAGAATGGCCTCGGGCGACATTACTTAACGCATGCGCGCAGGTTGGAGCTAATGTGTATCAGAGATTGTCCTTATATGGCCCGACGTGAGGTCATCGACCTCTGAATAAGAAGGATTGTTGCTGTAAATATGACCTATCTGCAAAGCAAGGTCATCTCGGCTCCTTCTTGCAACAATTTCTCACTGCATATTATGTCCCGGGCCTTGAATCGAGGCGGTATGAACCGATGTACCCAGAATACTACCATCACAAAGACTGGGAGCCATTAAATTCGCTGGTTTCGGAACTTCACCATCTACAGGGACTGAACTACTGCGTGGGCAATATGTTTCCAACCAGCCTCTATCGCACCATTCAAAAACACCATCCTCACTGCCGCTTGAACATCTTCCCAACCCAGCTGGCCAGTCTCGACATTCCAGGAGAGTCGTCCCGACAAATCAGCGAAGACGACCACTTCTACGAGGATCCTTTTGGGCCTGATATTCTACGTTCATCAGCACTAAGCACCCTTGCACTCGAATATAGCCTTAGAGTAAGGGAGGACCAGATGGAATATGAACTTTTGACACGCCTTTGGTCTGCTTGGATGGGCCTTTACATCTCCTATCCGCAGCCCGGAACCTGAAACACCTCGTCCTTCAATTGACAGTGAGGAGACAGGGGAAAATTCGGAATCCGACTTCCAGCAATTAAACGACGAATGGCGGCAGCATATAGAAAAGATGAAACCGAAGCCAGCAGCACAGCTTCAGTCCCTCGCCATCAAGGGTGATTTCTTTCACCCTCCCTGGGAGGCCGCCTTGTTGAAAGTCAGCGATGTGCTCGATCTGTCGCATCTTCATTCCTTGGATATCCAGGTGTTTTCAGACCCAAGTGCACTAGAGAAAGCCGCCAACCTGCTGCCAAACTCAAGCGACTCTCCGTCGCAGTCGAGCTGTATCATGCCGGTCATCCGGATCCTACCGGTGACCATCCTGATATGGTGGCTGCGATCCTGGCCTTCAACCCCCTGGAATTCCTCTGTCTTCGAGATATAAGAAGCGTTCTGCCCTTCAGAGTATTATCTCACGACATGGCCCAACTTTGAAAGGCTTGGATAGTCGAAGCCAGCTTCATACCCGCCAGTGGAGTAAACAAACGTACCAGACTCTACCGGACACAAATACCCTCCCTTGACAAGTGGCGATATTGCTTGGTTAGCCGAGAATGCTCCGAATATACAGGAGTTGCGTCTGCCGATCGAGCGCCACCGCGGCCCTGTGGAGCAAGACATGTTTAAAGCCATTGGCAATTTCCCGCATCTGCACAGCCTTATCTTGGATCTAGCCTGTTCATCTCCGGGCACCTTTCGTGGATACAATCAGGGCCGGAAATGATCGACGTGTTCGCCAATGCTGCCGTGGATAAAAGTAGTTCCTCCATCTGGAGGCTGATATTCACCAGCCAGCAGACCAGACGACTGCGCAATCTGCGCTGCGGTGCATTCGATAACCAAATGATTGCCAGTCGGAATTTACCGTGTTTCATGAGGTGTGTCGGTCGTTCCTGGCACGGCGTTCCAAACTCGAAACACTTGAGCCCGATGAGATTGTGGAAGTGGGACGGCGATGGGAGTTGATGAAAGCTGAGCGTGGGGACGATGCCACTACTTCATTAAGACTAGCTCAACAAGCTCAGAACATTGTGGATGCTTTGTGGCCGCAGCGGACGGCGATGGTACTACTACGGATTGGACCGAGCGGTGGCATAGTTTCTTTTAAGAGGGCTTCCATTTATAATGATTCATCAAGATATGTCATATCTGTCTTTGATGTTGTCTTTGCCTTAATACTCATACCCATATCGATATCTACTCCAATATATGACGGCTTCTGACATACATATAGGATAAAGCCACAACGTCTCCACCATAAACTCTCCTTTTTACGAGCTTACTACATAGACGTCTTCCCTTGATACACTCCGGAATACCCCTCTACCTTCTCGCTCATCTGATGAAAGACAAACTGCGCCAGTCGCGCAGAAGGGTAAACCCGCAGGCCCTGCGGATTAAGTACTTGCAAGGGCACCAACCGCACCCTCATATCCACTGTCCATCACGCCAGCACTGATCAAAACACCAGACCGGAATAGTGAGCTGCGCACGAAGATCTGCCCCATGACGTCGAGTGGAACCGACACCGTCCTCATTGAACTCGACGAGGTAGGAGCCCTGGGGCAGGTCGAGGTAGGGGGTTGACGGTGTGTTTTGTCGGCGAGAGAATGGAATCTCTTCGGTTGAGGCCGTTTGGCGGTGTTGGTTATCGAAGTCAATGGTGCCTGGGAAGTCCATTGAATAAGTCGTTTCAGTGTGAGGTCCACTCCGCAGGGTTGGCTTTGTAGGGCTGTGGATTGGACATTGCGGATGATGGATTGGTGTGAGTGACCTGCCGGGCAGGATCATAATGACGAACTACTCGGGGTACTGTTTTGTAGATGTGTTCCCCGGGAGCAGTGGTAACTGAGTGGGTGAATAGAGGAAGTGGTTGAGGAAAGGTGAGGCTGCACATCCCTGCAAGGGGGGACTCCGGCCCGCTTGGGCCGCGAAGCCAACTGGTCGCTGATTTAAGCATGCTCGATGGTTAAAACCGAAAGACAACTTCTATCTATGCCTTGAGCTCTCGTCCATGAGTCTGAGTCGCCTTCCACTGTATGATATACTAATGTCCTTGGATCCTGCTTCTACTAGTTGCACCAGAGGACGAATCCCCATCAATGAGACACCCCTGGCTGTCTAGTCCAAAGCTGGGGTACTTCCACAACGCACCCCACATGGACTGGCTACCAGGATGTTTACTCTTGCAATTCCTATAGTGTTCTGACATCAGTCTACCTGCATTGATGTGCTGGTCTCTGCTCTGCGAGATGCTCTGCTGAAGGACCCCCAAGGAAGGATAGCATGGCGGCTCATCGTCGAGGTTCACGTCTCCTTGTCTGCCTGTCTATATAGGCCTCATGTTGTACATTTGACTGAAGTTATTAGACGACGTGAAGCTAGTCATAGCGGGCCTAGGGTAGGGTCATCCCCGGATTTCCCTTGCCCCACACGAATGACAAGGTACATGTATTCCAGGTCTGTGCCATTGAACCAAGTTCAATTTTGATATTGATAGTTTCATTTATAAAGCCAGGAGCTATCTCATCTCGTGGGTCCTAACTGCGTATTGGCCAAACTTTTCTATCGGCTGGTCACATCCGTTCTATTCAAATTTCTTTTTCCCTTTACACCCCCGTTGAGCCTCTGGAGATGGGTTTGGGAGTCCTAGAAGTCCGAACTCAAGTGGAGTATGTACCAGGAACAGTACTCCTGACTGAGCTCGACGCGCCCCATACCGAGAATGATGGGAAATTCAAGCGAGGATCAGGAAAACACCAGGATATCATTCTCGCACCACAACCATCAACGACCCGAACGATCCACTGAATTGGCCTTACTATAAAAAGTTCACCATAATGAGTATCCTTGTTCTGGGCGCATGCTTGAATGCCGCGACAGTGGGCCCTCTACTCGGTGCCAGCGTTGTGGTACTTTCGGAGGAGTTCAACAGACCGCTGGTCGACATCACCTTACTGACGGGGTACACCACCGTTGTAGCCGGTGTAACTTGTCCCTTCGCCGCAGCCTTGACAAGGAGATATGGGAAAAGACCAGTGCTCGTGTTTTCGTCGCTTGCATGCCTCGTTGGAAGTATCATTGGCTCTACCAGTCAATCGTACAAAACCTTGCTTGCCAGTCGCATTATACAGGGCCTCGGAATTGCGGCGTACGAGTCGCTGCCTTTCACCGTCGTCGGGGATATCTTCTACGTCCACGAGCGAGGGCTCTGGATAAATTTCGTCTCGTTCGCTCTCGGCAGCGTGTCTAACCTTTGCTCTGTCATTACTGGTCCGGTCACCTTTACTCTCGGATGGCACTATCTCTTCCACCTCTTAGTCGCATGTTCTGGGTTTCAAACGCTCCTCCTGTTCTTCTTCGTGCCCGAGACCTCTTATATACGACACCCATATTTCAACCAGCATCTCGCCATGGGATCAACCTATACCGCGGAGGACAGTGGAAAGGAAGCCAAGCATAACGGGGTGGTTGAGCATCTCGAGTCTACTACGTGTGCATCGCGCCCTCAACCTCCGCCTGCCAAAACATTCTGGAATGAGCTGGCCATATGCACTGGCTGCTACAGTGACGAAAGCCTAATCAAACTTGTCTTTGCGTCATTTCTCTGCCTAACTAATATTGCGGCACTCTGGACTGTCGTGGTTACCGGAGTCATCACTTCATTCTATGTCGCTATGTCATATGTTATGGCTCAGCTATTCTCACCACCACCCTACCTCCTCTCCACAGCTCAAATCGGCTACCTCTCTGTCGGCCCATTCCTCGGCGGCATCATCGGTTCCGTCTTCATCGCCATGACGGCCGACGCCCTAGCCGTCTGGATGGCCAAGCGGAACAGAGGCGTCTACGAGCCTGAGTTCCGTCTTCCGCTAGCCTACTCGGCCTCCTCTGTACAGCCGGACTCTTCGGATTTGGCGGTGTATCCAACGCAAAGGGAAGCATCTACCTAATCGTGTTCATGGGGGACTCGCACAGTGTGGTATTTCATGCGCCCTGGGACCGTACTCTTCGTACGCGCTCGACGCGTTCCGCGGTATGAGCAATGAGATATTCGTGGCAAATGTGATGTTTAAGAACTTCTTGTTCTTTGGGTATGCTATTTTATCAACGACTGGGTTGCCTCGGCTGGAGCGGGTGGGCCGTTCTATATCTTTGGTGGGATTAGTGCTGCGTTGATTTTGATGACTGTGGTTGCTTATATGTTTGGGAAGTGGTATAGGCTTTGTGGGATCGGTATAATATTATGGAGAAGTTGGATATTCGGACTCATTCGGAGATATGAATTTGGAGTCCGTCGATGGTAGCGGTCTGGGAGTGGCAAAGGGGTTCGTTTTTTGGTTGATATGACAGTCTCGTAGGATGTTGAAGTTACAGTCCAAATTCTCTATGATTTTGAAATCATCAAAATGCCTCTTACCCTCCCTGGAGCTCGTAAGGTCAGTTGTGGCTTACCCATAGACGGTTGCGCCATTCCTCCACATGGAGCATCCCAGGTGGGGTGGATTCTTACACCCACATAGAAGGGTTCGCCGGAGATTGGGTGAATCCCTCCACATAGGCAATCGGTATTGGCCTGTTACCACTCAGGTTCATTGACAGTGTATGTCACGACCGTGGTATTGTGTGGAAGCTGGTCAGGTCAAGTGATCGCCACACTTGGTTGGTCCCGGTTGATGTTGACTGGTTTCGCCCACATGTGTTGATCAACCATTTATATACTGAAGACCAATCAATATCCTGCCCAAAAGCTTCCACTACAACCACTATCGAAAATCGTGTGTTACTCCAAATTCTCTACAAATATGAAGGTAAGCCAGATAATCTATCGATGCCCATAAAAGCAGTGCCCTAAAGCAAGACCCAGGTCATAATCGTAGGCGCAGGTCCTTGCGGCCTCCTTCTTTCTACTTTACTCTCCAAGCAAGACATCCATGTTCAACTGTTAGAAGCATCCGACAAGCTCGATGAACAGCCCCGAGCTTGCCACTATAGTGCACCAGCCAAGTACGAGACTGTCCCGCGCTGGCGTCCTCGACAGGATTGAGGAAGAAGGGTTCTACCCAACAGACGTCTCCTGGAGAAAGAAGGATGGGACGCGAATTGTTGGAGTGAGCAATCAGTTTGGACCAGATGAGAGATGTACCAGATTGTCTGCCTCGAATTGGGACGCGTCATTCGGATCCTTCACGATGAAGCGACGAAATCGGAGAAGACTGAGGTTCTTATGACCACAAGGTCATTGGGATTGAGCAGATGCCTTCTGTGGGCAGAGTCAAAGTTCAGGTACCCTCTGGAGAAATCCAGGTCTTTGAGGCAGACTATGTCATTGGATGTGATGGGGGAAACAGCCAGATTCGGCGCTCTTTGTTCGGTGACTTTGAGTTTCAGGCAAGACGTGGGCTCAGCAAATTATTGCAACTAACGTGCGTATTACCATTTCTCGTTGCATATCAGCTTACAACATATGCACCCCAATATTGACAGACGCTAGGTATACTATGACTTTGGAAAGAAGTTCGGATACGACGATTCCAACTTCATCATCGACCCCAATAACTGGTATATGGCAGCAAAGATCTCGAAGGACAACCTGTGGCGAGTGACTTACGGTGATATTGCCGGGCTGACAAAAGAGCAATATGCGGAACGTGCTACTATGCGGTACAACCAGATGCTTCCTGAGCAGGTTGATCCATCAGAGTTCCGGTAACAAATGTCGGTCCATACAAGATGCACCAGCGACTGGCTGAAAGTATGCGAGTCGGAAGGTTCCTCCTTGTTGGTGATGCTGCACATCTTTGCAACCCGTTGTGAGTTATCCATCATTTTCTTGTACATCCGTATGCATACAGAGAGCACAGGACCTGACTAAGTTATAGTGGTGGTTTTGGGTTGACTGGCGGAATTGCCGATGCTGGAGCACTTTATGATGCTTTGGTTGGCATTCATACAGGTGTAGCCGACGAGAGTATCTTGACAAATATAATGAAATCAGAAGGGAGAAGTATCAAACTATCGTCGACCCAATGTCTACTTCCCATTTCGAGCGTCTATGGGTAAAAGATCTGACACTACAATTGCTGAAGACCAGTTCTTGGCTCTCGCCGGAAAGATGGCGAAAGATGAGGATTTGGCGAGACAGATGCGACAGGTAAGAGGAATCTACCTTCCCAAGAACTCTGATCCCTCAAATACTAACATAAATGCCAGGGAGCAATGTCTTTGAGGTGTGATTTGACTGAGTTTTATCGTCCGGGGAAGAAGGATTGAGGACACTCTCCCCTAGATGACTATTCTAAATGCTACATTGAGTAGATAAATTCATTTCACGATAGTCTATAAATCTACCGACTAAGATTATCTCTATCATACCAGGAAGTTTTATACACTTAGATATATGTGTTTCGGAATGGAAGGACAGTGGTTTCCACGGAGCTAAAAACATCCTACTAATGAAATTCACATAACATTCAACTATCTTAGGCTCGTGGGCACTGTACTGCTAAAACTATCTTAGTCTGACCAGAGACACCGCTAGCTGCGGCTCGGAATTGCCTATATTGCTCTGGCCAGACTCCCTGCTTCCCGGGCGACAAGATTCCATTTGGATCAGTAGCATCCTGTGGCCATATCAGAATGTCACTCGAGATGAAAGATTTTGTGATAAACTAACCTTGATCTTTTCAACAAACCTGGTATAAGCATGGCCATTAAAGTCGTTCAGACTGGCAATCATGTCTAAAGCATAGTTAGCAACGACGACAGCCCATCCGAGACTTCCAACGAATAGCATCACGTACCCATATGCTGAACATGTCCGCGATACATCCCATATCCGCGCTTCTTCGACTCCTCATGAAGAGCCATCCACAGCCCATGCATTGCTTCTCGCTCTGAGCGGTCCTGCTGATTGAAGCTGTACATGCCGGTAAGAATAACATGTCGTTCATGCATAAAGAAGTCGGTCATCAGCTCCAAGCCTGCAGCTTCGTATATCGGCTTTGCGACACGCAGCCACTCAAGAACTCGCTTCCCGACGACGGATAACAGGCGCATAATCGCCGTGCGCTGGCTTGCCGACTCCGTCTTCTTTCATCGGCCAGCTCATCAGCGGAAGACTGAACAGGCTGGGAACGCCGGCCAATACGCTTCCGTGTTCGGACGGGATGGATTTGGCGTCGAGAAGGTCACCATTCGCCCCGACGAAGAGGTTTCCGGTCAGCGTACCAGTGGGGGCTTTCTTCTCCAAGATTTCTTTGATCTCGTCAAAGTGGGCCTGTATGATTCTTTTGGGTCCGTATAATCCAAAACGTGCCGTCCAGTAACCCAGCTCAAATTGCTGTTGAAGTTCCTTGACTCGCCAATCTGGGATGTGGCCCTCTCCTTTCCAAAGTCACGACGCTTCCCCCGAATGCATAGTGCCTCCACCGCATTGATCATCCAGACGTTGTTGGGTAGGACGCCGTCCCTACGCATCACGCCAAATGTGTCGACCATGGTTTCGACGTCCTCGAACTCGGGCATACTAAACTGACAAGACATGAAGGCAGGAGGTTGGGGCATCAGCCACATACTGAGCTTCGTCACGATACCAGATTGCTCTGCAAAAACAGACCCTCGACGGGCCCGAAGGTGAATTTCGAGATGAACGCTGAGGGCGAATTCGATATTCCAAATTGTCCAGTGCGGACCAAGTCGCCGTCCGCAAGCATGACTTCAAGACCGGCTGTACATTGATGGTGATTTGAATGGGCTCCAAATCCGGTACCACGATCTAGCGTCTAACATGTCCTTGAGCGATGCCTCGTCGTGACAGGAATTGGGGTACTTACATTTCCAACAACGCTGCCCCAGCCGAGTGACGGCGTACTGGGCCATACTTTCTTTTTGTGCTCAACACAGTAGTTGTACAGGTCTGTCCACGTGACTCCGGGCTCGACAACGGCGTAATGCAGTTCATCGTTTACCTCGAGGATCTTGTTTCATGCGATGAAGGTCCAGCGCGATTGACCCGTTCAACACGGGTGCAGGGCCTCCATAGCTAGAATCATGAATGTAAGCGCTCATTCGGTGCAAAAAAGCCAGGAACATACCCAAGGTTTTTCCCTCTAGAGAACGTCCACAAAGGAAGGCGGTACTTATTGGCGATTTGGAGTACCTTGCGGAGCTCATCCACTGAGATAGGACTAGGTCTAACGTCAGAAAGCTTCACTCATTTGGGTGTACACTCAGGTAAATCATGATGGAGCATGGACATACGTGACTGCTGCGCTGGGAACCTTCCGTTTGGATTCATCCTCCTCGAAAATCTCATAGGGATCAACATAGTGTGCCAATGCCTCTCCAATGAAGACTGAGCTCTGGCCAATTGCGACAATAAGCTCTTTGATCGCGTGATTGAAGTCATCTTTTGTTACGCCAGGGGGGAGGACTGTCTTCAATGGTGTTTTTGGTGGTGCGAAAGTTTGTTGATGCGCCGCCTCAGATTCACGGTCAACATAGGTGTTTTTAGGTAGAGAGGATGTCATGTTGATAGCGTATTGGAATGACTTGTTTCGGTAAACAATGCCATTTAGGATTCTGAACTGGTTTTTGTTCTTGTGAACGGGCTATATTTGAAGTTTATGTGGGGGTATCTCCTGGTGGATCCAGGGGTTCCGAGAGGGATTCCATACATCCACACGACGTGAGTTCTATTCGATAATACCAGATAGATCATTAGAGACTAACAGATACTTAATCAGAGTTTATCCAGCCTGAATCTGTTTCTGCAGGGCAGCATTCGAGGATTCAACATGATGCGTGACCCCCTGAATCGCCCGAAGACGTGGGGTGTGGACTCCATGTGGGGGGCAGGCAAAATTGACGTTGTGCTACAGGCAGGCGACAGCTTTCAAACAATTATTGATGGAATTCATTGTTTCATTGCGGTCTATCGTGTTTTGAACCTGCGCAAATTCATGAACAATAGTTCTAGCGTCGGCTGGGATCTGGTTACCCCCGAAAACATACATATGTATGGAACTTCCCTGGGGACCTCTACATAGTCTCCGCACCTCTGTTGATTTACTTGATGCTCTGTTAGCTGGTGCTGAGAGAAGATAATGTTGGACGTTGTGATCAATGTATGGTGCTGTATATCAGACTGACTGCATGTGGCAAGAACTATGTCAGAAGACGATGATATCCCAGCACGACAAGCCTTGCCATATAAGAATGAACTCAACAATAGCAATGTCAAAAGGGGTCAGCTTGGCTCAGATGAAGTGGATGATTATTCACGACTTATGCCTCCGTCCTGAGCAGACACTCGCTCCTTTCCCGAACCTCAATCTGGACATCGGCACATCCATCCCCACGAGCCAAAATCCCAGTAACAATATCTGTCTCCTCCCCACCCTTCACTTCCACGATCTTATATTTCAACCCTGTCTGCAGATCCCTTAATCCGATAGTCGTAGACACGACCGGAGCCGCACAAGCCCTCAGCACAAAGTCGATCCCATCTCCCCCAGGATGGCACCGAGCAACCATAACATCGGGGAATGGCACATCAGTCAGCTTAGGTGCCGCCATCACACGTTCATCGATGTCGCAGTTGACCAGATTATGCCACTCACCGCGGCGGATAAGGGTTGCTTTGACGGTTCCAGAGGTTGCGAGCACAGAGAGCCCTTTGTTCCGTAGAGCGCCTGATCCCCAAGGTACAGGCTCAAGGGGGTTGGTTTCTCGGTTGAGACGGTTGAGGAGGTCGTTTTGGATCTCTTTCTGCCCGAGCTCGCCGGCAAGACAAGCAGTTGATGCGTAGCCGAGTCCAGGGCCTTTCTTGTAGTTTCCTGGGTCGATTTGGTCGGCACCCACTTCGGTAGAGTTAGCGAGCTGAATTGAGACTACGTTCCGTTGTTTCTTAGGTGAATAGCTGGGGGGATTACCTAGGTTAATCAAGGACCATTTTCCCTTCTCGTCTTTCTTTAGGTGGTTCTCTTTCGAGGCTAGGAAGACCCGACGAGCTAAATTGGGCGCAGATGAAGCTGCAATCAGAGCCGAGCCTAGATCACTCAACACCCCAGCAAGGTTTGGAATGCAGTAGCCAGCTTTTTTCTGGTTAGCCACGGACGTGGAGAGGAGAACGAGAATTACGATCCAGAGGTCAACTTACTAATTGCAGAACGGATTGGCACCACCCGTCCATCAGGACCGACAAAGTCCTCCTCAAAGGCACGACGGAAACGGCCGCTGATAAGTGGCTTGACAAAACCGGTTTTCTTGATTGACTCGTATGCTGTAGCACCTTCTGCGCCCTGCATGTTGCAGATAGGGTAGATCCAGTTCGGCTATCCGTTGCGACTTAGCATTATCTAGCATGCAGACACCGGGAGTCAAACATACCTCGCTGGGAATAGTGTGTAGGAACAAGAGTTCCAGTTACTCATGAGTGCTTCGAAGATAGTCCGTGTGCTATGACGGTAGCTTGCCGATTCTGTGATCTGAAAGTTCAAAGAGCCATCTGCTTCGTATCGGGTGTCCCCCGTCAGCTTCTGATACAGAGACAGGCAGAGCAGGATGTATCCGGTGACCATGATATTGTCTCTCTTGACAGGGTCCCAGTCCTATCAATTGTTAGCAATCGAACCAACCTGCTATAATTGATATATGTACCAAAGTAAACTTTCCCCACAACGACTCCCACTTCCAATAACTCATAACATCAGTCGTTAGCGACTTCTCGATCGCTCGCTCATGGGCAGTCTTGATATAGCCCTGAAAGCTAGGCATATAATACTTATGCACAAATGACGTGGTCCACTGCATGCTATACAGCTGGTAGCGCAGAGCAGCAGTCTGGAACTGGTCGATTCTGTCGTAATTGCTCCAGTCACCGAACTCTTGGAACAACAAGTCCAGAACAAATTGGAACTGACGCATCTGCTCCTCGGAGAGCTCTCGCTTCTCATCGGCATTCTGCTCGTTGTTATCCTGGTTTTCCAGCGTTGCTTTCTCCTTCTCGAGGAAGGCATTGATCCGTTCGCCTCGCTGTAGAAGCTCGGCTCGTTCTTTCTGGCTCGCCAGTGATCCCCATATCACCAGTCCAGCGATACTAGTAACAGCGATGGGGGCAGACAGCTCCCATATGCTATTCCCTGTGAGAAGGATAGCAAATAACCCCGGGAGGACCCAGTTGGCAATGACAAATGCCAGTCCACCGGCTCCGAACCAGGCAAATAACGAGAGTGGTAGAAATGCGAGGGAAACTACCAGTCCAATCACTCCAGTTATACCTCCGACGGCTAGAAAGCCTGCTCCAGGGAAGATGCAAGCCACTCCAGCCACTCGTAACTGGGGGTTGGTGAAGTTGTAGAAGATGCTGAGACCGGTGATAGCTAGAACCGCGTATTGGATCTGGGTTCGACGCTGGTACTGGGCACTGACTCTGTGTGAGCCGGCATATTTCGGAATCAGAAATGGATCAGATGCGTCGGAGCCTGTGAAGATGTGTACTGTAAGTACAAGGCCAAGTATATAGGCTTTCTCAGCCAAGCAGTGTACACTTACTGGTCTGATCCGTCTTGGAACCGTTCGAATGAATGTTGCCGTTAGAATGAGTATCCATTTTGGATGTATGAAGTGACTTTTCTACAGTTCAATTATCAGAGCATTCCCAGATTTATCAAAGCTGGGCTCCCGGGGTTGTCGGTTATTCCCCGCATCCAGGTTTCTTTTCTGACTCGCACTGCGTCAGCTTCCCTGACGCACTCACTGGTTTTGGATGAGATATTCCTCCCAAGAGATGCAAACCCCTCCTTCCCCGCATTTTGTATCGGGGCTACATGGATGGCGACGGTATACGCTGGGTGTACATGATATCCGTGCTATATTGTGGGACAGGTCCAAGTCAACCATGTTGTCCGACTCTCGTCCTAACCCAAGATATGGCGGCTTGTTGCGCATTGGCAGCCTTTATCATATACAACCTGGTCAGGGTTCACGATTCATTCTTGAAGCTCAACGACAATCACCCAGGAAACAAGAACAATTCGACCGCTTTAGAACGATCTGCACAGAGGATACTAGCCCCTCTTTGAGGCACTGTCGCATCACCCTTGGCGGTTTGACCTGCGCCAGCTGCGTGAAAGCCGTTCGCGATGCCTGTCAATCTGTACCAGACGTGTCGGATGTCACAGTCTCGTTGCACTCATTAAGCTTGCGAGCTACATATCAGTCATCATCTAATTCCATTCCGTCACTTCTGGTAGCTGCTATAGAGAAAGCAGGCTACCAAGCTATCTCAATTCTACCTGAAGATGACTTCAAGTCACAATGGACTACTAGCACGCAGTCAAGAGACAAGGACATGTCTTACTGGAAACGATCGTTCCACGCCTCAGTCACAGCTAGCGGCATCGTAGCTGCCATCGAGGCTGGAGAGCGCGTTTCACTGTCCAGTTACGCGAGCATATATCCCTATGTCATGACAACGAAACTGTGCATCGGAATAGTGGCTCTGGTTTTGCTTACAGGGCCAATACACCGAGAGGCTTGGGGAGCAATTGCCAATATGAAGCCAAATGCACCATTGATATCCTCCTGCGGTCTGATTTTGAGTTTCATACTGGCTGTGCAGCCTATTATAGACGGCTCTCATAGTGGCTGGCTCTCCCTGGACTCTACGTTCGGGCCGTTTTCTCTTGCGTCTGTGTGCCTGCTCATGACCGTCATAATTGGCGGTCGGCTGCTCAAAAGCCTCGTCGCGCAGCGAAGCTCTCAACTACCGAGTACGCTGGCGTCAGCTATGCCATCTACGGTCCATCTACTTGGCAGACACAAATCCGCCTCCTTGATCGAAACTCTACCAATCGAGATGCTGCAGCCTGGGAATCACGTTGTTGTCAGAGCCAACGAGCAGTTTCCCGCCGATGGAAAGGTCGTGCACGGCACCAGCTGGGTTCTAGAGACGATTATCAGAGGCGAGATGAACCCCCGGCCTGTGGGTCCCGGAGACAATGTTTATACCGGCTGCACTAATACCTCCGGTGAGGTTGTTATAGGGGTATGTCGGGTTGGGAGGGAGAGCTGGCTGGGCCAGACACTGCGAGCACTTTCGCAGGAGGATCAATCAAAGTTGCCACTGGAGGTGTTTTCAGATCTAGTCCTTAACATCTTCAGTGCTGGAGTCTTGGCCCTTGCGCTCGTCACGGGCCTGTTCCACTTTTCTACCGCTGTGCCATACATGATTATACTTCGGCGAGTGGTGACAGTATTCCTGTGTGCTTGTCCTTGTGGTTTGGGGCTGAGTGTACCGACTTGCGTAATGGCTGCCATATGTGAGTTTCTCTGAGCATCTCCAATACGATATGGATGACACGCAGCTGACCTATCAATCTAGCGAATGCGTTCCAGTCTGGTATTCTTCTTCGGCCAGGACCTCACATGGAGCTTTTGGCCAAATCGAGAATTGTGATATTCGACAAGACAGGAACTCTGACTCTAGGCAAGCTGCAAGTCCACGATATCTACCTCGAGCCCATGTGGAGTCGTCCAGATCGTCGAATATTGTTATGGAAGTTAGTTGAACTCCTCGCGCAGACCTCCCAGCACCCAGCATCCAACATTCTAGCAAGGGAATCACTGAAACAACTGTCCGCAGCGAAGACGGATGCTCGAACCTGCACATACACCCTCCTCTCGCACGAAGAGCACCCCGGCCTGGGCCTAACAGGAACCATCATCACCGACTCTACAACCTTCCATCTGGTCATCGGGAACCACCGACTCCACCAGCGCAAATCAATCTACATCGAGCCCGGGTCTCCCAACAAAAACACAACTACCACGGTCTACATCTCCATCAACGGCCACCTCGCAGGGACAGTAGACCTATCCGATACCATCGCACCCGACGCACCGAGTCTGATCCACACCCTCCACAACCGACAATTCACCACCTTCCTCCTAACCGGCGATACAGCCCCCAGCGCCAACGCCGTCGCGAGAACACTCGGAATCCCAGCGGAAAATGTACACGCCTCGCTTCTTCCCAGCGACAAATCCGAGCTTGTCAAGAGGTTACAGCGAGAGTACGGCCCAGCGATCATGGTGGGGGATGGTCTAAACGACGGTCCAGCTCTGTTGGCCGCATCGTGTAGTATTGCCGTGTCGCATGGTTCAATGCCAGCGTCTAAGACTGCGACTAAGGCTGCTGGGAACAGCACCTGTCCTGAAGCGGATGCGCAGTTGGTACCATTATCTTCCCAATCCGATGGGTCTGTCGGTCTACATCGTATCGTTTATCTACTCGATCTAGCACGTGCTACCTGCACGCGGATGCGGAGGGCGTTGTACTGGTCAATGGGGTATAATGTCGTTGCGTTGGTATTGGCATCGGGGATGGTCGGGGGAGTGGCTTCTTGGTTGGATCTGAGTCCGTGAGTACCACCTCTCTGCGCTGCAGGACGTTATTTGATGAGTTGAGGCTAACGATCTATGAGCAGACTTGCTGCCAGCATGGCCATGTCTATTAGTAGCGTTCTTAACCTGACGTACTGTCTTCGCTTGGCGAGGTGGTCACTTGCTGCTGGGGATTTGGGGAAGCGAAATCCATAGCAACGATGCAGGATCTGAGTGGCAAATTAGTCTGAGCTCACTGCATAGGATAAGATTGGTTCAGGTAGGATGTATGCAAGGGACGTTTCAGGTGGTTGTTCTTATGCAGGGTGACGATTTCCATTCCAGAGACTGGATCATGGTAGATGGAAATGAAGGAACATGGAGATAACCTTAGAAACATTATGTATGCCACTGTCATATCTGTTTTTTTGTGCAATATCATAAATGGCTATCGTCGCTTTATAAGGGCACCCAGGGCTTACTCAGTAAGGATTCACTCACAGGTGATTTTCAGCACCTAAGCTAAGATACTACGCTGCAATACTATTTCAAACCAAAATATTGACAGAGATGAATCTAGTGAATCTAGCTAGCAGATGGATTTGGTCTTGCTCCGTGTTCGGTTGCTAATACTATCTGCCACAAGTTGCCTTGTTAGAATCTTCGTAATTCTCTATTTCTTCGCCTTAGATTCTGCGATATACTCGTGCGTGTCCTTAGTATGAGCTTGTTCCATGCTCAATGATTCAGGTCGACTCTTATCAGTGGGAACACCAACCCTCGAAGTGGCATGACGAGCCTCTGCATCTTTCAGAACTTTGAATATACGTTCATACTTGTCCCGCTGTTCCTTTCTACAGCGTATCGACCGGTCAGCAAGCTCCACGGGGCTCAGATCCCGAAACTGCCTGCTCCCCGTTCGCGCCGTAGGATCAGCGCCCGCGTCCAGCAAGATCTGGACGACCTCCTCCATGGCAAACCGGATAGCCGCGTGCAAAGGCGTACCCCAGTTCGGACAGGTAGTGTTCGGATCAAGACCCTTCGCAAGCAGGAATCTGGTCTTATACTCCGGATTCGACATGCTCCACACAATCGCGGTAAAGAAAAGACTGGCGTCGAATGTGGCCCCGTATTCAACCAACAGGTCGAATAGCGCCCCGTCATCTTCATGAGCCAGGCGCACGGCGCGAGCGATCGGTACTCTGAGGAGGGGAGTCCTAGCACGGGACGGTTTGTTCTGCGAGCCGCGACGGTTGGGATTGACCCCTCGCTCGAGGAGCTCTCGCGCACAGGGGGCGTCCAGATAGCTGTCGTGCATATTGTTACGTTTGCCAAACATCGATGTCGGTCTTGGATTTTGGGTGGAGGACGTACCAGAGAAGAGGCACACCGTTGTCGGTGACGCATTGTCTAGGTCTGAGGCCACGAGCGAAGTAGAGCCGAATCATGCGGGGATCCTGGTAGCCGTCCTTCCCTGGGAGCGAGCTGATCGCAGAGGGCGTCATGGGAATGCCAGCGTCAAAGAGGGCAGTCACGATGTCCAGGCGTGCCTCATGGGTTGCAAGACGAAGGCCACTGTCTAGAGTTTTGGCAGAGAGTCGCCCGCGGGCGAGGGCGGCCTGGACGTTCGGCAGGTCGCCATCACTGCACGCAGCCTGAAATGCGGAGATCTCAGCGTTATCGGCGGTGCCAGTGGTGTCAGCGCGTTTTGGTGGCATGGCATCAGCGAGTTCCAAGCGGGTGGGATGGAAAGGTTCGATGGAGGGAGGCAGTATGTGCGGCGAATATGGGACAGATTTCCCCACGTGTCATCCTCATACCCTACTTTGCCCGGTAGGCATAGATGCACGATAGTACCAGCAGGCTGACATCCAGACTGATCGGGTTGAGCCGCAGAAACGCTTTTAGGCCAGACAGTCACGCTAAGGAACGCCTCTGGCAGCCGGACGTCTACCACCACTCGCCTGATTTGCCGTTCCATGATCTGGTTGGTATTATTTGACCGCCACCTATGTATACCTGAGGTTAGCATGTTACCGAAACGTAGAGCAGAGAGCAGTCAGTTAACACGTCCTCATGTGCCAGTAAGGGGCGCCCAAACTGGCATCTCATGGACAGGAGATATTTCCATAAACCAAGGCAATTGTGGTCGATTTACGCCGTGTGCAGTGAGTTGGTATGTATGTATGTATATATATTCACAATAAGAATCGTAAAGCGTTAATAATTACATCAGGTACCGATCAAGTCTATCGATCGCATGGACGAGACGAGACAAGATAAAACAGGAGAAATAGAAAAGCAGGTGCAAAGTGATGCAAGACAGATCTAGTGATCAGTCGGGGGGCGATAGTTGCCTCCAAAGACACTATTCACCATTAGACTCTGTCACAATCTGCAGTAAGGAACAAGGAGAAGGTAAACATACCGAGCATAGAGGAAGCCCATGAGACCCGACTGACCCTCGCTGGACCGACGCTTGGCCCAGCCGTTGTCAACGTCGTAGCTCTTCACATCTTGGAGACCGGCGAAGAGGCCACGGCCGGCGGTAGCGTGCTGTTCATTCATTAGCTTCCCTTTTTTATCACGACATGAGAGAAGTAAAACATACCCGACGCTGGTGATCGGACTCGCGAACCCAAAGGTCAGCGCCATAGTTGTTCTGGATACGGTCGGCCTTGGTGGACATATTGATTGGTAGAGGTAGAAGTATGAGAAGAGAGCTAGAGGAAGAGAGGTAGCGTGTTTGTAGCAAAGTAAGCTCAGGGAATTGATTTGATCTGATGATGATGGAGAGATCTCATGTTCGTCGCAGCCCTCTTATATACTTCAACAACTCCTCTAGTATAACAGAGATTTCCAACTCAGTCAGACCACAAGGTTTCGGTCGGCCCGGATTCGGCCGCATCGGCCCATCGCATCTACGGCTACGTTCTACGTGGTTGAGAGGAAAGGTTTGGTTGTCCCATGGACGGTTGCATGGTGTTGTATGGCCTGATGGGTGGCTGAAGGGCGGTGACATAATCGATCCTTGGGTCGTGGACGGATTTCTCCGAGAACACCGCCACTGAGATTCCCCAAATCTCTGCCAGCTTCGAAGCTTATGAACTAGGTTAAAGAGTTTGAGAGAGCGGCTGTGCGGGAGGTGGTATTGCCGTGGGTGCGACTTGGTGAGCACGTGGGTGGGAGTTTGTGTGGTTGAGATGAGGTCGAGATGTCGGTCGAGAGGTGAGATCGCATGACATCATCTATCTCGGAACCGAAGTCATGACGGTCAGATGATGGAGGAAGGGTTTTCTCTTGAGGATTCTTCCGGGATTTTCCAGTGCCGGTTCGTGTGTTCCTGGTGATTGAGGCTTAATTGACTGCTGAATCGGTCCGTTTCTCTATCGGCAGGGTATGGTGCGATGTAGGTACACCGGCTTTGACTCCGGTCGGGTGACCTCACACTCATAAAGAGGAGAGATGGTACAGTTAACAGTCAGGGTAGATGGGTCCTGTTCTGACTGTCATTATTGGCTTACAGACTGGGTTTCTCCAAGAATGCGGGGCATCAAAGGGTTCATCTGATTGATGTTGGACGAAGACTTCCCCTGTCCTACATGAAACCTGCTGTTTGGAATCAGGAATTGGTGGTCTTTGTTCATCATCTGGGGGTTGGCATGTGCTAGCCATAATTTACTTGTCACTGCTCCGAGATTTGTCTTTATATACTCCATATAGGACATCCCTGGTATGCAGGCAGGCAGGCAGGGAACCCCGGACAAGTCCTGATATGGGCTTTGTACACCATACTACCGTACTTGATGGATAGATGATAAGGATTGATCTATTCCAAGAGATCCTGTTCCCTTGCATTCTTGTGTGAAGATGTCACCAGGATTCCCTGGTGACCTGTCTCAACGTTACCTGGTCCCAATATATATTCTGCACGGAGAATGCTGCACATATACAGTACATAAGGTGTCACAAACATGAGACAAAGCCTGTGCAGTGCATGTAATAATTGATTACCAAAGTATCCCACACCATTGTCTTTCAGTCTCCGGAGCATCCCCTCGAGTCCCCTCTCTCACCCTGTCCTCAGGTCGATTCGAAATAAGATTGACCAAAGTTGACCAGTTCCCAACCCAAAGCGATGCCAAGCCGATCCGAGCCTGTCCCGCAGTGGAGGAACACGCGATCAGCATCGACGAGTCCAGACTCACCATCTTCCTCTTGCCTGCTGTCCAGAGCAGATCCTCATCAGAGCCTCCTAAAAACACGCATCCGAGTTTTCCACCGCTACGTGGGCGGCCGTTTCGCTGCACGATGATGGGTCGCGACGTGGCGACGGACGGAGGGTCTGCATCCTTCGTGTTCCTACTGGGGCCGATGGGGGCTCAGCCAGCCTGGACAACACAACCCCCGACAGACCACAACAACCCACAACACACAAGTGGGTGATGGATGGATCGGCAGTGTGAAATGAGGGAAGTGGGTGGCGTCGATCGACGGGGAGTGACCGGAAAGGGAGGATGAGACGGGTTACCTTTACGGCGTAGTGTTGGTATTATTATGGATCCTGTTTTTAGGAACCTTGTGGTGATGGCAGTTCGGCTGGAGGGGGACCGAGGAATTCTATTTCTGATGGGCTCCGTATGTGTGCAAGCTGGGAGGAAATAACGAGAGAAAAGAATCAGAGACACCAAGAGACGCCCAGGAAAATACGACCGAACCCCCTGAAATGGAGACTCGATTGGGTGCGTGGGTGGGGGGCCGGAAATGAAGGCCTGCGGGAGCACCAATAATGGCCGCCATCACCGGGCGAGGATGATTACAGCGAGGTTAGCCCCAAGGCTAAAACACGGTGTCTGAGAGCTGCCTGTGAGGAGGAAGACAGGAAGATTTCTTTACGAGTGTACTTCGTCCTGCAGACGGGCTGTGGTGAAGCAGGACAAGACTGTCCGGTTCTCGTTAATAATACATACTCCCCAGGCACTCCCTCTGGTCCACCAGCATCCGGTGGAATGGTCGGCTGTCAGACACCCAGGGGTTCGCTGGGGAGTTCTTCATCGTGCTGAGTTAATTAAATTTCATCAACGGATGGGGATCCGGACGAGGTTAGAGTTTTGCGGAGGGAGTCTCTCTCATGGCCTCAGGGGGATCACGGGACCGGCCATGCCCTAGTTTCTCATCTGGTCCGTCCTCCGTACGCCGTACCCCTGAACAACTCTTCAGCAGTTGACAATGTCCAGACAGAAGAGAAGACACAAGACACCA
The DNA here is from genome assembly GCA_039763685.1 of Aspergillus micronesiensis. Taxonomy (NCBI): domain Eukaryota; kingdom Fungi; phylum Ascomycota; class Eurotiomycetes; order Eurotiales; family Aspergillaceae; genus Aspergillus; species Aspergillus micronesiensis. The sequence goes on along the minus strand of JASHHO010000068.1, from coordinate 371,616 downwards.
CAGGAGAAGACACTCGTAGACCCCGTAGACAGTCCAGACCGGCCACGATGCCCCCCACTCCACGAACAAGCCCTTGGCGCACCAATGAGCCCCGGCGGGTACCTGACCTGACCGACGGGCCAATCCATGGGAGATGAAGCGGTTGGACTATACTTAGTTCTTGTTTAGTTGGACCGCTAAAAACCACTAGTCGCCCAATGCCCCTTTTTCATAAGACGCTCGACCACGCTCGCTCCTGATTTTCCCTCCATTTCCCTCCCTCGTCTCCCCCCGTCACAGACAAAAAGACGCTGCTGCGCTCTTGTCCTCCCTTCCCTTCCTTTCGGACTCCTGCTCTTCCTTCTGTACTGACCACCGCTTCACTCGTTCAGCGGGCATTCATTGTTTGTTTTCTCTCCCCACCACCATGAAGGCTGCCTTCCTTGCCACGGCGGCTGCCGCCATCACTGGCACCGCCATGGCCGACGTCGCCCATATGCGTCGCGGCCACGACTCCTTCCACGGCCGTCGGGGCTTCCACCCCCAGGCGCCCGCGGAGGAGACCTGCGGCTGCACCACCGAGGTCATCACCTTCTACGGCGAGCCCACGCTGGTGCCCATCGCCACGCCCAGCCCTGAGCCCACCACCACCAGCACCTCCGAGGTCGTCACCACCCTGCACTCGACCAGCTACAGCACCGTCACCGTCACCGCGTCGCCCGAGACCCCCGAGGTGACCCTCCCCACCCGGGCGTCACCAGCTTCTCCTCCACCGGTGTCTACACCATCCCCGCCACCACCCTGACCGTCACCGACACCACCACTGTCTGCGGCGCGGCCACCACCGATCTCCCCGAGGGCACTGCCACCTACGGCGGCGTCACCACCGTCGTCGAGACCGCCACGACCGTGACCTGCCCCTACGCCACCGTCAAGCCCTCCGGCAGCACCGTGACCAGCGTCATCGAGACCACCACCTACGTCTGCCCTTCGGCCGGCACCTACACCGTGGTGCCCCCCACACGACCACCGTCAACCCGACCAGCACCGTGGTCGTGTACCCGACGCCGGCCACCTTCACCCCGCACCTACACCCAGGATGAGCAGACCGTGACCGTGACCCGCACCGACTACACCTACGTGTGCCCGACCTTCCACCCCGCCGAGCCCACCTCCGCCCCGGCGCCCACCACCGCGCCCGCCGCGACCACCGCCGTGCCCAGCTCGACCTCCTCCGCCCCCGCCAGCTCGTCGACCTCCGCCCCGCCCCCCACGGCAACGGCCAGATGGGCATGACCTACTCCCCCTACACCAACGACGGCCAGTGCAAGACCCAGGGCGAGGTCGCCAAGGACATCGCCCTGATCAAGTCCAAGGGCTTCACCCACGTGCGCGTCTACAGCACTGACTGCTCCTCGCTCGAGTTCATCGGCCCCGCCGCGCGTGACAACCGCCTCATCCTCATTCTCGGCGTCTTCATCGACAGCTCCGGCATCTCCGGCGCCCAGTCGCAGGTCACCGACCTGACCAACTGGCCCAGTGGGATATCGTCTCCATGGTCGTCGTCGGTAACGAGGCCATCCAGAACGGCTACTGCGACGCCGCCAGCCTGGCGTCCTTCGTCGCCTCCGCCAAGCAGGCCTTCAAGGCCTCCGGCTTCACCGGCGAGGTCACCACCACCGAGCCCATCAACGTCTGGGAGCAGTACGGCTCGCAGCTGTGCGGTGCCATCGACCTCCTCGGCGCCAACATCCACCCCTTCTTCAATGCCGAGGTCACCGCCTCCAGGCCGGTCAGTTCGCCAAGTCCCAGATCGATATCCTCAAGAAGATCTGCCCCGGTAAGGAGGTCGTCAACCTCGAGACCGGCTGGCCTAACAAGGGTGACTCCAACGGTCTGGCCATCCCGGGTACCGCTGAGCAGGCGTCTGCCATCAAGTCGCTGGTGAAGGAGGTCGGCTCCCTGTCTGTGTTCTTCTCGTACTCGGATGACTCGTGGAAGGACCCTGGTGCGTTCAACGTGGAGCAGTACTGGGGATGCATTGACCAGTTCAAATAAGTGACCACCCGAGGTCGGTGGTAGTGTCTGTACCGTGCTGAGTGCGGGTGCAGATGCTGAGTGGAGAGAGGGGAGGTGAAGCGGTGATTACTTTTTTTACATACTTTATCTTTTATTTTACGTTCTCCTGTCGTCCTGGACAGCCTGTTCCTTTCGTGTTTGCCTTGCCTGCCTTGCCTTGCCTCTGATTGACATGTTCTGTTTCGTAGATAAGTTTCATGTCTACTTGTATATGCTAATTCTATGAGTGTACGGTATCTTCTTGTAGCAACCTTCTCCCTTGAACTGTGGTATTGAGTAAAGTAATTGCCCTTTTTCATAGAATGCATAACACGTGAATAGAATAGAATAGTCCATTGATTGATTATGGTAAGTGAATGTAGAAGTAAAGCGATCGGGTCAGGTATGTAGATAGGTAGTAGGTAGGTAGGTTAGATAGGTAGGTAGTAAGTAACAGTCTAGAACTTTCTCGCTCCGCCATAAGGCTCATGACATCTCTATACCAAGTAATCCAACCTGTTAGCCTCACCCACACCAATCCTTTCGTACACACGATATGTCCAATAAAATGAACCAAGGAAACTTACCGAGTCACTACCACACACCAACGGTGGACAACAGGTCTGGTCCGCCGTGCCATTGATGCACTTGACATCGTTCAACTGCGTCAAGAAAAATACGTCAGTTCTTATTCTTTGGGTGTCATCATATCCATCTGGAGAATCCAATGTAATTGGATGCATTGGGTATGTGGTCGGGTATGGATGGTATGGAAGAAAGGAAGACATACACCAATACACAACATCTGAGCACCCAACTCAGCTGGGACGGCCATGGCGGTCGCGAACATGGCGGCGAGGGAGACGAGGGAGAGACGCATTTTGGTATGTGTTTGTAAGGTTGTGTCCGTCTGTCTGTCACTGTTAGAATTTCTCAATCAATTGAGTCGATTGGGTTGGTGAGGGAAGGGATAGAGGGTGAGAGGTATGTACCAGAAGGAATGGAAGTGTGGTGTGGTGTGTTGTGTCTAAGAGAGGAGGAAAAGAAGAGAATGTTAGCAATCATCCCTGGATTCAATCACTCCAATCTCTTATGTCATGGTTGCATAGGTAAACCAAACAAACACACCTACCTACCAGAAAACTTCCAAGTAATTAATCAATTGATGAATCGGTGACTGAAAACCGACCGAAGAAAGGGATGGGATACCAACCACTTTATATACCCACAACAACCTCCCAACCAACCCTCCCAAATCATAAGGCTACAGGAATAGCTAACCCTGCAGCAAAAGGGTAACCCTACCAAGAATAGAACCAAACACCAGCACAAACAAGCACCACTCCGCTCATCCACTGAAACATTCCCCGCTGATCAACACCACCGACGAGACTGACAGGCCCGTCCGTGGGGATCTGCAGCGTCGTTGGGTGCTGGTGGAGTCGTGTCGCTTGCAGCCGGTTTTTGTTGCTGGCGATCGTCAGGGGTCCTGTCCTCTACGGAGAAGGGAAGGAGGTGGTTGTTATCTGTCGTGAGTATGTACCTAGGTACGTGGTGCTGGCTTGTGTGAGGGTTGTGTGAGGGTTGTGTTGTGTGGTGGGACGGACTTACGTGGTACGTCTGCATCATCGGTAGGAGCTGGGAGGGAATGTGAGGATGTATCAGATTGATTGTTCCTGAGCTCATTGCAGCAACTTGTGTTTGTGGCGATTGTAGAACAGCGAAGCCAGGATAAGTGGGTAGAATAAAGATCAATTATGCATTAGCCGTACAAAGTACACCATTATTCAATCCATCAGTCAATCGATAAGTAAACAACAACCATGCATATGCCAACGCCTCGTCAAAATGTAGTAGTCAAGTAAGTAAATAAATCGCATGGCAGATGTGATGAGACATGCACGATGAGTAGGATGATTATGACATGATATCGCTCGCTCGCTAGATTAGAAAATTCCGAACCGTTTCTTGCCGTCTGTTCCTGTCAGCTCACCATCACCAGAGGAAAGGAATTGACTCACCCTTCCGCTTCCCATACTCAGCAGCTTGTCCCGGGTGCATGCCCTCCGCCGCCGCCCGAATCGCCGCAATGCGATGCTTCGCCCGCTCGTCCCCTTGATCCGCCGCCTTCACGTACCACACGTTCGCCTCCAGCGGGTCCCGACGACATCCAATGCCCATCTCGGTGAAATATCCGACCGCGTATTCGGCCTTGGCGAGTCCTGCATTCCATCCGATTAGTCTACGTCAATGCCTAACAACTAGACGGCAAGGAAGAGAGAGGTACCTGTCTCCGCTGCCCGCTTGGCCCATTCATACGCTTCATTCTCGTCCTTCTCCAGCACTGGCTCCGCCCCGACGAGATACCACGCACACAGCGCCATCATCGCCAACGGGTGACCGCCCTGTGCGGCACCCGTGTAGAAATGAATGCTGAGTGCTGGGTCGCGCGGACAGTTCAGCGTACCCTGTTCATAAGCATCCCCCAGCCGGAAGCTGGCTTCGACGTGCCCCAGATCGGCCGATTTGGTGAAGAGTTGGGCCGCGTAGGCGGGGTCGGGGAAGACGTCGTCACCGTACCCGGATTCGTGCAGCAGACCGAGTTCATACGGCGCCGCATTGTACTGTGTGTCGCTCGACTCGCTCGCTCGTTTCAGCCACTTCAACCCCTCCCGATACCGTTTACCCAGTCCCATGTCTCCAGATAGGCACGCCTTGGCCATCCGCAGCATGGCCCCGGGTGGTTCTTGGAGGCGGCCTGCCGGTAGAACTGCTGCGCACGGGCGGCTTCCACGCGCGTACCCCAGCCGAACTCGTAGCAGAGAGCGGTGCGGTAGCAGGCCTCGATGTGGCCGTGTTTGCTGGCGGCGACAAAGATCGGGAACGCTCGGTCGTAGTCTTCCTTTCCCTTGCTGAAGAGCCCCGAGGCGTATCCGTCGGCCAGGTAGTACTGGGCGAAGGGGTAGCTGCGGTCGGCGAGACGTTGGAGGATGGACTTTGCCTCGCGGAGGAGGCTGGCCCGCGTGATCTCGGACCCCTTGCGGCCGTTCGCCTGCGCGGTGCCGTCATTGAGCGCCTCGGGAGGCATCTCCAGCATCGCGTTGACCATGAACACCGCGAATTCGTACTGCACTGCGGGGTCGTCGGTCTTCTTCACGTTCGCCAGGTACATGTCGAAGGTCTGTTTGTGGCTGAGGAGGGAGGCATTGTTTCGACCGAGGACCGCAGATGGGAATTGCCAAAGGTCGCGGGGGCGGGTCCCGGCTGGGGGTAGGAGGTGTTGAGGAGGTCGACAAAGGAGAGGGGTCGCACGTCCGGCGAGGCGGTGGAATTGCGGGACGATGAGCGCGCGTGTAGGTAGGGAGACGCCTGCGGGGATCCATGGCGCCCTTCGCGGTCTGAGGCAAAGGAGTAGGCGGACCGCGGACGAGCCGGGCGTTTGGCGGAGTTGGTGCTGAGGAAGTTTTCAGAAGAGCTGTTCGCCATCGAGGACCTCAATCCCGCCTGCGATCCCTGATAGGGACGGTGGTGATACTGCAGAGGCTCGTAGCCGTCCGAAGCCTGGGCCATGCTGTCCATGCTGCCCCGGGAGGAGCTGTTGTGGCTCCCCGTCTGCACGTCGTGCTCCAGGGTTGATCCGCTGGCTCGGGCATCCGCAGTCGGCTCTTTCATCTGCGATTCGACGACGGACCACGACTCGCTGCTCGTCGATCTGTGTCCATTGCGCGTGACGGGTTCAGCCAAGCGCGGGGCGGCGAACGAGTCCCTCCGCGGAGGGAACTGGTAGTTCCCACTGGGACTCGAATGTTGATTCTGCGGCGGACCCGCGAGAGACATGTGTGAGAAGGCCTCGGTGGGCAGCGGTGGCACATCGTAAACATCCGGGTAGTCCATGGTCGGCGACGGCGCAATATCCCCGTTGATCCTTACGGGAGGGACTGAAGAATGGCGATATTCCTGGTCATCCTTGGGCAGCGACGGAGAACTTGGCAGGGGTTTCCGCGAAACCGACTTCTGGTTCAATGGTTGCTGGGGGGTCGATCGGGGGGTGGCGTCGTGATGCACCGGCGGGGGAGACGATCGCAAATACACTGGCGGCGGCGAGGCCACCGGTTGAGGGTAGCCACCAGCGACAGGACTGGCCATGGTGACGCGCACGAGGGCCAGGCAAGGTTTCGGAGAATTTGCGTGCGAGGACGAGCCCGAGATGAGGAGATCGGGCGTGCGCTGAGGGGCGACGCAGCGGCAACGCAGTGAGAACGCAGTGAGAACGCAGTGAGAACGCAGTGATGGATGCGGCGAACAGAGTGGGTATCTAAGCCCGGGACATGAGGAGATTATAACGGCCGACGGTCCACAGGGGGTCCTGATGACAGGCAAACGAGGGACACGCAGCAGGCGGAAGGGCGATAGGGTCGTGGAGAAGCCTGGAGGGATGGGTCCACTTGATAGGGAGGGGGATTGCCTGGAATGTGGGAGTCAGTCGGGGTGAAGGGAGTCCCCTGTGGTGATGGTCGGGGGGAGAAACTGACTGGAACGACCGAGAGTCGAGAAGGAGGAGCGTCCTGAAAACGAGCGCGGACGACAGCGAGCGGAGATGAGGTTGGAGAGCGAGGAAAAAGAGGGCCGACTGCCTGCTTTAGTGGACTTCAGGTATCTCAGGTACCTTCGCGCCCCGGGATTCTTACGGTATTCCGGGTACCAGACAAAGAGTTATTTTTATCAAGGCAGCCACTGATAATCCCTCTGGTGCAGCTCGGCTTCCCCGGAGCCTCTGCAGGATGATTTCAGTTGACATCAATCCGATTTCATTTCCCGTAGAGGATGTGCTACAAGACTACCCTCTGGTCCATGCCCCAAACCCTCGACCGTCTGTGACCTCTTTTGGCCATGGGATGGTGTGATAGTCAGTCTCTGTGTCTCAGTTCGGGTCTGTTCATGTTCATGTTCATATCACTGCATGAACACTTGTATGTACAAGTATGTACAAGTATGTACAAGTATGTACAAGTATGTACAAGTATGTACAAGTATGTACCTCCATGTACCTCTCCCGATGCAGGTCCGATCGTGGACTCCATGCCTGATGTGCTGGCTCTTCCTGACGACATCTCGATGTTCTATTTTCGCCTCGAAATGTATTGACTTTTCCCCACGATGTCCAGGTGGATAAATTTTCAGTCTTACTTCTTACTCAGACCGGGCGTGGAAGCGAGCGTGGCAATGTCCCAGTACTTCGTACACTGACACTATCAAGCAATAAGGCGCAGTCTCTTCATCGGCCAATATTACTGACGCTCGCAATACCGCTACGCCGTCAGAAGACATCCCCATTTCAACCACGCCCCTCCACCCGCCCCAAGAAGGGAAACCAACTGGCGCTATCCAGAGGCTAATGGGGTCCCCTCCTGCCACCATGCCGTCTCTCCACCGCTCGGCACTGGTCTGCGAGAACTCAATGCCTAGGTTGCTTTCCACCGTACAGTCCTGTCCTTGGTAGGCTGTAGATCGGAGCGAAGACAATCCCGACGGGGATCGTCTCTTGGGCCATTCTGTATGTCTTTCGCGAGGTGATGCACTTTTGGGACTGCATGGCCGGAACCAAATTCCCACCCTCCCATCCGTCTATCCATGGTTCTTGACGCGTTTGGAACCAAACCAATCCGACAAAATATACAAATAGCCTGGAAAGCTCAGTTCGCACTATTTTTTTTTTTTTTTAGGCGCTTCCTTTTTCACACCACCGTTCAGAGAGTGAGCAATCTATTCACATCAGGATCGAATTCAGTGGTTGCGACAATTCTCTCTGATCGATCATCGCTACACACATTTCCTCTGTTACCTACCTAAGGTAGGTAACCTGATCGTATTGGCAGTGCAATGGTCGCATAAACGAGGACTCAGGCAGCACGACATCCCCCAGACGATCACCCCATTTCATCTCAGCGACAATCTTCCAGATGACCCAGTTTGGTAGTTTCTTTTTTCGTTCCATGTACGACCATGTCCGACTGCGACGGCCTCTCCGAATCTCGCGCGAACCGTGGGTAGCCAACCAAACAGGGTTTCCCCACTGGCTCCATCGAGGTTAAAGTTCGGTGCGGCAGAATACGATCCAGAGTCCAGATGTTCCTCTTTCGGGCTGCCCAGTGTTGACGGACCGACCTGGGATGACAGGGTCCTGGTCCTTCCTCAGGCGGCTCAATGGGCCTTCCCCTGTATGTCGGTCCATTGGCCAGTGACACGATCCAGTGAGGGACGCCCAAACGGTAATGGATGCGATCGTCGGCGTGGAAGCGTGGTCAGAGCTTGTCCCGCTTCTACGTGAAGTAAGGCTGAGCTGGGTCATGGATACGAGGCTCTGTTGCCAGCTCATACCTACCAATTTGCATGACAGACGAATCGATCAATGTCCTGGGCCTGCTTGCTGTTCAGGCCCGCGAGAGGTTTATGCACTCCGGAGTATATTGGATATTAACTCTTCCCCAGACACAGCCAGTATCCGTCCCTCGTACCCGGTTGGGCGCGATGAGGCTGAAAATTCAGTTATACGGGGAGTCAGAGCGGGCGGCACGTTGTTGTCTGATCGGTCTGCAGTGGATAGTAGAGGATTGTCTTTTCTATTGGAGCGAGTCACAATGCCTGCATTGATGGACCTCAGCTCGTCTGGCAGGCTGTGGAATACGGATTCCGCCTTGGGAGGTTGCAAGCAACATTGACTTGTTCCTCTGCCTGGATGTATGTCGGGGATGTGTGGAGTCCACTGGCGAGATGCAGGATGCACGCCGTTAGATGTATCTAATGTCCCGAGAATATGACCTGACATTGCGCTGGACTTGCAGGAGCAGGACCATGAATAGCAACAATCCGGACATTATTTCTGTACCTCGCCAGGGAAACAAATGCAGAAGAATACCTGTATCAGATAGAAGACATCTCGTCATGGATGATGGTCGGTTGCATCACTGCCCCTCAGAGGTACTCTGGTAAGATGCCGATAGACCCACCAAGATAACTTTGAATTCTGAACTCCGCATAACTGCCAGAAGTCTCTTGTGCACAATCCACCAGCACTGTGGCGTGCTGCGCGTCGATTGGTGGAGGGGGCCAGTCCGGCCGAAAATAGAACATCGCAGCCATCGCCTTGGCTGGACTGCCCTCGGTTGACAGAACCGTCCGCGGCTCGCCATCAGGGTGGCTCAGGTTCTCACCGGAGACACTCTGTTCTGTACCGAGACAGAGAAACTGCCGGTCAGGTGAATCGCTGGATTTTCCTGTGTCGCCCTGGCGGTATTAATGCAGCGCCGTCGAATGGGCGCGGTTGGTTGCCCCCAGATTTCCCAAGAGGGGCAAGCGGTCTCACCCGAGTGCACGGGTGATTGGCGGAGGTTTGTTATCTCAGCACGCGCACTATGCCCCCTGGGGCTTAGCGGAGAGATGACGGGAGGAGCCCGCCAATGGGCAGCGGCTGACACGCCAGGGTCTGGAGCGGCGATGCGATCGATTGGCTGGGGCAGGATCTAGCCCCGGGCGATTGCCCCTAGCGACGCAGCACACATGGATGGCAGGTATTTGTGTACGCTGGTGGTTATTTTCCTCGCCCAAGTGTCTTGGAGCCGGTCTTCTTCTCGCTGGCAATTTCCTTCTCATCGTTCGGGCGGACCCTCGGCTTGGCATTCCTCCACTTGCACCTCACCTCGTCCACATTCCATCGCGAACGCTGGAGGACGGCCCATCCGGATCCTCGAGGTCGGGCACGAAATCCATCCGTGTGCCTGAGTCATCGCATCGTCAAGATCGTTCTCGCTGTTATTCTTATCCCTCCTCCATACCACGATCCAGAAAACCCCCTCAAGCCACGTTACAGACAAACAAGCTGGTACCGCTAGCGCCAGGGTCGGTCCTGTCTTGGACGCTTGTACCACCGGCCGGTCATCCTCCGCACCATCGCGATTGATTGTCCGCTGATCAGCCTCTCCTTCTCTCCTCCTTTCCCCTTTCTCTCCCGACGTCCCCCGTTTCATTCGCTTGCTCGTTCCTGGCGTCATCGGCTACTGTGCGCCGACCATCTCACCGTCCGGGTCCGACCTCGTCGCTCGCTTTGTTTCCTGTCTGTCTGTTTGTCTGTCTCCTTCGCAGGTCGCCCAGTGTTTGGGCACTTGTTATCGCCTTGATCGCCATCCTCGAGACAAGCTTGCATTCCAGTCCGACTCCCGTCGCTCATCCCGCAGATATTCCATCGCGACCAGCACTTCACCATCGACGATTCTTGTGATCGCACTTTGTACCGACGTGACCGCTCCCCACAGTCGATGCGCAGATAACGCCCACCACCGTGATATTTCATTACTCCGCCTCCGATTCACTCGTTAATGTCCGATCTGTTGCGCCACCTGTGATCCATCACTCGCATCCGCATTGCGACATCCACCCCACTGCCTACACCGAATACCGACGCTCGACTGACGTCGGTCCACCAAGACCATGTCGCTGCCCCAACGGCCGGGGAAGATTCCCCCTCGACGAGAGGAATCACAGGCGTTTCGCGAGTCCTCGCGACGTCGACGCCGCGACGTCGAATCCGGAGGCTATCACAGCGATAGTCTCTCCAGTCCGACATCGCATCACCCCGCCACCGCCGTCGCGGTCACACAGCACTCGACGACGGGATGCTGACGAGGAGCGTGCCGATTCCAGCGGCGGCGAATTGCGTCGCAAGCGAAGCATGGTGCGACCCGAGCGCAGACCCATCGACCCCAACCATCCCAACTATCATTACCGCCAGCGGTCCCAACATATGCCCACCTACCCCTCGGCGACGGGGAACGAGCCATTGATGGAGGATGGGGAGGTCGATACCAACAGTTCCCGGAGCGTGGAATACAAGCCCAAAGATACGTTGTATGGCGCGCATGGCAATGTTAATAAACCCATGGAACGGGTCCCAAGTCGACATCGGTCCAAGAAGCGCAGATCGCGCAAGATCTCCAAGAAGGCGGCTGCAGAGGAGAGGCGTCGACAGAAGGCTTTGGAGCAGGTCCGTCCGCCCAGTCTCTGGACGACGTACTGCGCCATCGTCACCTTCTGGGCCCCCGACTTTATTCTACGATGTTTTGGGATGCCGCAAAAGGAGCAGCGGGAGGCATGGCGTGAGAAGATCGGTCTCATCAGTATCATTCTTCTGATTGCTGGATTTGTGGGTTTCCTGACCTTCGGATTCACCGCCGCCGTGTGTGGTACTCCTCCCATCCGATTGAAGATCAACAAGGTCTCCAGTGGGTATATGATCTTCCATGGTCAGGCGTATGACTTGTCTCGCTCGAGTCATCCGCCAGCCATCGGGATCCCGGTGGGTCCAATGTCTTATATGATCTGGGACATAAGTACGGTGGACAGGATGGAAGCTTCTTCTTCCAACAGGTGAAACGGTGCGTGCAAGGGCCTGATTGAACCAGCGGATGGATCCGATGTTCCGACCAACTCGGATGGCGATATGGCCTGGTACTTCCCCTGTCAACCGTTCAACCAGGACGGTTCGACTGTACCGAATCTGACTGAGTCGTATTACCCTGGCTGGGGCTGCCACACCGCTGGTGCTGCACGCAAGGCCTTCTACAGCCTGGCAAACGACGGTGACGTGTATTTCACATGGGAGGACACGCGAAACAAGAGCAGAAATCTGGCTATCTACTCGGGCAACGTTTTGGATCTCGATCTTCTTCGCTGGTTCAACACCTCACAGGTTACCTACCCCGCCAAGTTTGACGAACTACGAGAGAACCCTGATGTGCGAGGTGTCGATCTGACGTACTACCTTCAAACTGGCGAGGAAAAGAAGATTGGAAAATGTCTGTCCCAGATTATCAAGGTCGGCAGCATCGACCACCGACACTGTCGGATGTATTGCGTCCAAAGTGGTCCTCTACATCTCCCTTGTCTTCATCTTGTCCATTGTCGTCGTCAAGTTCGCGTTCGCCCTGCTGTTCCAGTGGTTCCTCGCCCCTCGCTTTGCTGCCCAAAAAACGAGCATGGGGACCAACTCCAAGGAACGCAACCAGCAAATCGAAGACTGGTCCAACGATATCTACCGACCTGGTCCTCGGTTGGCCGAGCCCAGCATGGACCGCATGAGTAAACGCGCCAGCTTCCTTCCCACGACGTCGCGATTCTCCAGCCCCTACACCGTCAGCAACGGTGGGAAACAACGACCACAGTGGGTGACCATGGCTAGCCAGAACTCCGCCTCTCGATTGGTCCCCAACGGCAACTCCTCCATCTACAAGAACCAGAACAGCAGCGTTGGATCTTTCAGCGCCGACGCCTCCCGCCACAACCCCACCGCAAGTCGAACCAGTTTGGTCCCGGACACTCGTTACTCGATGGCTCCGGATGACTCTGTCGGTCTGGGAACAGGTTTCATTCACGAACTCGTCGTGCCTCAGCCTCCACCTGATTGGCAGCCGTATGGGTTCCCTCTCGCACATACGCTCTGTCTGGTCTCCTGTTATTCGGAGGGCGAGGATGGTATCCGCACTACGCTCGACTCTATCGCCATGACCGACTACCCCAACAGCCACAAAACAATTGTCGTGATTTGCGACGGTATGATCAAGGGCAAGGGCGAGGAGTTTTCCACTCCGGAGATCGTCCTGCGGATGATGCGGGATCCGGTCATCCCCATGGACGAGGTGAAACCGTTCTCATACGTGGCTGTTGCCACCGGCTCCAAGCGACACAACATGGCGCAGGTCTACACTGGATTCTACGACTACGGCGAGACCTCCATTATCCCGCCCGAGAAGCAGCAGCGGGTTCCGATGATGATCGTTGTCAAGTGTGGCACACCAGCCGAAGCGACGCAGTCCAAGCCCGGTAACCGTGGCAAACGTGACAGTCAGATTATCCTCATGTCGTTCTTGCAAAAGGTCATGTTCGATGAGCGCATGACGGAACTTGAATTTGAAATGTTCAATGGGCTGTGGCATGTTACGGGCATATCTCCCGACTTCTATGAGGTCGTTCTCTGCGTCGATGCGGACACAAAGGTGTTCCCCGACAGTCTCACGCATATGATTTCTGCGATGGTCAAGGATCCCGAAGTCATGGGACTGTGTGGCGAGACGAAGATCGCTAATAAGACGGACAGCTGGGTGACTATGATCCAGGTCTTTGAGTATGTACCTTCCACCTTCTGATATGTCCTTCCCACTAATGTGTGTCTAGGTACTTTATTTCGCACCATCAGTCGAAGGCGTTTGAGTCGGTCTTTGGTGGTGTGACTTGTCTTCCTGGATGTTTCTCCATGTACCGAATCAAAGCCCCCAAGGGTGGCCAGAACTATTGGGTCCCGATCCTCGCGAACCCTGATGTGGTGGAACACTACTCGGAAAATGTGGTGGACACGCTCCACAAGAAGAATCTGCTGCTACTCGGTGAGGATCGTTTCCTCTCGACACTGATGCTCAAGACGTTCCCGAAGCGGAAACAGATCTTTGTGCCCCAGGCCGTGTGCAAGACCCAGGTGCCGGACAAGTTTATGGTGTTGCTGTCCCAGCGTCGTCGCTGGATCAACAGTACCGTGCACAACTGATGGAGCTCGTGCTGGTGCGGGATCTATGCGGTACGTTCTGCTTCAGCATGCAGTTCGTGATTTTCATCGAGCTGGTGGGTACGCTGGTCCTGCCCGCGGCCATCGCCTTTACGTTCTACGTGGTGATTTCGTCGATCGTGCGCAAGCCCGTGCAGGTCATTCCGCTGGTCCTGCTGGCACTGATTCTGGGTCTGCCCGGTGTGTTGATTGTGGTGACGGCGCACCGGCTGGTGTATGTGTTGTGGATGCTGATCTATCTTATCTCGCTGCCTATTTGGAACTTTGTGTTGCCGACGTACTCGTACTGGAAGTTCGACGACTTCAGCTGGGGCGATACGCGGAAGACGGCCGGCGAGAAGGACAAGGGTCATGAGGCGGGCGAGGGCGAGTTTGACAGCAGCAAGATTACGATGAAGCGCTGGCGGGATTTCGAAAAGGGTGAGTCTTTGTTCTCCCGTCCTCTGCAAGGTTCCTTTCTGACTGGCCGGTGTAGATCGCGACTGCGCATGCAAGCCTCGTGGGTACCACCACCGCCGCCGCCAATTGGCGGGTTCCATGGACATTATGAGTCGTATGATTATTAAGAAGGATGTACGGATGGATGTAATAATTGTTCTGTTTTGAGCCTCTTACCGTTATTGTTCCGTTCATCTCTTGTGTGTATTTGTCGAGCGTGTGAAAATAATCGGTTGGATTAGCTGCAGCTAGCGAGCATATAACTTCTTCTTCTTCTTTCCTATCCGGGGATGCTGCGTTAGTGAGACGCGAACTGCCGAAACAGGCAATGCTTAGGCGATGGTCGGGCTTCGCCGAAAGGGGTAGGACATGTTATGGTCCCATGTCGATAACCCATAGACTAAGAGACCTATATTAGCGCCGCCTATGAGTCCTCGGCTCCCAGGCCCTCTGCTAGCCCCGGGCCTGCCATCGTGGTCGCCTCGCACCCTTGCTTGTGGGCTGCAGGCGATCCTTGCTGCTGCCGGGTCATGCGCCGTCGGATCTGCCGTGCGTTCATCTTATTTTAATATGACTGTCGGAGGGAGACATGTGCGGTGATTCGTTGCACGGGGCTGATTTGAACGCTCTTCTGGCGTCCTTTGCCCCGAGCCAGAGTCGTTGAGGCGTACTCCAGGAGTATACTCTCGCGGTCTGCGATGGGTATTGCCGGCCTGAGGTGTCTGGGGTCCCGCTGAGTCATCCTCTGGCATTGTCCGTTCTTTCAACCTCATTCATACCGGCTGTCGTCTTCTGCTCCCTCCTGCGCCCTCCTTCTCTCCCACATTCCAGCAGCGGCACTGGCTGCACTTCGCCCTCCGCATTCTGTGGTCTCACTTCCCCTCCTTCTTCGCGTCTTCCTCGCCGTCGATCCCCCTCTGGTGATGACACCGCCCTGCAGCGTTCCCGCCAACCCGACCATGCACCTCTGCGCGATTATTTGCCTGCTGCAGATGTACGAGACAACCTAACTCTCCCACCACGCTGGAACTGAAATCCGTCGCCGCCCTGGTCGCCTGTCGCCTGTCCAGCCGGATCTCGCCCTATCGCCATCGTCTATCGCATATAATCGCGCCGGTCCTCCTCGCCGTCTCAGATGATCCACTCCCCCCGCCTCAGCCATCATCCACCACGATCTGAGCGCAATCCCGACCGCCGGTTACGTACAACCACGCTGGGCTGCCCCTCTTTAAAGCATCGTCTCTCCCGCGCCCGCGCCCCAGGTGTCCTCCCCCGTCGTGTCTCACAGAGCCGCTGCGGTGCACATCCCCCCGGGCCACTTCCCAATCCTGTACCCTCGAATTTGGCCCGACCGCTCCCCTTCTGGCTGTGTGGGGGAGCGAGGAAAACGCGTTGCGGGGTCTCCAACTCTTGCAGGAGCCAAGATCTGTGATCCCGATCGAGGGAAACGTGGACGCTCATTCCTTCCCTTCTTCTGTGCAACCCCTGGTGCCAACCAGAACCCCGTCGGGGTTATCGCGCGTGCTTGGGCTTATCTTATTCGATTTTCTTTTTTTGCTTTTTCTTTTTTCCGTTCTTAATTTTGATTTTGATATTTGACTCTCGGCTTTTGCTCTCTGACTGTATACTTTTCGGCCTCCTCGTCTAACCGACCATCCCCAACCCGTCCATTTATCCACCCAGTGACTCCGGCTCTTTTCTTTTTCTCCCGCCCCGCGCTGTGCGCTGAGGTCTTGAGTCGCTAGGCCTGGTCGGCTTCCGAACTCCGGAATGCCTGAATCTGATCGGTCCTGGCTGTCTTCCTCCCTCGGCGCATCTGTCTCTGCGGAGGATCGCGGCTCATCGTCTGTCCACGACCCTACGCCATGTGATAATATTCCGCCCCCGAACATTCGCATCAGCCGCTATCTGCTTCGGTAAACGAGGCGATGGCTGCGCAAGATCCTCCGTCCCCGGGATTGCCTCCGGACATGCCCGGTGGGGTCGCCGTGGACGGCGTCATCAGCCATGCCTCTGACGCGACAAGCGCAAGAATACTGGATAATTCGTTGTTGGCCGGTGCGGAGCCGAATTATTGGGCCGATGCGGGCAATGTGGTGGGTGCGGTGATGGTTCGCGATCAGTATCCCCAGGATTACACGACGCGGCGACCGTCCGGACATTTGCCTACGTCACCGCCTAACGACGTGTATATGTCCGACTCGGAGATGACAGATGCGCTGTCGGATATTGGAGGCGTCTCGCTGGATCCGTTTAGTCATGAATCGGTGGAGTTCGACCATGCGTTTCGCCATTACATTGCGACTGCGATCACGCAGAATCATATGGCCACGATATCCGAGGATACAGAAGACGACGATGACGATGAAGACCTGGTGGCCTTATCATGGACTATGAAACTCGATCGAAACACGCTCCGTAGCAGGTCCAGTGCAAGACGACGACCAGGATGATACATACAAGTTTTATTCGGATGATACTGTTCCTGAGGAGGACGAGTCGGCTTCACACGATGACGTCGACGAAAACACCGAGTCGCTGTCCGAGGTGGATTTCGACGACTTCTACCGTAGCTTTGGCCCGGTGTATGATACGCAGTTTACCGAGGTTGGGGGCATCCCTGCCCATGACGACCACAACTATTTCTCAGAAGGCGAGGATCCGAACGGGCTAGATGCGGCGGACCCTCATTTCCCTGCTTCCGCCGTCCACGGAACAAGTACGGCTTCCCTTTTCTTCGCAGTGTGATCGTGCTGACAGTTGCTAGCCCATGAACGGAACTTCAATATCACCCAGTTCATCTTGCAATGGCTGGTGCAGTCGTCGGCCCCGGCGATCCCTGGCCTTCCCCGCTTAACACCAACCCTCTCCAACACCCCCATCACGAATTTTCTATATCGCGATCTTCCATCCAAAATCGTTCGACCCAGTCGGTATCCACGCGAGTTCTACGACCTCCAACAAATCCGTGGTGGGACGCTTTACGGGTGAATCGATCGGATGCGCGCGAGCTGCGCGATCTCTGGTATACATCCTATCATAACCTCGAATACTCTAACCAACGCCCCGGGACTAAGCTCCAACTGGGAGACGTATTTCCGTGAGAAGTCTATGCACACGAAATGCAAGGCGACGATTGAGCACTTTCAACTGCGCAATCTCATGTCTGTTCCCGCCTACAACACTGTCCATTTCGCGCACGAGTCGAAGGTGTACACCTGGATGCCGGCCTATGATGAGCTCACCTGTTTGATCGATCTGTCTAAGCCGACGGTGGAATCCGGTTTTCAAGCACCGATCAAGATCTCGACGATGAAATCCGCCCACGACGTGACCATTGCCGGAGGGTTCGCCGGTGAATACGCACTGCGTGCGGCGGGTACGCACGGTCCCGGCGTGCAGGGCTTTGTGACGAAGGATTTCAATGGAATCACCAACCACGTCGACATCGTCCCGAGCCGCACCAGCGGGTCTCCAATGGGCATTTTCGCGTCCAACGACCGCCACCTGCGGGTGCTCGACTGCGAGACCAACACGTTTGTCGCGGACCACGAACTCTCACGTGCCATCAACTGCACTTCGACCTCGCAGGATGGCCGCCTGCGTGTTGTCATCGGCGACTCACCCGACGCATGGGTCGTCGAAGCCGACACCGGACGTCCGGTGCGCCCGCTGCGCGGCCACCGTGACTTTGGATTCGCCTGTACCTGGTCCCCGGACATGCGACAGATTGCCACCAGCAACCAGGACAAAACGGCGATCATCTGGGACGTGCGGATGTGGCGCATTCTCGAGCAGATCGAGTCGGACGTCGCGGGGTACCGGTCGCTGCGGTACTCGCCCGTCGGGGGCGGACCGCGGACGCTCCTCCTATGCGAGCCCGCGGACCGCATCTCGGTGGTCAACGCGCAGACGTACCAGAGCCGACAGGTGCACGATTTCTTCGGGGAGATCGGCGGGGCGGACTTTGCGCCGGATGGGAGCTCGATCTGGGTGGCGAACACGGACGAGCATTTCGGCGGGTTCATGGAGTACGAGCGCCGGCAGTGGGGACAGTGGTGCGCGCCGCGAGGGTTGCCTCCGGAGTGGGTGCGCGAGGGGGCGCTGGACGAGAGCGCTGCATGTTGAGCGAGCGGGAGCGGCAGCTGCGGTTCTGGTGGAACCTGAGCGATGAGGAGCATGAGTCGTTACTTTTTTAGTTGGGTCTTTTTCCTATGTTGTTTCTGACTCTGCATTTGTGTTAGCGAGATACCACTGCATCGTTTGCATTCATTCGTTTATCCTTCCAATATTCACGGAATCGACATCAGTTACCTTGAGTTACCTTGTCTTTAGCGTACTCCTAGTGTCTGGAGTGTTTCATAGTCTTCCTAAAAGGGGATAGATGTGGCAGTGTGCCCCACTCGATCGGAGATCGCACATGCACCGCCACACTTGCCCCCCATAAAAGGGTAAACAGCTCAGCTACCCCTCTTCCTCCTCCATCTACCTACCTTGCACTTTACACTTCTTACATTTCTCAATCCAACCCGAAGAAAAAGAACCATCACCATGTCCCTCGGCGATTTCCTCAAGGACCAAGTCGTCTCCCAACTCACCAAATCCGACAACCCCTCCTCCCACCACAACAACAATGACGACGACTTCTCCTACGCCGCCAGCCACGCCACCCACAACAGCAACGAAGACCCATCCATGTTCCAGACAGCCTCAGCTTCCTGAAAGAACGCCGCGAGAAATCCTCCCGCGATGATGGGAATGACAGCGACATCGACGAGCAGGAACTCGTCGGCTCGCATCAGCGGCTGTATAACGGCGGCGGAGGCGATTACGGTGGTAACCAGCAGGAAGATTCTCGCTCGCTGGGCGCTGGTGCTGCCATGCAGGCGTTGAAGATGTTCTCGTCTGGACAGAGTTCGTCCGGGGGTGCGGGTGCGGGGGGCGATAAGAATGCGTTTATTGGGTTGGCGATGGCGCAGGCCGGGAAGTTGTGGGAGGAGAAGAATAGTCAGGGGGGTGCGGTATGTTTTTATCTTTCTTTTTTCTTTTCTTTTCCCTTTCTTTTGCCTTTCCCGTTACCCTTCCTATACATTCCTTTTGGGTTTGTTTCGGGTTCGGTTCTTGGGGGTGGGGTGATGTGAGTTGAGTTGGGATCTTGCTAACGTTTTGTCTTGCAGACGGAGGATAAGCAGTCCGCTGTCAACAAGGCTGCGGAGATGGCTTTTAAGATGTATATGAAGAGCCAGGGAAGTGGATCGTCTGGTACCGGTGGTCCGGGTGGATTGATGAGTCTGGCGAGCAAGTTTATGTAGACTTGGTCTCGTTTGTCATCTCTCGCGAGATAGTGAAGGATGTGGTTTCTTGTTTATGATTGTTTGTTTACATGGTCGACTGACATACATGAATACATACACAATACTACAGATGAAGCCATATAAACATGTCTATTCTCTAACAACAGAACAGAAACAGAACAGGGTATGCAGCGCCAATCCATGTAACATGTAACAAAGATGTAGCTTGTAGCGTCCGTCAACAATATAAGAGATAATAATGACTGAAGAATAAAGAGAGTAAGAAGGAACAGGAAGGTAACACTACCACTCGTCATCGTCATCCTGCTTCCCGTGCATCGCGTTCTGGCGCTGTCGTAGCGCCTCCGCAAGTCCACCCGCGAGGCTCGCGTTCGAGGCACTATTCGGCGTGCCGCGTCCGCTACCCCCCGAGGAGTCCTGCGAATTCATGCTCACGGCACTGTCGCGAGGAGCTGACGGCGGTGGTGGCGCCATCTTACGACCGGCCATGTTGGGCCGTTTGGCCGGGGGGGCTGGAGGGGCCGGTTTGGCCTTTGCGGCCGCCGCGGAGGCAACACCATTCGAAGGGGTGGGGGTAGATCGCGGGGCAGCCGGAGGCGGAGGCGAGGGGTCGGTCTCGGCGCCGGGGCGACCTGCTCTTCGAGATAGGCTTCAGGCGTCCAGCCCTGTACCGAAGTTGTGGGGTTCATGCACAACAACCAGCCTAAACTTGTTAGTTATTTTCTCACTTGATCGGGCCAATCGGCTTACCGTTTCCTTCCTTGGAGATGATCTCTACCATCTCACCTGCGTGAATGGACAGTTCGTTGCCCTGTGGGCTCTGGAAGTCATACAACACCTTGGCCATCGGCTTCTTCGGTGCTGGCGGGCTGACCGGGGGAGGCGGTGGCGGCGCACGCATGGAGCCCGAAGAGGCATTGCGCGTGTGGGAAGGGGCCGTAACGGCCGCAACAGGCTGAGGAACAGGTCGAGGGGCGGGTGCAGGGGCAGGTGCAGCAGCAGCTTGGGGAGTAGGCCGTGCAGCGGGCATAGGCTGGGGTACGGGCTGGCGCGCAGGCATAGGGCGCGAGGCCAGCTTCGATGGGCCACCACCCGGCCCACCAGGGCGAAGCAGCTTGCCCGTGGTAACCGGTCGGGCAGCCACCTGCTTTCCTCGGGGAGTGGGCTTCGACACAGAGCTGGCTGGCTCACCAGCACTTGTGTGGATAGTGCTACTCTTGTAAGTGTCGACGTTGGAAGAACCAGGATCCTTGACCACCTTGACAGTGGCAAGTTTTCCGGGCTTCTTATTGTATTCGATGCTACTCATGTCAGCTTTGTTGGTGGTGGAGAAGTCGGGAAACTCACTGGTCAGCAATCTTCAGGTTCAGCTGTCCCCGCAGCGCATTGGTGAGGTGGGTGAACAACTCCGTCTTAAAGACACAGTCCATGAGAGGGTCAGGCTCCTGTGCACCAATGACGAACGAGAACCAGTCGTCTCTCAGGTTAGACGTGCTGACGGCCTTGATAGCTCCGATCGGTATCGTCCTCTCAGCGGAAATGACAAGCTGGCCGTTCACCAAGTTCTGTGCCACGATGATGAAATGACGGTTTGTCTGTATTTGATTAGTATGAATTCTCCAAAGATACTGAGAT
This sequence comes from Aspergillus micronesiensis, assembly GCA_039763685.1. Classification (NCBI taxonomy): domain Eukaryota; kingdom Fungi; phylum Ascomycota; class Eurotiomycetes; order Eurotiales; family Aspergillaceae; genus Aspergillus; species Aspergillus micronesiensis. The sequence continues at coordinate 350,583 of JASHHO010000068.1, read as the reverse complement.
GGACACTCACCAAAACAAAAATGCGAGGCGATGGCTTGCTGGACCGGCCAAACTTCGAAACCAGCACCTCACCACGGCAAGAGAAGAGAACAGGATCCGACCCAACGCCTGCACCGTTTCGGATCATCTCTCCCGGTCCACCCTTGTTGTCAATGCCCAGGTAATCGCCCAAGAACCGACGGGAACCGAGCAGACTCATACGACGACGCTCCTTGCGGCCCTGAAGGACCTTGTGGCCCTGATCCCGCAACTTGATCAGCTCGAGACCACCCGTCATGCGGCGCCAGAATCGCTGAATCCGAATAGCGCATTCGATCCGGTAGCGGAGGTAGTTGCGCCACGCGCGCTGGATACGAATCGCCATGTTATGCCAGTACCGGTCACGCATAGCCTCCAGGGCGAACAGCGTCTCAGGCGTCTTGACAAAGACCTTGGTGATACCCATCTGGTATTCTTCCGGCGGGATGCTGGTGTCCTTCAGAATCTGTCGTGCACCAGATTCGGCGTCACCCGTCCAGGTGTAATCACCAGCATACGAGGTCTTCGGCGAGAGAAGATAGAAGCGCTCCACGAATTTGTCGAACGTTTGACGGTAGGCAAAACCAGCACGACGGATACGCACGTTCTCCTGGAGACCCAGATACTTGATCTGGTGCAGCACATTGCTCTCATTGTACTCCTTGGGCGCCTTGTTGTCATTCGGCTTGATGGTTCGAATGTACGAGGGTTGCGCCTTCATCAGAGTGGCCACCAGATCATTGGCCGAGGCCTTGATCTTGTCACTGGCAGTCGGGGGGCGTCTCTTGTCGTCCTGGTTGACCTGGTTGGGAAAGAGCGTGTGAACGAACTGGTTACCACTCGAACCCACCAGGTTCAGCAGATCCTTCAGTAGCTGGTCCTTGTTCTTATCCGTCATACCCTCCACCGCGTAGCTCACGTCACCGGCATAGTGCTTGACAATAAATTGACCTTGTCGGTTCTCGAAGTTGGGGTTTTGCGAGAGGAAGTTAAGTCTACCAACAAAGGTGTTATCGGCCGCACCAGAATCAGCGTGGGCCGTGGCGCAAGCATCGTTCAGCGCGGCGAAAACACCAGGAGGACGCTTATCCTCAATCAGCGAGCACACAACCTTGTTGTCGAAGTACTTGATAGGAGTCCATTGGATCTGTTCCCGAGCGTATTCGTCCTGCTCGGCCTTCAGGGTCAACTGAATGAAAATCTGTTGCAGCTTCTCATTGACGTAGTTGATGCAAAGCTGTTCGAAAGAGTTCTTCTCGAAGATTTCGAATCCGTAGATATCAAGAATACCAATCGAGTTCGCCACAGCACCGCGGGCGGTCAAAGACTGGTTCACACGCTCCACAATCCAGTCGAAGAGGTTGAAATAAATCGCCTTGGCTAGTGCGTCGCGCACCGCCAGAGCCTGAACCGTGTTCAGCGGCACCTCGTAGATAGAGCCTCGGCGACCTCCACGGGCAGTCTCCATGACACGGATAGTCATGCCTTGTTCACTTGTTCGGCCTCCACCTCAAGCAGATATGCGACATAGTTCACGGTCGATTGATCTGGAATAGCCGCGTTTCCAGAGTCATCTTCGACGAACTGAATGTTTCCAATCCACAGAATCGCCGAGAGCATGCGGAAGACCTGGTCTTGCTCCGGCTCGCTCATGCCAATGACGCCCATGGCATTCAGTGTATCTCGGAATTCGGCAGCATCGTCAACTCCAGGCACGTCGTAACACTTCGATCGGCTCGTATATAGGTAGGATTGCGGTTGTTGGATACCGAACATATCTGCGACTGTTAGTCATGTCCAAAGACCAGTAGGAATCAACTTACCCCGATATTTCTGTGGCGCAGCCTTCGTGAACTGGTAGAAAATGTGGAAGTTCCGCTCGTTTGTGATCTGTCCCACTACTCGCGACTTCTCCAGCAGGTAATTGGTGATGTTGGCACCCACCGGCTCACCGCGGGAGTTAAACTCCAATTCGAGGTATTTACCGAAACGAGACGAGTTGTTGTTACGCAGGGTCTTCGCGTTACCGAACGATTCCAGCAGCGGGTTCGTCGCCAACACCATGTCTTTCGTATGTTGGATAGAGGAATCGGTTACCTCCGGATACACTGGCGATATACTGCATGATGCGCTTGGCAGCTTCCGTCTTTCCGGCACCCGACTCTCCCGAGATGATCACACACTGGTTATCATTGTAGGACTTCATGTTGTAGTAAGAGGATTCGGCGACACCGAAGACGTGGGGAGGGACTTCGAGACGGTTCTTGCCCCGGTAAGAATCGAGGACCTTGTCGGTATAGATACCCACTGGAGGGGAGAACGGTTAGTGACCATGTTGAAGCCATCGATGCGCCAGCGAAGACTTACGATCTCGGAAGGGGTTAACGGACACCAACACATGTCCGATATACGTCTGGAGTGCCCATGTTAGCCCCGGATGTGTCCATGCCCAACCCCACCATGCGCGCACTTACGTAGATCTCGTCATGTTGGAAACGGAGTTTCAGTTCTCGTTGATAGCCTCATTGGAGATCTTGCTCAGCAACGTAAGATCTGAGACACCGATCTCCTTCTTCTTGGAGGTTTCAAAGACGGCCTTCTTCACCTGGGCTTGCCCCCGGCTTGTCGACCATCCCCGACATCAGCGGCGGCCTTGGAGCGACCGAAACCGCGACTCTTCTTTTCTCCGCCGGCCGGGCGTCGTGAGTGACCCTGTTATGAATGTACTGGGTTAGCGTTGTGGTCATGGGATTGTAGGATTGATCAATCGCTGAGGCTGTCCGGAGCGGGTCAGGACTCGAGCGGGTGTCGCTGGGTTCTCCTGTTTAATTGCGCCCGAGGGGTTTCCGACACGCACGAGGGGTTCGCGGGGGTTGCGGAATTCGGGATGAACGAGATCCCAGCGAGTTCCGGGACCCCTGCAGTCGCCCAGGCGATCGAACAGAGGTGCGGTGAAAAGGAGAACTCACCATGTTTGTTGGTAGTGAATTCCCCGGATTGGCGCCCAGGCGACACGATATGACCTATCACCAGAAGTGCGGAGGGAGAGCGATGAAACGAGCGCGGGAGGTGAGGCGACTCGCGTGAGACATTCGTCGAAGGTAGCGGAGAGGAAGAGAGCGACTGCTCGGAGCAACGAGCAGAGGGAATGAGAGGGGGGAGATGAGAGGGGAGAGAATGACGAAGTAGTTGTCTTGTTCTCTCCTGCTGCGGTCTGCGCCACACGGAACCGCCGCCCTCACGTGTTGTCCCCACCGTCAACGCAAGCTGGATGACTCAGCCGGTTTCTATTAATAATCTGTTTACGCTGAGGTACAGGAGTATAAGTACCTGAACAAAGAGTAGTTGCTTTTGGATTATGGAACATGCATACTAGAGACTCGGCTGAAACAAAATCTATTTGAAGCTGTCTGAATGAGTGAACAGTCCCATTCAGAAGAAACAATTTCACTTTGATGATAGTCAATCCTTTGCCATGACCATAGGCGCTCCGATCCACCACTGAACCAGTGAGAGCGTTGTAATCGCTGCTCACTCAAGGTCTTCGTCATCTTCATCTTCATCATCATCTCCTGCCTCCATTTCTTCCTTTTCCGCTTCCTCTCCACCTGACACTTGATTTGAGGCCTCACGGTGACGTCGGGATTAGGATGTCCACACGGCGATGGACAGGTCATGTCCGCTTCAGACATACTCTCACAGACCATGTGAACACCCCCAATCGTAACCCCGTAGGATACATGACTTGACCAGATGACGCCGAGGGTTGCGATGTACAGTTCTCGAACTGGACACCGGAATAGCTACCGATGGTTTGTAGCTTATCACAAACGGTGTAGGCGATGCCCGGGGGTAGGTTGGTGTAGCCGATATGGTTGCCAGAACAGAGGGGTTCACCTTCAAGCCAGGCAAAGTAATCTGGTCCGTACTTGTCGGTACCGCAGGCGTCAAACGGTCCCATGTGGATGTTGGGGATCGATACTGCCAGAGTCACACTAGCAAGGACGGTGAGGGCTTGGGGGAAATGCATAGTTTGAGCAAACCTGGGATTTTGGATTTGTTGTTCTGGGGTGAGGGTGCGTACTAGTGAACGACCCCGAGGGAGGACAAGTCACTTCTTTATACACGTTCTAGCAGTATATCTCTCTGCACATATCTTGTGGCAGGGTACTAGCTTTATAGATGACAATATCTGCATTATCAAGCTGCAGTAACAGTAAGAATCAGGTAACCCGACCTGTCAGTGCTTCTTCGAGTGTTATTTTTGGATATCACCTTCTATCTGATCATCAATAATTGTCATGCTTACATTGCATTGTAAACTTAGCACATCTTCATGTACCTAGCTCGAAACTGTTCGCACTGTCATCCTTTGGACAGCGTCTACAGTAGTACTCAATCGGTGCAACATGGATGCGCAGTTATTAAGGGATATGTCGGGATTGGTCTGTCGTCCTGTTTAGGAGAATGAGATGGCTGTATGACGTTAATGGGTCAGCGCCCTTCACATCACTGAGAAGATAGAGAAAGAGATCTAGAACATCAACACTGATACTGTGTACAATATTAACTTTAGGTTCGGGAATTATCCGATGGAAGGATTCGGGATGTGACAAACGATGAAACTTTAAATTCGATGGATACATTTGACACACACCTCCCTGGACTACTTGCCTCTCATCCGAGTCCTGCCTCTGTTGAAGCTCACTGCCTTTCAGCGATCTAGCGAATGTGAAATTGCTTCTGTCGCGGTACTTTTACCTGTGGACTTCTCCTTGCGTCGTGTCGTTTCTGTGATTCATGTTTCTGCCCCAGGCCACCATCGACGTCATACCTGCATGCGCCCTTTGCCCCACGAATCTGGCTGCCTTGGGCTTCATCATCACTCATCATTGAGTGGCAACATGCCAGCCCAACGAACATGGCAGTCAAGGGCAATTGATCTTGGGTGCCTAGACTCGGGATCTTGTCCTTATGTACATGCACATCTTTCGAACCTCCCGACGCGTTCATTCCAAGGTTGGGACAGGGGCTTACTCACCACATCTATGCAATTGACCAAGATTATCTCATGGAGTCATGGATATAAGTAGATTATAAATGAAGTTGAGTTTAATATTGTATATCCAGATATTCTCGGTGATTATTATGCTATTGACGGAGTGTGTATCACATAGAGGTAAAAATATATGTATCACTTCTATCTATACGGAATGCGGTGGGTCTCACATATGAATATATATACCTCTGACATCAACATCACACAACCACAAGCTTGGCCTACAAAGGTCAATTGTTTCTGACTTCGACCTGTTACAAGGTTCTCAATGGGAACTGGAATGACAAAATACCATAATTCCCCAGAGTTACTCAACTGGACTGTGATACGTCATTAGGGTGTCATGTCCCAAGAACCTACCAGCGAACATATAAAGCCGCATCCAAAGCAAGAACCCGACGTTCAGCATCCCCTCTCCACACATACAATACATAATACAGAAAATACAACCCACCACCAAAATGCCTCAAAAGAAAATCCTCATCATCCTCAGCGACGCCAACTCCTTCCCCATCAAAAAGACCCGCGGCGCCAACGCCGGCGAAACCGTCCACGAACCCTCCGGCTACTTCCTCATGGAACTCGCCAAACCCCTCGAAAAGCTCCTCGCCGCCGGCCACGAAGTGACCTTCGCCTCACCAACAGGCCAACCCCCCACCGCCGACCCAAACAGCGAATCGTTAATGGCCTTCGCGGGCAACTTCTACGAACGCCGAAAGGAGAACGAGCTTATCGAGCGCATGAAGCGCGAGAACGGCTTCGACCGGCCCCGTCCCTTCGCCTCCATCACGGACGCGGAACTGCCGTCCTTTGCGGGCGTGTTCATTCCCGGCGGTCATGCGCCGTTGACGGACCTCGGCGCGGACAAGGAGCTGGGCAGGATTCTGCGCTACTTCCATGGGGAGAATAAGCCCACTGCGGCGATTTGTCATGGCCCGTATGCGTTGTTGAGTACGAAGATGGCGGGGGATGGGAGTTTCGCGTACAAGGGGTATAAGATTACGTCGTGGAGTGATGCGGAGGAGAAGGGGATGGAGATGGCGCTTGGGGGGGAGATCGAGAAGGTAGCGGCGGATTTGGCGGCGGAGGGAGCGGAGATGGTCGAGGGTGTGAAGGAGAAGATGGGGGGGACGACGTTGGATCGGGAGTGGTTACGGGGGGGAATCCGGCGGCTGCGGGTGTGTTGGGCGAGCGGTTTGTGAGGATGATTAGTGTTTAGAGGTTGGTTAGATGGCGAGTGTGTATGATAGGTTGATTTGTGATAATGTATGGAGGCTATTGGTACAGGACGTCTTCTTCCCAGAATGTGATGATTTCTCGTGCTCGATCCTCTCCAAAGTACAGTGACAACAGGCGTTGTCCGTCCTCTGTGCGTACGGCCTGGCTGAGAGCCTTGAAGGACGGGAATATGTCACTCAAGATGTTGGTCTCGTATTCGAACAGGGAGCGGGAGCCTGCTGATCTGACATGAGCGAGGAGGGATCTGGGATCCATGGCTGACGAAGTGGACTGTGGAATGTCTGTGCGATTTGAAAGGTATTCGTAAAGGCAAGGAAGGAGGTGGGACGCGTTTGGCACAGGGATTATCGACAGTGGCTGGGATAGTGATTCCGTCATTCTGGTATCAGTGGCATTAGACTCCATTTCGCTTGAAGAGAGGGGATATTGGAAGGATACAGTATCTGTAGAGACAGCAATCCGTCGAGCTGGTACTTCTCGCTTGCGCTCGCGAAGGATCCTTCAGAGAGCAGGAATGCTACTAAGGCCTGTTGAGGGGCTGAGTCGATGATCTGGTTCAGTCGAGAGATAGTGGCTGTCTTGGTTGAGGAATTGATGGATGATTCACTGAGGAGAATGACGTTGACATGCTGTGGGCGCGACTGCAGATGGACACTCAGATCGAAGATATCGAAATTCCGTTCTGAAATGATCAGCACTTGAATCAGGTAGACGACAAGAGAGCTCACCCTCAAGACACGTGGATGGTCTGGTAAGAACTGGCCCGATAGCATTCCAAATAAGACGATCTTGGAGAGACGCGCAGTAAGACCGTGAACAAGGGCAGAATTAAAATCGTCGTCCATGGATAGGATAGGAGATGGTTATGTGTCTATGGAACAGAGGTCTAATATTTTCAAAGAAAGAGAGGAGAGGGGATGCAACAGACAACAACAACAGCAACACACGCGCCGGAGTTCCAATGCAATCAACACCAATTCCACCCCCTCATCGCTGCAACAGAAGGGTATCCAAAAAAAGTCAACACAAGTGGTAACAACGCCCAGTACTGGACGGTCTCTATAATAACATGTATACACGGGAGATTCGGGTTTATTGTGTGCCAGCGTTAGTAGAAGGCACTTCCTGTTCAGGAGCACTGGCTGCGGAAGGTGTCAATGCTTTGGCGGATGCCTTGGACGCCTTCTGACTTTCCTTGATCACAGCCTCTGCTTGTTGTTCGGGGGTGTTCGACCAAATGAGAAGTAGGAGGTAATCTGTGAGAACCAGCCAGGCTCCTCAACCTCTTCCTCCGCCTTCTGCTCCACATCCCAGATGGCCCGAGGGAGAAGTCGATGCGATGACTTCGATAGCTCTCCGTGCTTCGCCTTTTGCTGCAAGAGCTCCTTCTGCAGCGCAATCAGGGCCAGCCGTGACGCTTCCTGGAACTCTTCCAATTCGGCCAGTCGGGCAGCAACATCCTCCCGTCGGTTTGTTTCCTTTCGTCGGGACCGCCACGACTCAAAGACAATCAGTCCACCTGCGACGAGGAACAAGAACGCTTCGCTGATGAATGTGGCGCCGGACTCGATGGCCTTGGATTCGGACAGGGGTCGAATGTGGGGTTTCGGTGCGGGTTTCGCTGCTTCTTCTGCCGCTGCTTTGGCTTTTGCAATTGCCTCCTCCTCTGCCTTGGCTTCTGCGGCGGTCTTTGCGGTGGGGGAGGCGGGTTTGTGTTTTCGCAAGGCGGCCTCGGCGGCGGCTCGTCGCTGGGATGCGGCGTTATCGCGGATGGTTCCTAACCGGAGACGCATGTCCAGTTGGTGAAGACCCTGCGCCATGGAGACGCAGACTCGACGGAAGCGTTCATGTTCGCGTGCCTGAGCTTTGAGTTGGTTCTTTGCACGTCAGCAAGTCAGCAGGTGTCAAGCATGTTGATTGAGTGCCAAGGACGGAGAAACAGGGGGACATACGGCTATCGGCTTGGATAATGTGCGGATCACGAGGGAGGAGAGTTTCAATGTGAGGGACATGTTGTGGAGGGAGGGTCGGTCCGTCGGCGTCGGTATCGCTGTGTGTGTTGAGGACAGCCATGGCGTCAGAGGCCGAAGTAGTGAAGAATGATTCACACGCATGGGCCCGCAGCTGTCCGTATCGGGCTAGAGCTGTGCAGGCGGGCAGACCGCTGAGTCAGCTGTGCAGGCACACAACGGCGTTGTTACGGCAGGCGCTCCACTGTTTATCGATTGCCGCTTTGGGCAAAACGTTTTCCTCTGGGTTCCTCATCTGGCATTTCCTTTCTCTCCTCCCCTTACCACCGCCTGTTCCCCCTCACCTCCCGAACCACCCGTCGTCCGTCGCAGGACCGTGGTTGCATCTCGTTGTTTTTGAGCGTCCTTGTTTAATCTAATGTCATTTGTCTGGTTTGGTTTTGGTACGTTCCGTCCATTCATTCGCCTCGTTCTTCATCTCGGCTTGCTACATCATGTTGCATCGATTTTTCCGCCCGCTGCCCGCCAGCCGGTCTGAAAGCTAACCAGCTGTAGAATATCACCTCGTCCATGATACCCCGCCATCGCGCCGCCTACGAAAGTAATTCATTGTCTTTATTGTCATAATTAATGACCCCACGACTGTCTGTATCTGTCTCGACATTCGTCGTACCGAACGAGGGTCTACTTGCCGTGTTGCTACCCGCCCACTTGCTTGGACCTACGATATAGAAACATCAGACGCAAAAGATGGAAGCACTATCGCCACGATCAACAAATCAAATGATCAAGCCCAAGGTGCCGATGGAGAGAAAAGTCTTAGATAAGAACGCCGTCGCTGCCCAAGCCGCTCAAAAGGCTTCCTCATCGAAGAACCATGCGCCCCCGCCGCCGTCACTTGTCATTGAACCGGAGGAAGATGGGGAGCGATACACCACGGGCGCATTCCTGGGAAAGGGTGGATTTGCGATCTGCTATGAGGGGACGCTGATGCGCAATGGTCGCGTGTTTGCGATGAAAGTTGTGCGGTCGGAGATGAGTCAAAAGAAGATGCAAGAAAAGGTTGGTGTTACAAGCTCTATGATCGCCTCGACCGGTGGCGATGCTAACTAGTCTTTTGTAGTTCCGCACGGAATTACAAATCCACTCCAAAATGCGACACCCTCATATCGTCGGATTTCACCGGGCCTTCGCCTTCGATCGATGCATCTATGTCATTCTAGAGCTGTGCCCTAACGGATCCGTCATGGACATGGTTCGAAAGAGGAAGTGCTTGAGCTTGCCCGAAGTTCGGAGGTTCATGATTCAACTATGCGGTGCCGTGAAATACCTTCATAAGCGCAATGTGGCGCATCGCGATTTGAAGATGGGAAACTTATTCCTCGACCACAACATGGATATTAAGGTGGGCGATTTCGGGCTTGCCGCGATGATCATCTCCGAACGAGACGAAAAGCGACGAAAGACGTTGTGTGGAACACCGAACTACATTGCGCCAGAAGTTCTTGATCGGAGTAAAGGAGGCCACACACAGAAGGTGGACATCTGGTCCTTGGGAGTTATATGGTGAGTCGCGATGCGCGCTGACCGTGGATGTTCAATGACTAACGATGTCCAGCTTCGCTATGCTCACCGGATACCCTCCTTTCCAATCAAAGACACAAGAAGAAATCTATAAGAAGGTTCGAAACCTGACATACGTTTGGCCAAAGGGAGAAGAGTGCGCAAACGACATCCCCGCGGAAGCAAAATCGCTCGTCAGCTCCTGTCTCAACCTGGCGGAGAACGAACGGCCAGACCCGGATGATATCGTGGAGCATCCGTTTTTCAGCATGTATGACGGCTGCATACCACGGAGGTTGGATTCCGGATCCTGTTCTGTCAAACCCTCGTGGTTGCGACTGGACGAGCCCCGTGGTGATCGCATGTTGCTCGGTCATAGTTTGGAATATGATGAGAAACTATCCAGCTATATGAGCACGTCGATGATCCTGCTCAACGGTATCCGATATGCAGGGCTGCTTTCTACACGCTGTGTGGTGTTGGAAGAAAGCCGGACGGTACAGCTCGAAAGGCCGCGGGAAAAAACTGCTCCAAGTCGGCATTTGCCGAATGTCTTTCTGAAGAGGAGAAGGGGCTGCAGCCCGTCATTCCCCTTCCGGAAGATATTGTTTACCGATACCCTCGTGACATAGAAACCGATTGGAGCGCTCCTGAGCTGGCTCTGCCTAGCCGCCGAGATGGCGCTTCTCTTGACAGCAGTGTCATGTCAACGAAAACTAGTATATCGGTACGGAGCAGCGCGGCAGCTGTGTCCCGCACGCAGAATGCTCTTGCTGCCGCTCAACAACGGCGAAAGGAGTCTCAGAGCCATGCAGCGACTCTTCGGCAGCAGGCGTCGACTGGTCGCGGCTCTGTTCGCAAGGTTTCGGCTATCTGCGACCCCCCAGCTCCAGTGGGGCGAGGACTACCAGATCTAAAGGAGATAGAGCCCGGTGTAGAACTGGCTCCTGCGGTACCGACCGGTGACTAGCAGAGCGCCCAATCCGCACACGTCGCGGAGTGGCTGCATCTTACTCAGGATCGCTGCGTGATTCGGATCGAAAAGAAACCGAATGAGTGTGGTATGCTGACAGTAGGCAAGACGCGATCCCAGTCTCGACGGCTGGAGGCCGCCAGCCATGAGCTCCTCAACCCACCCATTGTTAAGGAGCGACCTGCATCGGCAGTAATGGACAGCTTGTCTTCCCGCTCTCGACATGTTTCTTTACATCCTACCGTGAAGGAAGAAAGATCCGATCCTATCAAACAGAAGCCTGAGCCTAGGCTCATACCGAAACCTGGCGTGATGGACGAGAACCGGCGACCACGATCCGACATCCAGCAGGCACCAATCGCTCGGTCCGGCAGCAAAGCGTCCCTGTCATCGGGAAGCAGTAAACCGCGATCGTCGTTAGGCTTGTACCCCTTGTTTCACTCGAACGATCCTTGCGAGCTCTTACCACGGACTTCGGTGGAGGATGTATAAATGTGGACCTGCGACACATGCTTACCAACTTGGTGCCACATTCTTCGGCTCGACGCCGGGCAGCATCCAGAAGAACGCCGCATCCCTATGTGATCAAGTGGGTGGACTATACCAATCGGTATGGAATTGGATATGTACTTGACGATGGGAGTGTGGGTTGTGTGTTCAAGGCTGAAAATGGTCAGCCAGCCAGCGGAGTTGTGCTCCGGGATGGCGAAAAGCACATCCGTCGCAAAGCCCGTAGTCAAGATAAGCAGGAGGGACGGCCATTCAATTACTCGGAAGCTGATCAGTTGGTGCCTCGTCAAGGCAAGCTGGTGGAGTTCTACGAGAATTGTCCCGACGAATTGGCTGACGGTCGAACTGGAATCCGTCGTGCATTGATTTCTCCATCACTATTTGAAGTGAACGGTTCTTCTGGCGCCGGGCTGAAAGTGCGCAGCAACTCTGGGGTGGAATCAGCGCGTGCGGATGCTGAGAAGATTAAGCGGTGAAGCTTGTCGACCAGTTTGGAAAGTATATGATTGGCTCTTTGGAAGACATGGCGACGAAGCATTGCTCGATGACGATGTCCCTACCCATGGGCATAGTCACTTTATCAAGTTCTACCAGCGGTTGGGTAATGTTGGCGTCTGGGGCTTTGGAGACGGCGCCTTCCAGGTATGTTGGATCCATTTTATCTCTTGTGCTTTCAATCTGACACAAAATAGTTCAACTTCCCAGACCACACCAAGCTTGTGATTTCCCCTGGTCGCACCAGAAGCGCGTCGCCTTGGATCGACTTTTATCATTTGTCCCCTTCCGCCGCTCGGTATCTGACGGCGAAGGGAAAGATGCACCCATCTGGCTTCGACACTAGAGCCGTGGCCTCGGATGAGGTAGGGACGTTTTTGAGCATTGCGTATGGCACTGCCGGTAGTGCCATGGATGAGCGCATGCATGACATTCTGGAGGCCAACTCGTTCCTCCAGAAGATTGCCTTCTTGAAGGAAGTTTTCAGAGGATGGTTCAAACATGGACGACTCGGCGGAGGGGCGCAGGAGAAGACCGATGGGCCCTCTGTGGGTGCGCATGAGATGTTCTGGGAGGGAACCCAGGAGCGAGCCTCCGGAGGTGGAGGGAAGTTTGTCTGGGACGGTGGGCGCCCCCGGGGGCGATGGAGAGTACCCGGTCGATCTCACTCAAGGAGCGAAAGGGCCGAACACGACCGCGAGGTGGATGCGTTGCGGGGAGCGGTTGCGCATGCTGGGTGCTGCAGCGTAGGCTGCCTTATGGGTTACGACGACATGATTATTGATTTTAGAGATGTTGGTCTGGCGCTTTCTTTTGTGTATAATGAAGCATCGCACCTTGTTGGATCCCATTCTGTTTTGTGTATAGCGGTGCTGCTTTTGATTCGTGTTCAATATCAAAATACCGTTTGCCTGCCCATGTCTGTAAGACCTGAACATCGGGAGGGATTCCCCCGAACCAAGTCATGAAATAAGCAACGTCGATCTCGGAGGATCTTTCGGAGAATCTTGGAGGCAGCGGGGTAACAACATCCCCTCAGATGCTCCATGAGTGCGCTTTGCTTCCAACACCATCACTCTCACTACTCTATTCTGGGAGAACACACGCAAGATGGCTCAATCGACATCTCTGATATGGCCAACCCTTCATGTCTCCTCTACGGCCCAGGAGATGCCCGATATCAAGACCGACCCGTCCCCGAGATAGACGACCCATCCGATGTGATTGTACGGATTGCCTACACAGGCGTCTGTGGCAGCGACGTATGCCCCATCACTCATCCCAATCCCAATGCAGAGTCAACCCAAGCATATACAACGTACATCGATAGCTAACGGAGAATGACAGGTCCACTTCTGGGTGCACGGCGGCGTCAAAAACCACGTCTCAGAAGACCACCCCATCGTCATGGGCCACGAGTCCTCTGGCATCGTGCACCAGATTGGCTCTGCCGTGACCACTCTTCAGCCTGGAGACCACGTCGCCATCGAACCGGGCTATCCCTGTCGACGCTGTCCGGTGTGCAAACTCGGCCGGTATAACCTCTGTCCGGAGATGAAGTTTGCGGCTGTCCCGCGCAAGTGTCACGGCACGCTGGCGCGGTATTTTCGTATCCCGGCGGATTACTGTTATAAGATTCCCCCGGGGACGCTGGGATTGGATGAGGCGACGTTGATGGAGCCGTTGGGTGTTGCGGTGCATACGGTACGGATGGTGGGCGTTAAGCCGGGACAGACGGTGGTTGTGTTTGGGGCTGGGACGGTGGGGTTGCTTTGTGCGGCTGTTGCGAGGGAGTTTGGGCGTCGGCTGTTATTGTTGTCGATGTGAATGAGACGAAGTTGGTGTTTGCGAGGGAGGTTGTTTCTGGCGAGGATGGGGAGGTGTTGGTGCAGACTTTTTTCCGGATTCGGGGCCTCGGCGAAGGAGAATGCCCAGCGTCTACTGGAGGGGTATTATTGTATTCGACCGGCTACTGGAGCGGATGTCTACGGGGCTGATGTGGCTATTGAGGCTACTGGCGCTGAACCGTGTATACAAATGGGCGTGCATGTGTTGCGGGTTGGAGGCGAGTTTATCCAGACCGGCATGGGACGGAGAGAGGTTACGTTTCCGATCTCTGATGTTGCGGAGAAGGAGGTCGTTGTGAGAGGATGTTTCCGGTATGGACCGGGGGATTTCCAGCTTGGGGTGCGGTTTGCTGCCGAGGGGAAGATTCCTGTTCGCAGGTTTATCACCAAGGTTGTGCCGTTTGAGAAGGCGACGGAGGCGTGGGAGACCACGCGCAGAGGAGAGGGGATCAAGACGTTGATTCGGGGGGTGGATCAGTAGGTCTTACTTCTTACTGTCTATAGAGTCTTATACAGGAGCTGGATGTTTCGCTATTATTGATCTGAACGGCGTGATCTACATGTTACGGACGTCTCCAATTGTAATAGGTTGATCAGTACCTCGTAGTATGCTTCAGGCATTTGTTATACTTGAAAGAAATTTGTGGTTTTTTGTCAATCGAAGAGCTACTGCAGTAACTCAATCTGGTAACTCAACTTCTGAAACGTCTTTCCAGTCTAGCAGGTCCATCACTTCTAGTTGTCTCTATACGAAGCCATTGATCACGGAGCGACTGTCGCTGTTTTCATCTAGTTGCAAAAAAGCTGGACTTGCACGCACTGGAAGCGGCGGAGAGTGTATTCAATGACCGTTTTGCAGTGGGAATCCCGCAAGCAGTTGAGTCTGGCATTATGAGAGATCCTCGACCCCACCATTGCTTGCTCGCAGCCAGAGCTTATAAGGAAAGTTGTGGTTCAAAATGCAAGGGGACCAATGCAGGACATGGCGTAGTCATTCACGCTGCCGTCGTTGAGCAAGAAGTGGACACGTATAAGGCCTTGACTATGAAGCGCGATTCCCTATTCACTTGAGAGAAAGTATAATGTTACTGCCGTGGAACTGAAAATGTGAGCCTTGCGTATTCGTGAAAGCCTGTCTAGGTAGTTGAAGATAGTCGTTCAAGGTAAACCAGTGTCCTGGCCGGGGAAGCAAATGGACCTCTAACGGCGACTAAATTCAATCATCTATTACCAGGTATTTGCTAGGATATGTGTAGATAATTTATGTATGCCATCGGGGCTATCAGTATCTTGCTCAACGGTACAGTGCCCCCTTTTTATGACTAGGATATGAGAAGGGCTTTAGAGCGCACAGGCGAGAGGGTTGAAGCACTTTACTATCCATAGAGGAAGCAGGGGCATGATTTATCATTTCTAGCAACACGATTCTCGGGATAAGATTAAGTGATAATAATGGGAATATGACCTAGTCAATCACAATGATCTCATGCTTCACCTTACCCCTCACTATAACCCCTTTGGCATTGACTCGAATCTCGTTCCCCGCCCTCGGATACGAATAGCTCCATAGAATTGGTCTGTTCGGCAAGTTTTCAGATGACTCACGTTTCTTATTTCCCGAACATTTGGCAACGTGTGCCGGCAAGTCAGCCAGTAAGTAAGCCCGGTCATATTCTACCTTCACAGCGGTTGTGGATCGGTCGACGAAATAATCCGTTGGGCTTCGTTATATTCCTGCTTGCAAGCTTGACAATAGACCCCGCTCTGCAGTTTAGCCTTCTTGCTGTCCCAGTACGGAAACACCGTTGTACCCAGGTTTCTCCATTCCTGCGCATGAAGACTATGTAGCAGATCCGTAGGAATCTTTCGGAACTTGGGTGCGCACTGGCGCTTGGCAGGCCTTTTGAGACTATAATATAACTCCCATGCATCCCGTTGCTGTTCTCGTCGTTTCTTCTGACGAGAATGGAAGGCTCGCTGCATTTCCTTCTCATTGCCGTGCAGTTTCAAGGCCAAAGCCTTAGCCTGGGACACGTCCACCATGCGTTGCTTCCGCATGGCATCGCGGAACTCTTTGTTTACAGTCCGCATAGGGTGATCCCATGGTGGAGCCGACTCGGGGTATATGATCGGTAGAGTTTTCAGGTCTTTCGGGCCTATCCCAAAGTTGAATATCACGTCTGGTGTTGGGGCGACGCGGTACTCTAGCCGCGTGATGCTGCATTAGAAGCAGCATCGGGAGAGGTTGGGAGGTAGAGAAATGGGCCGAAATCTGCACATGTCCGGCAGCGTGGGTGGCAAAACTCATGGTATAATTTGTCCAATGAGAAGTAGGAGATGCACTTGGTGATATGCATCACTTGTAGAGTGTGTTTGGCATGCTTTCGAAGCAGCCAGTAGGGGGAGAACGAGGCCGCGAGGGATTTGGTTGTTTTGCTGGCGGCGCGGAACATCCCAATGGAGTCTGGGTCGGCGTGCCAGAATATTTCGTGCATCATCTCGAGTAGAAGCTTGTCAAAGAGTCCACCAGGTGATGCGGCTTTCGTGTTGCGGTGTGCTTGCATTGAGGTGTATCTGCGTAGACTTCGGAGCTTGAATCGGTGTAATGTAGGAACGTGGAGGGCCTCCCTCGCCAGTTGCGTTGGACGATATGCTGTGCTAATTGCCATGATACGGATCGAAGAAATTGCTTGTGCTTTCTTATTAGCTGGAAATAGATATCTCTTGCGAGTGTTAGGCCAACTTCAACGTGTAGGCTAAGCGAATGCTAAGTTGTTCTCTCGACACAGCCGTTTCGTCATTATTATCATCGTTGCCATCATTCCACCACCGCCTCCGGTTCTCCGCCATTGCCGCCTTCCAGACTTTTACAGGGTGAGACTATGAGTCAGATAGGATTATGAATAAGATCGATAGTTGATGTTGACTTCGGGTCATTCCAGGAGCATCATCCCATGGCTAACATGTTTGTCCGAGTGGAATTGTCGGTTGATATACCATGTTCCAATACAACCATGCAATCTCACCTAGTTCTGTGCCCTCTCCCACTCGTCTTCAGAATATTGGGCACTTCATCCTCCAGACTAGGCCGCGAGGGCTTCCACCCCAGCAAATTCCGAGCCCGTCGAGCCACACCCCGTGAGTTCAACCCCCAGCTGACTGACTCGAACCCGGCATACTTCTTCGCCTCCTCGATTTCGAGGTTCTCAACGACAGGGCTTGGGATATAGCCCAGCTGCGCGGCCGACTTGGCCATCACCTTCGTCAGATCGCCCCAGCAGTGTTCCCCGTTCTCGGCGAGATAATAGGCATTCTCGCCCCACAGTCCGTCGTCAGAGCGGCCTTGCACAGCGGCGTCGACGAGCAACATGAAGAGGTCGCTGAGATCGTGGACGTGGACATTGTTCCAGATGGATTGACCGGCGCCGATGATTGGGCCTTTCTGCAGTTTGATAGTCACTTGGCCAATTCGTAGGCTTGACGGCTGCGCTGGGAGCAGGGGCCGCGTCCTCGTCCTATTGCAGTTTAATTAGCATCACACGCCAGGAAGACATGACAGAACGGAAGCATTGAGGAAGAACAGAGGAGGCAAACGTACCATAGATGGTAGGCGGACACACCAGTGCGTCTTCACAGCGCCATCATACTTCTTCTCTGCCGAGAGAACTATCTCATCGACGTTGCGATGGAACGCATGAGAAGGCAGATGTGTCAACTCATCTACCTTCTCCCAGTCATCGTACACCTTGTCGCTGCGATCACCATACACGCCTCGGTCGGTGTCGGCGTAATGTCAGGATACCCGTGCCACCAGTGTGTAGCCAGTAGCCTGGTTTTTCCTTTGAGTGACCGGCTGCGAGACCCGCGCCGATGGCGTTCGCTGCACCAACGTGGTCTGAGGCATCTGCCGTGTCTGTTTTCATACACATTAGAGAGTGTCAGAGGTAGAGTCGGTGTTGAATGAGAACATACGAAGGACAATATCTGCCGCCGCGCTCTCTTTCTCTAGAAGCGCAGAGTCATCCAGACCACCGATGACGATGCGCACAGAGGGGTACTTCTCCTGTACCTGTTTGGCTTTTTCCTGGGTGCGAACGAGAGTGATATGGAGTAATTGGGGTACTTGGTTGCGAGAACTGAAAGTGCGTCGCCGCCAATGTAACCCGTTGCGCCGGTGCTGGTGGGGTTAGCAGGGTGCTTCTGAAGTGAGAGAAGAGCGAAACTTTCGCTAGACGTACAGGAAGATCTTAGTCATGGTTAAGAGCAGGCGGATAGTCAATTGAGTCAGTCTGGGGTGAATTGAATGTAAAACTGGAGAAACGCGGGTTATAGGTGTTTGAATTGATTGACGTCAAATGGTCCCCACTCACCGCGGGGGATTTCTAAGCGGGGTGGAAATGCTCCGAAAGGAGTGAACATTCCCCGATAGACTCGGTTGGACTGTCGTGGAACAAGGAAATATTCACCGTGAATCTATACTTCTTACAGCCTATAAGTAATGGGAAGAAGGAAGGAGAGAGAATCCTGCACTCAGCCCGATTCAGTAGTTTATGCCGAATTGCGGTGGCCTCGACAGATTTTTGTTTCCTAACCAGGGCCTATACGTCTTATATCATGTCCATCATAGGAAATATATGCTTTTCAAATTAGGTGGCAGGAACGGATATGGGATCATTATTCCGCAAGGAACCAGGAGTGACGATGAATTGACGTTATCAGTAGGAATCGCATAAAAACCCACCGTCGTAGCCATGCGACTACTCTGAATTTTCATCAATTCTTACCGATGGCTTCAGGCACTGCATATCGTAAACTAGAACCCCGGGGGGGTGTCCTCACTTTATATCCCCAGCCACAGCCAAGCTGGGCTGGAGCGAGATCAACAAAGCTTTACAAGGCTCCGCCAAACGATATCCAAAGCACTGAAGAAGCCGCCGCCCTCTGTGCTCGACAGGCTTCCGCTAGAGGTACAACATCTCATATTTCTCTACCTTGATATCGACAGTCTAGGGATGTTGCGCTGCGTCAACAAAACAAGCAGAAGAGCAGTCGAGGGCTGTCCCTTATGAAACCCTCAGAAAGTACGCTACGGATACTTTACGCTTTATGCATGTTACTAGATTAAGCACCGCATATTTCCCAATAGACTGGCTCTTCAAGGAGCTATGTCGTCCACGATGCCGAACATGCTCAGATTTTGCCCCGTTTCCTACATCCCAACAATTTCCCGCTGTTGTTTCCAATGCAACACCTCTCGGTCTGAGCATCAGGTTGTTCCGACTTCCCAAGTGATGTATCTCTATGGTATACCTGAAAAGGAGCTGGAGTCGTTGCCCATGATATGTCATCTTCCTGCCAAATACATGGCAGAGAAACCTTTGGTTGACGTGGCACAGGCCAGAGCACTAGCGCTGAGACTGAAGGGAAGTGTGCCCCAAAGGCCGGATGAAGACGTTTTCAACGGCGGCTCGGCATCGTTGGAGCGCACCCGGGAACAGCATCGTTCCCATACTGGGACAAGGAGAACATTTTGTTGGAGCCAGGCGCCTACTGTCGAGCCTGTAAATATGAGTATGAGGAAACATCATTTTCACCTTTTTATCCTTGGCCAGATATCAAGAAGGCATACGACCGAGCGTTCTTGCCGGCAGACCTACCCGAACACTCTCTACAATGTTTGGCCATGAAGAAACACATGGATCCCCATATAGATAAATGGGCAGGGCCTGACTGGGCGTATTTGAGGCCTGGGAGAGATTTCTTTGTGGATGTCAGAGGGGTGGAAGTTAAGCCTGAGAAGTAGTGCTGGGAGATTTTAGAAATGGGCCAGGATGGCATCTGTGGGAAAGTCGCAATTACTAATCCCAACTAGAGTAGTTCTGTGTCTTGCTTCAGATCAAATATTCCAGATCGCAGAATAATCCCCTCAGGCTGTGCAAACCATCTACTAGTACCAAGCCAGCCTTAAGCAGACTCGAGATACGTCCTCAGTGGGTCTTCTGGCCGACGCAGGAGTGAGAACCAGTCCCAGTTCACATACAGACCATGCCATCGCGATCGATAAGAGGAATCTTGTTACAGTGGATTTAAAATCAGAGGCCGGGCTCGTATTTCATGACCGTGGGCTCTGGTTCTTTTGAGGCAGTGAGGGCATTGACTACAACAAGCCTTCTGATATGGGAGTTGTTATCACACCATCCGCGCCCAATGAAGCGGAATTATTCTATCCCGGAGGCATCACCGTACCTATTCGTCAGCCTCTACGTCAGATTGACGATAAGTGCGGCTGTATGGTCCTCTATTTCAGACCTTCTAGGCCAGAAGTGGATTTTCACCTGCGCTCTTGTCCTCATGGGGATAGGTAGATTAGTTAGTCCCGGTATGCCGTCTTTCACAGGTCTATGTGTCGTCGGTTTTGTCGTCGGCTTTGCAATAGGAAAAATGACATGATTATCCTGCTGGAGTGGATTTCATTTTCACACCAATTTTTGCTTGCTGCGCAGGGGCCCTTTTCGGGATTGGGAGAACTGGTTTCTGCTGGTGTGGGTGGTATGTTTTGACCCTCACATCATGTTCCCTTCACTCTCACTTTGCTCTCACTCCACTCCCAGTTCTCAGTTACCATATACGAAAGTATTTACTAATTTCAAGCTAGGGCGTTTATCGCAGGATACACGTGTAGCACTGGCTCCGACGGAATGAGCACAGAACAAGCCCTTTCACCCCACCCATCCCGGTCTACAGACTCATCTCACTCGGCACCTCTTGTCATATGTATCGAAAAAAGGCTGGTGTTATGCTTGGGGAACATTTGACTGGATTGTTCTTCTACTCTATCAGAGTGAAACCGCTACAGCGCGCTTAATCTACTAGTGGCTTTCTTCTATCAACCCAACTTCATCCTCTGAATGCTACCACATCACTACCCTCTACCATCTGAAAACCCTTTGATCTCCATTAGAATGTATCCTGACACTCTCCCGAGAATATCCCGTTCATAACTGCATAAATATTATCCCCCGTTATTCTCCGTACAACATCACTTGAGCGTATCCAGGATCGTCCGCGGTCCGCCAGCCGCGGCAGAGGAACTACTCTGATACGTCCGGCGTCGATCATCCACAACATCGCAGTCTAGGTCCCTTGATTTGAAATCCCGCAGAATACGTTTCCGAGGCTGGGCGGAGTTAACAGGTTCAGGTGATGTATTCCTCTCTTTCGTATGTGGCGCAGGAAATCGATATCATTTAAGGTCCTTCCCCGGACTGACCCTGTCTCGGCCGCTATCATATCACGATCACACTATCCATCATATCTATCACGAAAGACAAATAGTTACCCTGTTGAACAACATATGCAACATGTCGACCTCGACAATCTCGTCCAAAACCATCACCGAGAAACCCAACCCACCCGCATCACCAACACCAACCAAAGATGACGAGCCCGAACTCATCGAAATGCCCCATCTGCTCCGTGAAAGCATCGGCCAATACGGCGGTCTAGCCGCCTTACTTCTACAAATCGCCCACCCAGGCGTTGGCCGCGGCGTCCACGACCACAGCCAGTTCGCAGACCGCCAACTCGACCGTGCTGAGAAAACCGCCATATACGTCTACACGATGGTGTACGGCACGCCCGAGGAGAAGAAACTCATCCGACAGTGGGTGAACCGCGCCCACGCACGGGTCAAGGGCCGCGAAGGCGACGAGAAGTACAATGCCAACGACCCCCATCTGCAGCTGTGGGTTGCGGCCACCCTGTACGCGACCATGGTTGCGATGTACGAACGTCTCTGGGGGCCATTTGAGCCTGAAAAGGCGGAGCGAGTGTATCAGGAGTATGCGATTTATGCGACTTCGCTGCGTGTGCCGCCTGAGCTGTGGCCTAAGGACCGGGCGGCGTTCTATGAGTATTATGATGATGTCGTGAACCGGGACTTGGTGGTTGTTCCTGAGGCGAAGGAAATCTTCTACCATATCATGCATCCGAGGTGCCGTTCTTGCATCGGTTGTTTGTGCCGATGGTGTTGTCGATTAATCGCAGCTTTGCGGTGGATTTGCTGCCTCCGAAGGTGTCGGCTGGGTTTGGACTGAGTACGGAGACGAGTAAGTGGGATCGGGCGGTGATGGGGATGGTTCTGTCGATGTATAATTATACGCCGGCGTTTATTCGGCATTTCCCTAAGACTTATATATGGACGGGCGAGGAAGATGGTTGCTATGCTCAAGGACCAGGGTTTTGTCAATTTGAGGATGAGGAATGCTTAGGCCAGGTTGGTTTGGTCGGGGGGTCTTCTGGATATGGATAGGTTTAGTATGATTTAATGAATTGTTGTTCATCTTTCTTGATACTATGCGTACCTATGTATTATATGTGGCCAGTACCTGATAGGAGGATGTAGGTAGTCTCAACGCGGCCGATGATATTATCCACATGGAATGGTATAGGATCGAAAATCAAAACAAGCAACTGAAAACCAAAGATCGGATATCACGCAAAGCCTCTGCAGAATAGAGACACGCAGAGACCAAATTAGAACATTATGATTTTAACATGTCGAAGACCGTATGTGCAACACCAGCAATGCAGGTCCAACCTCCACTGGACTCTATACCCCAGACACAACGCAGACAGAAACATAAAAGGAATCGGATTAATGCTTTTCATACGACCGCTCCGGAATCGTCACCGGGCTGTGGTCTCGCGTATCACGGACGTCTCGCGGCTGTCCACGAGTCGACCCCGAAGCCGCCATGAATGACCGTCGATAGCGTCCATCACTCTGTGTGAGACGATCTCCGCCGCCACTCTTCGTCGACTCGATCTCTCGTTTGACGCCCTCGTACATTCGTTCGACGAATTGGATCTCCTCTTGTACGTCGAGGTCGCACCCGTGCAGACAGAGTTCTCGTTCGCGCTGTTCGATGTACTCGCGTATATTGCGCCACTCGTTCTGGTAGTACTTCAGTCTATCTGGCAGTCCCGAGCCCTTGAGGTAAGTGAGCACGCCGGCCATGATGGTGTTGATGGCACCAAAGGCCGTCACGGCGGAGTGTGGGCCTGATGCGGCGCCTAGGGCTGTTAAGGCTGCAGCGACGACGATCTGAATCCCGAGACAGGTGTTGATGAGGATGCTGAAGAAGCGGTAGCGTTGCGCGGCGGACTGTTCAGCACGCACCACCCGCGTGTAGATACCGACGTTTTGGGCCGTCCGGCTAAAGTGGTGGAGGGTGTTGAGGGCAGGTACGCTGTCGATACCCGTCAAAGCCGGAAGACGAGGAGCTTATCTTCTGGTGGGATGAGGTTCTTCTCGTCTGTGCGGTTGACGCTGAGGTGTTTGACGGCTTCTCTGTCAACGGGCACTGGAGGTCCTCCTGGGTTGAACTGGGGTAATGTTGGATCCCGCTGTTCATAGTGGTTGAAGAGGCCGTTACGACACGCCTCGTGAGGCTTCTGCGGAAGGGTTCGCCGGACATGGGTTAGGTTAGGGTTGTGGCTCTGTATACATGCACGGGAGGTATACAGATGAGGTGAGGTGAGGGTAAGGATGAAGGAACAACAAAGACACAACACAGACACGGGCAGTGGCCCCTATTTCTACGAGATTTCTTTGTTTACCCCCTTGTGACCTCATGGGAAAAACCTTTTTTCTGCTCAGACGCGGGACCAAGCTCGGACGGTTTTTCTGCTTTCTTTTTCCAGCTGTCGCAGGCATGGCTCTTCCCCTGGATATAGTTAGTCTGACGCCGATGGACGCCACCAGACGCTGCAAAAGGCAGCCATTCCGGACATGACAGTTGCACAGCTGCTGACGAGGGCGTCATTGGCCGTGGCCGGCGCACCCTGACCCTTGACGATGGGGCCCAGACAGCCGGACGGGCCTGTATCAGTCCAATTGCATGGAGTCGGGGAAGACGATGCGAACCGCCCACGACGAATCAGCGACATGTCAGTCATGTCACTGAGCAAAGGCACGACGAGGAACCTGGCTTCTACTAATGGCCCACCCACACCGGGTCCACTCCCACATGCCCAGCCCGCCAGGATCCGCGTCGCGGGCAGTGGGTGATTTGGAATCGGATCGAGTTGTGCAGAAACTGATTCAGGGTGGCAGCCCCTCCTCTGGGCCTCAGGTCTCATCACATTGGCGAGCTTTTGTCCGCCTGTCGGGTCAAGCTGCCGTCAGAAAAATGTCCGGGGTGGAGAGCCCGAACTTGCGATGTGCATGGTGCAGCTGCACTGGACCCTTGCTGGGTCAGCCGAGCACGGTGTCTCCGTGTAACGCTGTGCTCTTCAGGGTGGTCCTTGGCAGGCGTCGTTTTCTTTGTCCAGGGTCTCAGCGTCTCTTGTTGTATCGGAGGAATAACCATGTCAGGTCAGGTCAGTCACATCAGCACTCAGCTCGGTTCGCCCGTCCCCAACAACCACCACAACAACCGAGAGCGGGACGATCAAGCGAGTGGCCCGCGCATGGGCCCTGGGGTTCGCGACGAGGAGAGATAAACACCCTTCCTGGGATCGCAATTGCCGATCCAGCGACGCGATGGCGGGCTGAACCCGACGCCAACTGCACTAAGCGGCCTTGGCCCCACGCTGGCGTGAACCGTGGATCGAGAAGCGTCAAATGCGGCCTTCCCGAGAACTGGGCCTGAGTTCGAGTCTGGAGTAGCGTGGGCGAGTCAGGTCGAATCACGGCGTGGGCGTGTCAGGGTGGTGGAGAATCCTCTTGTGGCTGCAGGTGATGGAGGGCCATCCACCCGTGCTTTCAGCTTCGGTGACGGCTTGTTTGCTTTTCCTGTTTTTGGGCAGTGTTGCTTTTTCCTTCTCCTGATGATAACATGGGCGTTTGCCCTGGTTCATCTGACTTGTTTTTCCTCGGCTGTTTCGTTGCTACTGCTACTGACTGCTCCTGACTGCTACTGTTGTCGATGTCTAGCATGAGTTGAGATGAAAGTGGAGACTTTCTTGCATTTTGAACCCAGCTCACTCTATCTTGTGCTAATCTCCTGCTAATTTAGCTGCTGACTTAGTACGATCACGCCCTCGAATCTATCGTACACCAGACCAACCATCGGTATTCGTTCCGATCTGGAATTTCGCCTCGCTCCGATTTTTTCCTGGTCGTTATACTAATTCTTATTCTCCTGGTCTTCTTTGTCTTCCACTTTTTGGTTGATGTGGACATCACTGTCATCACCATCATCGGTATACTCGTCGTCGTTCCCATCGTCATCCCGAATCAAGATTCCGAAGGTTTCCATTGACAACTTGATATCAGCTTCCACTCTCATATGGAGAGGACTGCGGAGCTGTCTACCTGACAGCTGCTTTGGACAACGGTTGTCCGCTTCCATCACTGATCGAATGCACCGGCCGTTGGTGCCATGCAAGATTGGGCAAGACCCGCTGAGTTTGAGCACTTACAGGTTTCAAGGCTGAGGTTGCTCACTGCCGAATGCGTTTCTCTGGCTAAGATGAACATCTTGCGCAGAGTTGTGCGACAGACGATACTCAGCAAGCACTGTGCCAAAGCAATGCGACAGCCGTCCCTCTTGGATCTAAGGCGAAAGAGTACCTGAAAACAACTTTGTGTGGGCCAAGAAGATTTCGTCTGGTCTGAGATAACGAGACGGCTCTGATTGAGCTAGGAAAAGCCCTTTGCTCGAGCACTCATCATGTCAAACTGAATCCGGGAGGCTGGGTCTGGTTCTTCCAACAGTCCTGGCAGCACTTGATATTCGGGCGCTGCTAAACCAAAGGTACTTCTCATTTCACAAACCGCATTGATCATCGTCTGGAGTGAGTACACACTTGCATAGCCGATCTTGAGTGAGAGCCCGTCCGCCAACGACAGATGTATGCAGAGTTATGGTAAGGCCAACTCTGAAGCCAAAACTAAAAATCAGTCAAAAGCTCAAATTCGATACAAAACCAGAGGACAAACCGGCTTGCAAATGACAGCCCGAGCGGAACACGTTTACACAGGATCGAAGCTTGACCATCAGGTTTTGTTGTAACCAGCAACTGGGATGGCCTTATAGACGATGATCAGAAGGATAATGGGCTGTTATATTTGGAGATGAAGCTTTGAAGCTTTTGGCGATTCGGCTTCTATGTCGGCCAGTCCTAGGTCGTCATTATCCCATCCGAGGCTCAAGACACGGACAGAAGTATACGACCCATTACAAAGACGTTCTCTTCTTTGTCGATCACGTAACCGGCCCGGTGCGACGTCGGGAAATTATTTGAGGACCCATTTACTCCTTGATGGAGCTACGTAGACACTTGAGGCCCCACAAGATTCATAGCTTCCTTGAACATCTGCCTAGACAGCACCCGGTATCAACGCCAAATCCCCCATACAAGCAACTTGCAAAGGCATATGACAGGTTTACGTACCAGAAGTGCTTTAATCGCGGTCGGTCTGTCTTGACTAAGACTCGATGAAACGGTGCTTTTCCTTTGGGTTCGATTCAAGATGTTGCACTTTGTGCTCGAAATCGCAGGCACGTTGGCATAGGATGTCGTGACAAGCGCCGAGATGCCTTTCTCTTAGCTCGCAATTGACTTTCGTCCTATTGGGAAGGCCGTGTACACGATACTCATCAGAGAAATGGTAATCACCGGGCTGTTCTGATACCTGTATATGTCCTTGTGCCGTGGACTGCCTCAGGGGCAATCTCAACCAATCTTAACATCTCCCTCGGACATGATCAGAAGTCCAGCAGTTCAACACCACGTGGAAGGATCGAGGCCAAACAAGGGTCCGCAATGGGTAGCTGAATTCTATCCATGGAATAATTCAAGCCAAGATGAGATCTCGGTCGAGCCAATTTTTCCAACAACGTTCGGTTTGAATAGTCTTTTCCTGGACCTGTTTCCTGATCGACAGTCATGTACCATTTCGCTTGACTGCTGCACGCCTGATCGTGGTTCAGCTTGCAGAGAGCGAGCCGCTGTCTTGCTCATTTCGCAGTGTTGATAGGAACCCCACTATCTCATCATGAGAGTTGCCTTGTCCTAGTCATCAGTGTGCAGAATTTGAAAGCCCCAAACTCGATGGGGATACAGCCTTTTCTGTACCTATGTATAGGCCGTGTGTTCAAGATAAGCTGAATAACCTGCTGCTCCCATCAGCTCTGGACTGTGTTTCGCCGCTTCTCCAACGGGGTATGCAGGTCTGATAGTGTTATTCGCGCAACGTGCCAAAGTCATGAAAGTCGCTGACCAAACCAATTTTTGGTATGATGGTTCTCATTTAGATCCTTGTTCAAATAAATGCTAGAATCCAAGACGGGGGGTCCTATGCACTGATTCTGGGTGTACTGAGTAAGTCCCTGGAAATATATATTGGGAATCAGGAAATGGAGCGCCGTTGATGGGGCGGGGTTAGCTCCTTCGAAGACCAACAGCCTCCTTATTCCTTCGCCATCATGGCAATTCCCTACGAGTATCTACGCCGGCAATGAATGAAGCATCTGGTGGCCGTGAAAAACAACCTCGGCGAAACTGGTGAAGTGGGGAAAGTCTGATAAGAAAAAACCCCCGCTCGGCCGTCAATCGCGCCACAGCGACATTCAATCGCAACTTTCCCCCGACGTCGCACAATTCCCTGACCTGTAATTCTACTCATCTTCGCTATTTACAATTTATGACTGTTTCCCACCGCATTGACCAGATCTCTCGCACAATGGGCAGCGTTTCTCCCGCCAAAGACCATGTGCTTGTCGCATTCTTCCGCGACTTGCCGAAGGAGCTGTCGGATGCCGTGCATAGCAGATTCCCTGATGCGGAGGTCTCGATGGTGACGCTTCCAATGGGAGAGACAATCCCGGCCGGTGGGTATCTCCCTTAGATCTGTAAGGGCTGTAGACAGGGAGCTAATGCATGATGTAGAATATGCGCGCAAGGCGACTCTGCTGTTCACCTTCACCAACTTGCCCAACCCAGAGGATGCGGAGAAGTAGGGAATATCATGACCATTCCCTGAGAAACTGTGACTGACAAATAGGTACAGTCTCCGGCTGATTCACTTCCTCTCCGCTGGGATCGACCATCTCGTCCAACATCCGATATTCCAGACCACCACCATCCCCGTCACCACCAGCTCCGGTATTCACGGCCCCCCAATCGCCGAGTGGACGGTGATGAATTGGCTTGTTGCATCCCGCAAATTTGTCGACACCTATGAGAGTCAAAAGAAGCACGAGTGGGGTCCAGCAATGAAGTACATGACTGGCATGTCTGACCAGGTGGGCAAGAAGTTGGGAATCCTGGGCTACGGCAGCATTGGCCGGCAAAGTAAGTCTACCAACAATCTTGACTCACTGGCATAGTCATAGTCGCTCACATATACAAAACCGATAGTTGCACGCGTGGCATCAGCATTGGGCATGACCGTCCATGCTTACACGGCATCGCCACGCCCCACCCCCGAGTCCAAACAAGACACTGGCTACATCGTCCCCGGCACAGGCGACAAGGACGGCATCATCCCAGCCTCCTGGCACCACGGCACTGATAAGGCCTCCATCCACTCCTTCCTCGCGCTCGGCCTCGACCACCTCGTCGTGGCCGTCCCACTCACAGCGCAGACGACGCATCTACTCGGCGGCAGAAGAATTCTCCATCCTCGCGAATCACGTTCCCGCCCATCACCCCCGTCCCTACCTGACCAACATCGCCCGTGGGAAAGTCCTCGACCAGGACGCGCTGATCGCCTCCCTGAAATCCGGGGAACTGAGCGGTGCGGCGCTCGACGTCACGGATCCGGAACCCTTACCGGCGGATCATCCTCTGTGGGACACGCCGAATGTCCAGATTAGTCCGCATGTGAGCTCGCTGGGGAAGGAGTACTTCCCACGCGCGTTGGATGTGTTGAAGGAGAACCTGGCGCGAGCTAAGAGGGGCGAACCGATGCTTAATGAGTATAAGCGGGGGAAGGGGTATTAGATTTCGGGCCTTATGCAGGGGATCTTGGGTTCACCGCGTTTGTCCTATGTACATATACATTTTGGCCTTGGGGAGTGCCGTTGGGGGCCTGACATACCACTCCATCCTATCATGGGATTTACCTCGCATAGTGGATTCAGCACATAGCAAAGCATTGGATTAGGACAAATCTACCCAGGAATGACTCAGTAACCAGCTACCTCCACGACGAGGCAACGATGGGAGGCGACGGGAACGACGTCGATCCAACCGCGGAACCACGGATAAGGATGCGATGCTCGTATTTCCCCACGCCCTTGCAGCTCGCTGGTAGGATTTGCTCGGCGCTCATTCCTGTACACTGCACCGCCCTACGGGGCTGGCGCCGGGCTGAGTACCTACCACGGGGATTGATTCTTTGGGTGTCTCAGGTGTGTGGCTGGCCTGACGCATGTCCAGCGCTCTATTCTACCTTTTTGATCGTTGCTTAACTTTACTTGCTGGGACCATGGGACTACACGTCATCTGAACGATTTGACTTGTTGGTGGTACAGAGTGTCCAAGTATAGTAACATCGTTTTTTGTGTAGGTGGTGATCGGGTATAAATATCCGCTTGATCGCGGGTGTTTCTCGTATCATCAACAAGCCATCAGAGGATCAAACAGATATAGAGACTCTTGAGTTCTGAAATACAATACTTGCAATATGAAGCTCACCACCACCGCCGCTATCTTCGCCGCCGTCGCCTCCCTGGCTGCTGCAAACCCTCTGGAGAAACGCATCGACGTCTCCATTACCTTCCACGGCGAGGGTGACGAGTCCTACAGCATGGGATTCCCCGATGACCACACCCAGGTCAAGATCAGTATGTCTCCAGTCTTCTGTTTAGCGTTTTTGTATACTGATAAATTCTAGCCAATCCTATGGTGGTGCACCGCATTACCTCCCCTGGTGGTGGTTTCTGCAGTCTCTCTGGTGCGAGGGGAGAGTCGGTTACGGTTTACTCTACTAATGAGTGGAGTTGAAGGAGCCTCAGGCTATGGTATCTGGAAACTGCGGTCATATCTAGACCACCATCTGTTGTTTTAATTTCTTTACTTTTGCTTGTTGCAGTTCACTTATCGGTCCTTGAACCAACCGATGTATGAAGGATCCAACATAGTAATATGGTATTTTGTAGGTATGCGGGTATTATCGAACGTCGCGCAAGCTTATTTTAACTCGTACTATTTATATCATCATAAGGATTAGAAATGTCAAGAGATCCCTCTAAATTTTACTAAGGCCCTCTCAGGGTTTCTTTAGGTTTATCTCTAAGCCATACCGAGCTTTTCCTGAACTGATGCAGCTGTATGCCCTAACAATCATCCCTCTTCCATGATTACCAACCGTCCGAGCAAACAACCACTTACTGTTGATATCTCATTTTGAGATTTCTTCACTACCACTGATATATTTGGGTCAGAGGCATGGGGCTGAGACACAGTCCGACCCGAATAGATCAGGAGAAATTTCAAGAATATCGACAGCAGGTGGCCGTTTTTTCCCCAGCCGCTCCGAGAGACCTGGCTATGCTGGCTAAGATATAATTGTCTTCCACTCATTCCGCCCCCTTCTCAGTCGCCCCTGGCGATCGTTCGTGCAAAAGCGGGTCTTTGCTCCTCATAATGTGGATCTTCCATGTGTTAATACTCTCATTGAAACCCTTTTCATTCGTGAGAGTCGGCAAAACGAGGCCAAAGAGCTAACCGACACTGAAGCTGCAAAGGGGACAGTAGCTTCCTCTGGGCCATACTTCCCGTCTCTAACGAGGTACACATAGCTACCTTCACAGGAGAGAAGCGACGCGATATGTAAAGATCCCGATAATATTACATACATTTGCATTTCCAGCACAGTCAAGGTCCCCGAACCGCTACATGGTCAGGTCGTCTATGTTTCCAAGGGTGAAATGCTTGCCTGGGGTGGCACAGCCATTCCTGGAGCGATTACCGTCTGGTGAGGTGGTAAAGACACCATCCCGAATCCATAATGCCCCCGGAAGAGGAGGACCATCGTCGGAATATGCGGCTCGAAGCCGAAATCTATGCATTGATCGGGGATCACCCACGGATACCAGAATCATCAACTGGGACGATGAAGCCTGCTGTCTCACGATGGAATACATGGAGAACGGCAATCTCAAGGACTATGTTCGTCAGAACAGCCACATATAACCCTGCAACATCGGTTTCGGGAGGTGTTTGCAGGCTACCGAGGCTCTGGGTCTTTTGCATGGCCATAACGTTATCCACTGCGATCTATCACCCAGAAATTTCCTTCTTGCCTCGGATCTTAACGTCCGGATTGCGGATTTTGGCGGCGCCTCTCTCTCTGGTTCTGTCCTTCTGCTACACCGGCGACGAGATTTCGACTGCTGGCTATGATTTCGACGCTGCACACGGTCTTCCAGGATGATTTTTTTAGTCTTGGATCTCTGATTTATTTCATTATGACCGGTTATTATCCATACGAAGACCTGCAGAGCGATCAAGTGGAGAAGCTCTACGAAATCAACAAATTTCCAGACGTCTCTTCAATAATTACTGGTGGTGATATTATCACCCAATGTTGGCTGCGACAAGCTGCGTCTGCCCAGTCCATATACAGCTCCCTTGCGCTCTATTGAAGTAAACGAATCCTCCACTTAGACACCTGTGTAACTTATTCTCCAGACAACAAGAGAATCCTTATCGAATGGGTGAAGCGTAACGCTGGGTGGTTTTGGCTATTGGCCCCTTTGGTGGCCGTCCTTAATTGGCCGATAAAACCGACTGGCTAAGGAAGTATTATTATTCCTCTGGTAGTTTGACACACACCCACCGTAATGCCTCAGCATATCCCATGTAAACACCACATCAAGCACATCTAGCGAGAGATACTTTACAGAAAGGTCTACTGGCAAACCCACCCCCTAATCGCTTCCTCGACAACAACCCCACTAACCCACTCCCAAGCACTACCCAAGTCCACGGATTCGACACTTCCGCCAAACTAGGCCAGAAGCTATTCTTCTCGCGTCGCCACGTCTGCAGCTGCGCGTACTTGTGCGGTCAGATTCCTTGTACCGCGCCTCTTGGCTTGCTTCGTTCTGCGTGTCCCCCGCCTACAACCCGGAGAGATAGAGGTAGTTTGCGACGGGCCCGAGCAGAGCCAGCGGTGGAACGAGTTGGCCATGTTGAGGATGACGAAGGAGATGTGCACGAGGGTGTCACCGAGGTAGCTTTCCAGAATTAGCATATGTTCATTCTTTCTGGTGTAAGTGTAGTTGGTGTTTGTATATGCAGTAGAAGGTAGTTGGGGAAAGGAAAGGAGGACATACTTCGGATGCCGCACAATACTCCACACCCCATGTCGACACAAATCCGTCCGTTCCTGACGATGCAACTCTCAATTGCATTTCGGCCATACTCTCCAGCGCGAATCCCGCACTGAACAGCGCTACACCGATCGCACGCACCGTCCCCCCGCCTCAGCCGAGAGATCCAGACTCGAGCCACTGAGTCGGAACGGCAGCGTAAACGGCAGGGAGATGATAGGTCAAAAACGCCGCCTCAGGGAGGAACAGTTTGACGAAGGCATTCTTCCAGAAGCCCTTTGGATCCTGCGCTTTCAGCTCGTCGTATCGCGGATCGTCGCGGCCGCGGGATACACTCCGCGAGACGACGCGGTAGAATAATCGCGTACCCCAGAGCGTCACGGAGCTGAGGAGGACTTTCTCCGTCCAGGGGAGGGTGCGCCAGGCGGTACAGAGGGAGACATTGTCGCTGCACATGCGACGTCCGACGGCGCTCCACCATGCGTTGGCGACTTGGCTGGAGGGCCAGGCATAGTCCTTCAGTTCGCCGCGGTCGGTGGCTTTTGCGGCGATGAAGGCGGCGATTGAGAAGCCGGTGTGGATGGTGAAGGAGGGGATGATTGTCGATCTGAGGATCCCCACATCGGATGTTGTTCTTCTAGCTGGATAGGGGTGGACGCGCGTGTTGGCCGGTTAGCCGGTCTATGTCCACCATTGGCCTTTTTGGAGTTGTATACGTCCATTATCGCCGGGATTTTGTCATGGACCTGCGGAATTCAGATGAAATGGAATGCGCCTGCATGCATGGAGTATGTTTGCCGGCCAATGGACTGGTAACTGGGGGTGAGCTTAATACCTGGGTTGGGTGTTGGGTTGATGTCAGGATTATGTAACTGTGTTTTGCTGTGCATTCTGATGACGTTTTGGGTTGCCGGTTTGGGCATATCCCCACTAACGCTGTTGTGGATGGAGGATGCAATTGGTATGATATCATATTATTTCTTGTTGATGTCTAGACCTGTGCCGGTGCTATGCATTCTGTTGTGTTTGTGTAACATATGGCGGATTGAACGTTGGCTTCACCTCTGTAAATGATCTAGACAGATGTATAAGATGTAAACTCGCTAAATATACACGAGGTAAACCACGATTGGTAAGTATCATTCCCTGATGTAGAGGGCTGAATAATGGAAGAAAAATCGAAGTGTAAATCAGGGATCTCAGATCCTCTTCGCTGCGATATTGACTTTTAATTAGAGAAGATAGTCGGGACGTCCATGATTCGATTATATCCGATTCAGATCAGACAGAGTAAGGCCTTCGTACTCTTCCCCAGATTGAGTATATAGATCGTTTTCAAATATCTCACTGAAGACTTGGCTCAACGAGGATAGATCATTCGGTTGTATCAATCCAACATTGTACAGCTCCTGGCCTTCCGGTATCGCCTCAAAGGGTAGTTTGTTAGAGCTTATACGGAAGGCTTGGATACATTTTCAGATCCCTGGGCACGCTTCCGTATGAGGTAGGCTCTTGGATCATGTGGGTTCAGCGCAGGCGACTGGCGTTGGGTAGACGACAGAGGCTGATCCTCGTGTAAGGCCGCACGAGCAGCAAGATACCGGTTATGATGAGGTGAGCTGGAGGGAGGGTGATTCTCCACGCGACTTCTCATTTGTTCTCGCCGTTGTTGTACAGCCTCCTTCTTTCGATTTTCAAAGTCGAGTGCTTCTTCCAAGCCTGGCTGCGGTGCAGACTTGAATAACTGATGGATTCTGTAAGACCAATGGTCAAGACGCTTGTCTCGCGCGTTTGACGAGACCTGATCTTGTGGCGCATGGGGAGGGTTATCGGAACCTGGCGATGGGAGATCCTGTGGACTTGTGGGTACTTCTCGCCTTTCATTAGGCCCCGATCTGATGTAGATTGGTCCCGGGAGACTTCATTGCTAGACCCAAACCGATCCGTCGCAAGTTGAGTCATTGAGGGCTCATGATTTTCCGCAGGAGATTCCTCGGTAGCCATTCGAGAAAGTGCAACTTGAGTTTTTTCCAAACCAGGTATCTAAAGAACCATTTCCGTATCGCTCTCGGTCGCGCTCCCTTAAGGCACGCTTCGCGTCATGCACACGGCTTTGGGAAGCCTGCGAAAGACCTAGTATGGTGCCGGACGAAGAAGGATTTATGGGAGAGGTTGATATTGACCGTGAGCCCGCGGTAGACGGACTAGGTAGGCATGGGCTTTGCGACGGTCTTTTGGGTGTTGTCTTTGGGGTAAGAGTCCACAGCTCGCAATCTCGTTCAGGACCAACTGGACGAGACAGTTCGTCTGATAAGCGGCCGTTTAGTGTGATTTGGCCATTTCTTTGCCCCTGCGATACCCGAGAGGAAGAAGCCGGGGTCAGCTGCAAAGGAGAACCAAAAGGCTTGAACGCCTGACCGCTGGCTTGTGCAGCTGTATCTGTAGTCCGAGCGCTAGATGAGGCACTGGATTGTAATAGAAGTAACTCAAACCCATTTCGTTGTTGCATAGGCTCCTTTCCTTTTACAGACGATGATGGCTTGTTGGACTGTCCAACGATTTCTCCGTACAAATTCCGAAAGAGCTCTTCGACAAGCTGTAAGACCTGATCCTTGTTCTCGAACAAGACATCGTCCTTTGAAGGTTCTACATTGACATCGTAGGTGGACTCGGCGCAATGAATGTGTAAACAAAGCAATGGATCTGTGATGGAGGCTGACAATCCATTACGAGTAGCGGCTGATCGGAGATATGACCTGTAGTCTTTGAAATATTTTGGCGATTACTCTCGTAGCCGAGATTGGTCTTCCATCAACGCTGATGTACTGACCAAAGCTGTTCGTTTTGGAGAGATCTGTTTGTGTTAAAAGGAACTTGTATGTCAAGAGCAATCTCTGAGATTACGTACCTGCATCGGGCGCGGGAAGAACAGCAGTAATAGAACATTTTAAGTCCTCCACAATATCTCCATCAGAATCTGGCTCTGACGATGGGTAGGTCTTAACAACGCAAACCGACGTAGCATCGGTGCCTCCAATCTTTCGTGCTGCAGAGAAGAGTGGCGTCGGACTTAGGAGCATACATCCAGTTAAGCTTCTCGTTCTTGGCTTTGGCACCTTTAGTGACAGCCTCTTGGAGGGCTGTGCAACGGCATACTGCTGGATCAATTTTTTGATCCGTGCCAATGTCTTGTGGTGTTCTTCAGAGTTGTCTGTCGTCGAACAGGAATATGTTTGAAAAGATCCACGACTCGGACTGTGGTACCAAGTGGATGAGAGGAGTTCTCGGTGCTTTGAGAATCAGTAGGAACCATAGGAGTCTTGGGTAATGGCACAGTACCTGATGAGATCCCCATTGCGTCCGTATTTTATCAACGAGCCGACTGGCTGGGTGTCTGTTCTGGTGATAACAGTCACGCCGCCTGAGACCTCTGCTGCACTGGCTAGAGCTTCACCTCGGAAGCCAAGGGAGGATCCTCCAAGCGTCCTCAGATCATCGACGGTTTGGATCTTACTGGTGTAGGCTCGTTTGCAGACAAACGGATGGTCCTCGGTCGGGATGCCATGTCCATTATCTTTGACTTGGATGAGATCAACAGTGTTCTGAGAGATCTCAATAAAGATGGAGGTGGCCGAAGCGTCCAGCGCATTGTCCAGCAACTCCTTGACGACTGAGCAGGGGTCGGAGATGACGGAGGTGGAGCCGATTGCTCGCACCGTTGACTGAGGAAGAGCCTCAATTGGCATCTTCTGGTGGTGCATGTCTGCTATCCCATTGTTGATTAAAAAAACTCAGCGAGCCACTACAGCGTGGATGAAAGGAGTGTAAGAAGTGGGATGCGGTATGGAAATAGAGGGTCGATAAAGGGTCGAAATGTTTGGATCTGCCGAGTCTCGTTTGGGTTTAGTGCCTTTCCTGCCTTGGTTGTGGACAATATGCTTGATGATGTTGATATGCTCAAGATCGCGAGGAGATACTAATAACAAGCAATTAGATTTTGGAATATAACTTCCAGCCACATTGACAGCTCAAGGGTAATTTCTGTCTCACTGCTGTCTGGTAATTTGTGCAATTTGGGCCTCTGTTGTGATGCATCCCCATCCAGATTAGTCAGCCGCCAGCATTTGATGCCAACATCGTCCCTCGGCGGCATCCAAACATGTCGTCGGTCGCCATCTCCAGCAATGCTGTGCTCTTCATTCTCTGTCTCAAGACTAGCCATTCCGTCAGTATGTATGTTGATTAGCTTCCTCGCATACACCTCACAGTACTTTTTCCTATACTTTGAACCCGCACCCCTCACTCGGCAGGAGGCATGGCACCTCAACATCGCGGCTCTGTGCATCTGGATCACCTACTATCGATCATGCACTGTAGATCCCGGTCGTGTTCCCAAAGACTGGAAGCCTAGTGGGGGTGAGGCATTGACAAAGGAGGAGGCCAGTGGCCGACAACGATGGTGCCGTAGATGCGAGGCTTTCAAACCGCCGCGCGCACATCATTGTAAGACGTGTCAGAGGTACCTACTGATCCAGATCATCCGCGTTGCGCATGGAAGTCTGGCTGATATTCATAGATGCGTTCCGAAAATGGACCACCATTGTCCTTGGACATCGAATTGCGTGTCGCATTTTACGTTCCCCCATTTTGTCCGCTTTCTCTTCTATGCAGTTGCTGGAATGGCGTATCTGGAGAGACTCTCCTCTTGCAACGTGCATCCATTGTTTGGGCATCACGGAACCTACCTAGCGTACGTTAAACATGAGCCCCGCCCCTCGTAGTTTGCTAGCTGACTTTTGTAGTACCTGGGTCCCAGCGTTGGGCAAATGGGACACCTCTTCATATTGGTGGTCCTTAATAGCCTCACGGTCTTTCTCCTGGGCATTCTCCTGGTTCGGACGATCTGGGCCCTGGGTGGTAACACGACAACCATCGAATCATGGGAGATAGAACGACACGAGACTTTGGTTCGTCGAGCCCGCCACTTCGGCGGCTACCTTTATGGACCGGGCGGCATTCGCGTGCGCATCAAAAAGCAGGAATTTCCGTATGATATCGGCATCTGGTCTAATATAAAGGCCGGGATGGGCGGCAGCGCTAATGTGAGTACCTTCAATCACACAACCGCGCAGGTCACAGACCGATATTTTCTGATAGGTTCTTGGCTGGTTTTGGCCACTTGCACGAACCCCCGCCCCGACACTGGGTTGGAGTTCGAGGTCAACGAATTCGAAGGTTTGTCACACCATCTACGAAGGAACGTGTCTCGTGTCTGACTGATCCCAGATTCGAATGTCTCCTGGCCACCGCCTGATCCCGATCGCATCCCTCTCCCGCCACGACAGGAGAGACAGCTTGCGGTTGGGGAAAGCTCTGGATTGGACGTGAATGCGTTCAATCGCCGAAAGGCCGAAGACATGAGACGCCATGGAGCAGGTGTGGAAGTCCAGCGTCGCAAGCGATTCCATGAACGGCTGGGTGAAGAGAACTACGATGACCAATCATCCGACCAATCGGGCTCAAGCGAGAGTGAATTCGAAGATGGTGAAGAGGGTTGGCGAAATTCCGAGGGAGAGCGTCTTCGGGACTTTGGGGTGGACGAGGATATCGAGTTCTATGACGAGGAGGACATCCCATTGGGGGTTCTCATGAGGCAGCGGGCTGCGAGGCAGTGAATGCTTGCGCCTGGCATATGTGTACCTTGTCAGCCCTTCCAATGTTTTCTTTTGCCATTGGGCAGATTATGCTTGATCTATTATCTTTAAGGGGCTTCCTAGATGAGAAATGCAAGTATACGAAAGAGCCCTACGCGTGGTAATCAAAGTACCTCGATGGCTGGGCAGACCGTACATATTTGTCCAAAACGAGCCCGTTTGGGTGAAACACTCTGTTTAGCCGTGGTCAGACCATGTGAACCTGCTTACTGTCAGGGCCGTGATACTCGAGACACAGAAGATCCCTCCTATTCGTATGAAACCCCCGTGAGGTATTATTCTTGAAATTAAACCACTATACTCTCCTGGCGATTCCTCTCAACCGAACATATCCAAGCCACTGACTACCGTTTCGTGTCGAGTCACCGCCGTATGAAGCACCTCGCATACCTGCTGAACAGCAGTCTCTCGCTTGTCAACGGGAAGTACATCCAGGAATTGTGCCCCATGAGACGCACCCAACCGGCCAAACCACCGCGAGATGTAGTGAGCTTGGTAGGACGATACTCGCTCTCCATTTTCTCGACCTTGAAGCCGATGGACTCCAGGGTACCAGTCATCCAGTCGACAGACGGGAAGAACCACGGACAGACTTCCCTCGCCCTCTCAATCGACATACCCTGCTGTACCAATGCGAAGATCAAAGCAGACATAACCTCTGCAACATTCCCGTGTCCACCCATCTCGAAGGCAAAGGTGCCCCTGGTTTGAGGCAGCCATATATTCCTCTGAGGGTCGAAATCCGAGTGGCTTCATTTCGGAGGATCCAATGCAGAGCCGCATTGGATATACTAGGGTCTGTCAGAGCATGACGGGGGTAGGATCAGTAACTGCCCATGAGCTTACACTTTGTCCCATGTGCCGTTAACAATGGATGTGTCTTTTTTCCAGGTCACAGCAGTCCAGCACGCGGAAAGTCGCCTTTGCCCCCGCGTAGTCTTTATTTGCGGAGTCGATCATGGCCGGTGAGCTGTCGATACCCAGGACGGAGCTGACGCCAGGGATAAAGTTCTCTGTGAACTTTCCATCTCCGCAGCCGACGTCCAGGACGTTATCAGTTGGTTGGGGGTCGAGGTAGCGGAGCAGAGTCTGTGTTAACTTGGGGACGAAGGCTGCCGAGTCGGAGTACGCCTGGGCATTCAGTCAGTACCCTCCTATGTATGGTTGATAACATGTTTTGAGTATACCTCGGATGACCAGTGGTCTTTGGATTCAACCATGATGGCGGGTGTGCGGGGAAGATATGGACGAGTTTGAGTATATATATTCGTTTTCAGGGAAATCGCACTTTTTCAAGAGTCCCTCAGCCAGGTATACAACAGTTCAGATACTGAGATGTTCAACAAAAATGGAAGATCCTTGAGTGAGTTCTCTGCCAGATTGTCGCTGTACTTTATACCTCCATGAGGGGAAGGCTCCCGCTGTCCGCGACCGGCCGATATCGGAGACCGGTCACTCCAACAGACGTTGGAGAGAGATACGATGACCTCTCCACCCCTAATGAGTGTTATGTTATTGGCTTGGATTTATGCAATGACCGCCAGTCCTATGGAGTTATTCGTAATTAACCTGATGGTAGGTAGTGTGACTTGTCTTTCAGCAGTGTTGCCTGCCAAGTGTGGATGAGTATTATTAAGCAAACTGCTTGAGTGGCATACCCATGGCACAATGGCGATCTTGTGGATAGCGCATCGATAGGCGATCTTCAGTAGCTATTGTGGGGTTCCACGGAGTATGTCTTCTATCCCATCTTTAACTCTGGAATGATTCGGATTAAGTCAACTCGCCTGCGGGAACGGGATTTCTCCGACTGGACGGATGTTGACATGTGTGGCATCTGGAACCGGGCTTGACCACATGGCTCTGTTGTGTCTGCATGTACAACGCCGCTGTCAGGGTCTCGTTACACTACAGAGGAATTCTGCATTTCGCAATAATGCCACACTGTCGAGCCCTATGGGGAATAAGTACGAGCCAGGCAACCTGGTAGATTGTTTTTTAAGGCGAACGAACGGGGAGCGATGGCGCCATCGCAGGGGCAGACGAGGAAGCTCCTTGATTGGTGGTGAAGGGATTAAACGTCGACCCTCGCGCGAACGCTAATTTCCGCTGCAATCTGGGGTTATTCTATACTTCTATACTTCAAGATCCCATCGGGTCGAGATAGCATACATCCATATATTAATGGCGAACCCCGAGACGGCGAAGCAATCGCCGACCAGTCGCTCAGACACCGTCGGCTAGGCGGGAGTAGCCGATAGGCGAAGGAACCCTGCGGTGCTGCGCTTCCTGTTCCCGGATTTCTGCCCGGAGAATGGAACGCAATCGGATTTCTCAATTCCTGTCTCACTCCGTCCCTCCCTGCGTCCACGGGTACATTCTCTCGTCCGTCATTCCTGCTCAACCACCCAACGGACCAGATGGTCCTCCCCTCCGACGAACCCATGTTCACCAGCATGGACGACCGGCCCGATAACCACGAACCGGTCACTGAGGCCCCCGCCTCCAGAGCCACCGACCTGCCCACAGCTTCCCCGGATTCGCGTCCCCACCGGGACGACAACGACACCCGCGACCGAGATGCGCTCGAACTCCACGAGATCGAAACCCATGAAGACGACGTCGGCTGGTCGACTGGGTCGATGTCCTCGGGCGAATATCGGGTTACCACTCGTCGCACGGCATCCCGATCGAGCCAGCGCACCGAACAGCAACAGCCACCACGCAAGGGGGCCTGGGGCGTCTGCAGCGCTTCTGGACTCGCAATGTGGTGATTACCGTGCCACAGAAGAGTAACCGTGATCATTTCGGTATGTATCTTCCTCTATATACACCTCCCTTTGTTTAAACCGGGATTCCCCGTCTACGCGATCATCGAACAGCCGGAGAATTGCACTGACTTCGACTCAGCGCTGGAACGCACATTCCTGGCCTACATTAGAACCTCCGTCATGATTGCCATGCAAGGCGTCTTTGTCGCGCAACTTTTCCGTCTCCAGCACCCGAGCCCCAATAACAAGAAGCTGGAATACTACCACGTCGGGATTCCTCTGTCGGTGACGTTCCACAGCATCGCAGTGCTGGTCGCATTTATCGGCGCAGCGCGCTTCTGGAAACAGCAGAACGCCATTGCTTTGGGTACGGTATATACCGGTGGGTGGGAGCTGAACTGCATTGGCTTGATGATAGGTGCGGTGAGTATCTCGCATACTTCCAATTGAATCGCAGTGTACTGATGATTATGTAGGCAATTGTCACTCTGTTCGTTCTCTCCATTGTGATTACCGTGGAGATTGAATCCCATCAGTCATGAGTGGATATATACCACACACTACCTTTTTCTCTTGCAAATATTTCGGGTTCTGACGACATGACGATCATATACGACTGTACTTAATCATATTCAAACTGGCGCAGTGTACTATGTATTCATTAATTTAAACTTGTTCCTGCTGCTGCCCTGTTTGCGCCCGAATGCCAATGCGGATGTTGTCGGGCGAGGGCACATGACATTTCACGTGCTCCCCAGGCCCATGCAGGACTCGATCATTACGCCATTCCTTGGTATACCTTACAGGGGCTTGTATCGTGAAGATATGTAAGACATGGCCAATGGTTGATATTTCCTGTACTTGGTTTTGTGGTGTCGTCTTACTGATTATAAATCCTGTCACCGGGCGCTTCCTTGGTCAATAAACTGGTGAACTTTAAAGTCCTTCATGCACTAGAGAACTAAATGAGTCATTCGTATTTAATAGTCTATAATACTACGAGTAGCCTTGTGTTCTTCGAGATATCTGAACCAATTATTCGGATTTACTATGACTTCATATCAATTTATTCTGAAGTTCGTCATCCCGAAGTCCGACCCCGAACGCCGTGAGCTTCGGAGAATATAACAAATTCTATCAATACGGAGTACAAGGAAATCAATTCACCAAATGCAATTGATAAAGGCCCATGAACATGCCTTTCAGCAGCAGAACCTCGTTCAAGAAACATTTCAGTCGGCACCATGCGACACTTGTGATCAATCTACATGGAGACTGTCCATCCCGTGTCTACTCCACCAACGAACCTATATCGGGGGAGGTGACTATCACGGCCGAGGTTGATCTCCAGTATCAGGATCTCCAAGTTACTCTCGAAGGTGGGTTGTCTCAGTGCTTGCTCTGAGCATAATCTCATATCACTTAGGAAGATCCATTGTCCACAACAGAGATGATATCGGCGTTGAAGCTACCGCAACCCACGGTTTCCTAGTCCTCCGACTGCAACACGAACAAACGTCCTCCATGGATCCGTACATTTTGAAAGCTGGGACCCAAACAACTATCCCATTCTCTTTTCTTCTCCCGCGATCCCTCCCGCCTGCAGCCTGTAACCATCAGGTGGTTGACCCATTGGTACACTATG
Organism: Aspergillus micronesiensis; assembly: GCA_039763685.1. Taxonomy (NCBI): domain Eukaryota; kingdom Fungi; phylum Ascomycota; class Eurotiomycetes; order Eurotiales; family Aspergillaceae; genus Aspergillus; species Aspergillus micronesiensis. Next base: position 308,486 of record JASHHO010000068.1, on the reverse strand, counting down.
TGCATACGGAATTGCCTCCTACACTTGATGGTGATGTCCATCTAGGACTTTCGGAAACACCTCTCGATGACATGTCTCCCGACTCAGTGCTGATATCGTACTGTATCAAGGCATCGTACCGCCAGATGTTGCCCAAAGGAGCGAAGAATTCGATTACCTGCGAGAAGAACGTGAGAGTCGTGCCGACAGTCTCGGTGGAGAGACCTCCGCCTCCTTGGTCTCCGTCTGCGAGACCAGGGAGTCTTGGGTCTGGTGTAAGCATTGATCGGGGAGGAGCTGCACACCAAGAGATCAAACCCGGCTCCAGAAGAGAAGCAAAGGATCATCTAACCCTCGAGAGGATAGACTCGTCAGCTCTTCAGGTTCAACTTCCCAATTGTCAACTCATCCCCACCGTCGTTCCTCTGCGATTGAGATTCTGTGCGACGGGGGAGGGCACGCCACCTCGCTTACACCACTTTACTGCATCCCTCGAAGTGATGACTTTCTTCAGCGCGCATCCCTGGCCGGATCTTCCCATGGACATGGATGGAGTCCGTCGCCAGCGTCGATCGGGGGTATTCACCAAGAATATGAGATTGAGCACCGTCACTATCTCCGCAGTGGAGTGGAGCAGGGATCCTTTATCTTGCAGTGAATCAATGAGTGAGCTGGATACTTCCAGTATGTATGACATGGTGATCCATGTTCCTGTCTCGGTCGCAGAGGACAAGTATCTTGTGCCAACATTTCAATCGTGTTATGTGTCGCGGTGTTATCAGCTGCATGTGCAGGTGTTCTATGGGGGAAGGACAAGGGGACTCCCATCTCATATTTTGTTACGTGTTCCATTAACTGTGGTGTGTGCATAGATGAGGTGGTTCGTGAAAGATATCAGATTAGTTATTCACTTGGATGCAGAGATATCCTTTGTATTACGGGATATCTTTCCCGCTCACCGGAAAGACTCTCTGTCAATCTCGAAAAGTAACAGAAAATCTCCTCTTGATAATTTCCAGATGCCACAGCCGAACTATAAAAGGCCCCTTGAACACCTCCCAAACCGACTTTCTTTCCACCACCATCTCCATCTCCAATCTTGAGACCAGATCAGTGACAACACCCAAGTACGTCTGTCTCCACCCCCACTAAGGACCCTTCCTTCCTTAGCTCGCCCCATCGTGAACCGACTCACCAGTCACCTCAACTCCTGATTGCGAATCACTAACGCGAACTCAATTGAAAAGTTCTTACCCACCAGACCTACACTAATACATACTTACCCCTCCACCTACCGTCGCAGACAAACAACACCAAAACAGCCAATCAAAATGTTCAAGCTTGTTCTCTTCGACTTCGATGGGACTCTGTTCGACACCTACGAGGCCATCGAGCACTGCGCAACCTTAACCTTCGCAACCTGCGCTCCAGAACACACACCCCCACGCGACGAGCTCCGCGAGCTGATCTCTAAAGGCGCCGCCCTCGCCGAGGCCTTCAGCGCTCTCTACCCATCAGACTGCAAATCCTTCGACGCGGAGCACTGGACTCAAACCTACCGCGACCACTACGCCGTACACGGCCAGGCCCTTTCTAAACCCTACCCGCGCGTCCGCGAAGTCCTCGACGCCCTGAAGGAGGCCGGCATTCTCGTTGCCATTGTGAGCAACAAGGCCGTGGCTACGATTAAGGTCGGTCTTGGGCGCTGGGGTCTGCAGGATGACTTCCACGATAAGTTGATCATCGGTGACCAGATGCCTGGTGCGCGTCGCAAGCCTGATGCGCGTAGCTATGCGGAGCTTCTCTTGCCGGGCTTGAAGGCTGTTCATGGGGAGGAGTTTGCGGTGAGACCTGAGGAGGTGCTTATGGTTGGGGATACCGTTTCGGATATTCTTTATGCGAAGAATGTCGGTATGCCGGTTGTTTGGTGTCGGTATGGACAGGGAAATCATGAGGAGTGTGGGAAGCTGGAGCCCGAGTTTATTATTGATCAGTTTGAGGAGGTTTTGGGGGTTGCTTTGGGGAAGTGATCTTCTTCATTCTCCTTCTTTCTTCCTGATGGTGCCTTTGGGCTGGTTTCTTTGTGCTTTGATGTTTTCGGGATGTCTTTCTGATTCTGTTTTTTGTGCTTTGTATGCTTTTCGTGCTTCGAGGGAGATATGGGAGATTGATTTTTCTTTTGTTGATGGTTTCGCATGGCTTTGTTCGTTGCTTCGATTGCATTGGTGGCACTAGATGGATAGACGTGGTCTTTTCCTAGAATAGACTGAATTGATAGAATTGTTTTGTTCTCTTGAGTAATCTCATCATTAGATGAACGTAAGATTAAATCGCATCACTGAATACCGGCAACGGAGCAATTAACCTCTGTCTGTCTCGCAGCAACTGTAGATTAATCGGATTCAACCACACCGGTAGCGTCCAGAGCACAAACGCAACAACCCAGACATACCCGATCGCCCGTCTCGACAAGGTACTCATTCGCGCAATCCTCTCCTGGAACAAATACTGCACGACTCCCTCGATAATCACTCCGAAGGCCTGCAGGGTGAAGAAATAGATCGCACCACTTCTCTCCAGCGGAACACCAAACGCGAGGTCCATCTGCATGTGGAACATACCCGACAGCACGAACGTAAAGACAAGCGATACGTATCTTCCCCAGGGGGAGTTCCGGGGAATGCAGAGGACAGACGAGGTGAGAAAGTCCGCGTTGGAGGTGAGGAGTTTGCGGAGGAGTTGGTGCCAGCCCGTTCTGTTGTTCGTCAACTCGTATACTTCCAGATTGTCCTTGGACTATCAGTGTCAGGGGTGGAGTACGTACCCCCATAGTCGACGCAGTGACCAGCTCTCGAAGAGCGAATTGGCAATGGGCGGCCACTCTGCTGGCTCATGAATGCCCAGACCAACGGCAAGTATGACGGCGAGGTTATATCCGGCCACAATGGCGGATCGGCAAACAATCGAGAAGGAGACGGTGAATAGGCATTGAATCAGTCTATCTCGCAGGGTAAACCGCACCCAGGGAAGAAGAACCGTCTTGCTCTCCGACACCTCGCCGATAACACGAAGAAGGCGAGGATCATCCGGTTCAATGGTGAACAGGTACAACACCAGCACCGACGCGCAGACCTTCCCAGCGCATTGGAGGATATACTTCCCCCGCGAAGGCACACGCACAGCCCCCTCCCCATCAAAGTGTGGCAACTGACGAATCTCCCACGGCGTCCCGATACGCCGATAATTGAATGCGACAGTCTGCGACCAGACCAGATTCCTGACCAGTGCGTCGGTAGGAGACTCCACGAGCTGCTTCTTCCCGTCCCGTTTCTGCTGCCATTGCAGCTGCGCGTCGTAGGACACCCGCGTCAGCACCAGCAGGTCGATCGCGTTGAGGACGTTCACCCAGCACATGGCTGCCAGGGGGCCGCCGATTCGCGATTCTTCAATTGACTCGCGGACTTGGCTTTGGAATGAAGCGGCTAATGCGATGACCACACCGGCTGCGACCGATCGGAAGCCCGACGATGCTGGGATCAATGCAACCGAGAGGCCGGTTACGACTTGTGCTAGACCCCATGTTGCGAGGGGGAATGCCCATGTGTCTAGCAGTTCTGTCATGATGGTTGTGACAGGCGCGTACGGAGTCAAGGAGTCCAGGAGTCAAGGGGTAGGGGGAACAGGGGAAGGGAAAGGAGGTTGGCCCACGTTGGTGGTGTTCGTGTCTGTGGGCTGGAGCATGCTGTGCTGGACAAATTGCAGGCCTATAGGGTGGATGCGTTCTTTTCTTTACTTTTTGTCGGATGTGGTGTGTTTATTGGTGGTGAGGCTGCAGATGGCCCCAGTGGCTATCGATTTGGGGCGCCATTGAAGCACCTGGTTGGTGAGTCGGAGGGGTTCATTTTCGCGAGATCTCCCTTGCGGGTCGGGTGGATCATTTAGGTCATCTTGAGGGTCGATCAGATTAGTCGATGGAAATACTCAAGGAGATCGGATATGTCTGTTGTCTCCATGAGGAAGTTAGTTATATTTGAAAAAGATACTGTGATAGTACATGCCCTGTCTGGAAGAGGGTACAGTCAGTTGGACCATGGCCTGACAATGGAAACTTTACATATCCTGCATGAATTTACTTCCATTAAGCATTGCCTATAAACATACTCCGTATAGTAGATCGAGAGGTGCGAAGAATCAACCTTTTTAGCAAGTTAGAAGTAAGTGCAGTAGTGAATCTAGACCAGTGACATCCACGACTTTCAGCTATTTTTGTAGATTTTCCCGATTGCCGTCAACCTTAAGCATTGGCCGACCAATCCCACCACTGCGACCGGGTGAATCTCCCATGGACCCAGCGAATCACCCCGCGTGTGGCCAGCCCAGCGATGACCGCAATGAACAATCCATGACTTCATTTCCCCGCAACATCAAATCAGACCTCACGTATGTCTGGGACGCTTCTCGGTCTGGCCAGAAATGACTTCTTATAAGAGGGACATCCCTCCTTCATTCCCTTACCGTGTGAAAACTGCCTCAATCAGAGTATACCGCCAACATGACCAAAGACGTGGTAGGTCATGCTTTCCCCTCTACGGAACTAGACGGAACCCTAACAACAGCAGAACTTCGATATCCACTACTCGAACGAGCTGGCGCATGATTTCTACGGGGAGGGAAAGGAGCTCGCTGAACAGTATGCACGCCTTTTCTATCCAGCTGTCGTCTGTATTCTTGATCGTTGAAGCTGACATCTTCCATTCCCAGCATCCGAGACATCTACAAAGACAAGAACCTGGAAATCCCCGACAACTTCGAGTCCACGCTGACTACCCCGCCTACCCATTTCATGCAGTACGTCGCTTGTCTCTGGTTGACTCATCAGGAATACTAACGACTAACCCCGACAGGGTGTTTATCCCGGATGAGATGGAGATCAGCGAGTTGCAGGAGGTGGAGGTGCCTCCGGGATTGAGTATTGATATTACCGATTACCATTTTTAGAGGGCATCATGGAGATGGATATAGCGGGGTTTGTTGGGTTTCGTCGCATCGTTGTTGTACGGGGTACAGGTTGTCGTATCGAGGGTTGGTAGGCTGGAGTACCGTCGTGTAGCTTATTCATAGGTTTGAAGGAAACAATTCTTAAAGTGAGATCTAAAGGAATGTCTTTGTATATTCAGAGTGAGACTCAAATCTAGATACAGCCTGGATATCCAGAAAAGTGGACTCGCTTGTTGAAAGCGACAACAGCATGTGCAAGATGACAGTTGAATGTTCTCTTTCAGACACGATCGAGGTCAACCATTGACCCACTCAATTCTGGTTAGGTCGGGAAGTCAGATCTCCAAACCCCAACGATAATACATATCAAGAGGGGAGGTTAAATTCCCCAAACACCAAGCGGATCAGGAGCACCGGAACCAACCCTTGCTGCTGCAACTTCTTCACCCGCTTCACCAGCGTTCCCACACAGATCGGACCAAAGAGTGTACACAGTGAGATCGCCCAGATGATCACGAGATAAGTCTCAGACGACCCCCCAGTCTCTCCGTTGGAGAACATCCCCTGGCTTTCCGCAAGGGAAGCGATCAGGTACCCAATCTCCCCACGAGCCACCATCGCTAGACCAAGAATGGCGGGCGGATACAGCGATTTCGGCTTCGGAGGGAGCGACAGCGAAGACCGAGGTCTAGCGGATGCCGTGTCAGGTTGAGCGGTTTGTTCCGGTTGTTCGGGGTTGTCAGTGTTGGTGTCCTTGGTCGTGGCGCGGGTTTGATCAGCTTCGTCGCTGTCGCTATCCTTGGTGGCGTTCGTTGGTTTCGGCTCTCAGTTTTGCCATTGTTGCTCTTATTGGGCGTCTGAGTTTCCTTCTGTCCATCGGCCTTCTTGGGAAGTCCGCAGAAAAGAGTCATGCTAGACAGAGGCTTGGTGACGGTGGAAACAGCATTGGCCACGAAAGCCGGGGGAGAAACCCGGACGAGCCACAGTCCAGTAATCAACTTTGCAAAGCACATGAGGGTCGCGTAGACGATACCTTTCCACACGATTTGACCTTGGAACATCTCCGTGATGGGAATCGCAAAGCCAATCGACGCCTATGTGGATAGCATTAAGATACTGCTACGACATTATAGAGGGCGAAGACAACTTACAAAGAACAAGGGGATGAGAATCCGCTGCACCGGGGCTTTGTAATACTTTTCGTACACGCGTTCACCGGTGGGGATTGTATAAGTTGAGTTCTCGTTTGCGGTGCGAGATGCGTTTCCTTCCGCAGTGTGCGTCGACGACTCGGTTGAGTCCTCCACGGCAGGGGACGAGACCTTCGACTCTCTCGACTCAATGGCCATCGAATCGAACCAGGAGATCATCACACCGCAGAGATAAGCGGCGAAAAGACTCGATGTCCCTGCATATGTCGCTCCGCCCACTACCCCGACCAAGATGCACGTATGGGCAACAAAGGCGAACTCGAACGTGCCCATGAACCAGGGGAATTTATCCGCCATGGAAAGGAGCTTCCTCAAGATTGGACGGAGAACGAAAAGACACAGGAGGAGACAGCCGAGTCCAAAGCCTATAGACACAAACACAGGGCGGATGACTGTGATTGCGGTGAAGGAATCGGCACTTCCGCCCAGGTTAGAGATGATCTTGACCATCACAAGGCCGACGACATCGTCCAACATCGCAGCGCTGGTCGTCACAATTCCCAGCCGCGTGGAGATCAACTGCGTGGTGGACAAGATGGTGAATGTAGTCCCCAAACTGGTCGCACTCATGGCAGCTCCACCAGCCGCGAACGCTTGGATTGGAGTGGCACCAACCATCTCCATCAGGATGAAAGACAGTCCCATTGGCGCACAGATACCGGTGAGTGCGACGGTCATTGACATGAGCATGTTGGCTTTCAACGTCTTGATAGAGTGGAGAGACCACCCTCGTACACCAGCACGATCAGGCCGAGGTAGCCCAATTGCTGGATGACGGTTTCCATCTCGCGATCCAGCCATTTTGCGCCCGGTGTTCCCCAGAGGATCCCGATGAACAATGGCCGATCAGACCACAGTAAACGAGTTTATCCAGACAGACGTTGACGAGATTGAGCACGATCAAGAGGCCGGTTTGGTTCAAGATAGTGCCAATGGGCGGCTCATGGTAGGCAAAGGCTGATTCGGTCGCTTGATCGCCGGCCATTATCGGATTGGTTCAGGAGTCGAAGTATGTAATCGAGAGGTGACAGGTTGCACTGCGGCGGGCTAAATAGGTAAAAATAGCTTGCGGACGGTTAGGGGCTGATTTCGGACGCCAACGAACTCCATCGGAGGTATATATCAAAGCGGACTTCAGAACAGGGCGACACGCGCGTGTAGGAGCAGAATTGTAAGATTGTGAAGTGAAAGTAGATGTGTATGTGGTGGTTTCAATTGTGATGGCGAGAACATCCGCGATAAACGGTTGCGGGCACTTTATCAACACGAAGGAAGGCTCTTCTGCCAAGACTGTTACGTCATCTGCCCAGACAAGCTGCCGTTGCGTGATTGGCTGGCCAAGGACATGGCGACTGGGCATTTCCCTTTTCGTTCTCTGAGAGACTGCGCGGGAATAAACTACGGATTTCACTGCCACAACACACGGTCCAGGGAATACCCAATACAGACAGCATACCAAGCATGCTCTTGCAAGCGCCATGAATGAGAATATGTGAAATCTGGAGTCAAAGTCATATGAGGGGTTCACCGCCACACTGAAACTCTTTATCATGCAAGGAGCTATCTCTGCCAACATGTCTGTTAAGAATGCCAGGCAGAGTGGGGTCCGCCTTCTGTTGGGATCATAGTAAGATCACTCTTTTCCCAGATGAGTAAGTTACAGCATGATGCCTGCAGGCATTGATGTCGGTTCGTGGGATTGACTGTCCTTCAAGGTTGGGTTAATAACAGGCCCCCGTCCAATCCCTAGTAACATCTCGTCGGGCTGGTGGCAATATACGGAGTGACACCGATTGAAGGAATATAATCCGGGTGCTTTGTACTCGATCCTTGTTGGAAAGACCATGGAATGGAACAATCTGGAATCTAACACGATCCTAGCGCTATGTATTGACTAAATTGGTCCAAATAGCTGGATGCGCACAAACAAGGTTTCTTCCATTCTAACTTCCGCGCGTATCTCTTGTTCAAACACCGCTTCAACTGACTACTCCTCCCCAAGGGGACCTCCTCTCATGCACGTCCGGCGCTCTCGTTCTCATTCGATGAGAAGTTCCACATATACTCATCTTCCGGGGGAACGACAAAGTCATACTTGATCAGATCCTCCTGATACGGGAAGATTGATGTGCTCGTGATCCTATACGATCGACCAGTCGGATGACATCCCTTTAGTCCTGAATCTCGGGATTTGAAGTTGCAGGCCAAGCCATGTTCAAGGGGATATCCCTAACATACCTTCGGTGCTCGTCGCTGTTACGATAACGATCCAGCTCAGCCTCGTTCTCGTGAAAGCTCAGGAGTGTCATGTCGATGCCCTTGTTCCTCTCAACCGGTCCTGAAATCGAAGGACCACCAACTGTGAGTCGGTGCCCCTTGACGCTGTCAAGTTTCTTCATTTCCCTCAGCTGATTGCGCGACGCCATCTTTGTGCTCCTGCGTCACCTCTGGGCGGAACTTGATCATCACTGTTCTCCGTGTATCAGCACTTGATAAAACTGGCAAATGGGATTTGAGACAACCCACCTATGTGAATGACAGTCATGCTGAGTAATCAGGTGAGGCGTTATGACTTCCATTAGTTGACCCTGCTGGTTGAGTTTATATATCTTCGATTATTCCAGGTGCCAACAGGATTACGCCATAACATTACCTATTCGGTCTTGTAACGACCAGGAGGCTTTTAACTCGGCGAATTATGCGACTGTGTCTCCTGTCCGCTGTTTGGTCCTTGCGCGGGCAGCCTCCTGCATGGTATGATCCTTTCATAATAAGCTTTCCACGGTAGATTGGTGGAGTAGCAGGGGCAAGCCGGTTCAATCTTCGCCATCCAAGCTTACTGTCAGCCGGACATGACCGGTCCCCGTCGCCTCCCTCCACCGCTTTCCTACCACATCGTAATTAGAGAGTGAACACATTTGTTTCCTGTAGATAGCGTGATCGAAGACTTGGTGACTCTCACAAGATCTATGCGTATGGACGATCTTACTTGGAAGTCTAAGAGTCTACAAGACGGCTGTGGCCTTGCTCCCAGTTTCTCGCAATACCTTGCAAGTTTGCCTCGTTTCTGTCAGAATACATCTCTGCCAGATTCCTATTCCGGATGTTCATTGGATTTGCGCAAGACGTTAGGGATACTTGAAAGGGTACGCCGAATTCTTCTCCCGCCTTTCAGCAATCTATATCACCCGCTCTTGACGCAATGTCTCTTCCACTTCGAGATTCGTACAGAAGGATACATCTCCCGGTCACCATGACCATGGGCATGGAACGGCCTCGACGAACCTGCTCGTGGTAAATGGTCTAAGTCGGTTTCCTGCAACGCTCCCACCTTGGTAGTATTTAGGGTTTTATCCACAGGGGCTGCCCGAGAGCACGGTAGAGAGTGCGATGGATCCACTTGACCAGCTTTCCATATCATCTCCCCTTCGCATACTTGATTCTTGTGACCCCACTTGGGGAAGCAACGATCCCAAAGGGGAATGTTTTGCATCATCAGTTGCCTACGAAGCAACAGAAAGAGGCATTCCTATCTGTGGGGAGGTGGCCATGGATGTCTGTATCGTCTATAAAAGGCTTGATCTCTCGTGCTGATTAAATGATCTTGTACAGGGAAACTTGCTTTATCCACAAAGAAGTACATTAGACCACGATGCTTTCAATCATTTATTCAAACTGCGATGATACGCGGTCTCACGAGCTCGCAGCCAATCTTCGACGATATGGAATCAAGGACATCGTTGAATGCAAGTCAACATCTGTCCCGGATATACCTGCCAAAGAACAAGATATCATTTTGGTCAACAGCCATCATGACATCTCAACCACCGCAATCCGGCAGATAACCTTCCGGACCGCTCGCCTACCGAAGGCGTTGGTAGTCTGGAATAACGACGACCACGAAGACATCGTTATCATGAAAGTTCCCAGTACTCTTCTACAAGCGTACATCAAGGACCACCACAGCCTATTCTCCGCCGTGCGTGATCTCGCACGGAACAAGACTCTTTCACCCACCACATATCATGCATTGACCTCCAACAGCGCATCCTGCGTTGGTGGCTCGTTCTCTGATTCCGGACTACACCAATACTTTGCCAAAGTTGCCGATGCACGTGGAGCCAAAAAGCTCCAAGATGAGATTCGGATGTATGAGTCTCTGCCCCCGGAGCTGGAGGAATATTACCCACAGCTAGTCTTTTCGACCGAGAAGAAAGGTGTCGTGAGCATGGGAACACACTACGAGAACTTCCCAAACCTCCGAGACCTCCTATTGAACGGCCATCTCTCGACCGCCGAGGTCGCCGCGATCCTTGAAAGGGTGCTTGACTACGAATATAACCAAGCGTTCCGGAAGTACGAGCAACCTAGCCCGCCAAATTACCTCCATGATTACCACTACCAACGCGCCTGGCGTCGTCTGACTATGTCTGCCGAGATCGATCCTATTTTCGGCCCTCTGATCGCCGCCCCATGGTTGGTAATCAACGGGAGGAGAGTAGCTAGTGTCCCGGCAATGCTTTATCGACTGGAGAATGACGAGGAGATTGGGAAACGTCTTGATCCGGGGACCATCTCGCCTTATATCCATGCAGACCTACACCCAGGAAATATCCTATACGACCTGGAGAACCAGCGCTTCTGGCTGGTTGATCCCCGTGGCTATCCCGCCTGTGATATCTACTACGACCTGGGGAAATTGACCCAGAGTACGCAGAGCTGCTACGATCTGATCCATGAGGGCCGGCATGAAGTCACCCATGGCGTGGAGGGCGACACGGCCATGATCGACTTTGATTTCCTCTCTCCGACCCTGAGGGAACAATACCGAGATCTGAACAACAGATTGAAGCCTATCATTAAGCGAGTGCTGGGAGCCGAGGCTGAAGATAAGGATGTGGATCTGCGCATCCAGTTCAACCAAGCCATGCATTATTGCTCCTTGATGCCGTTCCATATTCACAAGGACGCGCAGCCGTCTCTCGCTGTGCCTATCTTTGCGACCGGAGCGGCTCGACTCGCGGATGTAATGGAGCTTCTGGGAATCAGTATGGAGGAGTGTGCTACCCATCATGCTGCTGGGATGGAGCGATTGTCGAATATGGGTCATGCGGATTGGCGGTTTGATGCTTAGATTTGGCTTTGCAGCGACTCGTCTATAGAATGATTGTGTGTCTTTTACTATGATATGGCAATTAGTAACAGCGTGATAGATTGAAATGACGTTAGTCGATGTCTGATGGACCTTACAATATAGGCCAGCACCTAGAGATTGGTTGAATGGGAGTTCCGTCCCACTCGCCATCAGTCGCCTGACATCAAAGTTATGCAAATACTCGGGATGAGCAGGACAAGGTAAGACCAACACATCTCCCTTTCAAATACCTCCTTAAATTATACGCTTCCCATCGCATATATTAACACGGCTCAATGGACAGCGTCTCGTCCTCGGCTCCACCTCCTGTGGCCATCCCCGAAGCTATAATTATGATACCTTGATCGCTCCCCAGCGACCCTTCAGAGATGTCCAAGAAGTGGCCAGGCTGATTAATTCCGTCTACAGTGGGCTGACAGATAGCCCGTCACAGCGTCTTGTCTTCCAAAACGTCACGTTGGGACAACTCCACGCCTTGGATGCGATCCGCAGCACTCGCACCCTTGGCCCGATGAGGATCACATACTTCGAAGTAGAACGGATTCTAGCCATAAAGCTAGTGTGTAGAAGACACGCGACACTAGCCGAACACATCAATGCCATCCTGATCATGTCATGCAAAATGCTAGGCATCACGCGGAAAGTGTTGCGACTTACCAGTGCAAGTCGAAGCAACCTATCCGCTCACGCTGCCTCGAAACTTCTGTTGAAAGAGCCGGATAAGTCCTATCTGCCGTGCACCCGATCGGGCGATGAGCTCCCATCCTGAGTTATAGAAGTCGGTGTGTCTGAGCCTCTGGAACAGTTGCGACTCGACGCCAGGCTCTGGATGGAGTGCACGGGTGGAAGAACTAGACTTGTTCTGCTGGTCAAGTTGGATGTTTCAATGCATAGGATGATCATGGAGGTCTGGCGATGAGTGCAACGTCCAGCGACGGGAGTGTATCCTGAATCATGGGATGCGCAGAAGTTGCGAGATCAGCAGGATACTGTCGTTGACTTCTCGGATCCCGACTGCATTCTGGTCCGCAATGCACCGTTGACTATACCGATTGCTCCGATGTTCGACGGCGTAGTTGGCTTTCCTCCTCTGATCATCGGTGATAGCATTTCCATCTCGGAACATGAGTTATGTGAGCTCGCTGGCGAGATACGCGGGATACTTTGAGATCAACTCTTTGTATATATATTTGGTTGTCATTCGTCAGTCATATCAATGATGGTAATACCTGAGCGAGGTTATGATGACTAGCCGAGGTCAGGGGCGTGATTCTCGATCAAGTGGTTCCCAGAAATCGAGATGCACCCATAGCATGCCAACAACAAGTCAAAAGACTTGAAAAGATGGTACATATACTACAATGAACTTGACGGGTAGCTTATATCAGTTGGACCAACGCAGATATAATTTCATGCCTGGTATTCCAGTCCGAGACACCTAAACTAATTTTTCATCTTCCAAATAGTAAGTTTTCATTTCCTCCCCTCTACTGGTGGCCCTGTCGTTGCGATATTGCTCGTCAATAATTGGCTTTCCGGCATACTAACAGCAATGGAACATGAGATATATGCGCGAAATAGCCATTATTTTTGTCCATCATACTAAGCAACCGTACCAGGCAGGCATATCTCCAACGAATGGTTCACCCTCCGGACAGACAAGCATAAATACACCGAGGTGTTACACTGCCAGGGGCACAAGTACTGTCCCGCATCCGAATTCGGAAGTGGTGAGGTCACCGTAAACCCAACCCAATGACCGATGCTACCACCGTAAAGAACACCTACGACTACAATCCCCATCGCTCGACTGTATGCGTCATTAGGAGAAAACCCATGGGGCTATAAGGGGACTCCTCGACTCTGCCCACCTTGCGTGTTCCGCACCGCCGATCACCAACGCACCCCTTGCATCAAAACTTTGACACCAAACTACTGCAGCTAATCGAAGCAGCGAAGATGGTCCACCTTTCGAGGGTTCGCAAGTCTACTCATCCCCGGCACGAGCGTGCCGCCGATCAGGATGAGAGTGGCTCTTTTTCCCCGTATGTTTATGCATCACGGTATGCGGCTCAGGAACTCCCTGAGCATGCGATGGCGGAGAGAGAGATGCCGGCCGATGTGGTGTATCGGATGATTAAGGATGAGTTGAGCTTGGATGGGAATCCGCTGTTGAAGTTAGTGTCTCTATCCGGTTGGATTGTAGTTGGTTGCTAATCGGAGTAGTCTGGCGAGTTTCGTGACGACGTATATGGTGAGTTGTGAGGAGACATAGTGAATGCGGTAGTTCTAATACATCACCCACAGGAAGATCCAGCGCAACAGCTCATGACGGACGCCTTGAGCAAAAACTTTATCGATTTCGAGCAGTACCCGCAGACAGCCCAGATTCAGAACCGCTGCGTCAATATGATTGCCGGCCTCCTCCATGCACCCACCACGGACAACGAGACCGGCGAGCAGGATGGCATCGGGACATCGACGGTGGGTTCTTCGGAGGCGATCATGCTCGCGACCCTCGCTATGAAGAAGCGCTGGCAGAACCGACGCAAGGCGGAAGGTAAGGACTGGACGCGACCGAACATTGTCATGAACAGTGCGGTCCAGGTCTGCTGGGAAAAGGCGGCACGGTATTTCGATGTAGAGGAGAAGTATGTGTTCTGCACGGAGGAGCGATACGTGATCGATCCGAAGGCCGCGGTGGACCTGGTGGATGAGAATACCATTGGGATCTGTGCGATCATGGGGACGACGTATACCGGGCAATATGAAGACGTGAAGGCCATCAACGACCTGCTCAAGGAGAGAAACATGGACTGTCCGATTCATGTGGATGCGGCCAGTGGGGGATTTGTCGCGCCGTTCGTGAATCCATCGCTGGTTTGGGATTTCCGGCTGGAAAAGGTTGCGTCGATAAATGTCTCGGGGCATAAGTACGGACTGGTATGCCACATCTCCCCCTTACACGTCCGAATCAGACCTGATAAGATTGGATAGGTCTACCCCGGCGTTGGCTGGGTCTTCTGGCGCGCACCAGAGTTCCTCCCAAAGGAGCTCATCTTCAACATCAACTATCTCGGCGCCGAACAAGCCAGCTTCACGCTCAACTTCAGCAAGGGCGCTTCGCACGTAATCGGCCAGTATTACCAGCTCATCCGCCTAGGCAAGCACGGATACAAGTCGATTATGCTGAACCTGATCAAGATTGCGGACCACCTTGCCGAGCAATTGCAAAAGCTCGGCTTTATCATTATGAGCGATGGTGGCGGCCGCGGCTTACCACTGGTGGCATTCCGGATGCAGGCGAACGACGACCGGCTGTATGACGAATTTGCCTTGGCTCATGTGCTTCGCCAGCGCGGATGGGTCATTCCGGCGTATACGATGGCTCCGCACAGTAACCAGCTCAAGATGATGCGAATCGTGCTGCGGGAGGATTTCAGCCTTCACCGCTGCAATCTGCTGGTTGAGGACGTGCGGATGGCGCTGAAAACGCTCGAGGAGATGGACGCGTCGATGATTGAGAAATATACGCGGTATGTGTTCGTCCCCATCACGTCCACTGTCAAGGGGAGTACGGGCGTACTGACAGCAGCCAGCAATATCGAGGCACATGGTGCAAAGGTGCCTCACAATCACCCCTTCTATGCCCACGAACGGCATTCGCTGCAGGGAACGACTGGGAAGAGTCACCAAATCTGTTGACCGCATTTTCCACCAAATCCTTTTATCTTGGCAGTAGGTAGTGAGGCTGCATCAGAATGCACGAGAGTTTTATTCGTTAAGGACGTAGGACAGAAAACAATCTCCCCACATGCTGCAGGATTTCTCCATCCGGATCGAACTGCGGCGCCAAGCATTCTTACTGGACATGCCATTGGCCCATGCATATGCATCGAGCGACGTTGGAGGCACTTTGTCACTACAGCAAGTGTCGGGTCTTGGAATACTTGGTGTCTGCATAAAATCCTTGGATGGAGGCCTAGAATGTCTCAGTTTCGCCCAGCTCTGTGAACAAGAACTACGAGAAAACTCTGTCGGGTTGGATGGTCGTGGCTGAGCACCGAGACTTTTCCGATATATAAAAACCCTAATTACATCAGACCACACCACCACTGTAGTCGCCCGAGGCATGGCAACACAACAACAAAGCATCCATGGCACGTAGCTTGCATTTTTAGCATCACATTGCAACATTAGCTTACGACTACGTAAAACCCCCTGACAGTTTCATACTTTGACAGCATCTTTGCTTTTCCCACAGATGGGGATGCCACGCCGAGGTTCATGCACCGCCGATATAGTCCCGCGAAGGCGTTCGGATGCATCGGCTGAACAACAAGGCACGGAGGAATGTCCCACTTGCTATTTCTTCCAAATTGCCATATCCGACCACATCACCGAATGACAGCCACGGCCGTGGTGGATGTCAAGAGCCCCGGCCCCGTCCCCGGTATGACGGGTCATATCCCCCCTACAGCGGCAAGATGATCAACAATAGTTTAGTTGCGCATGCAGTAGCCACAACCTTGCATCCCAATAATGCCTGCCCATGTCGGTTCGGTTCGGGGTCAGTCAACAGTCTCCAGATTTTCCTTGCGCCGACGTGAACCCCCTTTGCGTGGCAGACACGCGCGGCGAACACCTGTGGATGCCGGACTCCGCTCGCTGGTATTATCCCGGCCTGTTGCGCGCCTGAGGTTGCAGCCTGTGCGCGGAGCTATTGAATTCTAACGGCTAGTTCTGGTGGATTGGACGTAATGTCACATTCTACGCCGTCGATGGAGGGGGTTTGACATGACCGGGGCTGTCTGACTTCTGCTGCGATTCCATGGCATGTCTACATGTCATATCCCAAGTCAAAGCCTGTAGATTCTATCCCTATTAGAGGAGTATATAATAGTAGACGAATATTTCCGAAATTGAAAGCCCCTTATTGTTTTTGACTGAAAGCCACCTTACTTCTTCCCTCTATGATCCTCTTTGTCCTGGAAGGGTGATCTGAATATACTTACTTGACAATGCAATTGTCGATTCTGGCCGCTCTCCTAGGGGCTGTGGCTCATGTGGACGCCAAGGCGTGTTCGCCCATTTCATGGTACGCCCCTTGTCCCTTCTCTGGATACATGGTCCGACGCTAATTTTCTCTGCAATGGTCAGCTCGGGAATAGTAATAATTACACGCACGACAATTGGCGACAAGATATATCCGCCGCTCGAGACGCAAAGATAGATGCCTTCGCCGTCAACACGGGTTATGGGATGCCGGACATGAATGACCTTCTCGATGATGCATTCTCGGTGGCCGAGGATATGGACTTCAAGTTGTTCTTTTCCTTAGACTACTCCGGCGACGGACACTGGCCACAAGATCGAGTCGTCGATACACTTCACAAGTACGCAAACCGCACAGGATACTACAAAGGAAGTGACGGTCTCCCGCTGGTATCTACATTCGAAGGTGCACAGGCAGCCGGGGACTGGGCGAACATCAAGAAAAAGGCGCCCTGCTCGTTCATCCCGGACTGGTCATCCATTAAGCCCGATATTGCGATCGGTCGGGCTGCTGTGGACGGACTGATGAGCTGGCAGGCTTGGCCAAATGGAACCTCGAGATGACGACCCAGTACGACAAGGAATACATGGACGCATTGAAAGGGAAGCCATACATCATGCCTGTTTCTCCGTGGTTCTACGCCAACATGGTCCGACTTCACAAGAACTGGGTGTGGCAAGGTGATGACCTCTGGTATACCCGCTGGCAACAGGTCCTCGATCGACCCCGAATATGTGGAAATCATCTCGTGGAACGACTACGGTGAATCGCACTACGTTGGCCCCATCCACGAGAACGGCATGGACGTGTTCAATTACGGACAGTCCCCGTTCAACTACGCCAAGGGCATGCCGCACGATGGCTGGCGGCAGTTCCTCCCCTATATCATCGACCTCTACAAGAACGGTGGCAAGGATGCCGACATCGAGAAAGAAGGAATTGTCGCATGGTATCGTCTCAGCCCAGCCAATGCCTGCGGTACGGGCAAGACAACCGGGAACACGGAGGCGCAGAGCCAGGATCTCGCGAAACCGGGCGACGTCCTCACCGACAAGATCTTTTTCTCGGCTTTACTCGATGCTCCCGCTGATATCTCTGTCAGTATCGGTGGCGAGAACAGGACGGGCAGTTGGCAGCATACCCCCGACGGGGGCAAGGGGATCTATCACGGCAACATTCCGATGGATGACCAGACTGGAGAGGTGATCGTGACGCTGTCTCGCGATAAGGAGTTCATGGCCCAGATCAAGGGCCAGGCCATCAGTGATGAGTGTCCCCAGAACCTGACGAACTGGAATGCTTGGGTCGGGAATGCCACATCCACCGCCAAGCGTGTGAAGGGATCCTCGTCCGCGTCTGGAGGAGAGGAGGAGTCGTTATCCAGCCATGTCGTGATCACGGGGTTGACTCAAGTGATTCTGGGCTGGGCCATGTTCTACCTAATGCTTTAAGAGTCATGATGATAGGTAGGAGATCGAGGGAACCTGTGAACGATCGATCTCTTGGCTGGGGAACAGGTTGTGAATAACGATCTAGGCGTGGATATGGAGCCGCAGGGCTGAGATTGGGGACGGACCTAGACTACATGGACATATTGCTAATTTTTAATGTTAATTTGAATCATGAATGCGAATCAAATCGCGTTGCGCCCTCAATCCCGACCCACATGTAGATCCTGGGAAGGGACTCGACTTCCCCAGGTTGCTCTAGGCCTCTTCCACTGTCGAGACTCTTTAGGGCTAATCCCCACTGATTCGCACGCCATTTGACTCGCGGGAGGTCTTAAAGAAGAGTCATCCATGGGTGAGGGCTACTACCAGGTCGTGCCATTGGCTGAGGTCTCTCTGCAGTTGTGCCAATTACTAGATCCGGCGATCCATCATCGTAGGCACGAATCACTGGCTCCACCGATCCAACGGCTGGCATCGAAGATCTCCGAACCTGGTCTGTGCTGGCTGTGAATGATTGAGGATCCCCAGGACTTGCTGTAGGCTTGAATCATGTTCGGCTTGGACCGACAGTACTTGTTGATCCCCACTGATGACCATTGAAGACGTGAGGATGCGTGGGGGTCGATGGCAATGCATTAGACTCACGTGACAGTTATTTCGATAGAGTTTTCATTCATAGATCGGATAGTAGGTGGCCCCAAGTTGAGATAGTGCATTCAGCTCGACAATTGTGAGATATGACATGCATGATGTGTGAGTTGATAAGAGCGTGGTGTAATATCATGGTGACGGCCATGTGGAACTATGCAGAGTGTCAAGGTTATGCTCGGGCGAGGAGATGACATGACTTGGTAGAGTGTCTACAAGGCAACAAATCCCGTTGACGTGGGATGCTTTCCATCCAATGAGCATTGTGGGCAGTACAATGACATGAGCATTCGCCATTCATTCAAATCCCGATCAATGGGATTCTACATGACACCAGAGACCTGGGGTATCGTGCCGATAAGAATGTATTGCCCAACTAGGCAAATGGCGTTTGGTGACACGGTCAAAGCGACTCGAACAGGCAGGTCCATATCTCAATGAATCAAAATGATCGCAGAGGACGGTGTCATCGACCAATGATCGACTTGGCGATCGATATATCGAAATGGACTGTGGCTCTGGCAGAAGTCTATGACACCATACCCGAGAAATCTACACGCCCCATCCAATGGACATGAAGAGCCATCACACGTTGGCTCCAGGATCCATGTTTCGCCAGTGCGAAGCAAACCTTGCCCGAACTCTACTTGCGCGGACAGCGTCGGGCCCGAGAGCGTAGACTGTGGCAAGAGTCTGGATCCTCCCAGGCCGGACAACCCCGGGTGGGTCTGCAGGAAGACAGAAGGGAAGTGCGAGCATGATACTGGTTAAGGTTTGCATCCGGACGTTGGACCTCCTGACAGGCATGGAGGCTGAATCCATGAGATTGTGGCTGCGCAGGAAGCCCGTATAAGAGTCCTAGGTTCTGCCCCTGGCGCCTCAGGGGAAAGTCGGCTTTCTTTTCAGCAGTCGAATCAATACAAGAGGATCACGAACTCAACTCTCGCTGTCTCTGTCTGTCGCTACTTGCATCTAAACCTCTTTCACTACATCTCCCACAGAGATTCATGCACAATGACCGGGTCTTCAGAGACCCATTTCACACCTGCCGCCATGTCGATGCGCCGTGCAATCGCATCCCAACACTCGCATTCCTCCTATCGCTCGTCGATCCTCATCCCCCATGCCATGCCGTATGGCTATGATGTCTCGAGATAAGCTTCAAAAAGAAGCTGGTGCCAAGAGTCCCGATCTTCGCCGATGCTTGGGTCACCAACGGCTCCTCCGCCGTTCCATCAAGATCGCCCAACAGGACGCACGAAAAGCCATGGCTGCCTGTCAGGTGGACGACAGTGACTCAGACTCTGATGAAGAGTCTTACTTCTATGAGGAGTCCTCCGTCTCGCCAATCCGGGAGCAGATCTCCAGCGTTGTGAAGGCCATGGTCAAGCGCCGCACCTCCCAACCTCGCATGGCTGAGAACAAGATCGAACGCGAAGAACCGGTGAAGATGGTCCGCATTGCATCGAAGAGTGACAACAACCGTGATGTCGCTCCTCAGGAGCCCGTCACACACGACCTCACTCTCCGGAAGACGTCCTCGGCTACTTCGTCCATCAGCACTCGGGGTCGCCGGTACGCCTCGAAGTTGAGCTTTGGAAGACGCTTCTGGTCTCCATCTGGTCACGCTGTCCAGGCGATTGCCACGTGACAATCATGGCTCGTGTTGATGGCTTATTTCATCAACGATCTCCTTTCATGTCTCCTTGACTTAACATTCTATCTCTATCACTACTGAGGTCATACTGCCTCCTCAGCATTGCGATGCATCTCCCATGCACGAGACTTTGCGACTACAACTGGCATTACATCTTCTGCCATGTTTGCACCACATTGCGCAGCCCGATTCATCCCGTGTTTAAGTACATCTGGACCGTTGAGGGCTGTATCTCATGAATACACGCCGAGACGACATCATTAATGAGCGATTTATATAATAGTCATTCTTTATCTTCAATGAACATACTTATCTTACTTGATCATGGCCAGTCGTAAATCACCGTAGATAGCCAAGCATTGAGATTGGTAGTGTGGATGATCCTGAAGGATCCATTGTCTGACTAGCGGCAAGCGATGGAATTAGGGCACAAACTACTGCAGGTCACTGCGCCGAGTCTGGAGCCCCTGAGGCAACCACTCGATTCCCCTTTGCAGCCTGACTATCGACGGGGCTATATTCAGTGGCTCGAGCTGACGGATTCGCGACTCGCCTCGACAATCACCCGAACATTCTAATAACACACTATAGCCATGGCGCCCAATCTTCCAGACGAAATTTTAGGATTCATCATTTCCTACATTGATTCCCCCCGAACCGCCCTAAATGTCGCCCTCGCATGTCGCAAGTTCCATGCGATGTGCGATGTGCTGAATCGCGCCAAGTACGAAAGAGCCCGGCTTAAATACCCCGGCGATGCAGATCGCCTGCTCACCATGACATTGTCTATTCTGCGAACTCCAAAGCTGGGGACATATGTTCGGCATTTTGATATGGGTCAGTCGCTGTACGCGAGGGGGTACCCGTCTGCGCGACAGATGAAATTCTCCCGCGCGATTACCGACGAGGAGCGGGAGTTGTTGCAACAGGGTGTTTCCCGTATCGTATCGTGTTTGTCGATTCTAAGAATAGAGAGAGGATGCTTTCTGTGCTTATGGGGATAGCTCAGGTCCCGCAGACGTGAGTGCTGGGTCTCATGGGTGCTGTGCGTCGGCTGACTGATAGTGTCTCGGTATAGAGGTGTTACGCATGTGCTACTGCCCCAGGCGTTGGCTGCGTTGTTTATCTCTATATGCCCTAATCTGGAGTCATTAGGCCTCAGTGAGATAAGTAGCCCGGCCACGACACGGGACAGTGGGTACAAGTATTTACTGGAAGTCTTCCTCGAAGATGCAGCTGCCCACCAGGGGGAAATCAGCTACCTCCAGAACGTCCGAGATGTCGAATGTCTCCCGAATGACGAGCCAATGTGGTACGATGTTCACTACTACGAAGGGTATGATATCGGAGCAAAACTCCACCTCATGGGCCCTTTCCTGTCTGTCAACAAACTCAGCGCCGATGGAATCGCGGCAGGCGAGGACCGCAGCAGTGTCCCACCACAATCTACCAATTTCCGACATTTATCCATTCATCATTCGAAATTGAGCAGTCAGGAGCTCGCGCCATGGTCGTTGCGTCGTGCAGGCGACTCGATGTGTTCGAGTACTCGGTCGGTTGGAAACTTGCTCGTGGGGAATCTGGGGTGCTCATTTTGGTGGAGCTCTTGGACGCTTTGCTGCGCCACGCCGCCACGCTACACACAGTGGATCTGGATATCGGCAACGAAGGCTGCGAGGATAGTGATCACCCTTTACTCAGGCGGGAGAAACCTACTGACCCAGACGTGCCCCCTAATAACGGCTGCACATCGCTCAAGCACTGCAGTGCTATGAGGCATCTAAGTGCTGGCATTTGGGCGTTACTCGTCTTTGCCTCCCGTGATAATGTATTCGAGAGATGTGCGGATGACGACTTTTTGCTGGTTGATAATCTACCGCCCAACCTGGAGTCGCTGACCATTCGAGGGTATGAGAGAGGCGAGGATGAGATGTATGACCGACAGATTGACAGCCTCATAGAGAACCAACATCGGTTCCCGTCTTTGAGGGAGATAGACGGGGTCGACGACCCATATGTCCCAGACTCAATGACACTGCTACAGGAAGATTTGGCATATGTACCGGAAGAGAGGGACTTTGATATTTTCGAGGAATGTTTCAAATGACTACATACGTAGAGTATCGTCATGGTTATCTGGGCAATGCTATGTTTGGTGATCGCTTGGGAGTTTATCGTGCTTTTCGGGCGTGACGAGGCCAAGCTTAGGGTGTAATTGGACCTACGAAGGAAAGGGCCAGTAGGGATGGGAGAGCCTTTAAGTAGGAAGAGAAATTCTCGCGCTTGCTATTCATTCCGAACGTATGCAAAAGGTAGGGAAATGTTGGTATCGTGTCAAAGTTCAAGGCAACGGAGTACGCATCTGCCGTGTGGCTCGGATGCGAATCATGACCAGCGCCATTACCAAGACCACGACTGCGATAGCCCAGCACGCAGTCGGCGTGAGAATGTCCTGTGTATGTATTTTCCCCGTCCGTATTGACTGATGCGTAATGATGCGATGTTGCTCCGTGGGATTCATCAACTGCTCAACCCTCCTAAAGACACTCATGTTAAACAGTGGTCGTGCAATGCATACAAGGAGCGACTTGCATGAGTCCTTGGACGTCGCCCGACGAGGAGGCCTTTTCCGTGTCATCTCTCTGTCGGTGATCATATTGTGGTTGGTCATGTGGTGCGGCGTCCAGATCGTGATGTTGCATCCATCGCTCGTAGTCGGTTTGGGGTCGTGAGTTGATGCGCATGTTGAAGGAGTTCGGGGGGTGGTAGATATGGCGCGATTCAACCCGGGGGATTTGATTCTGTCCATTGCTTTATAGTGGTGTGGTATAGGCCGGATCCGAAGTTTGAGACAAGCCAAAAGCAAAAAAGCTTATAATTCGGCTGCCTGCTGTGGTTTGAGCTTGTTCTGGCGCCCTCCACCCCATCGGCCCCTAATTTTAGGCCGCGCAGTCGATCCTGGAGACGTCAGCCGTCAGGGATCGGAAATGCGCGAACCAGTCCCTGGGTTTTGACGAGTGCACATTGGCATTCAATAGAACCAGGACATGGTTGTGAGTAGTCTAGTCGCAAGTCTTAGACAACTATGTATCTCTAGTGGCTAGTGCCACTCAATATTGGCGTTTCTTATCATCTTCTGTGCATAGGGGTACACCGGACCCCGGGCCACACACTGCTGTCGGAGAAAAACGTGGCTGATTGCATGGACCTAAGGTTTATCTGCAATGTCTGCCTGGACGCAGGGATCGGCCGTGGAATTAGGTGTCCCTGGCCTGGATTAGTCCCCATGCAGGATTCGTCGTCCCGCAGTTCGGATGAAACACGTCAGAGTGAACCAGTCCCGCGGAAGCTCAAGCTAGGGCCGGTACTGGAAGAGAAATGGCCTTTCAGCGAGTGAAGGCAATTCCACGGTTCCAACCGTGTATCATAATGCCGAATTGCGAATCACGGCAGTCGTGTAAGAGGGCTGCTTGATCTCTCTACTGCACAAGGGCCCACACCGGCAAAGGGTCCCCCACGATCTTTGTGTAGGGCTATGACCAGGTCGCCGTTGATTCGAGCGGAGAGGACCACGGGGATGACGACGCTGTGTGACATAGGGGCGCTCTGGCGTATCGCAGGGCGACCCGTCAACGCGCCTGAGCGGAGATGCATTGATCGACAGACAGAATACCTAGATTTAGGGCCACAGTCAGGAGATGTTGTGTCAGTTCCATGGGTTCTTGCTATTACTACTATGTTCCTGTAGGTTGAATGTTGCTGAATGACATGCATCCACAATGACACCTACTGACGGCATTATTGCGGCATTTATACGGCAGGCGGATGCGAATATGATGACGGAACAGTGTTGTAAGATTGGACAGCTTGTTCTCTGCCTGTCCCGTCCTCCTTTACCTTTTTCTTCCTTTCAACCTATCCCATTCATTCATGGTGGAAAGGTCTATCATCTGTCGCTGCACAACCCAAGCCGGTCGACAGCTCACAACACCCACGCGAGATAGTGGCTATTGACTATCGACCTCTTCATCCCCAACATCTCGAACATCTCGAACGGCACACATAGCTACATGCGCCTGTGTTCAAAAAAACTATCACGCCCCTCTGAAGAAATCCCCAACCGCCACAATGAATCGCACAAAATGGCGACAGTACTCACCCCCAAGAGCCTCGTTTCGTCAGGCGATTCCTGAGCATCACCAACCGCCTATTGTGGCAAACAAAGCAGCAAAAGGACGACATAACTCAGGTAATAAAGCTAGAACATGGTCTAGCAGAGCTCGTGCAACGGAATCACGCTTCCGCCATATACTGAAAATCTATAAGGCAGCCCATCGCAACGCACCCTTCGCTCCCAAAGCTGAAGACGAAACCAACCAATGGAAGGAAGAGCTGGAGGCTATTGACAAGCAGTATCGCATCCAGAGCTTTCAGCTGCGCACGATTCTAATGGAGCGCTTGCCCCCACAGGCCGCTCGAGAATGGCATCTCCGTCAGATAGATACCAATTGGCACATGACCTTTCATTTGAAATGGGAGTGCATGAAGCGAGGGGGATGTTGTGCGCGCAGATGCGGCTGTTGCAGTACTGAACGGTCGTCAAACAGAGAACACCGGTTTGCTCACTGCACTATCGAGTGTGAGTGTTGCATTTACAACAGAATGTGGAACATTGGAGACCTCGATATGAGTCAGTGGTTCAAGGAGAGTCCGAGGAAGATTGGTTTCGCGATGGCACAAGCTTATATCTGGGGAGTCTGAGAGAGCGGTTTTTGATGTGGTGGATTTGGCGTTTCATGCAATTATAGGAGATCTTAACATGTCTCAAGACAAGAGGGAATGCAAATCGGTATCTGGAGAATGATTATCTTGGTATAACAAACCTACTGGTATTGATTCCACTCGTATGACTGCCTGTTGGGAGCCATCTATAGAGGAAGTGATTAGGTAAAGTAGAAAATATTTACACGTCGAAGCATTGGTCGAATATGAAGACACAGGAAGGGGTGGGTGGGTATTCTTAGTTACACAATATCAGCAACGCTTCTATCCTCTCGGAAACCAAATCACATTCAACGCTCAACAACGGTCACATAACGCAACAGGAGCGAAACTACTGATGGTTAGGACTTGGTTCCGT
Organism: Aspergillus micronesiensis; assembly: GCA_039763685.1. NCBI lineage: Eukaryota > Fungi > Ascomycota > Eurotiomycetes > Eurotiales > Aspergillaceae > Aspergillus > Aspergillus micronesiensis. Next base: position 283,191 of record JASHHO010000068.1, on the reverse strand, counting down.
TGTGAACCATGACAGAAGGGTACAGCTTGCCGGGGAAGACTCACAGCACGGACCTATGGCAGACATCAGCTTCATTTCACCCAGTCGGGTCTTATTATAGCGTAGGTAATGACTTACGACTTTGTTTCGAAACCTGCGCCGTCGATTCTCATATTTGTCTAGTCTCTCCTGCGCCTGTCGAAGTTCCTCGGCCGTAACATCATTGTCATTGCGCAGTCTTGCAAGTTCACGTCGTAGATCATTGATCATATCTCCCAGGTCCTCGTCTAGTTGCTTGCCAGCAGATGTCTCATAGAGATTGCTGTTATAGGATAGCTCCTGCTGCAACTTTAGCCTGACTCGGCTATTCGAACGGAGAATCTGTCGAATAATGTGATGTGCGGACTCGGTTGTGTCCCGATGATCTATAACTCGTGCACCAAGAGCAGTCATATCGCCCCAAACATCATTTCGGGCTTTCTCTCATTTCTGTTCCTCTTTCCCTGCTCCAGATTTACCATGTTGTCCCACATTGTAGTACCTATGATCACGCGACGGTAAGCGTTCTCTCCTAGTACTTTCTTAAATAGTCTCGTGCGCTTCCTCTCGCTGAGGGTAAGTCGGTTCGTGTTGATCGGATGCAAAAGGATCATGCCTGAGAGGAGGGTGCCGCTTTGGTAGCTTGAGTGTAGGTATTCGGCGATCCGCTCGAGAATGTCTGCATCCGAGTCATATGTGTCATCGAATCCTGGGTGTCGAGTAAGACGACTTCCTTTCCGTCGACCCTACATCGGAACTCTTCGATGTCCTTGGTGCCTGAACTGATGTTAGCCGCAGAGATATACAGTCTAGATGGTTGCATACTGACATGATTCTAGTGAATGGCCAATTTCGAGGTCAGTCCTTCCCGTCGCTTTGGATATAAATGTCGTCTTCCCTGCCCCCGTAACACCAATGACCGCGATAAATATTTCCTGTGTCATAGCGAGACGTTTGCAACTTCAGAACACGTTTTTCTTGTCTGGTTGTGTGATTAGGAATATGGCGATAGAGGGGATCAAACTTGGATACATGCCGTAGCCGACATGCCTCCAACTGGTTTAAATACAGACAATTCCCATCATCCCGGGGCCTCGCTTTTTCTTGGTCTACCGCTTTTCCACCCTCAGCCCTATCATTGTTTATTCCAATAGAGACAGGTTTCATACCGTCACAAGGTTCCGAAAAATGCCTTGCGTTTGGCAGGTGGCGTTGGAGACGAGGCTGAGGATTACCGCCCTCGCTCGTTTGCTATGCCCAACCTCCTCGCGATCCAATAGTTTCTTGTTCAAACCCGAGTGTCATACATAATTCCTTTTGACGCAATGCAGAAGCACAACGAACACGAGGGCCTGGAAACGCCATGCCAACACCTGTCCTATATCTCATTGGCTGTTCCCAAGATGCACCCAAGATGTACGCGATATACTACGTCAGGTAAGACCAGCACGCTCCATGTTACCACGCGAGGCTGCAACGTATTCATACCAGGACTTTCACTTGAGCCTCTTGATGCCGTATTTCTCTCAGGTCAATCCAGTTGAAAAGCTGCGGGTCCATCATCACTCCTGCTGACGTCCCGAGACTGTCTGTATCTACAGACACCATGACTTTATATAACTCAGAGGCGTTGGCGGGGGCAAGACGAGCTGCGTCAATATCGCGACGAAACACCCTCGACAGTTCGCATCGGCCCAGTATTGCCAGAGTCGGTGTTCAACAATGGGAACAGTCGGGACAAGCTGCACTAGACTTACACGATCGACATTACACTCGGACACGCGACAATGATCATCCGCATCGAGGATGGAGCGGTCTTCCCGTCGCCTGGAGCACTCCCGGCCAGCTACCGCAAATGGCCCTACTGTTCCTATCGCGATGGTTTCGATTCAGCCGGGACATAGGGTCCCGGATACTCGCCAAAGCAGCTCTACCGCGGCCAATCGGCCGCCTTGTGTCCTCGTTCTTGGGGGGACGGGAGTAGGAAAGTCCACTTTCATTGCTGCTGCACTGGGGCAGTCTCAGGTGAGAGTTGGCCATGGCGTGGAGTCCTGTATGTTTCCTCTCCCAAAATATGGGACTGATCCAGGGCGGCCTCCTGACAATTTGATGCCTAGGTACCTCTGAGTGTCGCGATTGGGAGGGTGCTGGCATAACCCTGATTGATACACCGGGTTTCAATGACACAAACCGTGACGACCAGGATATTCTGGGGGACATTGGTCGTCGTGTTCTATCGAGGGAGCAGCCTCCCATAACGGCCGTTCTATACTTGCACCGGATAACTGACAACAGAATGGCTGGGTCCAGTCGCAAGAATCTCCAAATGATGCACGCACTTTGTGGTCCTGAATTCTATCCTCGGTGTGATCATAGTCACGACGATGTGGAATCAAGTACCGGAGACGAAAATGCAGCAAGCCTACGACCGCGAAGCCCAGCTCAAGACATACACAGATCCTCTATTCGATGGGGAGGGGCAATACGCTCGGTTCGACGGGTCGCGCCAGGCAGGCGAAGAGATTCTAACGCGTATCAACCAAATGCCATCAGTCGCCAATAGACCCATACTCCTCCAATTTGAGATTGAATGTGCGCGTGACCATAACTTGCTGAACACAACTGCGGGTCGCATCATCCAGGAAGACAAATTGAGGCGCCAAAGGCAGCTGCAACGTGAGTATGAGGAATTTAAAGAGGCGAGGCAGAAAGAACTACGTGGACGATCTTTGCGTTCGCGCTTCGCTCGTTGGATGGCTCGTTATTATCTCGGATGAAGATAGGGCTGCAAGATCTCATACTGGGCATGGGCATCGTCGTCCAACTGTCAGCTCCTTTGACAAGTGACACCACTTGGGAAGATGTTGGCTGTCTGTCGAGCTGGTATGTAGTTGAATCGAGCATAATTACTTCTTTTAAACCTTCGGGGCCATCTGGAGTTCCACTAGGAGACTCCCTGGGTTCATGTCTCAAATGTCGGCTTCTAGAACACATCGTCCACTAAAGACAAGATGTATTATAATTCTGTCCAATTAACGATGAACCCCGTTTTGTGATGAAACACGCCTACAGGAACTTTCCACTTCAACGGTATATGGGAAAGCCCATAAAGAAAACACTGAAATTCCCAACAGAAGCATTATTGTTTCAAAGTATAGTACACGCCAAACCAGATCCAGCAACCATTCCTATGAGTGGCATCGTTGCAGAAGAGAAGAGCGCAAAGTTCCTCAGTATCTGTCCCTATTGATCTGTTAGCTCTATGGTTGCTGATCCAGAAGACGTATCAAGACCTACGGTGCTTGATCCCAACTTGGACTTCTGCGATGTCAATTTGGAGACCTTGTTGTTGAGCTCCTGGATCTCATTTTGGTTCTCAAATCTCTCCCGCTCAAGCCTGCTCAACTTGTCTCTAAGCATCCGAATCTCATCCTCCAAGTCCCCCATGACACGCCGTCCTGCCGACGTGAGCCAGATACTCATGGCATTTCCTACAAGCTCTTCCTGCATCTGTAGGATCACTGTCTCCTGTAGGTGAACAATATGCCGAACAATCCTCACAGCTGGAAGCATTTGTATCATCGTGTCGGATTACCTTTGCCCCCCGATCACACATGTCCTTCCAACAGTCTGCTCTCATCATCGGTCTGTGACGTGCCTATCCGCCGTGCTATGGTCCAAGATGATTCCACATGGTCGTCCCGATGATCACTCGGCGGTACGCTCCCGGTCCCATAACGTCTTTGAGAGAGCTGTTCGTTTCCTCTCGGTTCCTGTTAGTCTGTTGCCGTTGATCGGGTGCAGCAGAATCAGCCCTGACAGGTATATCTTCCTGTCATATGTGGTGGCAAGATAATTTGCGATCAGCTGCATGATGTCTGCGTCGGATTCGTAGGTATCGTCGAAGCGGGGGTGTCGATTAATATCACTCGAGTACCGCCAATTATACATGGCACGGGAAGGACGTCCTTGGTACCTGACCACCATGACACAGATTATCGGATTCGTGCGCACTTTTGAGAATGGAATGTGGGCTTACATGACTCTAGCCCGGTTCCAATGACCAGTTCATCATTACCGGTTGCTCGAGAGATGAATGTTGTCTTGCCTGCACCGGTCATGCCGATGACACCGATTAAGATCTCCTTCTTGGGTGTGAACCACGACATGATCAGTAGGTTGAATATCAAGCCGGTGATGCTATTCTCCGTTTCTAATGATAAACTACAGATTCGAAGGAGGGGTGACAGGGAAGGCTTGTATATATTGCTGTGGGCAGTATATATAATATGCCTATGTAATGAGGCTTTTCTTATTACGCTTGCTAAACAAGGCTCGGTCTACTTCGGTGCATGATCGTGTTCATTTGCTCCCACTGTAATTGCTAGATAGTAAGCTGCATTACTAGCGCTTGCGGCGGTGGCGGAGTAAGGCTGAGGCTGAAAGGGATCCGAATAAGGAGTAAGGACAGGATGACGGGGTAGTAACCTCTGCAGCCACATGCTTGAATGCATCTGCAGGCATACCGGTGGGTGAACTTCCGTTCGTGAACAGCTCCAACCGGTAGAAAATTGTGTTGGTCCATTTGCGGGGTGGAAAGCCCCAGCCTTATCCGAAGTATGTTCCTCGTATTCGAGAGCAGGGGAACAAGGCTCATACAGTGGTGGCTGCGGTGGAGGAAGGCGCACAAGGCTGAATACCACGTCGGTGGTCATGAGCCAAACGCTGACCCATGCTTTACTGACAAACAAGAACAGTACGAGAGGATCCCGCCTCAAGGAAGATGACATGTCCGCGCTGCTTCTGTCATTTACCATTGTATGCTTCGGGCGACTAGAGATGCTTGCTGCTTGACGCGTTATATGATGTTCGCCTATGTAGCATAGTAGATTGAATCTATCAAGTATGTTACACTTTGAAGAACAAAACCATCATCCTTATGCGTTCTATTGCTGTCGCTTCGAATACGCTATGGCCAAGCACGGGTCTGGAAATTGGTTTGCTGGGCGAGATGCGTGTTGCGCCGAGCTTGTGAAACTCGGAAATCCACTGGTGGGGCGTGGATCTACCCCAAAGTTCTCTGATATCTGACCAGCATGAGTATACAGAAGTTCTCCAAACGATATGATTCGAGTACATGCAGCTTTAGCTATCGATCATCCGTAGTTTAAATGGCTGCAGCCGCTCCGCTCCGCTCCCGCTCGTACCCCCTCACATCGGACTTCCATCCGACCTTGCAATATAAAGTGATGGATTCTCTGGCGGAATCAGAATGCAGTGCTGTACTAGACGCATGATCTTCTAAAGAGTAGAGTTTCGACTTTACCGTTCACGTTCTGTCAAAATGCCTACTGTCCGGGTAGCAGCTTGCCATGTCGCCCCAATCTTCCTCTCACTAAAAAGACAACCGAGAAGGCCATATTGCTGATTCAAGAGGCGGCCACAAGCAAGGCGAACTTGATAGTCTTTCCCGAGACATACATTCCAGCATTTCCAATCTGGAGCTCACTCCGCCCACCCACCGAAAACCACGATTTGTTCCAAGCAATGGCAAAAGAATCAAATATACGCCGATGGTGAAGAAATGGGTGCCATTCGAGCTGCAGCACGGGCCACCCAATACCATTGGTTAGGCATGGGGTTCTCCGAGAAGACCGGTTCAGCTTCCGCAAACTGTACAACTCCAAACATGCTGATCGGGGCGGATGGCGATATCCTCGTGCACCATCGAAAGCTAATGCCGACCTTTTTCGAGAAGCTCACCTGGAGTCCTGGGGATGGCCACGGCCTGCGCGTAGCCAAGACGCCGTATGGGAATATCGGCAATCTTATCTGCGGGGAAAACACCAACCCCTTGGCGCGGTATACCCTCATGGCTCAGGGGGAGCAGATTCATATTTCGACGTGGCCGGCTGTGTGGCCTACTCGACCAGTTTCTGCTGCTGCGGGCGATGGAACAGCTACCAATGGTAGCCTGAATGCTGCAAATTATGACAACGTCGCTGCTAATAGAACCCGTGCGGCTGGCCACTGCTTCGAAGCCAAGTGTTTTGGAGTGCTGTGCTCCGGGTTCCTAGGGAATGATGCGGTTGAACGAGTTGCGGAGGGAAGTGTCAACTCACAGAAGATTCAAAATGACTTGCAACTGTCATCAAGGGCAGCTTCCATGTTCCTCGATCCCACCGGGGCTCAGGTCCCTGCGTTTACCGTTTGTTCGGAGACAGGAACACGCAAGGCGAAAGATTGTCTTCAGAACGAGGAAGGAATACTATACGCAGATCTGGATTTGGATATGTGCATTGAAGGCAAACAGTACCACGATGTTGTTGGCGGATATCAACGGCTAGACGTTTTCCAACTCAGTGTCAATCGGTCTCGTTTGGATCCCGTTGTGTTCACAGAGGAACGCAATGCAAATCACGGTGCGTCTGGGCCGTCGGCCCATTTCGACGGTGATAGATGGGCAAAGGCAGATTCAGAACTCATATAGGCTGGTGGTTCTTATGGGATTCAAGAACATAATCGCCCAACATCTGACATATTCTGATCACGGCAAGCTGTATTTTGGAGCATCTGATAGTGGGACATCAATTCAGTCATTATGTACATGGTCTCGCTCTACGGGAAGGTTTCTTGACCTCTTTGTACCACCACTAAAGCGATAGAATTATGTTTACTAATATTCATTTCCAGTTTTAAATACTCTGGATGTAGTAAATAGCCTTTGCATTCGCATTACAGTACGGGAAAACCTAAGCTTGGCCCAGGGAAAACCCGCACCAAGGCATACATGACTAGGTAACGATTGACGTGTAGTTACTTCTGAAGAATACTCATTGTAGCCAGTTGCAAGCACCATATCCATATCAACGACAGCAGGATCATCGATTCCAATGTCAAAGTCCGGAGACTCGGCAAAGATTGCTTTCGGTGATGTGTCTGCAGGATGAGCCGGCAGTGCAGCCCAGATTCGATAGTGGCGGCTGGAGGTAAGAGTACATTAGTATTACGCTCTTGATGGATTGAGATTTTGCACATACTCAGACGGCATGGTAGAATCCTGATCACCCTTCACCTTGAAACAACGATCCGAAACGCGTACTGCGTCCACCAGCATTTTATAGGTCGGTGGGTGATGTTGAGGATCATCCGTCACCTGCGTGATCCAGGCTCACCATTCCGGGGTCTCTATCGGTGACGAGCTGTTAGTATCTTGTAATATATTCCAGAGACTTTGGACTATGTGAGTATGGCAGGAGTACTGATCGACGAATTCCCACTGGATCATCCAGTCTTTCTTCGCGTCTACGGCTTCTCCCTCCCGTGGTCGAGTAATTCATTTTCAAAGTAGATTGGTGCTTGTAAAAGGGTAATCGGGCAATTGAATAGTGACTTCAGTGAGATGACTCGATAAGAAAGTCGCTTGTGAGGTCAGCTATGCGGGGGAGGTCAGCCTCGTTAAATATTCCGTCGACGCGCACTTTCTACTACATTCTGATCAAGGCACTTATACCACTCGCTGCATGCTGAGCCCGAAGCCAGGGATCCCAACTGGAGCTGGGTAGAGCGTTCCATAGTATCCGATTTGCCTGTGCATGCTAAAGCACGGGGCGTCTTTCAGGAAGATGCGAAGCATACGACATAGGTGATACTGAACTCTATCTCGTGTGGTGCATCTATGGAGATAGTACCAGGCATGATGATATTCTCATCCATGACTGAGCCAGCCACTGCGTGAAAGCCAAGGAAAGACTATGATCTGCCTTTACGTCATATTGCATAGTGCTCTATTATTGGAAGGTGTGCTGAAGTAGTTGTGGTGTATGTGAAACGTATCGTAGTTCAGTATATGGCTGATCCAGGGCGTCCATCAATAGCCGGTGCAGGCTAGCAGACACAGCACAGTGGGTGTCCACGGGTGGATAAATCTAGTTGTTTTGTAACCAAATGTCTTTGTCGTGCGGGGTGTGCTGGACTTTCACAGGCTGACTTTTAATCTGCCTGGCCGAATGACGAAAGATTTCCAGCCAGACCAAATGAGTGGGAGGGACTAAGTCTCTTTGTGACTCCCCACCCCCGGGTGCCCATAGCACCATGATAACCGCTGGTGGAGTCGCCTGTAACAGAGTCGCCATCATGGTATTAACATACGAGGGGGAATATGCATTCATGGCAGCCTAATGCGCTGACCAGAACTTTATAGGTATGATCAATCCTGGCATCTTTCATTCACCATCCTTCGGCTCTGTTGAGAGCCGATAACACCAAGCTAACGATCATACAGAAAATCTTCCAACACTTTCTTTCTAAACGTGTAACATAGAATACCACGTCCCCATGAGGCATGGTTCTATAGTTCCGGGTCATCTTCCGCCTAACATGGGTGGTTGAAATTAGTATAGCATCAATAATATTTGCTCAGGTTTGACACTCTATCCTTGCAGTCGGGTGTTTCTTCATGAACTCGAGTAGACATCTCTTATACAGCTATACTCTCCAACTTGAGAATAACTCTCTCATGGAATGCCTCTTGGAGGACAACACCTTGGGATTCTTCGTCTTCTAGCCGAACCCCGAAGTCACCTGCCAGACATGTCTTCACTGCCTCCGCAACAGTGTCTCCGGCAGCACCTCTGACCATTCGAAGATATCTTGCTTCGTTGGTCAATTGGGATTTGATTCTCTTCGTGACCCCAGGTTTGAAAAACGCACGCCCGTCTTCGACACTCTGAATACCCAGGATGTGGTGGATCGGCTTCCATAACGCGATCTCCATGAGGACTATTCCCAAGCTGTATATATCCAAGATCTTCTTGAATCCACCAATGCCTTCTGTCGCGGCATCACCGTGGGCCAGTGGGTGTCGGTACAGGTTGTATAGCGGGTTACTATCCGGTCGTTCCGTCATTTCCTGTTGCTGCGCTGGGCGGGAGAGCCGAATCCGGACGATACGGTTTTGAGAGGTCGGGAGTACCAGGCTCGTCGAAGAAGATAATATTGTACTGCGGAGGGCCTTGTGAAGCCAGTTGGTTGCATGTAGGTTTGCAACTGCCTTGACGAGAGTGATCGCCAGACCCACTCGGCTTGTCAATGATGGCATCTCTTCCTCTGAAAGAAGGTCAAAAAGAGATGTTAGTGCATTGGCGGACGAAATACCGGCGGTCGTTGAAAAACTACTCCGAACCGATTCTCTTTCCTCGCTCCCAGTCATTGAAGTAGCCCGCACAGCGTGGAGTATGGAACTCCGACGGTTTATGAGGGTCGCTGAGAAGAGAAGTCAATCGGGATAATCGCTGTTCCACCGAAGGATCTGGTTTTCCGTTTTCGAATATGGGATCATAGTATTTCCATTCAATCCATATCGGCTCATTACCATTATGGAGTCCCTCAGATCGTTCAATCTCGTCGGAATACACGGTGTTCGGGAACACAGAATTATGAATGATGTTGGATCCAACTTCGGGTCCTTTCTGAACGTATTTTCGGAAGTGTCCAGCACAGATTCTATATCTGGGTCACCGTGACTCGGGTTCATTGCAAGGTTCAATGCTTTGAATCGCGCAAAAGTTGCCACCTTTGGTCGTCCTCGTCCATCACTAGCTGGTATGGTGGGGGATCAGCGGCCGTTCTCAGATGATCAAGCCGTTCCGAGAATTGGCGGTCGAGCGCAATGCCATGAACACCTGCTAGCCTGAAAGATCTCAAGAAGATGGTCAATCTTGTTGTTCAGCTGCAGAACCTGCATGGACATTCGACTTTGAGCCTGGTATAGCGATTTCTGGCGATCGGAGTCCAGGAGTGTTCTCATGAAGTCGTTGAGGGCGCTAAGCTGGGACAAGAGGCCTTCGAATCTCTCCCGATCAAAGGTCACCCACCGTAGATGCGTTGGATATCTTCGGAGCTTCTCTATGAAACTCAATGCCTTGGACTCGAGTGAGTTTTTTTTGTGAGGAAATCTTTGGTGGAGCTGGCCGGTGCCAATGAATGGATTGCGTCCTGCTCTGCTATCATAGATTGATATGGGTTCTGCACTTCCAAAAGCCCGCTAGAATCGTGTCTTTTTCGCGGAGAATTTCCTGGACGAGGGCTTCATTCTTCTGGAGACTTTCACACAGTGTTCTGTTCTGTTCAGACAGATTGGCGACTTCCGCCCAATTAAGCAAGCGACATTGTTCTATCTTCAGGCGTACTCGCAGGTATTGAAGCTGCGACGGCATTCCATTGGCATCGGACAGGAGAGTGTATCCTGACAATGTCTGTAAATATTTGATAAACACAGGTCACGGCCAAACCTACCCTTGACACAGCCTGAAAATAGCTGAAACGTCAGGGACACAGCTCCGAAGCCCAAGCCAGCCAACGAGATCGGGTCCATGGGCAGGAATATCCTTTGCAGATACCATATCACGAGCAAGGAAACGAGGCCGTATCCCGATACGAGGGGTCAGAGCAGGGGAAGTTCGAACACGAGGTGTGACAGGAACGAGCCTCAGCTAGTCAGGTTTTGGCTTACGGCGCGGGGTTATCGAGTGCCTGTCTTTTCTCGGCGAAGTCACGTACCCCATGGTGATTCCCTTCATGTACGTTCCATCGCGCGATGCCAGAGAATGGCATTGTAAGTTTGCCCGGGACCATCTTCCGCCATGCATTCTCAATAACCATCTAGGTGTATCTCGGCAGAGGGTCGCAATATGTCGGGTCAGACGCAAGCAGTCACGGCTTGGCACTCGACTGGGCAGGTCGTGGAACGTCGCATGTACAGTTCGCGCTCATGAAGAGGTCCCTCTGGTACAGGGTCGATTCCTTTGGCCACGGCATGAATGGCGGAGTGTATGAGACTGTATGCCAGGGGCAGCCCGTCGCATGGAAACGCCGGTACTGTCGAAAGCAAATTGGAGCACAGGAGCTACGGGAGATGGAGATTCTCAAGAAGCTCGACCATCGCCACATCATCAAGCTGGTCGGACCTACAGCATGGGTCCTTCTTGGGTATTCTTCTATCTCCGGTTGCGGTCTGTGACCTGGGAACCTTCTTCGAAGACGTGGATCATCTCGTCTCGAGCACTACCATGGCCCCGGATGAAAGCTCTGGGATCGATTATCCGGCCATGGGAGAACGTCTCTCCCATCTGGGCATTAACACCTCCAGGATTGGCACTCATCCGACAGGACGCTCTAGTACGCTTACGCGGGATGGTCGGATGCATCTGCAGCGCTATTGCCTATCTGCATGACCGGTCCATCCGACACAAGGACATCAAGCCGTCCAATATCCTTCTCTCCCTCGACGGGGCTGTGGGTAACGGACTTTGGCTCCTCCACTGATTTCTCCGGATATTCGCAAAGCATCACGCAGAATGGGGAGCGGGAACGCCCAAGTACTTTGCCCACGAGGTGGCCGAGTACGAGCCGAACGGACGACCAGCCGATATCTTCTCGCTAGGATGCGTCATTCTCGAAATCGCCTGTCTGTGTAACATGTACCCCCAGTCCTTCCTGCAAGGCCTACGATTGAAGAAGGACATGTCCTTCCACGCCAATCTTGACGACATCATGCATTGGTTCAATTTTAGCGGCACGGAGGTGCAGTGGCCAGCCGACCACACACCTCATGGCATTGGTGCGTGAGATGCTCCATCGAGATCCACAGAAACGGCCGACGGCACCTATAATTGAGCGCCGGCTGCATTTTCATCGACGCAGTTCGGAGACCCCAGACCTCCGCGCCTCTCCGTGGGGGTTGCTGCACTCCCGTGTCCCCCGTCCGAGGTCCTGCCGCGTCCGGGGAATACGTTCAGCAGCAGACTGTGACGATCGAGATCGGCAATTGGCATAAGGAATTGGACGAGCGTCATTCCTGGAGATTCTTCATCCGTTGCCCTCCACTGGAGGAAATCATTGACGGTTTCGTGCTGTTTCTGGTACGTAAACCCTCTTTACATAGTGGGTTTATGCTATGGTGCTATCAATCTGATATCCCCCAGCATCCGAGTTTTGAGCGACCATTCCATGCCATACATCAGCCGCAGGTCGAGTTCAATGGGGGAGGATGGGGGTTCTTCAAATTAGCTCCTTGGTGGTGTTGAAGCCGAACTATCGGTGGATTTGTCCGAACGCTACATTCGGACCAGAGGGACAGTCTTTACTACCACTGTATTGGACGTTAAACTTCACTCGTGAGTTAACCTATAGTAGAGTGGTCGCCAGGTAGGTGTTGTAGCTTAGTCTAGAGATGTTCTGGGGTGGTTTGCGGAGAAGTGCTTGTCTCATGAACTCGCACGAATCGCGATGATTTGCTTGCGTTCCATGTCGAATATATATATTCTAAGCATGATGGTTTCGCCGTTTCCTTTCACATCGCCTACCGATGTTTTCCAGTGCTCTGATTGAGAATTAGAGCATGCCGTACTAATATCTTCTCGTTATATATGCCCAATGTTCCATACCTGATAGGTGGTGCATGTTGGCATTTCTTCTACACTAGAGGTGAACAAGGCAAAGGACCAATATTGCCGAACATTTTCCGATTGGATGAGCATTTACTTTCACGTGACCGCCTAGACCACACAAGGCTAGTGGTAGAAGGCTTAGCGAAGCTTCTCTGGGGCTTCCGGTGGCCGCCGTCAGCCCTTCGGCCGGCCATCAGAGTTTTTGCTTTGCCGCCTGCAACACCAGATCACACCGGCCAGGTCAGCAGAATCGTCGAGATTGCAGTCTGTCTGACCGCTCGGCTATTCAATTCTGGGGTAAAGGGACATCCACCGCGAGTGCTCCATCGAGGGCTACGTATTCCTATTTCATCCACCGGGCGAGGCAAAGCCGTGCTGGGTCGGCAAAGTTGGGGCTGCTCGGGCAGGTTCACTGGAATGCGGGCTAATGGCTCATCCCTCTGATTCAGCAGACAGGAACGGAGCGTCGCTGACTGGCCGGCTAAGCTGTTCCCACCTTCGTTCGCTTACCAGGTGGAACTTCGCTCTCCCACGATCCTTACTCCATACTGTTCCTGCCGACCCGGTGACCCTCCTTTCTTGAAGAGTCTATATGTCGCGTGTCGACGTGGCAGACAGTGGTGGGAGCATCTCACCGAGCCACAAACTCTACTAGACCTTTGGTATTGGGGAGGTGATCATATCGATGGCGGCATTGGCAGGGGGGTTCCGTAGAGCCAATGTTGCTTGTCCGGTCGCAGACCAATGAATCCAGCGCCCAGAGGAAAAAGAGGCGTACCTGCCAAGGGGTGCCAAGTAGGGGAATTCTCTTGGGGGCATCGCGATGGATATATACGCAGAGTTGTCGCTGGGGGACCCTGCGGCTGAATGTTTCGCCCCCATCTCCGGCTAAGTGATGGGAGCCGTCTGGGGAAAACACCCCCCGGCACTTGAACTTCCCACCACCACAGTAGTATGGGGATGCGGATGGAGATGCGGAATGGGGATGTGGGAAATTCCTGTCCTCTCAGAGGCCAATTCCGAGCGTCCCTGCTGTGGATGGCTGCGGTTGACGTATCGTGTCGTGGCTATTCAACCCCAATACGCTCCCCAGAATGGGGTTCGCCACGAGCGGAAAAAAAGGTTGTGGAGAGGGTTCGAGTGGAGGAAGCCCTCTGGAATTATGGTAGGAAAGTTATTATGTACTTAGATCCCCGTCCCGGCCTGCTCTCTCGCTCTCGCCTTTGAAAAGGAAGGCTTCTCCTGCTTCTGTGTCTCTTCCACCGACGACCTTGTACATATACTACCTCACCTTTCCATACACACCTATACTGTCTCTTGTTCTCTATTCTCCCTCCTCCACATCCCCCTGTTAGGATTCAGTCCTATCCCTACCCACAACCATGGGTGGTATTCTTCACCTGGTCGAGGACCGGCCAACGCCCAAGGCCGTGTACAACTGGCGTATCTATGTCCTCGCCCTGATCGCATCCTGCGGTTCCAAATGATCGGATACACAAGTGCCTTTATCGGTACGACGATCACGTTGGACTCCTTCAAGAGCGAATTCGGACTCGACGAGATGACCGACGGACAAGTGAACCTGATCAGTGAGAACATTGTCTCGCTGTTCATCGCGGTGCCTTCTTCGGTGCTCTGTTGACGTACGGTGTCGGATACTACTGGGGACGCAAATGGGGTCTGGTGTTGGCGTCGGCCGTGTTCACGCTCGGCGGTGGTCTGCAGCTGGGCACTACGGGATCCCGAGGACTGGGCATCATTATGGTGGCCGTGTGCTTTCCGGTCTCGGCACGGGTATCGCTTCCAACATCATCCCGATCTACCTGTCCGAGTTGGCTCCGCCGGCTATCCGTGGTCGGCTGGTCGGTCTGTATGAATTGGGATGGCAGATTGGTGGTCTTGTTGGATTTTTCATTAACGTGAGTCATTCCTGTGCTCGGAGAAAAGCAAGCGCTAACAGGATGGTCAAAGTATGGTGTCGAGAAGACCATGCCCCCTAGCCACGAGCAATGGATCATCCCGTTCGCCGTGCAACTCATCCCATCCGGCCTTCTGTTCATCGGTGCTCTCTGGATCCGGGAGTCTCCTCGTTGGCTCTTCCTGAACGGCCGTCGCGAACAGGCGATGGCTAACCTCTGCTGGATCCGCCAGTTGGATCCCAATGATATCTACATCACCGAAGAAGTGGCTGCTATCGACCAGGCGCACGAGGAGCAGGCCGCGACTGTCGGACTTGGCTTCTGGAAGCCCTTCACCGCTGTGGCTGCCCGTCCCAAGCTCCTCTACCGTCTGTTCCTGGGATGTAATGCTCTTCTCTGGCAGAACGGATCCGGTATCAACGCGATCAACTACTACAGTCCCACCATCTTCCGCAGTATCGGTGTTGCCCCTGACACGTCAACCTGATGACCGTTTCTTCGGCGTGGTCAAGGCCGTCATGACTTTTGTCTGGCTCCTGTTCCTGGTCGACCAGCTCGGACGCCGGAACCTTCTGCTTGGTGGTGCCGTTACTGGTTCGATCTGTATGTGGGTTATCGGAGCCTACATCTGCGTCGTCAGACCCGAGGATAACCCCACCGACCACCTCACCGGCGTGTGGTATCGCCGCTATCTATCTTCTTCTACCTGTGGACCGCCGTCTACACCCCGACCTGGAACGGTACCCCCTGGTCATCAACGCCGTAAGCACATCCCCCCAACCCCAACTAAACCCCTACAACATACACTAACCCCCAGAATAGGAATTCTTCGACCCCAACATCCGAGCCCTCGCCCAAGCCTGCACAACCGCCAGCAACTGGCTCTTCAACTTCCTCGTCTCGCGCTTCACCGAGCAGATGTTCGCCGCGATGCACTACGCGTGTACTTCTTCTTCGCGGCGCTGTCCTTCTTCGCCTTCTTCTTCGCCTTCTTCCTCATCCCCGAGACGAGCGGTCTGCCCCTCGAGGCGGTCGACCAGCTCTTCGAGATCAAGCCCATCTGGCGGGCGAACAAGATCCTCAAGGAGCGTCTCAGGAGGACGAGGAGCGGTTCCGCTTTGAGATTAAGGAGGGCGCGTCGATAAGAATGAGCCGCAGGAGCATGTGGAGAATCGGGAGGCCGAGGCGTGAGTGTCTCGTGTGTATATATAGATTGTTGGTTCTTCCCTGTGATTATTGATTGGTCTTGGGAATGAGCTGTTGTTTGGACATATTTAGAGTGCCTTTTCTGCGTGTGTGCAATTTGCTTGCTTGCTTCCTTACGGGCTTGATGTGGTTATGAATGAACATAGAATATTGCATTGCATGACGTTTCTGACCTGATCATATAACATCCTTTGTTTCTTCCTCGTTGGGTAGACATAAAGACGAAATGGAATACAAGCGATACCCAGGGTGAAAAAATCATACCATACCTCCATACTTACACGATATCCACCGCCATAACCCAGCATATCATCGTATCAGTACACGTAAATCACAGTCTCGAGAGAACGACTACAGCAGCGCCATAAGACACTTCTGCACATCCCCAGGCGGAACGATCGACAAAATCCGCGACCCAAGATCCACCTTCAAATCCCTCCGCAGAGCCGTCTTGACACTATCGAAATACGGCCGGTTCCAGTGCAGATGCGCAACCCAATAGATCAACCGCTTCTCGTCCACACTATCTGCGCGCACACACTCCGCAAGTCGCTTAGCGTGGTACATCACGGGATCTTTCGCGTACTCCAGCATCGCCAAGAAGACCGCTTTCAGATGTCCCGAGAACTCGTCCCGGATGATCTTCTCCAGACTCTTGTGGTAGCGGGCTTCGAAGGCCTGGCTGATGGCCGGGAGCTTTGCGTCAGGGGCGTTGATGAATACGGCGCTGACGCCGATCTCGTCCGTGCCGGTCTTAGCTTGCGTCGCTTGGTGGATCTCGCGGACGTCGGCGTCGACGGAGGCTGCGTCGAAGTAGGTACCCGGCTCCGGACGGGTCGCGTTGAGGAGCATCTCGAAGAACTTCTCCGTCTTACCGGAGAGGTCGCTCTTGACTTCCTCGAGGAGGGATTTGCGGTACGTGCTCACGTAGGCGTACTTGATGGCGCGGAGGTCGGCATTCGACCGGCCGACCAGACGTCATTGAGGGCCGTTTCATTAGTTCCCAGTCCAGCGAGCGCATTGTTTAGATGGCGCACGTCATGACCGAGCGGACCTGTCGCCAGCGCGACGAGGATATCCTCCAGCTTCCCGACGTTTCCGACTTGATATCCTTCTCCAGGTCGCGGCTGTGACGCTCTGTGTAGGTGTGCCGGATGAGGGCCATCTGCAGCGGATCAGGCTTACTCAGGATCTGGATCAGGGCCTTCTCGTCTGTGCCGAATCCCTTCATTGCCTTGCGGAGGCCGTCCGCCTCGGCCTTTGCGTCGCCTGGCGCGCGCTGGTCCGGGTCATAGCCGAGCGATGGTGGCACGGGCACAGCGCTCTGCGGTGGGTAGCCACCTTGCATTCCTCCTGGGGGCGGGATTGTCCATGTCCATATTGGCCTGGGGTCCTCCGGGAGGGGGGTATTCGTGTTGTTGCTGGGGAGGGTATTGGCCCTGAGGAGGATACTGGCCTTGCGGTGGGTATTGGCCTTGGCCCTGGCCCTGTGAGGGTACTGTCCTTGGGGAGGATATCCTTGAGGGGGCGGGTATTGTCCTTGAGGAGGATATTGGCCCTGTTGAGGGGGATATTGTCCTTGTGGTCCGGGGGATATTGGCCGGGAGCTTGGCTGTGAGGAGGGTATTGTCCCTGGGGGGAGCCCATGCGGCGTTGTGCTGTGGCGGGGCCATCGACTGCTGAGGCGGAGGATAGCCCTGGGGCGGGTAACCCTGCGGAGGAGGCGCGTGCTGGCCATAGGGAGGCTGTTGCTGCTGTTGATGTTGGGGCGGCTGCTGAGGCGGATATCCGCCCTGGCCCTGCCACCACGGGGGATAGGGCTGTCCTGCGTAAGCCGGCTGTTGCGGCGGGACCGCCGTAGCTATGAGGGGGCGGGTACGACATCGTATTGATCGTAGATGGGAAGTGGTATGATTAGGATTAGGGTTGAGGTAGGGAGGGAGGAGGAGGGATGAAAGTGAGGCGGATGAGAGGGCAGGAGTGACAGGTTGGGAGAGCAGCACGCGGGGTCTGACAGTTTAATACCGAATCAGAACAATCATCAGCAGCAGCGATCAGTGACACACGCAGTGATCCTGGGACTGGATGGCCGGTCTGTGCCGGGGTTTGCGGCTACTGGTAGGTTGGCGCCTCGTTGTGGCTGTGTGGGATACGAACCGCGCACCAATAGATGGCGTTGGGCCAGGGGGAATATGGCTAACGCCTGTCTGGGCCATGATATGCAGCAGTTCTTCTGGTACAGCCTGAGTCTAGTCTTGTCTGGAGTGCTAGTGCTGAGAGGGACCAGCTGGGTGGAAGTGCGAGGTGGAGATTGGGGCGGAGTTAGGGCTTGGCAGGTCAGCTGCTGTGCCACGGCGTCATTCTCTCTCCCTGCAATGAAGTTAGCACCACGACTCTCACAGAATCTGACGTCGAGATACAGGGCTGATAATCAGGGACGGACGCTCTGCGAGGAATTAGGCTCATCGGGAGAGTTCGTGGTTGACAATTGAGATCTTACCACTCCCACATTCCACCCCTTACTACCCCTATCGACGATGTAAACAAGAAACAAACACGGATCTGCACAGCCCAATGGGAGCCTCCACTCGCCAAACGGATATATGTTTCCATCCGAGCAACAGGGATCGGGGATCAGTGCCTCCTCAATGTGGGACGGAATTCGGAGTTGTACTGGTGGTTGATCATCTCATAACCTACTCCATCAAGTCAATAGACTGCATCCCCAGCGGGCTGTACATAAGCACTTGCAATGGCCAATATATATAACACCACCCGTCGCAGCATCCCCCAACTCGAGGGACAAGTCGACACAGCCAAATGTCACGTACAAACATGGCGAGACATATACTCTCCACGATCGGAATCTCCCTCCTGGCTGGTCCAGTACTTGCCGCAGAGCCTTGGAAAGTGTTGGATGTCGATTTCCCCGACCCTGCCGTGATCCACACCGACGACGGATACTACGCGTTTGCGACCACAAACGGCCAAATCAACACGCAGATTGCTCACTCGACTGATTTCACTACCTGGACCCTGTTGGAGGGCGTCGAGGCTCTTCCTGCTCCATTCCCTGAATGGGTGGCAGATAGCGAACACCCTGGCGTCTGGGCACCGGACGTTATTCGACGGGTGAGATATCTCTCCACTTATGTTGCCTTGGGGGCGAAAACACGCTGATGAATTGCCACTGGTATGGCATGTCTGACTTAGGGCGATGGGACATATGTGATGTACTACTCTGCAGAGTCACGCGAAGCATCTCCCACTCACTGCGTCGGAATCGCGACGTCCTCGTCTGTCAAGGGACCGTACACTCATCTCCCTAAGCCGTTGGCCTGCCCCTCGGACAAAGGTGCATGCCATCGACGCAGCTGGATACCAGGATGACGACGGAATGGTACGTCACCTACAAGGTGGACGGCAACCGACTCAACACCGACGATGGGGTAATGCACCCGACACCCATCATGTTACAGAAGATGGGGCCGATGCTGTCACGCCTGTTGGCGATCCGATCCAGCTCATCGATCGCGGTGACGTGACGGTCCTCTCGTCGAAGCGCCCGTATCGTCAAGTTTGATGGCGTCTACTATAGGGCTTCTCGTCGAACATGTTCGACACGATGTATTATGACATGAGCTGGGCGTATGCTCGGCTATCACGGGCCGTGGACCAAGTCGTCGGATCCTGGAGCACCGCTGTTGCTGTCGGGCGATCCGAGCAGCGCTGGTCCGCTGGGTGGTCCTGGAGGCGCCGACTTCCGTGAGGATGGAAAGGCGATTCTGTTCCATGCCTTTAACAATGGGAAGGATCCTCAGGAGAAGGGGCGGGGCATGGGCTGCCAATATCCATCTGCAGGATGGAAAGATCACGCTGGTCTAGATAGAGTGTCCCACAGGACTTGTACATATATACATAGCTCATCTATAGACGCCTTGTGGTGTTTCTGTCTCTGCAGTGATAGCTAAGACATCAGCATGTACAAAAAAGGTAGCCCAAGGCAACAACAACATAAGCATAGAGTAAGCAGCGGCAGGGGTAGCCTAATCCAGGTAACCATAACCGTAAGCTTAATAAACTGCTTATTTCCCCTCACTTTCTCATCCTTGTGACAACCCCGCCAATCCCCAAAGCCCCACCACAATCCAACCTACAACCAAAATGCCTACTACATCCTCACGTACAAGTCCTGCAAGGACAGCCCCCCAAGGACCTCCCGCAGGAACAACCTACTACTTCGCATTCGGCAGCAACATGCACCTGACCCAGATGGCCACACGCTGTCCCAATAGCCGCCTCTTCGCAAAAGGCACCCTCCCCGACTTCCGCTGGCAAATCAACGAGCGCGGCGTCGCAAACGTCGTCCCGCGCCATACGCCGCGCAAAGTTCCGTCCAGGGGATCTTATTCACCGTCACCGCGGGATATAGCATCGCTTGATCGCAGCGAGGGGATCACGCGACAGTTCTACGATAAGACGCTCTTGCGCGTGCGGGTAGACCCGTTTGCCGTCGATGGGGTAGCGAATAAGAAGACTGTCTCTGTGGACTTGAGGCGAGGAGATCAATCACAGACGGAACGACAGACTGGCCGCAGGAACAGCAATGGCGTGGTCAAGGAGGTTGAGGCGCTGGTATATCTGAGCGGTCGGTATCGGGAAGATGGACGCATACGCGACGAGTATGTCGCCCGCATGCAGTCTGCCATGTTGGATGCAAGGATATTGGGGGTGGATGAGGTGTATTTGCGGACGTCACTTGAGCCGTTGGTGTTGATTGATGCAGGTCGTCCTGGTCCGTCACCACGGCGGAGAATCATTGAGAGACGGCCTGCGCAGGGAGAGTAGCTACAAAGTAAGACAGGAGTCGGTTCATTCTTGAATCAAATGGGATGGGAGAGGGGAAAAACTCTTAACGATAGCAGGAATCTGGATATACCCTCAGCGTTTGATACATATGTACCGAGTAGACCTAAGCATAACCTAAGCACAGCCTAAGCAGCCTAAGTGAATCACTAAGTAAGAGGTAAGCAGAGGATAAGTATCAACAACTGACCAAGAATAAATCTTAGAAGTAATGGCCTGTAGGCGAGGAAATATACTAATGGGAGAGTATAAGGTGAGCATGCTGCCTCTAATGTGCTATTTACGAGGTTTTCACCAGCATCATAGATAGTATGATCCTGTGATACATGTACATAAAAGGTTATACAGCTATATTGTCATGAAATTTCCCTATTGCTGACATCTCACCATTTGTTGTTGAATTCCTTCCCATTCACATAATTGACCATCTCTCTTACTGGAGGCAGGTCGTCCCTGCCACCACCAAACTGCATACCGTGCCGCATCACCCTACGATAGTTCTTCCCGGGTGATACTTTGCCCAAGACTATGGCTGCCGATTCTCAACCCGTGTGGGGACGGGGATGGATCGGCCCACGATGGCTTCCATGCCCTGCCATGCGAACGTGATAGATTCCTTCGCGCCAGCCGGGATCCCTCCTTGGTCCAGAAGCACGATCTTCGTGTCAGGGTAATGTGATTGGATATACCGGGTGATATTTGGGTTATAAGCACCGCCTCCGCACATGAAGATTTCAGCAATGGGGATGTCCTTGGGGGCATAACGGCGGTAATGGTCGACGATAGCCTGCGCGGTGATGCGGGTGACGGTAGCAACGACATCATCTGGACTAAGGCCTTTGGATTCCGCCTTGCGAATAATATCAAACGCGAAGGTATCCCGGAACACCTCGCGGCCAGTGGTTTTCGGCGGGTCACACTGGAAGTAAGGGTGATTTTGAAGGAATTCATCAACCAGTCCCTGATCCACTGTGCCGCGAGCGCCCATCTCGCCATCCTTGTCATACTCCCGCTCGCCGTTGGTGTAATGTCGGACAACGGCATCGATAAACACGTTACCCGGGCCTGTGTCAAAGTCGTAGCAGGCATCAATGCCCCCCATGGAATCCGGCGGTATGAAACATACATTGGCAATTCCGCCAATGTTTTGGCATGCGCGCAATTTTGTCGGATGGTGCAGGAGCAAGGCATCGAAGAAAGCAATGAGTGGAGCTCCCTGCCGGCCTGCCGCTTGGTCACTCACTCGGAAGTCAGTCACAGTGGTGATTCCCGTGCGGGAGGCAATAAATGAGCCCTCGGCCATGGTGAGAGCACTGCGAACTTCCCCCTCCTCAGGCATCGACAGAAGCCAGATGGTCTGACCATGAGAACCAATGACGTCGATAGATGAGATATCAACATCCTGTTGTCGACAGAACTCCTTGACGGCCGCTGCAAATGTCTCCCCGAGAATGACATTCACCTCGGACAGTTCAGAAGGAGACGTTTTGTTGTGGAGGATCATATTCATGACGCGTTGCTTGATGGTTTGTTCGAGAGGGATTTCACCATACTGTTGAAAAGACAGATTTCGGTCAGGCTGGGCAGAGCTGCGCGATATGACTTTAGCATACCTTTAGAAGCTCAAACTTCATGGGCGAATCTGGCGTCTCTTGCTGGAAACGACATAGAGCACAATCGATCCCATCCTATGGCATTATAGATAAGCTTGGATGACTTCCTCACTGCACGCTGCTCAATGTCGTCTGCTTACCATAGAAGTACCGCTGTTTAGTCCCAGGACGGTGAGGTCCAGAGAGTGGGACACGAAAGCCTTAGCGTCCATATTGACGAAATGAGAGATAACCTGGGCCAGTGACTATCAACCTCCTGTAAGAGGAGAGGAGATCATGGGGGAATAAATACCTGTGTCCCTACCGTAATTCACGCCCTGTCCATATTGATGCCTGAGTGCCTGACGTGTAATACGCTTAAACGGCTACACGGTTAAATGGTTAAACGTCTAAACTGTCAATCTCCTAAACGGTAAAACG
Source organism: Aspergillus micronesiensis (assembly GCA_039763685.1). NCBI lineage: Eukaryota > Fungi > Ascomycota > Eurotiomycetes > Eurotiales > Aspergillaceae > Aspergillus > Aspergillus micronesiensis. The sequence continues at coordinate 260,700 of JASHHO010000068.1, read as the reverse complement.
GCGCCACTCTTACAAACCCCGGTTGGAGGCATGAATCCACAGCTCGTGGCGCAAAAGGGTCTTTCCCCAGAGGTTCACACCGTCCCCAGGCCCCCGGTCTCGCTATGTTTCGGCATGTTTGTTTCTCGGGTTGGCGGATTCGGGGATGAGATCTCACAACCCGGTCACCCGCTATATAAAGTCCAACCACTACGGTTGGGCTACTTGTCTTGCCTTTGCTCAATTGAACGCATAATAAACCGACCATTTTACCTTCAGTGCATTTTCGCGTGACCAGGAACATCATGGGGTATGCCACCTTCTGGAGGCGTTTGTCCCCACGCCAACTCAATGTTATGATCCAGGCCTTTTCTCTCAATTGCATATTCTTCGAGGGGTATGATCAAGGTGTGATGGGAGGCGTCAACGCGTCTCCTAGGTATGTCACAGAGGTGGGGATTGGGGAGCCGGATGGCACAGTAACCGACACCACCCATCAGGGAGGCCTCGTTAGCATCTACTACCTTGGATGCATATTTGGTTGCTTCGCAGGTGGCTGGTTAGCTGATCGAATAGGCCGTATCAATGGTCTCTTTATCGGCGCCATGTTTGCACTCGTGGGTGGTGCTCTGCAAGCTGCTGCTCAAAGTTCAGACTTTATGCTCATCGCCAGGGTGGTGACAGGCATCGGCACTGGTGGTATGTCCGCCTTCCCTATTTAAACCTACGGGAAGAAGCTGATCTGGTTAGCATTGACTGGGATTACACCAGTACTAGTCTCTGAGACGTCGGCAGCTGATCACCGTGGAGCCTTCCTGGGATACGTCTTTATTGCAAACTGTAAGCGCCAGGCATTGTAAAGGTTCTTCCCGGATATGCTGACACAATTATCCTGAAGACCTAGGAATTTCAGTCGCCTACTGGCTATCATTCGGCCTTGCTTTTATCAATAATGGCTATTCGGATGTACGCTGGCGCTTCTTGCTGGCGTTTCAGTGTATCCCAGCACTCATCACTCTGATATCTATCAAGCTGCTGCCCGACAGTCCACGCTTCCTTGCGTCTGTCGGTCGTTATGAAGAAGCCCAGGACGTCCTTAACAAGATCCGTTGCCATAGAGCCAGTCAAGCAGAGATTGACCTTGAATATAAGGAGATTATTGCGACAGCGCAAGAAGGAGAACCAAGCTCACCTATTCAGTTCGCCAAAATCTTGATCGGCAAAGGAGGAAAGCCCGGTTCCAATCTGGGCCGACGCGCCTGGCTGTGTTTATGGCTTCAATTATGGGTTCTTGGACTGGAATTACTGTAAGTGTTTCAAGGTGTCAAGTTGTGTAGATAGCCTTGCTAATAGGTTGTCATTACTACAGGCCGTTACGGCATATTCTCCTGTCCTCCTCATCAGGCCGGCTACAGTGAGCTCACTCAGAATGGCCTTGCTGGAGGATTGAATACGATCGGTATTGTGGGCACTATTATCAGTGCGCAGATCGTTGATCGGATTGGGAGGAGAAAATGTTTGATGCTTGGCTCCACCATTCTATTTATCGTCGAGCTTATAGTAAGTACCAAAACTCATCAAAGCTGATTAGCCCTGAAACTAACTTCCCATCTTTTCTAGGCAGGGTCTGTTTACGAGGCGTCCCTTAATCAGCCGGATAAAGCTGACCAGTTTGCCCCTGCTGCCGTTGCGATGCTGTTTCTGTTCAACTTGGATACGCAGCGACCTGGGGAACCGTTGCGTTCCTAATACCGACCGAGATATTTCCCTCCGATCTCCGGGCTCAAGGCAATGGCTTTGGAATTACCGGCTGGGCTATTGGTGTTGGGATGACCACGCTGGTCAATCCCATAATGTTTGGAAGCATCGGAAGTCGCAGTTACTTCCTTCTCGCTGGATTGAACCTTCTGTGGATTCCAACTGTCTTCCTGTTCTACCCAGAGACCCGAAATCGGACTCTGGAATCCATTGACTACCTGTTCTCGACCTCAAGACCATTCTTCGGGATATGGAGAGGGCCTATCAGTTGGGCATGGATAGAAAGGCGGATGGACATATCGATGCGCAGGCCATAAAAGCTTCAGGCCACGATGAGCCCCAGCAGGAGTGTCATGAGACCATTCAGGTCGGAGTGTAAATTAGGGATATGTGAGAACCTCGGCTGATAAATCTGGAACTACCAGTCGTTCCGCGAGTATTTGTTTAGGAAAGGAAATCAGTGTATCCGGTGTTCAGGACGTACAGGCTAGGAGCAGTGTTTCGACATAGACAGTAAAAAGGTCCAAGTTCCTGCTTATCTACGAGAAGTCTCAGAAAGTAGTAGACATCTAAAAATCCAAAAAACTTGAGGCATTATTGTGGAATTCTTTTCATGCATGATGTCTCTCTAGTTCAATGATATCATCATTGACACTCACCATAGAACAGTGATCTATATTAATAACAAGATGATGACACTTAGAGTCCATAATAGGTACCAACCTTATATGCAGCTTAACTATTTTCCGAACGAAGTGTGAAAATAAACATGCTAGAGTTTCATTGACTTCTACTGTCTTAAGCCCACATTAGTATTTTAGAAGGTGTGACACCAGTCTGATTAAGCCCATAAGACGACAAATAGTACAGGTAGACATGATAGGATAGTCGTCACTTCTCAACTCAGGCGCTACTAGTTTAGATACATAGCTATCCTATAGGGCCAGTAATACTGGTTTACAGTCACGTCACATGTCTATGAAAAGCCGATTGCTCTGATAATAGCCTGGCTGCGTGGATTACGATAAGTGACAAATGGTTTCTGCCCATAAAGGTCCGGCCCTGGATAACTATATGCAGGAGCCTGTCCGCGCCATATATATATAAGATACACGGGTATTGCGAGTTGTACTGAATTGTCAGGGCCTTACAGGTTTGGCACGCACGACTCGACTCTTGTCCATCTTCCAAACCCACTTTTGAGCGAGGCATGACCGGGAGTGTGTATTGTCCCTATGCCCGATGTTGAAAAAGGACAGAAAGGGGATTCTACAGAGTGGCTCCTTTTTTAAACTGTCTCCATTTATTTTATCTCCACTGATAACTCAGAAGCGCGGATCATACACCACACTTTCACTAGCACTGTTGGTGGACATGTTCTAAAAGCCGCCGGAGGGTGGGAAGAAGTCCTAGAAGTATGAATGACGTCGAGGAATCCCCTTCTCGGGTTTGGACAAGTTATCTGGCCGCCGGGATAAGCTCTCAGTGGGATGGTCGGACTGATTATGTCAGGATGATTCATTGCACTCGACTGGTATCTTTCAAAGTTGATATCCGATTAGCATCTGTTATAGTCCCCCCCTATCTCGAATTGAAGAGCAAGATATAGGCAGTTAGAGTCTATCACGCATGATGTTCATTCATCGCACCAGGACCAAGATTACTTAGACAGCTTATCTGAGGTTACTAGTGAACACAGTCTGCTCTCCGCGACATGTGTAATGGAAGGTCCAGTGTCTCTAACCATAATGACCCCTGGTCCATGTTCTTCGTGGTCTGATACAGAGTTGTTGAAGGAGCGTCTAACGCCTAACAAATCGTGTTTAGGTTATCTACTCACATCAATTGAGAGGACTTAAAGCTTGTAAACCGTGAGGGAATTGGACAATTATGCGGTGCCGCGGTCACGGCTGAGTGTGGGAATAGTGATCAGTGTGTATGAGTAAGAAGACTCCTGGTAAGTGGAGGCAGCTCTAGGGCGGGAATTCCATCCAATCCACCAAGCAATAGTATTGTCGAAGTATTCATTGTTGAAGAACAGACCCGGGGTCCTCTTGATAGTATGTTTTCCGCCGCCGGTTATCTACTGGACAGTCTCGGGTATCCCCCCGGATACGTAGATCTATGACCAGTGCCGCTTCCAGGTCCCGGACCGCGTCCGGATAGTGGCATAAATGAGCTGGCATGTGTGGCATTCGCCCACAAATTGCTCGGAGTTACCCGGTAGTCATCCTGCTGCACGCTTATTCCCCATTCTATAGGACAATACTTAGCCGTCTGAATACTTCGTGCGCACGGATTTTATAGAAGCAGCCTCTCGACGAACCATAGATTATGCAAAAGCTAGTGGTGGAAGATCATCATACCCCGAGGACATACACACTCTTACATCATGTAGCTCACAAATAGTCAAGGAAGCCAAGGTATAGTGGCTAAGGACATATAAACTGCCACTATTATGTTTCCACGTCAGTTCTCGCCCAAATAAGGTGCCCAGGTTGTTACTGATATACTTTATAACCCGGGCGCGATAGAAGTCATCTGCGACATACTCAAAGTCGGTGACGTTGACATGAGAAACAAGGTCATGGGGTTGTTCCAAGTTATGTCTTCCCCAAATATAGGAACTGACAATTGTATAATGTTTGGCACTCCATGCAGGTAAACCTACAGAACCCAGCGTCAGTTACGGTTCGCACCCGACACTTCGGCAACCGGGTGAGTTCCACTCGGATACGTTCCAGCCATGGAATCATTCGCTGTTATCTACAAGGCCAAGAAGCCCTAGCGTCTCATGGGATTTAATGCCTCCAACCCGCATGTGGGCTATACAATTCCCACCTACAGCTCAGAGACACACATCATGGAAAGCATCTTTGCCAAGATTGAGAAGGAGACCACCAAGTTTGACGTTGGAGATGAGGAGGTAGTTTCCTAGCTAGACGAGCGAGGATTCTCCTGAGGCTGACGAAAAATAGTACTGGAGAGGCCTGTACGAGCCGCTGCATGCGAGCGCCTATGACGGAATCAGAACAGTGAAGGACGAGCAGTACGGGCCGGCCGAGCGTAACCGACTGGACATATACTTTCCTCGCGACGACAAGATGGAAGAAAAACCAGTCATTCTCTTCGTTCACGGGGTGGATTCTTTTCTGGAGATAAAGGATGGAGTGAAAAGGTACGCCGTTTCTGCCATAATTCTCTTGAGAGTATATCACTAATTGAGTCCTGCAAGGTTTGGGGCGAATGTCGGCTTTTTCTTCGCCCGGCATGGATATGTCACCGTACTCGCAAATCATCGACTCGTCCCCAGCGTCATCTACCCTGGAGGGCCGAAGACATGCAGCTGGCTCGGGAGTGGGTTTTCCACAATATCGCAGCACCAAAGTATGGGCAAGGATCACCAGAGAAGGTCATACTTCTCGGCCACTCCTCCGGCGGAGCTCATATGGCCATGAACCTATATGCCGCCGGTGAGTGATTCGCCACCAAAAGTAACGCTCCCTATTGACAACAAGCAGGGGATCCAAAGCGAACACCGAACGTCCCAATCTTCCCCCCTGTGGCAGGAATTATCTACCTGAGTGTACCTTTCTGGTGTGATATGAGAAAACCTGTCCGACAAAAGGTTTTCCGCCATTACTTTGGAACGGATGACGAGAATGTTTGGGGGGTGAGTTGAAAGCACTCTCGCAAACTGCTTCCATGGTCTAAAATATCCCGCAGCCTCTATGCCCACTGGGATTATTCAAAGCACTACCAGACGATTCCCCTCTGTTGTAAGATGTCCACTGGTTGATGATTGATTATCCAAACACCATTACTTGCGCTGACGTCTCGAATAGAGATTCTCTAGAGGCGCTTGCCGGTGTATATCGGAACTGTCGAATGGGAAGTGTAAGTCATACGGAGATACAGAGACAAGCCTACACAGGACAGTAAACTAAAGCACACATGGGATTGTAGACCAGAAACGGCGAATGCGACTGTGGCCTTCTTCAATGCCTATCGCGAACGAAGCCTGCCTGCTGGTACACTACCGGTATTACAGGTGCAGGACAAACATAATCATATCACGTCTGTCACCATCTCATTGACGCCTCGGCTCTGACAAAACAATGCTAACAGATGTCAAGCAACGTCTTATCCATTGGAACAGCGGATTCCGCACAGGGCGAGAAGCTATTAGAATTCCTGCAGTCTTGTTTGGCAAGGATTGAGCAAGCAAAACAGCAAGCGCTTTTGTGAATGCGAATATATCCTCATAGGTGGAACCATGTTACCAAGACTGACGGAGTGCAAGAAGACGCCCCAGAGGAGAGTCTCCGCAACCTCCTCATTCTTCAATAGTAAAGGCGATTTGGCGCTACCGGCGTCAGCGATAGGTGGAATAAATTGTCCGAGATTCACATGAGATTAAGCGAGTAGAACTGGTTTCAGACCTGAACTGGTCTTATTAGTCTAAGAAGGTGGCCAATCTTGAAACATTTTGAGTATATCAGGCTTTTCAAATTTGAGAAAAGACTAATGTGTTCTCGTGTATGGGGCCGGGCTGACATCCTGGAGACTGTCTCATGTTGTTCTGTCGAATATTGCATGGTATAGGTGCTATGAAAGCACCTCATCATTCTATCAGGGTAGGAAATAGACAGCGCCGAAAAGGATACGACACGGCGTGTTCTCCATGACATTACATGTTCTATATTATAACCTGGAACGTCGTCTGAGGCTCTCTTTGCATACAAATAGAAGCCTCCGTAGCCCAGATAATTGACCTTCTCGTCTGCCAATGAACAATGCCGCGGAGACGGGCGTAGAAATCGTACTCAGGACATTATTTAGTAGCCACAGCTGACCCACGTGAAAAATTTCGCTGTACAGACTCTTGAACCCACTCTCCAACAGTTTTGGGGGGGCTTGAGGATGTCCTAGGTCAGCAATGTACACATTTATGCATAAAGCATTATACTCACTATTTCTTCAGGGGGCCCTGTAGGACGAAATCACGCCGTCCTTGGTTGAAATAAGCGATCGAGTAACGCGATGGCGATTTGCCTACATCTTTTGCTCGCACGTGATGGAAGGTGGATTTGAGGCGATCATCAGACCACGCCACTGCATACGTCAAAGAGGTCAAAACTGATCCTCTACCAGAATGGGGAAAAATCATGTCAACCTACTCAGCATGTCACCGATGTTAACAACAATTTGGCCCGTCTTCGCAGGGACAGGAGTGAAGACGTCCCCCACTGCAAAGCTTGTGTGCGATTCACGTCCTGGGCAGATCTCCAACCCGTCTTCTCCATCTCGCTGGAACAGCAGCGTGAGACATCCAATGTCGGTATGGTTTCCAGCCCGCCAGGTGCCCGCAGCGTCCTCTGAAGGTGGGTAGTGTATCAGGCGGAGCTGAGTGAGACAGTCCTGTTTGGTCACATCGTTGGCCACAGTAAAATAATCAGGTGGAAATCCCAGTGCATCCGCAAAGCAGATAACTAGCTAGGTTAATAATGCCCCGGTCAGGGGTCACGTTGTCAGACAACAACCTACGCATTTGGTCCGAAATCGTTGCACATTTCGCCATGAACTGGGCGGTGGTGCTGCGGAATTCGGGACATCCTCGTCACTGGGCCACTGGGACCCATGTTGGAGCCACAGAGATTCTTTCTGATCGTACATGCCGGTGCTGGGGCGCAGCTGGGCCTTCATGCTGTCGGTATATGGGTCGGAAAGTATGACATGAGGTGACGCTTACCTTGTACTCCCAGCCATTGTTCGTCACAGTACTATGGGGGTCTTTCCCTTGACCGGGGAGGGCAAATCGAAGAAAGATTTGGAAATGGCGAATTGCCGTTCAATCTCCTCAACGGTAATTCCGTGGTCTGCCAATGTGAAGAATCCAGCGGTCTCCGCGGCATCAACCAGCTGTTGGGTGATCTCACCTTTTCTTTTCTCAAAATCTAACCATAGGTGATCGGTATCAAAATCCTGAAGGTCTAGTAGAGCTATACCACATACCTTTGAGAGAAATCACAGGAATCACTCGTTCGGCCATGGTCAGAGGGCGTTTGTAAACAGGATGCTAGTCTCGATAGCTAGAATTTCGAAGACACTGACTAATGGTCTATTTCAGCAGACCAACATCGGCCGCTATAACCAGAGCTATATGTAATATAAGCCCCTCTTTCGGAAGTGACACCATGTCGGAAGGGACACCGGGGGACATAGCCGTGATGATCCATATCCGGCACAAACCACACGAACATACCCAGCTACGATCTTATGCTGAATGACTTCCGGTGCGCCTATCAGAATGGTTTACGATATCCGTTATCTCTTGGCTCATATCGCACCCGGGCCGTACTACCAGATTGGACTGTCATCACATATATGACAGTAGGGCATTCACAGACACACACCCCATGGAGATACACTCATTGTGCGATCTACTCCAATATGTCTAGTACCAAAAAAGACCCGGAAAGCAATCCAGACGTCGAACTTGGTGTTGTAGGGCGATTCCAATAACTCAGAGATAGCGAACATTGTTGTTGCTGACAGATTCAGGGCTACAATCGCCCTATTGGCCTCGCAGATATGGCTCGCACCGGGGCGAAAGGGGATGGCGCGCAAAATTCAACTGCCCTGAAATTCCTTGAGGGGCAGCGGATCGAAGTCGACCTTGCGTCTCCTACAGCTAAAAGGGTGCTCCGAAAGATTGATATGCGAATCATGCCACTTGTGCTCGGTCTTTATATCCTTCAATTGCTCGTTCGTACCGAACCCCGGCCCAGTTACTTCCTACCTAAGTGGATCTATTATAGGACAAAAACAGCTTGTCATTTGCGGCAATAATGGGCATCAGACCGGACACAAATCTCAGTGGGAACCAGTATGACTGGCTAGGTTCTATCGTCTAGTGGGTGACATCTCAACCTCGGATTCCTCCTAGAAATTATAATGACTCGAAAACTACAGCTTCGGATTATTTGTTTGGAGAGATTCCTGCGGCATTCATGATGCAACGTGTTCCACTAGCCAAATACCTCAGCAGCATGAGTATGCTTTGGGGAACGGTGGTTGCCTTGCACGCTGTCTGCCGTGACTTTGGGGGCTAGCGGCCGTTCGCTTTCTCTTAGGATCGATCGAAGTATGCACAACACCTGCTATCATCTTGATAACTAGCTCCTGGTATACTCGCAGCGAGCAAGTCACCCGAGTTGCAATCTGGTATTCAACTTCAGGCTGGGCTCAGGTATTTGGAGGTTTCTTCGCCTGGGCTATCAACCAGGCCAGCCAATTCAAATGGCAAGGGCTCTTTATATTTTATGGAGGTCTTACATTTACCACGGGCGTGATAGTTTGGTTCTTCCTTGCAGCGTCACCAATCGATGCCGGCTGGCTCTCCGTCGAGGAAAAGGCAATTGCCCTCGAGCGAGTCCGTGATAACAAGACGGGCGTCGAAATGTGGGGATTCAAATGGGTCCAGCTCAAGGAAGCCTTGTTGTGATCCTCGGCTATATCTGCTCTTTCTATTGATGGTTTCTACGGGGCTACCCAATGGTGGATTGACGGCATTTTGGTATGATCTGAGCAGACATAGAACCGTTTATGACTGACCACGTTACAGGGCCAACTTTAATATCTGGATTTGGTTTTGACACTAACCACCACACTCCTGTCTATGGTCCCAGGTGCATGTGCCGCCATTGGTACGGTCTTGGTTCTTATCGTGATCAAGTACACCAATCGTACCATTGGTGGTGTCTTTACAATCCTGTTGGGTTGTATTGGCACCATAATGATGTTAACCATTTCGGAAGATCATAATACAGCTCGATATGGAGGGTATATTATGACAATGCAATGTGAGTTTTTACAGTGATAGTTACAAATGAGTTGTTTAAGACACACCACTAACAAACTGTCCCCAAGATCCAAACTGCATATTAGTTGTGCTCGCATTTGTCACGTCTGGGTCGCTGGGAGTACGAAGAAAGTTGCATTTGGCGCGACCTTCCAAACTTGGGTATGCAGTTGGCAACCTCTGTGGCCCACAAACATTTCGAGAGGAAGAAGCACCCCATTACTATGTACGTGTTTATGCCATGCTTGATACGTACATAGTCTATACTTACTTGCATCTAGACGGCTAAATTTACCATGTTAGCATTTTTGATATTCACTGCCATCCTGTTGACCTCTATTGGGGGTCTTCATTGGCATTGGAATCGTCAGCGGGATCAGCAAGACGCTCTTGATTTTCAAAGTGGGTATCCTTCATCTCTGTAACTATTCTTACGACAACTTCATGCTGACACACAATCAGACGGTGTTATCCACGAACCATGATGAGGAATTTGCAGATCTGACAGATTTCCAACTTCGCGCATTCAGGTACCCTACATAGTCACAGGTCCAATGACAGGGTCAACAAGAGAGATAGTCTGCATCCAAACGGCCTTTCAGATGACCAGAAAGTTGAGCCATGAACATAAGGACTAGTCAATACTCACATGTAGTGATTACCAATGGTATCTTCAAACGATAGATCTATATACCAACTCATGTAGCATAATGCCACGGATAATGGCTGTACTCGGTCCTTCATAACATCTTCTGGTGGGATTTCTCCCTGGCTCAGCAGTAAGAGTCCCAGCGAGAACTGCACAAAGCCGGATCAACATCCTTACACGGCTTTTGACGTAGATTACTCCGTGCTGTAATCATCATGGGAGAGCCCTTGTCCAGGATCTTGAAAGAAGACAGTATCAAATTAACCTAGTACATATGGCCTAAGTATGTAGGCTAATATAGCTTAGCTAAACACTGCCAATGTGATGCAAGCCATCGAACAGAAAATGAAACCAAAATAAGCATCAATCAGACAGCAAGTGGCTCGTCTCACTGCACACTCAGCTGTCCACTCTTTGACTTCGGTCGCTTTTATCCATCCATCCCCATCAGCCCCTCCTTGGAGCTCTAGGTCTTCGTCATATCAGTTGAAATAATACAGCTAAGGCAATAGACAATCTTAAACACTATTATAATAAGCATTTACAGCCAATTAAAGAAATGTAGTTGGCTTTCATTCACCTATAGCAGCCTATCTGGACCCTAAACTCCTTAGGTAAGGCATATTCATAAAACATATTTCCTTTACTGTAATGGGTGGCATACTGTTATATGTCATATTAAACTCAGCTTGGCCTAAATAGTACTAATGGAACAAAACTCTTCCTTCGCTTGGTTTTACTATATGATTCCGTTTTGATCCTAGATTGATGTTGGGCGTCTCGACTATCGCGTGTATGAGATATGGCCAACATTAGACTACTTGCTCAGCGCGGTACTGAACCGATTGAATCATACCACGAGAAATGGGCAAGGAACTTGATGAATTGACCGAATCCGTTGAGATATCGCCGCAATAGACGCGGGATCAACGGGCGTGCTCTAGATGAAGACCTTAAGATAAGTAAAGAGCAGTTTTACTGTGTAGGTACTGTAATTCTGACCCTGGGAGTACACAGACGGTAGACCAGACTCCGAGAGAGTAGCGATAATGACCTAGGAGCACCGAGCAGAATAATAGGAGGTTGCATAATGTTTCTGGGCAAGTATGGTCATAATGTACACCCGCGAATGAAGAATCGATTTACTGTTCGTTTAACGCGGAGAGAAATATAGAGAGTGCAACTTGATCCACACGGTATTATCACGCTGCAACTGTCCAGGGGATGAGTAAACAATCCTCTAGTCATCTGTCATCGCTAACATCACGGAAACATCCCACCTAACATGCCAGCCTCAGATGACCATGGCCAGTCATCCAACAAATCTGAAGGGAGTTCAAAAAATTGTGGATCACCGATGTCTGCTGGCTGGCTTGGAGTAGGTGGTATGTAACCCTCTAAGTGTTGCGATTGGCCAGTATATCCCAGCCCAGAGTGCCTATGTGCATGCCGGGTTTTCTCCATATAGTCATCTATCCGGTTAACCTGTGTTTTGAGTCGTTCACCGGCACCGGTGGACCGGGTGAGTCCCAACTCCAATTGATGCAGAAGTGCAGCCATCTCTAATCTACTGTCGATCAGCGAAGTTGGGCGTAAACCACCGTGACACGATGCTATTGGATGCTTACAGAAGTTTGCGGACTCTTTGATATGACACTTCAGAAAGGCTTCCTTCCATGACGGATCCAAGAATGAACCCGATGCCCCCAAGTGGTAGAGCTTCGAGAATTAGCGATTCGTCTATCTGGACTGGCGGAACGAACGAGCCATAACGTATATAGTAGGAGAAGAACATACCAGCGGGGAACTGATTGCTTTTAAATATTCAATCGGCACTCTGGTAAACACGCTGAGAACGTTTCCGGCAACCTCACATTTCTCCTCTATTCCTTGGTCTTCATTTGAAGAGAGGAACATGTTAAGAAGCTGCAGTGTTGCTTGGATGTTGGCTGATTGGAATCCAACAATATCATGCTCAGGATCACCAGTAACAGGCCCTGTAAATCGAAGCTGCGACGGTAAAGCTGAGAACATCGAATGTACATGCTGCATAATCAAGTGGCCCGGGACAGGGTCCGGTCGAAACAACGACCAGGGGCTCTCATTATCGACGCGCACAGTTCGCCGCTGACCGTCAATAGCATGCTCCAGTATTCGATAGAGATCGGTAGTGAAATTCCACCCACGTATCCAAACAGAATGTTCATGAGTATTGGGAGCGGCAGTGATGCAGTCAGCTGATATTTGTGCTTTGTTTTCGAAATCAAGCACATCGTCGTTCACCTCTCGGGGATAACGTACATTTGACTGGGTTTCTCTGAAACGGACCATGCTGCCCCATACGGTTGCCGAATACACGTCTAGGGTATACATAGACCAGTACTGGTCTCCGCATCAGATTGACAAAGGTGATAGTTATCGCATAGGTACAGTGGCATACCAGTCTCCGTCGAACTTCAACCTCAACTGTACTCAAGTCTTTCGGCCATAACTTCTCGTCATGTAAGTTTTCCATGATACTTAATGTATGGTACTTTCCCAGATATTGGTGCATGTCCCGGATCTGGCCATTTTGGATGGCGGCAATGCTGAGAATGGCACACGCCCTCATATATTCGATGCCTCTGGCTGCAGCTAGGTTGCGCGGGATAGACTCTGTAGCTGCTGTCCAGAAAACCTCCGGTGGCGGGTGTGAGAGCTGAGCGGGGGAGCGCCGATTCGAGTATAAAGCACCATCTCTAGCGCGTGCAGAGGCTAAGGTACACATTGCCATTGTCGATGCAAACAAACCTTGGTCCTCAAGATGCTTTTTATTGTGGATGGCTCGGAAAAATGATGGTCGATGGAATAACGGAAATCTGCGTAGTAAAAGCCAGTCAGTTCGGTTTCTGTTACCTAGCATGTCCTTTCGAAGCATAGAGGGAGAGAACTACATTGGGTAGACAATCTCAAAATACACCTGGGCGAGATCCTGCACGACGGGATGACAGGCGTTTGCAAGCGCCTTCCAAGGATTCAACAGTAAATCAGAGCTATACTCCCGGTCTGCGGTAACCCAGGAGCTATTGACGATAGTCGGTAATAGACCAGTCTCGCCGGATTGGGGAGCACCGTCCGAACGAACTGCCCGAGACGGCGTGGTGGCAACTGCAACTTGTTCATCCTGTCGGCTTGTAGGCGGATCTCTCTCTTCACGCGCTCCTCTATGACTACCCCTTCTCCGTGACGGACGCTCATATGTACAGGGTACATCGAAATCCACACAGTTCTGACAGGGGTCCAGTGGGCCTCGGGGCTTCGTGCATTTTATGCTACGCCGATGGCAAAGATCACCTGGGCAGTATTAGAGCGGGGCGTTGTTGGGAAACCGAGGGTGTGGCATACAAGCCCTTGAGATACGCTGAACCTTCCGGGGACGCTGGGTCATCTGGATGACTTCCACGTAGTTGTCGCCTGACAAATGCGGTACAGGGCCTACTCTACGTTCAGACTTCAAGATGGAGCAGGACAAGATTGCGGACGGCGACAGTGGATTATAAAAGCGCAACTCAGGAGCCGGGACGGGGTGTATTGCTTGGGTCTGATATCGGTATACCGGTCCCTTGCCTAGGTAGGTTGTTCCATTTGGCCGAGTCCGGAAAGGGGGGAAAAGGATGGCGTCACCACGTGACCACGGTCCCGTGACATGGTGCCCCTACACCCCTGGGCACGAAAGACTGAATGAATAATATACTCTTCACGTCAGAGACGGTTAGGCCTCTCCTCAATGCTCCGCAATAATGATCGAGGATGAGTGAGACTTCTTCCGGACACATCAGGCGCAATGACCACTTTACAAGTTACTCTCTTTTCTGAAACGACGTCACTATACATGTACCCATAGGTACTCGATCTCTAGATTGACTGTAAACCTCCTCTTCGGAACACCCTGGCTTTAGTGAGGATTCTTAGGGGTCTGCCCAATCCGTCTCAGCTGCTCAATTCTACTCTAAGTAGATACTAGGTTCAGGAATCTATCCGTATCACATTCTCTGATCAAAGTGTATATATACGTATTCATAAATTATGATCCCAGGGGCAGAATCTCAACGATTGAAACGAGTAAAGCGTTTAAAGGTGAAGAATCCTCTGCTGTAGAGGTTGTGCCTAAATACATGATGATGCCTAACAAGCAAACGAACGGTATCACGTCCCACAATCCCATAATATTCTAACAAAACTGTCGAATCGTTGTTGCGACCTTTCCTCCTTAGAGCGCTTAAATTGCACACTGGCATTGTAAATATACCCCTCTTGACCTTTCCTGGACAGTTATCCACGAAACATCATGTAGGAAAAGGCCAGAATAGGTATATGAGGCAGGCGGTTCTAGGCGTGGAATAGTCTTCTATTAAATCCAGGTCGACCGTTGTAGCAGGGCAAGCAAGTATAGCAAGAAAAGAAAAAGGAGGTGCGGTTTTCATGATAAAGCAGATTCTGCTGGGCAAGAAAGGATGCCAAGTGCTTACATACGTAGAAGGCATTCTTATAAAGTGTTCTGACATGAATGCCGGGGTTTCGGGATGGATAGCTAAAATGGATAACAATCAACACATACATATGCTAAATCTGACAAGCATAGGCGATAACTATGGTTTGCTTATATTAGTATACCTCCGTGTCCCGTCTGACTAGTAATTGCTGTGAACCTTTGTATAGTAGTCTCAGTTTGTTTGTCCATACAATATTACAATTCAAAAAATAAGGTTTAAGAAGAGCGTGAATACGTCCCCACCATGTCCGACACTATGTCCATCAACTGACTTGGGAGCACACAGGGTAGTTTGTCGAGAATTAACTTTAGATTGTACTGACTGAGTGCTTAGTGAGTGATGTACCCATGTTATGAAATACTTACTGAGCACACACCTAAGTGCCCTTACAAAAGCAGTGGTATCTTGAATAGAAAAACTGCAGTCAAACTAGAAATTAAGTATAGGTTTTTATGTAACCAAACCTTTGGAGACCCTTATCTTATCTCTGCTACGCAGTGTACGTGCTAGGTCTCATATGGGAATTTGTCAAGAAATAAAATGCATTAATTAGGTATCCAATGCAAAGATTGCATAATAGAAACAACAGTTCCCAACGCGCGATATTCTAATGTCACACAAACCAAGACTGAACCTCGCAACTATGCTATGCAGTAAACACATGCGAGACCCGAAATGAAGATCCGAACGCCCAACACCAAAGTCAAACAAGGTCAAACAGAGTCACTCGGTCTAAGGGTATCCAACGGTCTGCATTTGTCAGTATCTGTATAGCTCAATCCAAGTATACGAGGCAAACTTACGTAGGCAACCTTGAACGAGGCGACCTGGTAGCGAGACTGGAGAGGAAGGTCGTCCGCAAGGCCGGCAGCGGGGTCGAGGGGCCCTGGCAGTTGGCGTCGTTGAACAGGATCATGGTGAGGCCCTCCTCAACCCAGAGGTGGAGCGGGTAGTCAGGAGGAAGAATAGGGGAGACTTCGGTGCAGTCGTTGAGGCCGGATCCCTCGTAGGTTCCCTTGTCGCTCTCGAGCTTCCAGCTCATGGCGACCATGGGGGCGAGGGCGGCGGGATGATGGTGGAGAACTTCATGTTGATTGACGGTTGATATTAAGTGTCGGAAGACAAAGTGTGGAGTGGAGTGAAGTGGAGTAGATGAGGATGTTTGTGATGATGAGATGAGAAGCTGAAACTGAAAGAGAATATGGGCGAGAAACTGGTCTGAATTTATAGCTTTTCAGTCGAATTGATATTGTATAGGGTTAGTGTACTTGGCTACACCATATCCCTATGTTCCGCCCCCGGATGATGTTTCCGTCACAATCGCTGCATACAGTGTTGTTTCTACATATCAGCTGTCAGGCTGACTGATAGCATGATAGCATGACTCGACTACCCAATGTCTTTGGAAATAGCCATGTGGACCCACTGGTTCCGTCGAATATGCCACAGTACCACGCGGTATGATCTATAATCATACAGACCCGCCAAAACACCGAACAGGACATCTTAATCAGCTAGACCACACATCATATCATTCTCCCTTTTCATAGTGTCAGAATCCAGAAATGCATGAAATACACTAATCTAGAGGCATCTAGTGTGTTCACACTTTTTGTGGTCTAGCGGTCATTCTCACTCCACACATAGAATAAGTACATACGACCATAGGGTGTGGACAAGAGGGCTTCCCGTCCGCTCAGCCGTACTCAAACCACACGCCGGCAGGTTAGTAGTTGGGTGGGTGACCACCAGCGAATCCCTGCTGTTGTATGTTGTTCTTTTTTAGTTGATTCACAGTGTATGTATGTGAATATGAGAGAATGCTTTGGTTCTGAAAACACGTGTCTGTGGAATGTGGCGTCGCATTCCTCGTCGATCTCCCTTCCCAGCCTTCATGAGGTTTGCCGCACTGGAATGTTGACCTCGGCAATCAAGGGTTAACATCTTGATGCGGTTCTCCAAAGCAAGGGATAAACATCGCACCTTTGCTGCCTTGTAGGATAGTCCGATCGCAGTATCTTCTGGAGACAGGCCGTCGGTTGCGCTTCACTCTGAAGGTACAGACATACTGTTCTTTCCCTGAGACGGAGTTACAAGCTATTCATGGCCGTAGACGCTGCTTTACATCATGCGCCTCTCTTGGAGAATCCGCATCCGCGTCATGTTTGCACTGGGCATGATCGTCTTACAGATGCCGCCATTGCTGGTCAACTCCGCGGAAAATTTCCCGACCCAGAGGGACAGGAGACACCGCTGGATCTATCCAGCGCCTGATGTATACTTTTCAATATGCTGCTGGCTTCGATGTTGAGAGCGCACGAGTGTTGGATCTGGTTCAATGGCCCGCCAGGGTCGGTTCGAACTGGTCTATAGTAGAGTCACGGTTCTAAGAATTCAGAACTGGACATGGAGGATCGCGATCCCTGTCGAGGTCTACTTCCTTATATCAGCAACATGGGCCCTTAAGGATCTCGGTGCAAAGATAAATATTATTGGTGGATGTGGCAGCTGTAGTCGTTCTTTTCTTTTTCTGAGGCTGTGTAGCCTTTTGTGTCCAACCGAGCCGGCTAGAAAACAAAACTCAGATCACAGTAAATCCTATATTACTGACAGCTAAGGCGAATGAAAGGCTCTCAGGAAGCGGGGTAGAATCATGAGATTGAGAGGCGAATTTGGGGCCAATCAGAGGGTATCTTGACCGAACCTATAGATGTTAGGATACTATATAAATAACACCGTGAGTCAGACTATCGGCCCAAAGCGCGCAATAGGCTGTCTGATACGCACAATCCAAGCAAATAGCAAGTCAGAGTAAAGCACCCGCTACATGTAGCACACCTCCACTAAGCACTTGATATGGCGTGTATCGTCAAGGGCTTGTTGTGGTGTGGGGGAGGTCCAGTGAAATACTTCGCGTACCATCATTTTAACAGCGTCCTTCGCCATCTTTTTTTCCGGCATCAGGTGCCTTCAATTCAGCGTCTTGCATCTCTAGGAAATACGTGTGTGAGCTACACTGAAAAGTCAAAACTTCTTTAATTCCCCTCCTTTCTACACCAATGACGCCCTGCTGAGACCCGAGAGACTCGTGTGGCACACACCACTCAAAATAGATTAATCTGTACTAGGTCGAGTGGAAGAGAGGGCCCATCACGGGCCTATAAAGTCCTCTTCCTCCTGTGCCCTAAAGGGAACCAAAGCAATATTTCACTCATTACAAAGAAACCCGACATCCACGATGGCCCCTATCAATTTCCTAGGAGACTATGATAACTATCATGACAAAGAAGGTATCACTGCTTTGATCCGCCGATGTACCGGCAGCTCCTCGTAATTAGGTCAGGCGATGCACGACCAGCTTCCTAACGTAAGTGCCAGCCCCTTGTTAACAACACCTCTTCATCAAGGTCCTCATCGGACAGAATGTGGGATGAGTCCTCTGGCCACCTTCTAAGTGTTCTCTCTGGGTGGTGGGTGTCTGGCACCAGTCAGGTGATCCCGAAGACCACATCACCCTTGCAATCATCGACAGTACTTACGGCAGCGAATGTCGAAGAATATGGCATATGTACGGAGACGGCCGCTCCGAGTACCAGGGGGTTGAAACTATCTCCCGGAAGGTTGAACATATTGAGGAGTAAGCATATATAATCCAAGTCTCGTTCAACAGTAAAGGTCTAATCCTTGTTTATCACAGGGGACAGCCATATTTCGGGGATGGTAGGCGGCGGCACTGAGAGAGTTCGATTGACATAGTCACGTAGGATCCGGTTTGGGTTTATGGTCCTCTGTGATTTAAGCTGGCCATTGAGCAACGTTTCACGGCCCAGGAGTGCATTTTGATGCAAGTTCCAGAATCTCATCACTCGAGGCTTGGTCCTTGATCAAAATCAGTTTCTAGCTAGACCCCGACAACTGGACCTATTGGAAACCCAATCCAGAAGGATATCCACGCATCAATGGGGAGAAAACCAGGGCTAAGATGCATTACTTCTATTCACCTAGCTCAACTAGGGTAAACTATCCTTCCGCACCTTATTATTTATCTGGGAACTTTGCTGTATTCCTAAAACTGCTTAGTATATTGTAATTCCTTCTAGTGTGTTAGCTGGGTAGGCTTATATTGGATTACTATGTAAATATGGCACATAATATATCATACTTTGCATCCGGGCAGATAACCATAGCGGTCAGCATATAGAGCTGTTAAACTGAACCGCTTTGCCAAAACAACACTATTAGCCAATTTCTTCATAGGTTTCATGATCATGGTTCGTGGTAGGGAGAAAAATAGTAGTACCATTGATCAGTGGCAGTAGACTTAATTCAAGTAAGGTATCGCGAAGTGGATTTATTTCGTCGACCTCAGCTCTACACTTCCCGGTGCCTGTTGAGCCCTGCGCTTTCTCCTCCTTCGCACACAAAACCAACCCCCACAAGCCAAGAGGGCAACACCAATAATAGGCACCCCAATGACAGCAAAATAAAGCAGCGAGTTCCACCCACGCACGCCGCTATTATCGCCGTTGTGTCTGTCATACGCACCGTCTGGAATTTTCACTCCCGGCTCCCAGGAAACGAGGTATTTCCCCGACGTCAGCGGCGGTAGTGATGGGGACATGGTTGATGTATCTGACTCTGCCCATGAGACGTGCCATGCACGGTGGACCATTATGCCCTCGGTGAAGGTGACCATTGCGTCGGTCCCAGATGCCACTGGAGCAGTCATGGTCGCGTCTCCAGGCGTGATTGTACGCGCACAGGCTGGGTTTAGCGCTGGCGTGGGTAGAGCATACACCCGCGCTGAATGTGAAGCCACTGCGGCAAATTAGTCAGGGGAAATGACAAACTGCCGGTAGAGGTGCAAAGAAAGGGACTTACCTAGCACAACAATATGCAGTCGAGTAGTCTTTTGTCGTTGACATCATGAAATAGTCCAGTCCTGGGGACATACGGCCGGACTGAAAGTGAAGAGATCACTCGTCCCAATAGGACTCCATCCTGACGGCTGACACTCCGAAAATCCGGGGGCTGCGAGATCAGATGCAAGGACAGTGATGGTTGTGGGCGTGCTCCCAGCGCTGGTGGTGATGGTGGTAAGCTTGACGGCCGAGGTACATCCGCTGGGAGGAACAAATGGCGTCGTCAGTGCTGTCGCCATCACCACTGTTGTGACAGTCGTCATCACATAGAGAAGGGGACAGAGGAAAGCCATTTCACCCGGTCCTTTGCAGGCGCCCTCAATCCTGGTGCTCGCACGTGACGGGTTTCAATACTGCCGCTGGATCAATCACTGGAGGCAAATGGAAAGGACGACCAGGAGGTTCAGAGTAGACTGAATCATGCTATCTGATATCAAAAATTTGACATTGGTCCCTTTTCCCGGAGTCGAGCGTCCTCATCCTCAGGGCACATTTCCCCCGCATATCAAACTAACCCCAACATGGACCGGGGGAATGCCAAGCTTGTAATTTCTGCCATGTCTCACTAGCCACTGGAAAAAGCTGTAAGCGATGGTCAGTCCTTAAGCTTGGCCTAGCTGCTGTCTACAGGCGCTCCTAGTAGCTGTCGTGAAGTTACATGGCTTCCCCTTAGTCTATGCTAGGGCACCAGACCCGATGTCCAGAGACCAACCCAACGAACCACGATGAGCGGAGTTCACCACAACTCCTGCTGGATGTCTGGGGCCTTGGCACTTGAATGGGGGCCAAAATACGGTTATGGCCCGTGGCCTCGGCAGAGTCGCCTTGGTTTTGCTTAGCTTAGAGGTACCTTATTGGTGGATTCTTCACGTCTTTCTCGTATGAATCCTTAGTGTTGGGTTGGTGTACCACGTGAGACCCGAGAGATAGGCTCTGTAAATCGTTTCTCGAAGCAATTGAGCGTTGATCGTCGCGAACAGATCGAGTAGATGATCACTCACCCAATTATAGCGGCTGAACTTCTCGGTCTTCAACGACGTCCCTTCAATCTCACTTCTCAGTGCTTGTCTGCCTTTCTCCTGTTCAAGGAGTCCTGGGAGTCCCGGGTACGCTCTGACAACGCTAACCAAAGCGTGGCGGCCTTTCATGTTGGTGGCGGTTTTATAATCTCCTGTGTATAGTGGCAGCCCGCACTCTGCCCAGACCCTGCATCGCTTTGTAGTCCATGTGGGTCGGCCGCTATATACTATAAAAAACTGCGCCTTGAGCTATCTAGTAGCCTTCAATATGCGGGTTATACCCCGTGATGGATGCAACCTCATAATCTCCGACAATCTCTCAACTGGCGATTAAGGAATCGCCACAAGCGTCTTGGTCCAGAATCCGGGAGAGCGGAAAAGTAGTTTGACTGCTGATCCAAAATAGGATTGGGTGAGGATTTTGGACCCAAGTCTTGTATATATCCAGGCCATTGTCGGTGGTGTAGGGTGTCAAAGGATAAGCCTTGCCATGGATTCGTCCGAGACATGACACTTCGGCAATTAGAGCCGACGTACAATTTATGCATTCTCATTCGGGGACTGTGAAGACGGATGTCTTCGTCTTGGTTTGAGTTAATATATCCCACTGAGCGGTTGATGGGGGCCAGAAATGGGGTCTTCCGAAGACGATATAAATATGGCTTAATATCTGGCGAAAGAGAAAAAGATGTGTCCCTCTGCGCAACCGAACCAGAGGCTCGATAGCCTCAGTCATTCTTTTCTTTCCTATTGTATTGTGTTCCTGACACTCTTTTTCTGTCTTCTCTTTACTCGTCATTCTTTTTACTACTCATCATTTGTGATGAAAAGAACTTTGCTGGCCGTATTGGCTGGCATATCATTTACTGATGCCATTGTTACAACCTCCTTTGGCCAGTACCCCGACAACTGCCCTACCCAATGCAGTGATGTCGGGCCCAGCCCTCTGAGCTGGACCCGTCTGCATCGTTTGGAAGATCTCACAAGATGCGACGACGGAATACTCTTCAGCTTCAACGTGCAGAACCTCCTCACGGACCCCGACACCACAGGTGTCTGTGCGTGCCTGTTCTTATTCCGGCAATGCCAGCGATCTTTCTGGATCGTCTTCCCCACAGCGCAGGAATGCTTCCGCCGATCAGGCGAATGTTGAACGGGCCATCTCCACCACTACCGACTGTGGTGCCTCCGTTACGCAAAAGTCGGCCTCTCCTCGGGTAGGCTCTCTTGTCAATGGTAACGTCGAGCTTTCTGATATCCACGATACCGCGGACATCCTGGGCACTTATCTGGAGAATGATGCTGAATGCGGCACCACCATCACCTTTGCTAGGAGTGGAACTGCTGTTGTTGGGCTCTACTCAGGGTCCCAGGTCCAAACGCAAAGCGCAGCTGAGCTGGTCAGGACATACCAGGATCATGCTGCCAACGGAAGCCACGTCCTTGAGCTCTGCCACGGCAACAACACCAATGCTGAGACATTTGGCATCATCGCTGGTCAAATTTCCGACCTCGACGAGATCCAGGGTGTTGTGAAGGCGTGGGCGAACGGGAACTGTCTGGACGACAGCTCCTTGACAACCATTGAGGAGGTTCAAGTCGGCTACCTCGATTCCTCTCCTTCATCGACAAGTTTCTCTCCGTGGAAGGTCTGCGCCCCAGCCGAATGCCAATGGAAATTGCTTCGTTTACACCACCCAGCCCGACGATGGGTGCTGGGCGATCGGTAACGCACACGGCATTACTGAGGCCAATATCGAAAGTTTCAACAAGAAGACTTGGGGATGGGCAGGCTGCGGACAACTTCAGCTTGGACAAAAAATCTGTTTGAGCACGGGCAGCCCGCCTTTCCCTCCTGCAATCGATGGTGCGGCTTGTGGGCCCCAGGTCCCAGGCACAGTCAAGCCCACTGATGGAATTGACTGGGCTAGCCTGAACCCATGCCCATTGAATGCCTGTTGCGACGTCTGGGGCTTCTGTGGTATCACCGAAGAGTTCTGTACTCCGACCCCAGCGGACACCGGGGCCCCTGGAACAGCCAAGCCGAATACTAATGGCTGCATATCCCATTGTGGAACCGACGTTGTCAACAACGAAGTAGCCCCGTTGGAGTTCCGCAGAGTTGGCTACTTCGAAGCGTTCAACATGGAGCGACGTTGTCTGAACATGGACATTCTCGACATGGACACATCTCTCGTGACGCACATCCACTTTGCATTTGCCACCGTCACCAAGGACTTCGATATTTCTGTCGACGCAGTGGGGGAACAATTCTTCAAGTATAGGAACCTGAAGACAACTGCCAAGAAGATTGTCTCATTCGGTGGGTGGACGTTCTCGACGGGCGAAGACACCTTCCAGCTGTTCCGTGATGCTACTAAGGAAGAGAATCGGGGCAAATTTGCCACAAATCTCGTGAAATTCCTGGAGGACAACAATCTGGATGGACTTGACTTTGACTGGGAGTATCCCGGAGCCCCTGATATCCCCGGCGTACCTCCCGGCAGTGCAGCCGAGGCCACCAACTATCTCGAATTCCTGAACGTACTGAAGCAAATCATGCCAGCAGGGAAGACGGTTTCGGTTGCGTTACCGGCTTCATTCTGGTATCTGCAGGCGTACCCAGTAGCATGGATGCAGTACTTTGTGGATTATTTCGTCTACATGACCTATGATCTCCACGGTCAATGGGGTATGTTAAAGAGCCCGCTTTCTTACTATTTGAGATTTGAGAACCTGCCTGACCTTGTTAGATGTTGAAAATCCCTACGTTTCTCCGGGCTGTGAGGGTGGCAACTGCCTTCGATCCCACGTGAATGTTACCGAGACAGGCTATGCACAAGCGATGATCACCAAGGCCGGTGTCGCCGCCAACAAAATCCTGGTCGGAATTACCAGCTACGGGCGAAGCTTCCGCATGTCAGACCCCAACTGCAGCGGACCAATGTGCACGTACACGGGAACTCGAAATCATTCGAATGCATACGAAGGCAAATGCACGCAGACTGCTGGATACATCTCGAATGCGGAGCTGCAGGAAATCATCGACGTCGGGAAGGAGAAACTGGGCTTCAGCGTCGTCAAGTCTTCATATGATAGTGACTCGGGATCGAACATTCTCATCTACGGCACGGAGGACGAAACCGACTGGGTGGCGTATATGGATGCGGCCACGAAGAACCAGCGTACGGGATCGGCCAGGTATGCCAATTTCGGTGGCACTGCCGATTGGGCTGTTGACCTCATGAATTTGTTGAAGGCGACGATGGAGACATGTCAGACGGCGAATGCAGTGCGGATGATGGTACCTACAGCAAGGAGCCGGTCGACGAGGGCAGCTATTATCGATGGGCATTGTTGGACCCCGAGAACGCGGCGGCATCCTCCAAGCAGTACATCACTATTGTCAATCTGACGCCTCATTCATTCAATCTCACCTCGACGCATTCTTATCAGATGACTACCTTCGATTGGGGCCATATCCCCCCGGGTCGTGCCCGCCAGAACGTTGCCGTTTACAACGGAGGTGATACGCCGGTTGACGACAATGGAGAAGCGTATTACAGCATTGAAGGAACTGACAAGACATTCTTCGTCCGTGCTACCACCCATATCCCGGATGAACATCCCCGTCGAACCGTGTTTGATCTGACTGGAATGGGTCTGGGGCAGCGTGAATACAAAGACCCGGACGCGGAATCTCCAGTGACACTTGTCATCACCGGAAGTGACAGCTACGGTTTTATCGCATCGTTAACCTTCGGTCAGCTGAACTGGATGAAGGGGATGTACGACGTGATCAAAGATCGCGAGATCCGCCACCTGATCATGCCTGGAACTCATGATTCAGGCATGAGCACCATCTCTGGCGTACTTCTTTCCGGGGGTTCTTCCTCAAACACACAGACCCAGGCTCTCAACATCTACGATCAACTTCGTGTAGGTGCCAGATGGTTTGATCTGCGAGTGACCAGTATTCACGGCACAGCTCCCGACGACGACGAGGTGCTGGGATTCTGGGTCACCCACGTCAACGATGAACTTGCCGAGGTTGTAATTGGCAACACGGGCGAAAGCCTTGGAGAGGTGATTGACGAGATTAACCGATTCACAGAAGAGAATCCGGGAGAAATCATTTTCATCCGGCTGAAGTTATGGTTGGACTTCGGAAAGTGCCCAGTTTTGGGCCGATCTACTGGTCGCCGGAAATCACGGAACAATTCTTCAATCGCCTCAAACTCGTCCAAAAACGGTGCGGAAATCTGAGCAGCAAGTACTTCGAGTTGCAAAAAGCATCCTATTTCATGGACCAGAACGACGGTGCTGGCTGCGTTATTTTCCTCCTGGACACAGCCCATCTTAAAGTCCCGAAAAACACGGCCCCCGAGGACGGCATCTACTCCGACCAGCAACTTCGGATGTGGGACAATTGGTCCGAGAAAGAAGACACCGAGCCACTGGCAGAAGACCAAGTGACCGACTGGAGGTCGGTTGAGCGCAAGATGGTCTCTGACGTTGACAAATTGTACATTGCCCAGTGGCAGGTGACCCCGAATTTCATGGTCTCTACTCAGTATGGCCTTGAGAGCCTCGCCGTGATCCCCACCAATCCAGCGATGTTTTGGAGAGGCGTCAACGGCATGGATGTGCAACACTGGCCGAACGTGTTGATGGTCGACTACATCGGGGTTCTTGCCGTGGGTGAACACGACTGGGACCAGCTGGGAGCTGACTTGGTTACCCTCGCCATTGGTCTGAATCTATACATGGTGAGTGAGAATTGTGACATCAACAAGGGCCGATCACCACTCTTGCCATCGACATCCTCCAAGATGGCGACGATGAAAACGCTGTCCGCTGAAGTGCCGTGGAACGGAATCATCTTTGCCAATGGCACGAGGGTTGATTATCCCCCGGCTGATCTGCATGTTGGGCGGGTAGAGGTTTGAAGAATGGAACAGTCTTCGGCAATGGAACGGTGTTGACGGTTGATGTACCCAATCCGGACTTTAACTCGACGTTTTGACGAGGTCTATGGTGTATGGAATCTGACAACTCCATATAAGTCTGGGCCCTGTACTCAATGAGTTGGAACCAGACAAACCTGCATAGTGGTTGTCAGATTGATATCATGTTTATCCACAGATTGGTGTTTTCCTGATTAGAGACATGTCGATGTAATTATATTCCATTAAGGTCTTCCATAACACACATAGACCCCACGTTGACCCCGTGGAGCTGGTCATATACATAGTAACGACATCATATAATATGTACAGAAATATAAGTCTATAATTATACAGCATTATGAGCGTGTCCATGCTCCCTCGCCTGTTGTCCCTTTGCAGACACATTCTCTTCTTGATCTTTGTGCATTTCATGCCACCGATGAATAACATACGCCCGCTCATCGGTCGTTGAGTTGCGCATTTCCTCCACTCCCTGTATCATTCGTGAATGTACAATATCCTTGATTTTAGTCCCTCGACACGGAGTTGCGGAGCGACTTATGGATCCCGCTTAGAGGGTAACCAGCCAGTCCCCAGAGACCTACATCCTGATTAATACGCATCTTTCTGAGTGCTGAGCAAGGGACATACCGGCCGCTGGTTTGAAGAACACACCCCCGACACCCTTACCAACACCTTTGAAGAGACCCTTTGGACCTGTCTTGGAGTATCCTCGTGCTGGCTGCGTCACCAGACCCGTGATTCCGTGGTAAAAGCTCTCGGTAAATTCCTGACACACATGTCAGCATTGATCATTCAATTGAAGTAAAATTACTTACTGTCCCAGCCGCACGGAATCCACTTTTCACACCCCTCACGTTGGGCGTATCCACTACGGTGGTGTCGTGGTACAGTTTCGGCGCATTGTGAAACCCCTTCGACAGACTGAGAGTTAAATCAGTTGGTAGAAGCAGTACCCAGTTCAACAGCTGCTTGGCAAGCTTCCCAGCATGATAGCCCGTCTCGGAGAGAACCGATCCGGTGTATGCGAATTCTTTCGATATATGTCTGCTGAGGCACTCCTCGAGATCCATATCGCGTCCGTTCCTGGCAATGTCCTCCGGGTCCTCCACGGCGGTGTCGGAGGACGCTTGGTCGGACTGGGAGAGGTCCTCTTCTGCCGATTGATATCGTGTAGGCGGGGAGGAGTTCTCTGATGTGGTGTCCGATTCGTCTCCTTCGTCTTCATTGTTCGTTTCACTGGTTGGAGTCGGTGCGTTGCCGCTGTCTCTGCGGTTCTGGTATCGCCGCTGGCTTGTGTCGATCTCTTGGCTAGGTGTTCTCGTTGGCGCTTTGCCTTCTTAAGCATTTCATGCAGGGACAATCGGTTGGGTGGCCACCGCTGTGATGGTGTCTGTGCCGATTCGGGTCACGGCTGCGCCGCCATGCCGCCGCATCTGATATCTCCTGTGGTATTGCTACGATTCCTCCGATGAAATCCGTAAATACCCCGTAGAGAACCTCGGCTCCTGCGCTTAGTGGACCCCGTGGATCTCTCGTAGTGTCGTACTCGTGTGACCGGTACCTGCTCTATACATTAGCCCGGGCCCTTTCAGTATCACCACCCCACGGCAGGCACAAGAACCACCTACAAAACAACATTATGCGGCTTCAACAATCCTGTCTCCACCAAAACCGCCGCAGCGAAGGTACTCAACCGAATATGCGAGTGCTGCACAAACCACACCGCCGGTACGCGGACAAATCGAGCACCTCAACGCATCGATATCCAAATGCTGATGAAAGCTCGAAACCGCATTCTTCACCCCTCCTCAGTCCGCATGCTGGCGCCAATCTCACCCGCCTTCTCCAGCGTCTCCGGCTTCAACGCGATCTTAATCGCCTCCGTCAGTTTATCCGCATCCAAGGTCTTATACGGCACCGCGGGCGGGCCTGCGCCTGCACGTGCCACGATCGATCCCCAGAAGGGCTGATCACCGAAGAACGGGACGATGATGGTGGGTCGGCCGAGGAGGAGACCGGCGGCTGTTGTTCCTGCTCCGCCGTGGTGAATGACACAGGAGACGTGCTGGAAGAGCCAGTCGTGTGGGCACTTTCCGATGAGGAGGATGTTTTCGGGGATTTCGGCCTCGTCGGCACCAATGTTTCCCCAGCCTTTGGAGACGATGGCTCGTTGGCCGGTGCGGCGGATGGCTTCGAAGACGATTTCTGTGAGCTTCTTTGGGCTGTCGACGACGATGGAGCCGAAGCCGACGTAGATGGGTGGTGGACCGGCCTGGAGAAACGCGGCCATGTCGTCGGGAGGAGTGTAGTCGGAGCCGGAATGGTCGAATTGGAATCCGCAGACGTCGATGCTTTCGTCCCAGTCTTTCGGCTTTTCTAATAGGGATGGTGACCTGCCGGGCTGTCAGTATGTAGAAAACATGGATTGCTTGAGGGCCCGGGGGCACCCACCAGAGATATGTAAAGGGCACGCCGAGTCGATGCGCGATGCTCGGCGCGCGGATGGCGTCCAACGGGTCCAGCCCGAGATCTCTCTTGCGAAAGCGATTGATTAGATCGCCCAGTCCTTCCCACATCATTACTTCCACGATTGCATACGAGGCGAAGTTTGCGACGGAAGGTTTGGTGTTGTGCGAACGGACGTTTGCCAGGGGGTGCGGAAACGCCTGCGTTGCCGACCACGGCATGCTATATGCATCAATTCATTAGCCCAGCCCAGCTAAAATCACTTCAATAACACATAGGACGAGCGAGAACTCACGTAAACATCATATTCAGCGGAACCCCCATCTTCTCCGCGCAGGATACATGCGCGAAACTCGGCGGGTTCGCGATGATCGCATCCGCCACGAACGGCCGATCTCGATAGTCGATCTCGTTACTCCACGGATCATCAGGGATATGATGCAGTCCGGTACCATCGCCTGTCTCGTAGCACGACCGCCAACACCCGGAGAAGATGTTCTTCATGTCCCGTCGGCGACGCCGGATCGCCCCGCTACGGATGGTGCGCATATCCGGCATCAAGCCTGGATTCTTGACCATGAAGGCCATCAACTCCGCCGGATCACCGCCAATGTTGAAAAATTCGAGCCCGGAATCATTGACGTAGTCTCGGAATGAGAGATGTGTTGCTAGTCGCACCCGGTGGCCGTGTTTCTTTAGTTCCTGTCCCATGACCACGAATGGCTGGACGTCTCCGCGCGAGCCGACGACATGGATGACGATGTTGAGTCGGAGAGGGAAGTGCTCTTTCTCCTCGGTTGTTGGGAGAGAGACTCTGCGATTGAACTGCGCTGCGTTCGAGTCGAGACGTCGCTGGAGATGGCCCAGCCAAGGACGGCGTTTGTTGAATTTGATGTCCAGTCGACCGTCGTCTAAAGTAGCATTGATGTTAGACAGAATATATGGCGGGAGAATGAATACACACCCATTACTCGCACTCCTGTATTCAATCCTTGATCTGGGATCATCCCACGGCCATGAAGCAGGGATGAAGTGCGGCTCAAATTCTCCATCGGCCAGTCCTCCGGCACGATGCCGTCGCCATCTTGCACGGATGCCATGGCGGATCGGGGACGGCGTGGCGATGCAAATCATGCATTTACTGCCTATCTAGCGTCTTGGTATGGGGATATGATCTAATTATGGAGTAGAAGCCAGTTACAACCTGCTGGTTTTACAAGGCAATGTCTTAGGGTAGGGCTAGCGCCAGGAGACCTTGGTATGATGATGTAGGTGACTATGGTGATGATGTCACCCCAACATAAGCTTTCTTGCCCGCGCCGTGCGAACCGGTGCATCATTTTAAGGCTCATTGCATTTATTGTATCCGTTTATATATGTCTGGGATCACTTACTAGCCGGCTATTTACTGGCTGTTTAATGGCAGAGAGGCGTTCGTACCTCGGCGACGTGGTGATCTCCCGACGTGCCCGGTCAAACCCTAATCGGCGCGCGTGTGGTTTGCCAGGCATCGCCATTCAAAGAGCGCCGTCTACGACATGCCCTGAGATGGGTTCCCAGCAGACAAGGGAAATCAGGACAACCTATAGATCAGAATATTATGGAACCACCAGTTCGTGAGACGATCACCCTCACGGTCCACCACGTCCACCTGCGACTGTCGACGCTTTTCCGCGCGGGCTCCAAACCCGCCATATTGTTCCTGCATGGCTTTGGCTCCTGCAAAGAAGATCTCTACGATCTGACGCTTCTCCCTCAATTCAGAAATCACATGTTCCTGGCGTACGACGCTCCGACCTGTGGCGAATCCGAATCTTCCGACCCTTCCAAGACCACCATCTCATTCTTGGTCTCCACCGCCAAGGCCGTGCTGGAGCACTATGCCATCGACAAATTCCACCTGATCGGACATTCCATGGGCGGTCTGACAGCCCTGATGCTGGCCAGCGCTCACCCAGAGAGCGTCCTCAGTTTCGTCAATATCAAAGGAAACCTCGCGCCGGAAGACTGCTCCCTGAGTCGACAGATCTTCTCACATCCCGGCACCACGGCCGCTGAATTCTTCGAAAACTTCATCGAGCGGACGCGGCAGAGCCCGGCTTACTCAAATTCTTTGTATGCGACCACGCTCAGGATGAGGGTAAATGTCGACGCTATCGAGCCGATCTTCAAGTCTATGGTGAAGTTGTCGGATTTCGAGGACCTTCTGGGCAGGTTCTTGAGTCTGCCGTGTCCGGTGATGTTCATGTATGGTGAGCTGAACAAGGGCTTGTCTTATTTACCCCGGTTGAAGGAGGAGGGTGTGGTGTTGGCGGAGATTCCGCTGAGTGGGCATTTTCCGATGTATGCTAATCCGCCGGAGATGTATCGTCGGATTGGGGAATTTTACAACAGTAGATAACTGGGACGATGTGAGATGGAGTCTATGTGGTATGGCTACTTCATTCAATGTGTATTCAGATGTTTGAGGCGTCAAGGGTAGATATTGCTATAAGCGTGCTTGAATGAAATGAGGACCCTGTATATAGTTCCCCTCTTAAGATCTCGCGATCAATCCCGACCAATAGATGTCCGTCTAGACACGACAAGGATACCTATCAAACGTCGTATCACCCATCCATCCATCGGACTAGTCCGCCCAACCTGATAACAATGCGGGGTGCCCCCATCCTCTACACGTTGATAAGATAGCATCACGCCCAGCCCTATAAATCCCATCCTCACTCTCCCCTCCCACCTAAGTGAGTATGTCCAACCCCCCAGCAAGAAAAGCAATGTCTCCAATCCGAATCCCCGAAACAACCTCCGCCAAATACGACGTCGTCGTGGTAGGAGGCGGCCCTGTCGGTCTCCTTCTCGCATACCAACTCGCTCGATTCAACGTATCTGTCTGCGTTATCGAGAAGGAAGACAAGCAGGGCGATAATCGCTACGGACGGGCGATTACACTGTTCCCGCGGACGTGTGAGCTGCTCGAGTCGTTGGATTTGATCGGGCCGATTCTACAACAGGGGTTTGCTTGTCGGAGTAGTGTTACTTATAAGGATGGGGTGAGACAGTAAGATCTTGAGCTCTATTTCTCTACGCTTGGTTGTGTTGTCTTGTTAGTAGTGTGTAATGATAAGGTTTAGATTCCCCGGACGAGTGTGGACATTCATGGAGAATATCAAGGAGACGGTCTTTGATTTCGCCCTCGTCCTGAGACAGATGTATACCGAGGATATCCTGCGCGACAAAATGCAGTCTGTTGGTGCTGTCTATCACACAGAAACTGAATATATCGATTTCGAGGTCGACTCTACAGCTACGATGGATGACCATGCGGTGACTATCCACTGTCTAGATCTCAAAACCCAGACTCCCCTCACATTCCAATCGTATGTCTATTCCCATCCTACCACTTGCCATACACCACAGACCACATCTAACAAACACAGGAAGTACATCATCGGTGCAGACGGCGGTCGCAGCCTCGTCCGCAAACACGCCAGCATTCCCTTTGACGGAGACACCTCCGAAGACCAATGGATCCGTATCGACGGGATCGTCGAGACAGATATGCCTATTACCCGGGCATATGGGTATGCCCCCCCTCCCCTTTTCCCTGCTGCCAAGTTGTTGATAAGTTATTAACCTCAAGGCTAACAAACTCAGTGCAATCGAAAGTAAAACCCACGGAAACGTCCTCTGGGCTCCGCTCGACCATGGCGCCACTCGTATCGGCTACGCATACACCTCCGAGATAGCGGAAAAGTATCCAGATGGCGTTACGCAAGAGGTAGCTGTAGCTGAGGCGTTGGAAGCTATGCGTCCGTTCAAAGTGAAGTTTACGGAGGTGCATTGGTGGACGTTGTACGTTCCCCCTCCCTCGCCTTCCTGGCACGTATGCTTCGACTGGAACTGACGTACGAAAGATACAAAATCGGCCAGCGCGTCGCTCGTACATTCGCCTCCAAAGACTCCCGGGTCTTCCTCTGCGGTGACGCAGCACATACGCACAGCAGTGGCGCAGCGCAAGGTCTCAATACGGGGATCCATGACGCGACGAATCTCGCGTGGAAACTCGCGTTACATATCCACGGTCTGTCGAGTCCCGACGTGCTGTCTACGTATAGCACCGAGAGGAAAGACGCGGTGGAAACGCTCATCTCCTACGATAAGGATATCTCCTTGCTTATGACGCACAAGTGGCCCGCGTGGTATACGGGTGACCGCGATGCTGATCCGTATGTTGTTCTGGGGGAGATATTCGAGCGGGCGGCGTCGTTTAATACCGGGTTGGGGATCACTTATTCTGATAATCTTGTTAATCGAGGAAGTGGGTTGGTGTTGACGGGGTGGTTCGTTCGGGGTGTCGAGCGCCGGATGTGGAGGTTGTGGTTCCGGGATTGGGTGAGAAGATTCGTTTGCATCGGGTTGTGAGTAATGTTGGGAGGTTCTCGGTGGTGCTGTTTACGGGTTGTGTTGAGAGGAATGTGTCTGCTTTGACGGGGTTTCAGGGGTATTTTGGATGGGGAGGGAGAAGGCGATGGCCGTACATAGGGGGTTGAGGTGGTTCACTGTTTGTCCTGGGATGGCATGTTTCAACGTACGAGGCCTTGGGGATGGAGCCGTTTGGCGATACCTACTTTGACCGGGAGTCCAGTGCCCATAAGAAGTATGGGATTGGCATGGAGAGAGGTGGTGTTGTGGTGATCCGGCCAGACGGGCTTGTCTCGTTTACCTGTGGCATCCAGGCCTCTTCGCTTGAGGAGTACCTTTGGAGTGTGTTGCGCCGATGAGAACGAAAATCTAAATCTACTGGTACCAGGCTCGGATTTGAAACCCTCTGTCCCTGAATAGACACCGTTTAAAGTTTTTACTGCACAAGGATGAATGATATGAAGAAGTGAATTAGAACCAGTCCGGTCGTATCTGATCAAAGATATCTGATCTGTCAAGCCAGCGTCCATGCATGCATGCAGCGCGGTAAGAAAAACAAAACAAGGCTCAATCAAACGTCTATCCAATCCATCTATCACCTGTCTCCTCATCCCTCAACTCCATTTCCTGGGTCCTTCGCATTGTCTATCAAGTCACAGGTACTCTGACTTACGCAGCAATGCACTGGAAGTAGTAAGGGTTCCACTCCTTGCAGACGAGGCCGCTCTCGCAAGCGGTGCTGCCGGAGAAGTTGATACCACCGCACTGCTGCCAGATCTTGACGGCGCCGGTGGAGGGGGCGCTGCTGGAGGCAGGGCCAGAGCAAGAGCCCGAGCTGGAGGAGGCAGCGGGGGGAGCGGTGGCGGTGGGCTTCACGGCGGTGACGAAGGTGGTGGGAGCGGGAGGAGCCACAGTGGACGAGGTAGCAGGCTGAGCGGGCTTGGTCTCGACGGGAGCAGCGGTAGTAACAGGGGCAGCGGTGGTCTCAGGGGCAGCAGGAGAGGAAGCAGAGGCGACGGAGGTGGTGGCAGGGGCCGCGGCAGTGGTGCGTGCCGGAGCCAGCGTTGGAGCCCGAGGAGGAGCCGTCCCAGACGGCAGGGCCGGGGATAGGGTAGCTGTCAAAGGTTGTAGATGTCGAAGAGGATACCAGCGTCGGTGGCGGAGTAGGTACCGGGGATGGAGACACCCTCGGGGAGGGCAGTAGAGCCGTCGGAGGTGACCTCGAGCTGGACACACTCCATGTAGAACTGGGCGCCGCCCTCTCGGTTGCCCTCGTGGAGAGCAATGATCTCCGGACGGAAGAGATAGTTGCCGGCCGGGACGTCAGGGACGGTGATGGAGTGCTTGCCACGGTCCTCGATCAGGGAGGTGACGGCCCAGGTGCCATCAGTGTATCCATCCTCGTAGATCTTGACCCAGCCGTCACCGCGGCGCCCTTCTCGGTGGGAGCCATGTAGACCATGACGGGACCCTTGTGCGAGCCATCAATGATGTCGTCCGAGGCATCGCGGGTGTTGTGGTGCCACTCGAAGGTGACCTTGTCACCGGCCTTGACGGGGAGGGTCTTCGCGGCGGCAACATCGCCGTTGACGTTGCAGGTCATGTCGGTCGAGGTGACGTCGAGCACGGGGCTGTTGTTGGGGGGAGAGCGAATGTAGCCATCGGCGGTGTTGCCCAGCCCTGGTCCTCGTCGTTGATCCAGATGGCGAAGACGGTAGCGTGAGCGTTAACCAGCTTGGTGGCCGCTGCCAGAGCGAGCAATCCGAAGGTGGTCTTCATGGTGAATGTAGTGTATGTGTAGTATAAAGTAAAGAATGTGAGTGTCAACGAGGACGAAGGAATGCAAAGAAGAGACGAAAAGAAGCAAAAGAATGGAATGCACAGCTATCCCGGCGTGAATGAGAGAAAGAAGAGAGGCCTCGACAGCCCGTCAACTCGGCTGGTTTTATACATGTCGGTCCTCGAGACTCGGGTGATGGAGCCCGTTAGATGAGCGACGCCCTGCCAAGAAAGACGTTTCATCTAAATGTTAGTCTCTCCATCACCTTGTCTATTCTGCTTGGCTTCATTCGCCTGGACTCAGGCTCATTGGGCGAGACCCCAACTCCGACGTCTGGCCCCAGTCATGGACGACAAGCTGACCATGAACGCTCCAGCAGTGGGAACTCTCCTCCCCCTGCGCGGGAGCTTGGACAAACATCGTGATGCTGGTGGACGAGTCATGGAGGGTTCTGTTTAGCGCCGCGACGGAGTGCTTGGCATCGTTTTATATCTCGATTAGCCCCGAATGCGAGATGGCCATTTTACCGCCGAGGCCTCCATAGTGGTGGCGGCACTGTAGACACCCTGCTCATTTACACCTTGTTTCGGGCAAATCACACCGCTTGGAATTTACCCGGAGCACGAACTGGTCGACTGGAGCTGTGTCGTAGATTTGCTGCGGCCCAGGGATGGAAAGGAGCCCAAAGATTTGTATGGCGATCCGATCGACACAGGAGATCTGTTGTTACAGGTGGACATAAACGGTTGCCAGAGTGGGTTCGTCGATGGCTATTTAACCGACAATTTCCCTGTTCTCGGTCGTTATCATCCTCCACAGCAGTGTTGCAGCCCACATTCCGGACATTTGCTCCACGTTTCCATCCCTTGTTCCAGAACCGTCGGTCCTCTGGCTCTCATCTTGCTACTCCCTACTCGACGCTTATTCGGGTTTCTTCCGAGTTGTGAGACAGGGTGAGGGAAGGGTCTCCGTCTCCACCGTCCCGGCCCATCCGATTACTGAGAAGAGAAATGCCCCGAAGCCAAAGCCAGCCAAAGCCGTTCGAAGCCGAGTCCATATAGGCGCGCGAGATTAATATGGTTTATTGTCCGTGAGGTTCCCGACTGCATGCCTTAATAAACCCCTCGTATATCATTGGGTGATACAAACTCAGCCTCCATCTACCTACAGGGAGCAAAAGTACATCGTATGTTTAAGATGACAGAAGGACTTGCCTAGGAAACTTTGGTTCCAGCCGGGAATCTCTCCGTTTCCTTTGGGGATAGGTAAAGTATATTAGACTTCTCGGCTGCCTCGGTACCTGGACTAAGGCCATTTTAACTCGCGCCACGACGACGAGGATCACACCCCGGTTTCTGGATGCAGCTGAGTGGTGGTTCGGTCTGCTCCTGACACGCAAACATTGGATTGCTCTCTGTTGGTCTTTTTGTGCTGCATGCCAGATCTTGAGACAGCTGAATGAAGCTGTATGCTGGGTAGAGTGAACTCTATTAGGCACTCCCATGGCTCTTCCTGCCAGATCGCTTGGAGAAACTGAATCTCCATCGAGTCTGGTTAGTTGTAATTGCTATTGAATTGAAGACTTCAAAGTAATCCCCAAGAATTCCCTGTTATCGTCGGAATCATGATAATGCATCATGGATTTTAGGAAGCCAGCGAGACGCCTGGTCAGTATGCATTATGAGTTGTTCTTGTGTCAAGATTAGTAATGTGAATGTTTGTGCATATTCTTCTTGGCGTTTTCGGTTTGTTTGCTTTTGTTGCACCGGCCGGAATAGTCGCCTTAGGCAGTTATCCTTCCTCCCCCCCCCCCCCCCCGCCAAATGCTGTGGCGCGTTGAGAGTAAATAATGATATCCCAGCTGTACTGCACAAATTACACACGATAAGCATCTGTGATAGCGTGAAATAAGAATCCACATTCATCTTCTCATCAATCATGCTGTGGTGTGTGTTGATTATGATGTGGGGGTGCTCAGCCAGGATCTATCGATTATATATACCCGGAAGGATGATCACCTACTGCTACGAAAAGACGGAAAGTGAGAAAATAAAGACAGAAGAATATATGCATGTTCATAATGAAAAACCAAGTCAGCCACGCAAACCCATGCTAATATCATACACTTGTTTATCGGCCGTTTATCATAATGTCGTTCTATGTACCATCCGTTGTATGCCCCTGCACCCCATGTATACCCCCTGTATGATCCAGCCACCTCTATGAATGGACTCTTCGTGTTACACCCCCGCTCTCATCAATCATCATTCGCGGAAACAAAACCCCAGCCCGCTACGTGATCGTCCTGCGCTGTGTGTAGGGGTGTTCTCGTTCTCGTTCTCGTTCCCCTTTGTCTGCTGATTAAATATTAGCGATGCTTCTTCTTCATATTCAGAGAGGACAGGCAACTTACCCAGTCGCCATATCTTCTGTGGATCCTCTCGAATCGACCGGTCGATCCCGACCCCAATATCATGCAGCATTTGAACGACCACCTTATGGCTCGAGTTCACCGCCTCATGCAGGATCTTGTTCTTCACTTGCGTGTCGTACTGGCTCAGATCGAGTCCGTGCTCCAGCAACAGTCGCAGCAGATCACCCTCTCGCTCACTCAATGAGCGCTGCAGCGGCGTCTCCAGCCAATCCGCCACATCGTTCGGATCTGCGCCATATTCCAGCAACACCCTCGCCACTTGCAGCACGTTCGGCAGCTCCTCATGCATCGCATACATCAGCGGCGTCGACTCCCACTGATCGCGCGCATTCGGATCCGCCTTCCACCGCAACAGCGTCTTCATCACGTCGAATCGGCCCCGTCGCGCCGCCACCGCCAACGCTTCCGACGGAATCACCTCGTCGAAGACCACCGCGTCCCGGTACTTCTCCAACAGCTGCTGCACCACCTCATCCACCCCCTCGTCGCAGGCCGTCACAAACACGAACCGCCGGAACGCCGTCTCCTGCGCGCGAAAGTCCGCCCCTGCCTCGAGCAGCAGACGCACGGCGGGCCAGCACGGCCCGCGATGCGCCACCGCCAGCCCCAGGTTGGGCCCTGTACGGCCAAGTTCAGCGGCGTCTTGCCCTGCTTGTCACGGCAGTTGGGGTCGCTGCCGTGGTCGAGGAGGAGTTGCACGACGCTGACCTGCGCGTCGGTCTGGAGGATGTTGCCGACGTAGTAGCGGTCCTGGATGAGGGCCCAGGCGAGCGGGGTCCAGTTTTTACTCGGGTCGGCGACGTGCACGGAGGCGCCCGCGTCGAGGAGCAGTTTGATCGAGGCGAGGCGTCCGCGCCAGACGGCCGTCATCAGCGGCGTCCAGCCGGAGGTGTCGGGGGTGTCGATGGGGAAGCCGTTCGCGATGAGGGAGGTGACGATGCGTGGTTCCTCCCGGCTGACGGCCTTGTGCATGGTGGTGTCGGGTTTGGTGGTGAAGTCGGCGCCGCGCCATTCGAACAGCAGCTCGACGCAGAGGGGGTCGCGGTCCCAGATGGCGGTGTTGAGGATCTCGTGGCTGTTGTACTGGCCGGGCTCCGTGCCGGAGTGGTTCTGCTCGCGGGCGATGAGCAGCCGGAGCAGGGCGCGCGATTGCCAGCGCTTCCAGTGGGCGTGGAAGCGCACCCAGTAGTTGCGCAGACGGGTGGCCTCTTGGATGAGGCGGCGGGTGATGGGGTCGTTTTTGCGCACGCAGGACGTGACGAAGACCTGGCCGTGGTTATGGGTCAGGGCGCAGCGGTACAGATACGGGCCCAGGAGGGAGTGGAGATGGCGGTTGGCTTGGCTCAGGGCGTTGACGTGATGTAGCCGGGGGAGGGAGTCGGCGATGTGCAGCTGGATCTCCGGGGGGAGGGCGAGGAAGGAGGCCATGGTGAGGTTGCAATTGGCACTGGAGAGCCTGCCTGGGGGCTGTTCATTGTATATAAGGGCTGCGACGAGAAGAACCGGAAGCGCAGGCTGTCGCCGAGGGCGTTATATCGACTCCCCCGCCCACTAGAGGAGCCTTAGCGCTATACAGCCGTGCGAATGAAACCCTACGAGCGGCCCTCCAAGAAATATGACATCACATCGCAGCCTGTTATCGCCTGTTGCGACTGGTCAGGGGCTGAATATCGCCAATCCTGCCCATTCCATCCCGTCCGCCGGGCTCAAACCCATTGTTCGACTCTCCGCCAGACTCACGATCGTGAACTGACCCCAGACTTCGCATCGACATGCCCCACTAGAACCCGGGGTACATCTCGCTTCATGAACCGTCTGTTCGGGGCTCGCATCGAGTCCACGGTCTCCTCGCCAAAACCAACCCTCCTGGTCAGTCCCCCGCCATGCACGGACGGCATTCCGCCTCGCTTCCATGGTTCAGTGCCCCGACAGGTAGGTATGCCGATCTCATCTCCGGAGCAGAATACTGCGTCTGAACCCCGCTGGCTGTCCCGTATGTGCGGCAGTCGACAACATCATAGCGGCCGTGTTCAGTGTCCAGTCTCTTGATCGACCTCCCCCGCATCGAACGACGCATCCCGACCCAGTCGACTGATCGGATTTATGGGGCACGTCTGCGATCAGCGGGATTGCACCCGCTCAGAATGGACGATGGGCCCGGAGGTAACCGGTTATCCACCCAGAGGTGTCAGACAGTGGACCCGCTTGGTGTTGTGCCGAGTTGCATGATGTCGCATCAAGGCAGACCGTCTGTCTCCACCTCGCATCCGGTTTGAGGAAGAAGTGAGGCACGCACACAGGGAGGGTTCTTTGCTGGTCTAGGTAGATGACGTGAGGTCGAGTCCTCTGTACGGAGTATGTGCAGCATGTCGATCAGGGTAGTTCTGCCTGGGTGGTTGTTGATGTGTGGTGTGTCCATGAGGCATTTATACCCTAAATTCTGACATCACTGCGATTGACCGAACACGAGCCGGTAATGCAGCCTGCGGAATGAGGTAAAACAACCTGATCCTTTGGTTCATTTACTTGTTGTGTTCAATTTGGTCCGATCTGCCCCTGAGTGACTACGCCTAAATATTTTACTCTTCTATACCCTCCTCCCTCTACCTATCCTCCCTCCCTCTACCTATCGTCTTTCCCTCTCCCTATCTACGTTTCTACCCCGTATCTATCCCCTCCCACCACAGACAGAGAAGTTAGATCGACGATAGAGCAAGGTTCCTCGGTGGCTGAATTGGCTCTGGTTGATTTAGTGCGCCAAGTACAGGGTTGTAACCCATGCAACCGCCTCCCGCTCCATCCGCCGCTTTGACTGGTGGTGCCTACGCCTCCCCCTCGCTAAAACGGAGATAGAGTCCGGTCCCTGGGCGCAATGCCATCATCACCGCTCCTCGGGGGTTAAGCTAGGATCCGTGCGTGGCTGAGAAGCCGACTTGACTTGACGCCACTGATATCATCTGCAGAAGAGTTTTCGCATCCTCGTCGGTGCGTATATCGGGGCTTTTATAGGTAGGTGTCTCTGCCCCTGGCGGTGAACTGTGGCAAGCGGTCCCTTCCGAGGAGGGTCCGGGCCGACGGGAGTTTGGGTTTGGTTGGATGATGAGGTCGGTCTGCAGTGTGCACCTTTGAAGCCTATTCGGTCGTATCTTGGATCTGAACCTCCACGTTGCCGACGTATTGTGTCGTGGTTGGCTCGGTCTGGTGTGCTCCTACATGGGGGCGGCGGATATCCGGGTGTCTATGCTCCGTTTTGGTTATAAGATGCGAGAATATAGAGTAGGATGTTAGCATTATTCAGTGTTCATGTAGTCCAGAGCTATGGTGTGGCAAACTGCCTGAGGAATCAGGCACGTGATATATATGAGGGGTTTGTCACGCAAGACATAGACACCCATCCCTAGTAAAAACAAGACCAGAACAGAAACTAGGAGTAACTGCTCTCCTGAACAAGACGAACATGTAGAATGTCCAAATAAAGGGCTACCCATCTCTTACTACTGTACTGTAGTGCCACGCGATACTCCACCCCCAGACAGCCGACTCCACCGGGCGGAGATGGGGGGCGGGTGAGTCAATAATCACACGCACAAATCCATCGTGAGATGACCCCACCACCCTACTCTGGAGTCTGGAGTACAGAAACTGCATATCCTTCTTAAGCGGTTAGGTCTGGTCATTTTCTACTTTTGTAATGGTATGTCTGCGATATTTGTAGATCCACATAGACTCTGTCTGATATGAACCCAGGCGACTACACCAACCACACCCCTCTACTACCAGGATGACAGCCTCTACCAAACCACCACCCAAATCGTCACCTGCCAACCCATCTCCGAACTAAGCGATGACGAGCGACGACTCGCAAAGAACATCCCCCCAGAAGACTTCGCCGTTATCACCAACGAGACAGTCTTCTACCCCCAGGGCGGGGGCCAGCCAAGCGACACGGGCAAGATCACCGTCACCACCACCACATCACCCCAAGCTGATACCCCGATCTTCCAAGTCCTTCTTGTCCGGAAGAAACTAGACGGAACGATATTCCACTTCGGAAAGTTCGACCCAAGTATACCCCAAATACCCTTTACCGACGGTCAACTAGTATCCCAAACCATCGACCGCGTAAAGCGGAACTATCATTCCCGCCTACACACAGCAGGCCACATCATCGGTCTCGCAATGCGACTCCTCATCCCCGTTCTCGGCGAACGGAAGAAGGTGAAAGCGAACCACGCACCTGGGGAAGCATGCATGGAGTTCGAGGGCCTGCTATATAACGAGCACAAGCCCGTCATTCAGGAGAAGGTGAACGAGCTCGTGAAGGAGCAACTCCCTGTCACTATCGCATGGTGGGATGAGGGTGAGGTTCAACGCGCGTCGCTGAATATGGTTGAGGGATTGCAGCTCGGACGCAATGGGCGGGTGAGAATCGCGCAGATTGGGGATGTTGATGCGAATCCGTGTGGGGGATCGCATGTTGTGCATACGGGGTTGACGGGGGAGATTACGATTCGGAAGATTGCGAGGGTGAAGGGGGTGAGTAAGTTGTCGTATGAGGTTCCTGTTTCGGTTTCTGTATGATGGAGTGGTGTAGCCTCGGAAAAAGGGAGTCATCCTGCTATTACTCGGTGTATGCCTGCTCTTTGTTTCTTCCACAACGAACTGGGTAGTGTGAAGCTGTTAATTTACTATAATGCCCCCAAGTTGGACATGTTCCAATGTAATTGAGACGGGAATGATGTTGCGCTGAAGGACGGAAACGAGGATGCGAGGGATGATTGTCTGTAGTATTGGGTACCTTGAGACAACAGTAAATGGCGAGGAATATCTTCAGCATAAGCAGATGTTACCTAGAAATGATAAACCATTGTGTTATTCGATATGGATCACTGATGAAAGATTGTTTCTTGGTGTCTCTTCACCGAGAAATATTTCTCTTCACTGGCAACGGTTCCCTGTAGATGATGGCCAGACAGCATACTAAACACACT
Source organism: Aspergillus micronesiensis (assembly GCA_039763685.1). Lineage (NCBI taxonomy): Eukaryota > Fungi > Ascomycota > Eurotiomycetes > Eurotiales > Aspergillaceae > Aspergillus > Aspergillus micronesiensis. The sequence goes on along the minus strand of JASHHO010000068.1, from coordinate 218,911 downwards.
AAACTCAAGGGTAACGATTAGGTTCCATCAAGGTCTGCCATAAGGTTGGGGGTATCCATACATCCCACAGCACACACCATCGTAGTGTCGAGTCGCATAAAGTCTGACCCGTTAGTCATGCGGCGAGGTTACGAGATGCTATCTTGATAGACGGAAACCTGCCGCGATGTTCCTCTAAATCATATCGCAGTGGATGGTATGCAGCTAGAATATAACCGTGCGAGGAGCATGAGTTGCCTCCGGATCCTAACGAAGATAGCTGAAATCATACTGATCTATTATTGTATCATCTAGCCAGGGTCTTTGCCTCTTCGGGCGCGAAGAACATCCCGAACCGAACACAGCCAATTACGTCAACACCGATCTTCCAAACATCCCTTTCAGGCATTATCAACGGAAGGATCGCCGTAGACCATCTAGTAACCACTAACAATTTGAAAGAGCTGCGACGTCACATCATCTGTGAAAACTCTGCTGTCTAGAACTTCTACCCAGATAAGGATACGTAGCCAACATCCATTTGCTCGCATCATTGTTTCCTGAAGCCTCACCATCCATGTCGCTGGTTACACATCAGACTCGTGGCCCAAACACATGTGATAACCTTAAAGGTACCACTCGGGCAGCGGACAAACAGGCAATATCGGGGGTCGGCAGGCTTGGCACCGACCTCAAGAAGCTTGGTATGCACTCAGCGATCAGGCAACAACCGCCCTGTAGATCCCACGGAGACACCGACGAACATAACGAAACAGGTTCGACCGGCTTCGATGTAGCTAGAAAATCCTGTCGGCGCTGGCAGGCCTGAGGGACAGGACACCCGCAGCCGCTAAACTCACCCGAGCAGGAACCGAGGCACTTCGGACGGCGCAGATCTTGCCCGATAGCGACAACGTCGCGGCTAGGCGCCAGACGCATGTCGTCAAAGTTTGTGTCTGGCCTTGGCCTGGCTGTGGTGTTCTCCCGACTCCGACGAGTGACATCGGAATTGCATACCTGCGCTTGACATCATCCACGAGTAGGAAGGCTTGCGAGGGTGGGATTACCGGTCGCGGCGACAGGGCCACCCGATCATATTTACCACTGCAGATGACCCTGGTTAGCCTTGCGAGGTTCGTATGGCAGAGTTTGCACGGGATGGTGGTCATTTTCATGTGACATGTGATGATGTGAAGATCATCATCGGCCACGACCCGATATCCGCATGAGCTGACCTGACGGCAACCGGGAATATGTATTTAAGACCCAGGGGTTCCTATCTGGTAGAGATGGAGGTTCTCAATTCATTCGGATTCTTTTCTCTGCACACGCATTGATCTTTCGCGGATATCGCCTATCTCCTCAGCCGTCTTAGTATACAGCAACCAAGCCGAGAGCTACACTTTCACCATGATGTACGAAAACTACTGGATGCAGCCCGTTCGGGCCCTCCAAGCTCTCATTGGAGTTGCCATCTTCGGCCTCACTGCCTATGGTTCGTTCCTCCTAGATCCATCGACAGTATCCCCAATGCATGCTAACGACAACAGTCCTCGCCGTCTTCCAATTCGACAATGTCACCAAGTTCATGCTCTTCAACGGTATCTGGGCCGGCTTCTTCGCGACTCCCTACCTCGCCATCGCGCCCGTGCACTTCCCCAGAATTGCCCACTATATCGTCGTCCCCGTTGTGGAGGCCAGCACCTTTGTCCTGTTGCTGGTGGGTCTGATTCTCCTTGGCATTGACTTGCCGGCGGCGGGAGACTGCACCTCCGCGGGATGCAAAGGGATGCAGGCGGATGTTGCTCTGACTGCTGTTGAATGGTATGCTAGCTTCCAATGCGACTAATCCCAGTGGAATGTTCATGTTGCTAACATGGCGGTGATGTAGTACTATGTTCTTCCTTACCACATCCTGCGGTCATCAGTGGTGTGCGCTTCCACCAGACTAGGGATAAGCTCGCTGCTAAGAACGCTCCTCAGATGGAGTCGGTCTGATTGCGGTATAATTGTGTATATGGGATAGACTGGACATACCCGGATATACATGGAAACGATATACACCATAATAATTAATGATAGACGGATCCGGCTGGCAATGCTTATAATGATGACGAGACTATTGTTTGATGGATAGAATGTATCATGTGGGTTTCTAACGGATACCATGTTATATATGTTGTGAAAAGACGTTCTTCTGTTTCTATCGGTTCGGTTTGAAATAGATCATGGAGAAGATAAGGCCGGGGTTTGTCAGGTGTAATAGTACAAGATGAACCAGTGAGCCAAATACAACCAGTCGGCTGATAACAATGCTCACAGGATGCAGGAACTAGGCGGAGAGATGTCATTTGACACCTTTCAGCAGCACCTGGCAGTATGAACCCCCCCAGCTTTTTAGAGGGCGACCTGTCCGATGGCAGTTCTCCACACCCCAGGAACATTTAAGCGGCCGAAGCCGCCGTTGGTAGAGCACATGGCCGCATGACTTGTTCTTGTGACTGTTGGAGTAGCCACATACCCAGTCTTCTCCATGTCAAATCCAACAACACCCTCATGTTTGGCTGTGCATTACGATACTTTCCCATCTCGAGGACTGTATCGCCTGATTATGTGTTCCTCGTGTTAGTGCGCAGAAAGCCGCTTCTGCAACACGATGCGATATGACTTTTTCGTCATCACTGCAAGGAAACCACGGATGCCATATATTCGTAGGTTGTCTCTCAGTCCTGACTAAAAACCAATTTGCGAAGATTAGGCATCCTCTACAGGATAGACGGCGTACAAATATATGTCCCCGGAAAGCATCCTCCTAGCCTGTTGATGGCGAAAGGCCGTCAGAGTGCTTGCCCAGCCCTAGTGCACACCTATGAAGAGGAGTTGATCCTGCCACGCCCTATCCAGCCAGTCAGAAGCAGTGTACCATGTGACATGTACGACTCGGAGTGGATTAACTATGGGATTCACCGCCATGACCGTTTGACAGCCATATCAACAAAGTTGTGTCTGCACTTGAGCAACACCATAATTTCTATCTTCGTTTTGGCAGACAAAAGCGATATGGCTCATGATCGTGCTGAAGAGATGGCTTCCATCCCAACATCAGATGACTGTAATAAAGACAGACACCCCAAGAGAGTCATCCTGCGCCCCGTGTGAATGAGTTCGATTCATGCCATCCGATAGAATTCGACCGTGCTATCATGACCTACCTGAAGTCTGTGGGTCGTCGTCCGGATGAGCTTACCGAAGGCCTTCATCAACCCCACATCGAGCCTTTTCAAAACCCAAGCATGAACCAAAGATCCTTCCATATTGTCCTCGATATGGAGAAGGATAAGATTAGTGATCAGATTTTGACACCTTGAACATGAGGTTTATCGCGTTCGCCGAGCTCAGGATGGTTCCTTGTAGGTGTCGCTTCCCAGATTATGTTCACACATAGCTAACGTTGTAATAAACAGTGTTGTCAATCGCATTGGAAATGCGGCCGAGGAGAAAGCTTTCATCACCAAGATACGGCATTTCACAGATAGGTTCTATCCTTGGGGGAGCTGATATTCTCAGCTCCCATCCTTTGGCCAGTGTCTTACCAGAGAATCAATCCATGGGCTTCTGAGATGTATCGCTCCCCGCTTGTTGTTGGTATTTGTCGAGAGATAAACGTTTCTATGTAGCTAGAAACAATGACGCAGAACCCCTTCACTGGAACCTAAATCGCCAGCTAGTGGCTGAGGTATACGAAGTACTTTCATGATTCTGATCTCTTTGAAGGCTCTCTGATAAGACCAAATGCTGTCTTAAAAGCTGAGATAAGTTAATCAAAATCTTAGAAACATTGAGCAGTCTTTACTCTCTGGCGCCACCACCGCGAGAAATTCACCTCATGCCGATTTCTGATTGAGTTGATATCTAAACTCCCACCTGGGCGATATAAATCCCCTCTCGAAGGCTCTTCCGTCAATGCTTAGCCCTAGCCAGTCAAGAGGACAAGTTCTCCTTCTGTCATTTCCCCGTTTCTTATAGCCTCATTAGCAGGACGCTTACGCTGCACGGCCCTATTCTCCAATTCCTCGAACGAAACTCTTTCATAATCTGGCCAGAGTGCAAAGCGGTCTTCTTCAGGTAACAAGCCTAGAAGACCCCAAATCCGATCGCGATCATCCGTAACACCCAAATGAGCGGCATGTCCAATTGTCATGGCAAGGTGAAGTGGCACTACCTTGTGGCCTTGCTGAGTTCGAGCCAAAATCTCCTCGGCGGCCAGGAAATGCTCCGTGCGCCAGGCGATTCGAGAGACCAGGTTTGTGACACTTCCCCGGCCATTTGCCACCCAGTATTGATGGGCTCGGCGAAATGCGTCCAAAACGGTCAGATAAGGGAGGCCGAATCTGCCACACTGGATGATGGCTTGCTGTGCTCCAAGAGTAACTTCTTGGATCACCCAGACACGCTCGAACCATGACTTACCGACGAACTGGTCGATCAGGTGGACGCATCCCCCGGTAAGCATGTCGATATCAAGTGGCGTGGAGCCCATCTCCGTAAGGCATTCCATCGTCCGTGCGGTAATCTCTCCATCATCCAGGCTGACCCATGCATAATCACAGCAAGCGTAGGTGTAGATGTCGCACATGTAGAGGACTTGAATCGATTTCTCCGTTTCATCCTTCCCCATCTTTGTTGGTCTGGTTTAAATATCTTCCGCTCGGCAAGCATTCTACATAGCCGACTACCTGATCGGCTTTTGTGTCTCTTGCCGAGTCGACCCCTCCAACTGATAGATAAGTAGATTACAATTATATATCCATTTATTTTGTTTCCAGTATATCGACCTTCCATATAATATTCTCTCATCTCTATATGGTACCCTCTTGCCTGTACCAACATCGTATACCTGCCCAGCTCCCAGGCGTTATTGCATTTTCATATCATAACCTCAGAAGTCGAAGCATCAACCCCAACTTGATCCCTGCCAGAACTATTGGAACAATGTCTGAGGAATATCTGAATATCATCCAGCTACCGCGGGATCCCTCATTTGGGCTATTGGCCGACTTCAAGGCGGATTCACACCCGGAAAAAGTCTCGTTGATTGCGGGAGCATATCGGGATGAGAATGGGCAACCTTGGGTGTTACCGTGTGTACAGGCTGTAAGATTCTGTTTCATAGTGGCCCAGATGGAGGATACCTACTCACAGACTTCAACCCATACAGGCAGAGGAGCGACTGCGACACGCCCCAAATCACGAGTACCTCCCCATCACAGGCTCTCCCACTCTGAGAGACATAGCGAAAAAGCTCGTGTTTGGGCCGCAGCTACCCAGTATGATGAATAATCCACAATTCAATCCGTCTCTGGCACCGGTGCAAACCACTTAGCAGCGGTCTTCCTCGCAGCGCACCTGAAACCGAAACATGTCTTCATCCCGGACCCAACATGGGTGAACCATAAGTCTATGTGGTCGGTTGCTGCTCCCGGCGTCACACAGAAGGACTATCCATACTACTCGTACTCGACGCGATCGATAGATCTCGATGGAATGATCTCATGCTTGGAAGAGTATGCCTTGCCCAACGACGTGATTATACTTCAGGCGTGTGCGCACAATCCAACCGGAATGGACTTGACACGAGACCAATGGAGTAAACTTGCCGAGGTTGTGAAACGCAAGAAAGTATTTGCGCTGTTCGATAATGCGTACCAGGGGTTCGCAACTGGTGACCTTGATGGCGATGCGTGGGCGATCCGCCATTTCTGCGAAGTCTTCTTCTCGGAGTCAGGATCTGATCATCCTGGACTATTCGTCGCGCAGTCATTCTCGAAGAACTTTGGTCTCTACGGGGAACGTGTCGGTGCTCTCCACCTCGTTATTCCCCAGCATCTCTCGTCTCGGGGCGCTATGTCGCAGCTCTCCGCCTTGGTTCGCTCGGAATATTCCGTTCCTCCGCGATTTGGCGCGAGTATTGTTGAGACAGTGCTCAATGATTCGGATTTGATGACTCAGTGGCATAAGGATCTCAATACGATGAGTTCTCGAATACAGAGAATGAGGCGTCTGCTTCGGGTCAAGCTCGAAGAGCGAAAAGCTCCTGGGGACTGGTCACATATTGAGCAGGAGATCGGCATGTTCAGCATGACTGGACTGACCAGGGACCAGGTTGTTCGACTGCGAGAGCAGCATCATGTCTATCTCATGTCGTCTGGGAGAGCTAGCATTTGTGGCCTGACGGAGGGAAATGTGGCTTATGTCGCAGACTCCATATATAGCGTGTTGGCTAGTCATTCTGGATAGCCTCTCTTAGGATCATAACTGTTTTCTGTGTTGAGTGAAGGGCCTTTGTATTAATGTTGTGGTGTGGGGAAGTGGAGAGCGCGGTGAACGACGCGCTTTCTAGTCAAGATACCCAGGAACTATCCTGCATATAAAACCAGACTTTGCATCACTTGCCACCGTTTATGCATTGATACCAGATTCCTCTACGTAACTACTGCAGCCTGGCTTTACTGTTAGTCACTGAAATCATTCTGGCTGACATAAGAGTCTATCCAACCCCGCATCCAACGCCCATGGGGTCAAAGGGACAACCCACCAGTATCTGCTTCATAGAATCTTCAAGTGTCTCTACTTATCTATGCAGACTATCTACCACAATGGATGCTGATATAGACTACATCCTCAGCCTCCAAGCTGTCCGTCAACGCGCACACCATGTTTTCTCCCTTGCAAAAGCTAACAAACTGAACCACTTCGACTATGATGAAGATCGCTTCAACGATGCGGTGCAGTATGTAGTTAACATTATCAAGGTATCTCTCCTTCTATCTCCATACTGTGCTAGATGAAGAGTAACAAGAATAGCGCGACTATGGGCCAGACCGGTACGACCAGATCCCACCGCATGGCCGCTGGCAGCACTTCCAAGTCGGCAATGTGGACCGTATAGGTGAAATGATACGCAAAATCAAGATATCCGGTCAGTCAGCAAGGGAGGAGGCTAAATGTATAGTCGACCTCTTCTTTGTCTCTGTACTTCTGGACGCTGGTGCTGGCGATCGGTGGCACTTTGTGGAGCCGGGGTCTGAGGATATTTACACGCGCAGTGAGGGTATCGCGGTAGCATCGCTGCACATGTATCTGAGTGGGAGCTTCTCCACAGTCTCTTCTTCTGAAAAGGACATTGTGCTCGGTAAAGCTATCTGGTCGTTCTATACTGGTGTTGTGCTTACGTGCTTGCTTAGGGCAAGGATTGTGCGAGATTGACGAAGCGGCCTTGGAGAACGGGTTCCAGGTTGATCAATCGAACCCCTTCATTGGTATCTCGGCAAGAGTCAAATTGCTGAATGCATTGGGGAGGTCACTTCTCAGTCTTCCTGAGATATTTGGTGAAGATGGTAGACCAGGAAATCTTGTCGGTGCGTCACTGCCGTCAATTACATTATTTTTTTGGTCATGCACTAATGATAGATAATCAGATTACCTCGTACCAGTACAAGGAAGATCAAACACGCTTGACTTCAAGGACCTGGAACGTTCTACAGAGGGTTCTCCTGCCCATCTGGCCGTCCACACGTACCCAACTTAACGGTCACCCAGTCGGGGATGCATGGCCGCTCCAAGCACTAGCAGATAACCCCGACCAGACATCCCACACCAGGGTTTCCCCAATATCCAACCATTCCATAAGCTGACGCAATGGCTTGCCTATTCACTATCAGTGGTGTTCGAGCGGTGTATTCGTCTGACCATCTCTAACATGGAGCTGGCAACGGGTCTGCCCGAGTACCGTAATGGCGGCCTATTCGTCGACTTGGGGGTATTGACACTCAAACCGAAGAGTCTTGAAGAGGGATTGAAGAATTCAGGGGCCGATCTTCCCGCATTTGAGGCCACAAGCGATGCGATTGTAGAGTGGCGTGCATTGACAGTCGCATTGCTCGATAAGGTGCACGAGGCTGTACAGAGTACAGAGCTGGCTGGGGCTAACCTGAGCCTACCGAAGGTTCTGGAGGCCGGAACCTGGAAGGCAGGTCGACAACTGGCCGCGGAAAAACGGCCGGATACGAAGTCTAGCCCGATTCTGATACTGGGGGATGGGACTCTGTTCTAGAAGTACATCGGGTGATGTCGCCATCGGGATGGCTCGGGAATGGGAGATTGATGCTCCCGACTTATGCAGGTGGCCCTCATATATACAATATATTGCCATTCATTCTTTTGCAGCAGTAATGAAACCCTCATTTATTGTCTGTTAGTTTTGGTTCTGCGATATGTCAGTCTTTGGGAGGAATGTATAGAGATTGCGGGGAGCCCTTATACGCCAAGGAAAGCGTATAGATTCCCTAGTTGAGCGACATGAACATGAAGTCAAAGTGCGAGGATCATCCTCTGGCCTGATCATAACTTAGTGCGGACAGCGGTGACTTGTACCATCGGCCCACTCGGTACACTCTCATAGTCCGTGACCTTCCGAAGCCATAAATGTACGATCGGGCCGAGTCCGAGACGCAGACGGAGTGACCGCAGACAGTCAAGTATCCCGAGCCCTGCGACACACCTTGGAACCGGCGGCCTTATCCATAGATATTCCTGAATAGTCACTTGCAAGTCACAAACATGTTATATGTTCACTCTATATTGAAAGAATAACATCAATCCTCACATATGCAGGCATTGGAGCGGTGAAGTTTCTCCGAAGTCAAACCGAGGATACATCGCAGGGACTAAGACGGACCCAACAGTGCGTGGGATGAGACCCATGGGGTGGCAACAGCGTCCGAATTAGCCCGGCAGGAACACTCACCACTTCCTTACTGGATCGGCATGCCGAACCAACCCTCGGCGTGGGGTGTGAGATGACGATGGAGAAGCCGTTCGGGCGAGTTCCGTGCCGGATCGGTAGGATCAGAACGCGAACTGGGTCCCGAATCCGAGAGATCGCCCGTCCCAAGATACAGTTCGGACAAGTCATGGGGGCTGATCTGAAGCAGGTATTTTCCTGAAGTATATAATCTGCACCTGACGACGGTGGAAGGTCCTGTTTTGTGGCGCTGAACGGGTAATGATGCTGTGGCAATGGAGTTCACGTTTCCTGCAAAGTTTACTGGGAGCTGAGGAACAGTTATACCGGTCAAGGTAAGACCCACTTTTATCATAAGCTTGTGTTTCTGGCGAGAGGCCTGAGACGGAAACACCGTGGAGAATGTGGGATAAGCTGTTGGAGGAACTGGGTCCGCAGTGCTATTTGGGGTTCGCCGTTGGCCCTGTGATGTGTGAATTTTTCATGCCCTGGAGTGAATAACGCCGGTTTCTGGCTTGAAGCCGGCAGTATGACGCAGAATGGCATTGGGCATTGGGCATGGGGCATTGGGGTATTGGGACAATGGGGGAGGCAAGAAGACTTTTATGCAGCCCGCTGGACTGTTATTCACTGTCTTTAGTTGGTGTAGTCCTTTTAAATCCACTTCTCTTTCCTCTCCTGCCTTCTTCCCTTACACTCCTCCATACATCCTCCATATCAAGACATAAACATGGAGAAAGGTAAGGCACAGCCAGCGCTGTCTTCTCATACAGAGAACGCAGCAGCAGAGTACACCCCTCAGCCCGTCACCAGCTATACAGGCTATGTGGCCGGCGGCCAGTATGCCGAGAAAGTCGCAGACGACAGCTCGACCTCTTCCCAAGAAGCCATCACACAGACCTTTGACTTCGATCTCCCTCTCACGCTCGCCAGAAAGACCCTCCACAACGACAAGCAGTATATCGTGCTCGACTTCGCCCCAGATGACAAAGAAAACCCCTTCAACTGGAGCCAGGGCAAAAAGGCTTTCATCTCCTGCTCCTCTGTCTGATGACGCTCTTCATCGGTCTCGCTACGACGGCATACAGCTCCGGAATCTCACGCATGTGTGCCGAATTTGGCGTCTCCGAAGAGCTCGGGCAACTAGGTCTCTTCACTTTCAACTTCACCTGTGCCCTTGCACCGCTTTTCCTCGCGCCATTCTGTGAACTCGCTGGCCGACGAGTCGTCTACGTCGGTGCCTACGTCCTCTTCGCCATTATGTTCATCGGCCTGTCCCTCGGAAAGAACATCGCTACCATACTGGTCTGTCGTGCGCTACTCGGCCTCTTCGGCTGCGTCGGCACGATTCTCGTGGGAGGAACCTTCGGCGATATGTACAGACCTGAAGAACGCGCCATTCCCATGGCGACTTTCTCCTACGTCGCTATCCTGGGTACTGTCGGCGCGCCCATCTACGCCGGGTTCATCGACCAAGCCATCGGCTGGCGCTGGGTAGAAGGAGTCAGGGACTGGCCAATATCCCCCTCGGCATCGCGATCATCTTCTGTCTCCGTGAAACCCGCGGCAGTGTCATCCTCGCCAAACGCGCGAAGCTCCTCCGCCAACAAACCGGTGACGACGCCTACGTGACGACCAGTGACCTCGAAGCCCCGAACATCAAACACATGCTCCATAATTCCTCCGTCAAGGCAATCAAGATGCTCATGACCGAGCCTGTGGTGTTCTTCTTCGGCCTCTGGATCAGCTTCGCCTGGTTCCTCGCCTTCCTCTTCCTCTCCGTCATCCCCATCACCTTCCAGGAGAAAAAGGGCTGGTCTGAAGGCGTCTCCGGCCTACCCTATATCTCCCTCTGCATCGGCACAACAATCGGCTTCGCGCTCAACTTCCTCCAAATCCGAAAATACAACTCCCTAGTCACCAGCGGAAAGCAGCAAGCCCTTCCCGAGTCCCGTCTCTACGGCGCAATGTTCGGCGCCGTCTGGCTCCCCATCGGTCTCTTCATCTACAGCTTCACCCAGTACGAGTACATCCACTGGATTGCCCCGGTCATCGCCCTTGTCTTCATCACCGTGGGGATCTTCTTTATCTTCGAGTCTTGCTATAGCTTTACCTCTGACTGTTACGGGGAGAGCTCGTCGTCTGCGATTGCTGGGCAAGGGTTCATGCGGAATACGCTTGGGGCGGTGTCGCCGCTGTTCGCGTCGCAGTTTTTCCATAATTTGGGGAGTCAATATGCCGGGTTGATTTTGGCGATTATTGCGACGGTGTTGACGTTTATTCCGTACGTTTTGTTTGTTTATGGGCCTGTGTTGAGGAAGCGGTCGAAGTTGGCGACGGATCTTGCGGGGGGACATTCGTGAGTGTGTCATTGCTTTCACGGGGTGGGTATCGTGAGCTTTGAGCGACAAGTATCATTCCATACAAGAAGACTGGGAAGGATATGAGTCTTTGGTATGAAGAGAATTTTAGATCCATAGAAGAACTCTACAGATAGATCAGCATGATTAGATAGAACTTTCTAATGATTACTATATTGCGCTTCACAGATACGACTCCCCTCAGGATCACCCTAGAATTACAATGAGTCACTTTTGTAGGTGGACATAAAGCACCCTAAGCTAGATCTATACAAAACCGCCAGAACTAGCCCTGGGAGTATTATAGATATGTTGTGAAACGTATACAGGTGATGGCTAATATCAGAAGATGTGATAGGAGGACCGCCTTTATCTGATCCGAAACCAGATGCGACCTCCCATTCCGATTGGCACAGATCTGTCACTCACTCTCCGCGCAAGCTTGCTAATTGGATTGGAAGTAGTACATCACCTATATACTAGACACGGTCATAGCTTGGACCCGCATGACAGGGTCAGAGGTCTCACAACTCAAAATTGGCAGTCTGTCGAAACAGAGGCACGGTATTTGTGTAGCATGTCTGAGACAATTTCAACTCACATTGATCATACGCACTATATTCACTCTGTGAATTGACTTTGGACGGCTCGAAAGCATGACACCAAATTGTATTTGATGTAGATAGCACTGGTATCAGGTATAAAACTAGCATCCAAATCACATTGCGAAACGATCGTCCCATCTCACGTTGGCAACCATTCTAAACCACCCGACCGGCCTGCAAGACAAGGATATTACCAACGATTCTATTCTCCGTGCGTACCATGGCCTGTCCGACAGGCCCAGAGCCCTTCCTGTTTCGGTACCGACCTCCTGCTCGGACGAGCCGGTGATCTCGATCGCAGGGTCGACGCGGTTGTTCTGGCGTCCGACGACAACAAGATTTCCTGCCTTGTGGGGCGACTTGCTCATTTCCTCCTTTGCCTCGTTCACCGCAAGACTGACGGGGTCTTTTTCGCGCTTGTCGGGCGAGACGCGCTTGAACATGACGCGGGACGCAAGGGATGCGTCTAACGAGGCCTGCAGCGCACTTAAGAACACGGCATCCGACTCTGGTCCGTGGAGATCAATTGGAGATTTTCCAGCGGCCTCTTTACCAGAGCTTGCGGGACTGGAGCTATCACCGTGGGAGGTGTCCTTCTGGAGAAGAGGTACATTGATGTGGACGATTGTTGCAGTGACTTGATCATTTTGCGCAAGCTGAAGGACAAATCGCAACGCGTACCGATCGTCGTCGCCCCCAAAGAATGGCAGCACAATATGATGTGTCAAAGCGGCAGAGGGGGCACTGTTCCAGATGAGCTGCGGACACTCACACCACTGAGCTTTCGGGAAAGCAACGGCCGGCGCGCCTTTCGAGTATAGACGCTGCGTTCGATGAGAACACCGACAGTAGAAGGCGACTGGGCCAGGACACTGGAAACAAAGTCGGTGTAAGGCCCGTTGGCAAACCGCCGACTCTCATCAACTCCCAATCCACTCTGGTGTTCGCTCATCCCGCCGCTTTCACTCCATGGAGCAAAACAAGATCGCTCGATTCCTCACGGCACATTCCGACCACGGTATCGGCGTATGAATATTCAGGGACCACGGAAACACCGGCCATGAGAGCGATGTCGTGCCACTGACCAAAGGCACGGAATGTGTTCACCACTGGATCCCAGAGAGTGTATTCTTCAATCTCTGATACTTTCATGACACTGGAGTCACGATCTGTGAGTTCCATCAAGCGAACCCCGTGGACCTGCAGAGCGGGGGATCAACATCGTCACCTGCCAGTTCCTCCACGCCCGCCTCCGTGAGGTTGTAAGAGATTTCCTCTTATCGGGGTGTACTTTCGGAGTCGGAGGTTTGGGCAAGGCGGTTGGGCCCGAGCAGACCTGCAAGGTGCAAATCCCCGACAACCCGTCCAGACGAAGATAAACGAGAAGTTTCCGCGCTGGGGTGGAATCCAGTTGATCCTTGGCAACAGTGACGCTGTCTGCACGGGCATCGGATTGAATGGGGTTCCCGTCCCAATCAATCTCACCACGTCGCCAGCGCTCCACCTTGATCTGGTACCATTTGGGGTACAACCAGGTGGTCAGCGGAGTGGTAGCAAAGGTTGTGACCAGAGCCATCACCACGAACATGGTAAAGGTACGAATACTCAGGATGTTGGCTTGCAGGCCAATGTTCTGACGAGAGTTAGTGGCGGGACTTCAGGAACTAGATGTACTAAGTTTGGGGCAGTGAACCTACCAGGACAATCAGCTCCACCAGACCCTTGCAACTCATCAAGACTCCAATGGAGAAGCTCTCACGCCACAGCAGACCGCAAAGTCTCGAGGCCATTGCGCCACCTACGACTTTTGCAATGAAAGCGATAGCAATAATGCCAATTACATATCCCCACACAGTGCCATCATTCAGCAATCCCAGATTAGTCTGCAGACCTGAAAGAGTGAAATAGAGAGGCAGGAACAAGGCTGCCACCAGATCCTCGATTTTCTCCGTCAATTTGATCGCAAAACCACCTTCGTGGGGGCAGAGCAGTCCGATGATGAATCCACCGAAATGGCGTGGACTCCGATGACTTGCGTGAAAAACGACGAGGCAAGGGCGATAAGCAGTGTGATGGCCACGACAGACTGGCTGGGTCCCTTCTGGAGACTTCCCGTGTAGTCGAGGAACCGCAGGAACAGGGGACGGAATACCAAGATCAAGAAAGTCACATAGCCCACACACACGAGCAACACCCAAAGGGCCGTCAGACCGGACCCCGCGTTGACGAGGGCGACACAAAGGGCGAGCAAGATCCAGCCGACGACATCATTTCCGACACCAGCAGAGAGGACGATCACGCCAACATTGGTCCCAAGTAGCTTCAACTCGGTGAGAATACGGCAGAGCACGGGGAATGCCTGTGGGATGGAGTCAGTTGGACCGTGCGGATCGAATCGCCACTTCATGCCACCGGGATACGGAAGAGAGCGATAGACAGGGGACGATACATACGGTGATGGCCATGGCAATACCAATGAAGAGCAGGAAGGTGCCGAAGTTGATATGCTCGGTGTCGGGTTCATCCCCGAAGGTGTGGTACAAGCCATACGAAATCGCGGATCCCAGGCCAAAGGGCAGGATCATGCCCGCAGCGGAAACGCTGGCAGCCACACGCCAGTTGCTGACCAAGAAGCGAAGGTCCGTCTCCAAACCGACGAGGAAAAGGAACAGCACCAGCCCCAGGTTCGCGACGAGGTTCAGATTGGGGATCGACGCGGTCGGGAAGATGGCCTCTGTGAAACCCGGGATACGGCCCAGGATCGACGGGCCCAGCACGATGCCGGCAATGACCTCCGCGATCACACGGGGTTGGCGAATCTTGGACAGGGGCCAGTGCAGCGCCCGACAGAAGATGATGATGATGGAGGCCTAAGCACCATTGGCGTCATGCATCACATGCAACCAGGATTACGGGCTGGGCGGTGCTCACCTGGATAATGAAAATCACGATCGGGTTCTTAGGGTCATAGTGGGTGGGATTCCCCCTTCCAGAATGCCACCTTGTGGGGGAGCTCGATCGGTGGAGTTGGTGGATTCGGCCATGGTGAGCGAACCCGGGCACGGGCCTGCCTGATCCCGGGGGAGAGCCGCGGGAAGACCACCGCGGGACGGAGGTCGGGATCGGAAGGGGAGAGAGAAGCGTCGCAGTGGAGGACAGGCGAAGCCAGACGATGGACAAGGGTGGCAAGGAGGGAGAGAGTGGAAGGAAGCCGTGACGGGGAGGTCGAATCCATAATAAAGAGCGCGATGGGGAGGCCCGCGTCGGGTTTAGCGGGGCGGCCTGAAACGGCCACGCGGGGAGCGTCCACGTGGATGACATTCTCTCTCACTCCGGATACACAGGTACTCTCTCTCTCTCTCTCTAGGTTATCTCTACAAGTACGGTACACACCGAATAAAGGAAATACGGCACTTCATTCTGCTCGTGCGGGGTACTCGCTGATAACAAAAATCTTTTCTCCCCCTCATCCTCCGCCAGCCGTTGCACCCCCCGGGGACTCTATAATAGTTCGACTCGTTGAAATACCCCGGTTCCTGTCGCAGCTGATTTAACACTCTATAGATGTCGATCTGGGGGTGCCCAAGCCCGTCTTCACCGCCGAGCACGCGCGAGAGGCCCGGGAGTCCGGGGCCAGCCGTCGCGGGATCTCGTCCATCTCCTTCAACGAGTCCACCAGCTCGTCGAATGTATGGCAGAGCTCGGTCGAGATCTCTGCCCCCTCCAGTCGTTTCTCCGCCATGTCATCCAGGAGCGTCTGGATGTCGTCGCAGTTGCTTTCCACTATGCCTTCGTGTCAGTAGGCATCGACGGCTGGCGCTATAGTAACACCAGAAGAGACTGCAGGTCACCCACCAACAGAGGCAGCCACTCCGACATCGACGCCGTAGAGCGCTTCAAACACGTCGTAATCCGTCCGCAGCGCATTTTCATATAGGTGCACGTCCACCGCCACGTCCCCGTACCCACATTTCACCGGAACCCGAGCAGTCGGGCTCGGGGGTCGAAGAATATTCTCCACAAACTCGTTGATAACCCCTGTCGAACCTCGAGACAGTTTGGATTGCTGCGTTTCCGGTCGCGCTGATCCGCGGCCTTGCGATCGAATTGCCGGCGGAGATCCTCGAGCATGCGTTTGTTCGTTTCAAGGTCCCTGCCCGAGTCCTCGAGTATCTGGCGAATCTCCTCCATTGTTATTGCATGACAGCTCCATCAACAACAAGAGACAGGTAAGCAACAGTGGGCACCAGGGATGGCCTGACCTTTAATTGAAGTTGTCGGGTTACGACCATGGGCGCTCCCGTAGAGATATAAACCTTAGGCCCGCCCAACCCATCACGGGCGCCCCTTTCGTCGGCGGGCCGTCATTGATTTGTGGCAACCGCCTGTCACAGCTGTCCAGATTCCCAAAATGGTGATGCTTCCGTGGTAAGTTTTGGCACGCTGTGGGATTTGCGGTTCGGCCAGGCCTGTAGTCTGTCTAGACTCACAGGGAGAGAGTCCCAGCCCAGTGTGAGTGGCCGAACCATGGATCCAACACGACGGCCATTTTCCCTCCACCATTATAGGCTCTGGAAATGCTGGACACATTCACAATGAGAAAGGGTGGACTTCGGGGCTTGAGATCTTTCCGCTGTCCGCCCAGGTAAAGCTTTCAAATTTCCGACCGACGCAAGAAAAGCATGTATGAAGATGGTAGTCAGGAACATCCGTTTCAGGTCATGTATTTCGATTCACCGAGTCAAGTGGTGGCTGAAGGGGACGCCACCAACCAATTTGCTGTCACGGATTCCGACTGCTGTCAGGTAATATCTTGTCTGGGCCTGTGCAGAAGGCCTGTGTCCTCACACCTGACCCCGAGCACAACCTACCATCCGATTCTAGACAACTCGGTGGTGAGGTTTTTGCGCACCGCCACTGCCGATGTCTTTCTCGCCGGTTCCCGCCCCGTATGAAGGGAGGATTAAATGACAGGGCAATAGGGAGGTGAACGGAACAGCCACGAGAGACCGGGGGCTTTCATTGGTCTGGAACTCAGATCATCCCACCACTGCTGTCTCGCCTTCTCTGTGAGGGGCTGACCGCAGATATATTCGGCCTGTTGGTGCATGATATACATATCTGTCTGTATAGAAGATATTATGCCGCTGGTAGGCGGCCGGAAATGCCGGACAGTTTAGGAGGCACAACAACCGCCCGATCCAAATCGGGTTATCACCCTTCCCACGGCGATGATTTGGGTTACACCCATTACACTCGATCGTTTCAGATCTTCGCGGGTAGTTCGGCTCTGCGAGTATCCGGTACTATCTTCTGCTGTGCGAGTTTTCAAATCGCATCTCACGTGCCAATGCTTCCATGCTTGTGCTTCTTCCACATAATTTTCTTGGTATTTGACGAACTGCACAGAATTCGACCTTCCCGCTACTTCGTACACGTAATCACTGATACTGTTGTTGAACCTAGGCCAGTGGACTACTCCTTGATAAGGTGTCTATCGCTCAGGTCAACCTGACGAAAGATCATTGACCTTCGATATGAAGTGAGCTTTCGAATAGCCATCCGCATACAGGATAATCGTTTGCCAAGACCGTCGAGGCCATCAGCTGGTGTCGTGTATTGAGTCATGAGAGATTAGATCTGGTCTGGGCGCACGAATGTAGCAATAAGGCTGATAGAGGTTGGCAAAACGTACGATGATGTCATCTAGGAGTAGGTCCGTTCACTCATGCTTTTATGAAGGAAATTTCGGTATCAAGTTATATACAAGGAAGACGACAGACTTTGCCAAACTTGTAGAGCCGGAACATAGGCACATCGTATCTTTACTTTGACAAGTCGCGCAATTTGCTGAGTCGATGGTGTCATGTCATCACGAGGCACCCGTGCGGAAAACATACGAGTGGGGGATACGGGCAGGATATTATCGCGATAGCCGCGCAAATAGAACGATCTCGTAAGATGATATTATTTGTATAGCCTGGATTTATTGAATATAGAATGTCCCATGCCCGTTGAACTGCTCAACTCAACTCCATATATGCCCTTAACGCCAAGCTAAACCCAACCACAATCCCTAGATGCATTACCATTCAAACCATCACCAGGTACACCCATCTAACTATGGTAGGGGCCTCGTAGCCCCCACAGGTATCAAACACCTCACCATCTTGAGAGGGTTTATAGATAAATAATCTCGGGATCATCCACCAACGCATCCTCCGACGCTGACGTCTGCAGGACACTGAATTCCTCCTTTTTCATCCGCTCTAATCGGACGGCGGGTGGGGTATCATTCTCATCGCTTTGGTATTTTTTTGTCGTTCCAAAGCAATCTGGAAATAATGGCTTGAGGAGCGATGGCAGACACGGCATGCAGGCACAGATTATGGCAACGTCACATTCGACGATGCTCCAGTAGATTGCGGGGTTGTTGTCCACTATAGCTGCTTAGAACGTGCTCTATAGATGATAGATGGGATGGCGGGACACTTACTGCTGAAATTGGGTGACTTGGAAAATTTGATCAAGGACTGGAGACGGAGGCAGCTTATCACAGTGATGCTGGGTATATCGGTCAGTATGTGTAAGCACTGGGGAGAAATCATATCGAGAGGCACTTACAGAAACCCAGTGCAGAACATAAGCAGTACCAACGTCTTCTTCCTCTTACTCAACGACAATTTCGACAACGGCCACAGCGGCAGACCGATGATGGACAAATCCATGGCAATCTGCATCGCCGCCCGATACCAGGAATAGGCGCTGATATTGATACACGTCCCTGATGTCTCTCCGGTCCAGCTAGTCCAGAAATACGACACTGGGACGCACTGGAATATCATTGCGAAGGTGTTTGATATACCGAAGCAGATTGAGATTCCGCCCAGCGCGTAGGCTATGTATCTGTATCTTGAGGGTGGGAATATTCGGAGGTAGAATGCGAGAAAGGAAAGTTGGGTGAGGGCTTCGGATGGCATGTAGAATATTTCTGCGAGGGAGGAGCAGCTGTGGTCCTGTTAGTAGTGTTTACTTCTGGTTTCGTGATGGGAGCTTACCTTGAGTTGTGTTGTGATGTCGTCGTGAAGGGGATAGTCCACACGTTTGTTCCCAGTCCGTGTAGCTTCACTGAATGGTGTAAGCTGGCTGCGACGTCTTATCCTCCTTGTGTAAGTACTTACTTGGGAATGTGAGGCAATTTAACGGGGCGGCGCAGAGCTGCGTTGCTGTCAGATATAGTCTCCCTCGCAGTGAGAGACACATACCAGTGCCATCAAAATTAATCCGTCATCCCAACCAAGGGACTTCTTAATGAAAATTACACCACCGTAAAATGACCATTATCAATGCCAGCATTCCTAATGATCCAGCCAGGGCTGGTGTCAAATCTGCCTCGCTCTCTTCGGGAATTCCACAGTATGCTCTTGTCATGTTCGTTGATGCTATGTAATGATTAGTTCAGTACCCATGTAATGACATGTATGAGATCGAACATACATAGACCAAGCTTTGGGGTACACTGTAGACCAAAGCATCCCATGGTATTTGTCAACAATCCCTCGTTTGTACATATGCAGTTCTTTTCTGTTACTGCGCATGAGGTTGTGTCTATCGCGCTTAAGATGCATTGGGTCTTTCAATGTTGAATGTTAGCTAACATAGGAGACTATCATTGGTGTTGTCCATACTTACTGCACATTCCGGCAACCCACTGAGAAAGCCTTCAGTAGTAGTTGAGTTCATTGTTGACTAGGTATGGAAATACTTGTAAAGACGAGATTCCGAGGACATCCACGAACTTAAGTAGAGTTCAATGCGACAAAAGTCCCCCAATCGATGATCTCCAACTTGACAGCTCTACCACCGAGCACACAGACCACATCTTCTTATTCCTGGCCGTCTTGTCGACAGTTTCCTCTTTTTTGGACATGCTATCAAACCCAATCAACCCTAGCAGAGGGACTACCCAGCACCCTGGTTCCACCTCCCAGCAACACGGAACAAGGCGCATCTGCGCGAGTTTATCAAATCATTTGCATATCCTACTGAGTCGGGTGATTCTTGCATGATAGCTGTAACCTGACCCTTGGGGATTCGGAATGGTATTGGTCCACAAGTACCATTGCAACGGCTCCACGGAGACTATTTTAGTCACACTTTCGTGACAAGTTGACCGGTCGATGATCTACGTCCGCGGGACAGAGCCCGTTGACGAGTCAATGGATCTAGCCAAGACCAGATGCGCTTTTCGTGATCATGATTATGGTGTGAGGTATTTCTGCCTTGTCTATTTCGATTTTTTTGGCTACTGATTCTCCAAGAATAAACGCGTAGCCCGGTTGATGTGATCATTCTATCAGCTGATGAGTACCGTACTGGCCCAAAATTTAGTCGACCTCTATGAGCTCCTGAGATAAGAAATCGGCGCGGGATGTTGTACTCAAAGTTTACTGGCGTCGGGTCGAAATCTCCGGGTACATTGCCGCGGAGGTGCAGGACGCTTGGATTACGGATGGGCTCGTACCTTATGCGTAGCTTGGGGTTTTATCCGTACCACCGTCAAGCATCAGTAATATCGAGAGGAAGACCCTCGGTTAACGACTGCAGGAGCGCAGAGTGGTGCATATCGGGCCTTGCCCTAACTCCGCTCCCCGACATACTGACACGCCAATCATACCCCCCACCCTACGACGATTAACTGTCATTCTGCCGCTTCAAGCGGAGACCCAATGACCTACCACTCACTAGACCTTACTGGTATGCACCGATTACAAATTATGCTTCCTTTGGATCCTCTCATCTGTCAGTGTGGAGATCGCTAAGGCCGTCGCCGAATCGTCTCTCAACGCTCGGACAGGAGCTAACCTCCCGCGTTGATGGACGCGAATGGCCGATGTTGACAAGGCCCTGGCCTAGTCTACCCGTCGAGGGGCTCTTTTGAGGCTCTGGACCAGTCAAATTAGATAGCTTAAGAGGGGCCTCTCTTCCCCAAACATCAACAATCACTCTGAAACCCGGAGTGCCCTGCTCCATGTCATCCACTTGGCCTGCGTCGATTGATCTCTAATATCATGACTCTGTATACCCTTGTCGGTGTACTTTCAACACTGATAGCATTGTACGTCCTGAAATATGTATTTTTGTCAAAGCCGCTGGGCCGCGCCTCTCCCACCAGGTCCGAAACCGAAGCCCATCCTAGGCAATTTAGGAGATTTGCCCCCGCAAGGACAGCAGGAATGGAAGCACTGGTTGCAGTTCAAGAAGCTCTATGGTGCGTCAGAGACCTCCATACTTCCCAATTTTACGATCGGGGTTATTGACCCTCGCAAAGGACCTATCAGTTCGATCACGATCTTTGGCCAAACCATCGTCATCATCAATGACTCGCAGACAGCGTTCGATCTCATGGAGAAGAGATCCGCCATTTACTCCTCCCGGCCTCGAATGGTCTTTGCTGGCGAGATGTACGTGGCCCACTTGATCGTTAGCACTGTGTAGTATGATCGATCTTGCTAAACCCCGATCACAGGGTGGGCTGGGCGCATATCTTGGCCATGCAAACGTACTCGGACAGATTCCGTGCGTATCGCAAGGTGATGCATCGAGTTCTTGGGTCGAAGGCTGTTACCGCGCGCTTCAATGACCTGCAGCATGTGGAGATTCGTCGATTTCTGCTGCGGGTTTTGAATAAGCCCAATGACCTACTCCAGCACATCCGCACGTAAGTGTCTACTGCTTAAGCGGTCGGACCATCACTGATCTCAGTAGCGAGGCAGGTGCAGTCATCCTAAAGATCGCATATGGGTACACTATCGAACCTCATGGTCGTGACCCGCTCATTGACCTCGCCAACGAGTCGATGGATAACTTTTCCGTGGCTGGTACCCCCGGACGATGGATGGTGGATACAATGCCCTTCTGTACTTTTCTCTCCGTGATAATGATATCATCAGAGACTGACGGTGCAAGTGAAACATCTTCCGACATCGCTTCCTGGGACAGGCTTCATACGTACTGGCAATGCGTGGCGGAAGACGCTTCTTACCACCATCGAGAAGCCCTACCAGCTTGTTCGGCAGCAAATGAAGCAGGGTTCCTATCCGGAATCATATCTAGCCAGACTTCTGGAGGAGGCCCATGGAACTGCTATCCCTGAAGATGACCTTGTCATTAAGTGGACAGCGGGATCGCTGTATACTGGCGGGGCCGACACTGTATGACCCATATGTATCCACGAACCACTCAACGTGCTTTCTAACATGAAACAGACGGTTTCCGCGCTCTCGTGCTTCTATCTAGCGATGGCGCTCCATCCAGAAGTTCAGCAAAAAGCACAAGAAGAGCTGGACAGAGTTCTTGGCCCAAACAAACTCCCCACCTTTGACGACCGAGACAAACTTCCATACATCGAAGCCATAGTCAAAGAGACTCTTCGCTGGCACCCCGTCGCACCAATGGAATTCCTCACCTCTGTACCGAAGACGACATCTATAACGGCTATTTGATTCCAAAGGGGGCTCTCATCCTCCCGAATATCTGGTACGTGGTCTCTCCAGGCGCCGGCCTCGGTAGTTGAGACACTCCTAACTCCATTATTAGGGCATTCACCCATGATCCAGAAGCCTACCATGATCCCACGACCTTCAAACCAGAGCGCTTCCTAAAATCCAACGGAAACACACCGGAGCTCGATCCACACACCCTGTCATTTGGATTCGGGCGTCGGATTTGCCCCGGTCGGTTTCTTGCAGATTCGACGATCTTCATGAGTATCGCGCAGTCCCTGACTGTGTTCAACTTTGAAAATGATGTGAAGATAGCTGCGCAGCCGGAGTTCCTCCCTGGTGTTGTCAGTCATCCCCGTCCGTACCAGCTTAGGATAACGCCCCGGAGTGCAGAGCATGAGGCTCTCATTCGCTCTGTGGAGATGGATCACCCCTGGGAAGAGAGCGATGCTAGGCAGATTGAGAGTATTGAGTGTCGGTTCTGAGTATCTATCCTCTATTGGTACTTTCCTCGCCGATCAGCCAGATCTGGGGTGATGATATCAGTCAGCGCCTCAATTGATTGGAATATTGCCGACATAAGGACTGCAAGTAGTTCGATATTAAGGTTACATTAGGTACATCTCATAGGGTATTCGACCTTTGAATTCCAGACAAGTCCAGTTTGTCGTTCCACCCTATTTTTGGATGTGCGATAGATCATGAGCTGTCAACCGCAAACAAACATCGGTCACTACTTCTTTCAAACCACAGCTCGGGCCTCTCTCTCTGTAATTTTCTACATGAAACACATGTTGTAGGGACTCTGCGTCTTGTTATTTATTGCTTTTTCCATTGAGGTGTGTGGTGAGAAAGGAAGCAAAGCTGACAAATCGGGTTCTGAGTCTCTTCGCGGGCGTAGATGAGGCTATCGAGTGAGAGACTGTCAAAGAATGCAAACCCAATTGAGCTTTTCTATGTATGCCCGTTTAGAAACAAGGAGCAGTACCGGCAAGTACAGAGAAGTAAACCCCGAAGCAGAGATACAGGAGGCCCAGCCACGCGGTAGCACAGCCACGGAGCCACCCTGAATGAGAATCCCCGTCGGCACATAGAGACGTTTCGTCCGTGTAGGTAGCAGGGATGAGATGGGGTGACATGCACGGCAAACCGCTAGGCATTTCGGGGGTGTGATGTCGTATAATAAGACCACATCTGGAGCATCCCGTCAACAGCCTGCCCTTGACAGGAGTCAACATCTCCCCATCCAAACAACTTTAGACACGACAGGCGGTCTTATTTTGCGGTGGACTCTTCCGCCGACGGGCCGAGTGACAGGCCCCGCACGGGGAAGGCTTGGACTGGATCCATCTGTCAAAGTCAGGAGTAGTATGATGTTTCTCCTGGACCACAAACCCGACCAACAGTTGACGTCGCTCTCCCCACCGCACATTTGCATCATGGGAGCTGATGTCGCAGAGAGGGGTAAGGGACGATCCAACCAGCCAGCCAAAGACGGTTTGAACGTCCGTCGCGGGCCCTCAATAGTCCGCTTGGCGCATTGGACGATGGCAGCCCAAAGGAGTAGGATCGCCTCGGCGTCAGGAAGTATCTGAACTTGTGTGACCTGCGCCCCCTAACTGGCTCGCCGACCTCCAGGAAACCCATCGTGCGGGAGAGCGGGTGTGTGCCGGTCGATATAAGGAGATCAGGGATCCCCGGACGCAGCGCGCTGCATAACACCCATGTTTTGCTTTTTTTAAGTTTGGGAAAAAATAAGATTCACAGGCCCCGCTGTTTTGTGATCTATCATTTTCTTTTTGCTCGTTTTGCTGTGGTTTTTGTACTACGCTTTTCTTGCGTAGTTGGTGATCGATCGCGATGGCCACTCCTCGCGCTCATGACGATGCACCGATCGTTCCCGAGGTCTGTGCAAGGGCAATTCCGTTTAGACAGCACCGGGGATTGTTGTCCTGCGTAGTTGATTTGGCACAGGGCTGATTGTTGTCAACCAGGCCGACGCGGACCTGTACAATGATTCTGAGGATTATGGGAGCGAGTGAGTTCTCTTGCGCGATAGTCTGACAGCGAGTTCCGATGCTGATCAAGCATTTAAATGATAGCGGCGCAAGCTCCACAGACTCCATCTCGTCCACCATCTTAAATTATCAGTACGTCTTGCAATGCGGGGAATACCAGACAGGTCGCTGACGCTGTTTGTACCTCGTCAAGATACGAGGTTTGTTTAGACACGCCCCATCGCGCATTGGAAGTTCGATTTCCCATCTAAAGCGAAGGATAGAAACGGCCGCCGATACCATGCATACCGACAAGGCGAATACATATTGGTGAGGTGCCTCCTTTCGAAGACAGGCGACTGGTGTGTTAATTGCATCGTCTACAGCCAAACGATGAGAGGGAGCAGCAGCGAATGGATCTGGTATGGAATCATCCACTTGCGATACTTCCCGGGTCGACTGACAGCCGTAGCATCACCACGTCCACTGCCTCGCATTGGGTGGGGCGTTGTATCAAGCCCCCTTGAAGAACGGGATTCAGCGGGTCCTTGACATTGGCACAGGCACTGGATCGTGGGCGATTGATTTTGCCGAGTAAGACTTCGGATGTCGAGATGAAACCCGGTACTAACAATATCCAGCCAGTTCCCAGAGGCAACTATAATCGGTTTGTAGATTGCCGACCGCGAATTGATCTATGTTCTGATCTTCCACACAATCACAGGCACGGATCTCAGCCCCATCCAACCATCGTGGTGGGTTTTCAAGCAGCATATTGGATCAAGGATCGCCTAATGAGATCAGGGTACCTCCCAACTGCATGTTCGAGATCGACGACTTCGAATTGGACTGGAACTTCAGTCGCCGTTTTGACTATATACATGCGCGAAGTATTGAAGGTTCCGTGAAGGACTTTACCCGCTTATTCAAACAAGCATACGATAGCCTCAACCCGGGTGGGTGGTTCGAGGTCCAAGAATTCACTATTGGAGTGTTCTCCGACGACGAGAGTGAGAAAAGGGCAACTGGAATCTGCGAGTGGCGCGACCACTTGATCGAAGGCAGCAAGAAATTCGGCAAGATCATGGGCATGGCGCCGAAGTACAAAGAGATGATGGCCGATGCCGGCTTCAAGGACGTTCAGCAGTCTATATTGAAGGTCAGTCAAAGTCTGTTTCACAATTTCGGAAATGAGAATCGGCAAATGTTGACTCGTCACGAGGTGCCATTTTCTCCGTGGGCGAAAGACCCGAAGATGAAGGAGTTGGGCCGGTATCAACAGGCGAATATGCTTGAGGCACTAGACGCCTATTCGTTAGCCCTATTCACCAGGGTACTCGGATGGGGCGTCGAGGAAGTTCAGCTGCTCCTCATGCGGGTCCGGAAGGATTTGATGGACCGTTCGCTGCATATATACGCTCGATTCTATTTGGTGTACGGCCAGAAGGAAGCCCAAAAGGCTTGATTCGGAAGGATAAATAGCTGGGGTTTGCATTATATGACAGGTGGGCTCAGTGTGCTTAGTTTTGCCAACGTTAGTAATGTCGTTCTTGCTGTTTGATAACCACTCTCGTTTTGCTTCTGTGTCAGTTGTTTCATCTATTGATATTCATGGTGGATGCCTCTGAGTAGCTCGGTAGCAGTCTTCCGAAGCCCTGTCATGACTCAAGTAGCGGTTGATTGAATCTCCGGTGATGCCAATGAGAGGGCCAGCTTTTGGGCTAGTGAAGTCTCATGTTATTACCTAGTTCCATTAGTGTGTCCACCTGAGACCATGCAGGATGGTATAAAAAAGTCTGTAGCGCTACGAGCATAGCACCGTCTAGACTGCCTTGGAAGTGGGCCCTCCCGACTTCCGCCGTTCTTGTGCTCAGGAGACGATCCTGCCACAGTGCGCGCGGCGATGTTTTTGTGTATTCGCAGCCAGAAAGAAGTAGTTGCATGGAGTAAAGCAGACCGTAGAAATTGGTCTGGAGTAAATAGAGCACTGACGACACTTCGATATCGAGGGGCGCCAAACCAGATGGAGAACAAACACGCCACCGCCGGGCCGATCGGAGCCTCTCCGCCTTCCGGTTTGAGGTCTCCACCTCCGACGATGATGTGAGAGGGAACAAACGCCTCGCCGGCGACAATACACATCGGCATATTTCTCACCTTCCCTTCCTCTTCTTACTTCTGGCGCCCCCCGGTTTTTTCCTGAGTCACCTCTGGCTATATTTTACTCCCACTGAGAGCCTCGCACGGCTACTTTAATCCCATCGCCACATCTCTCGCCGTGCCACTCGTGCTTTTCTTCATCCCGCGGAGCCTCGCGCACTGAGCGCGCCGCAAATATTCGCCAACAATGGGGCTCTCGAAGACAAACAGGATCTCATCCTGCTGGTCATTGATTCGGCATTCTTCTTGCTTGAGTTGACAGTCGGTATGATTGTGTCCTGTTTCTTCGTCGTGTGGCTTGTCTAACCCTTTGTTCAGGATATGCCGTTCATTCGTTGGCCCTGGTTGCGGACTCATTTCACATGGTATACTCGACTCAACATTGAGTTCTTCGCCGGTATATATGCTAACGTGAACACAGCTCAATGATGTCCTGTCGCTACTGGTCGGGCTGTGGGCTGTAAAGGTTGCAAATGGGGAAACAACATCCAAGATGTACACATATGGGGTGAGTGGTGTTTATCCCTGTTTTGGCGCATCGCGAACAAAACTAACTTCTTGTCTTCTCTCCAGTGGCAACGCGCGGAAACTCTCGGTGCCCTCGTGAATGGCGTGTTCCTTGTCGCCCTGTGTGTTTCTATCTTCCTCGAAGCGGTACAAAGATTGGTGGAACCCCAGGAGGTGAAGAACCCAAAGTTGGTCTGCATTGTTGGATGTCTTGGTCTATTGTCCAATCTCATCGGTCTGGTCTTGTTCCATGACCACTCACACGGTGGTCATGG
Organism: Aspergillus micronesiensis; assembly: GCA_039763685.1. Lineage (NCBI taxonomy): Eukaryota > Fungi > Ascomycota > Eurotiomycetes > Eurotiales > Aspergillaceae > Aspergillus > Aspergillus micronesiensis. Next base: position 191,720 of record JASHHO010000068.1, on the reverse strand, counting down.
CCATGGCCATTCCCATGGTGGTTTCGAGGATCATGATATCGAGGATGATGTTGAGGCAGCGGAAGGAGGCTCTATCCATCGCCACAGTACCCATTCTCATGCGGATGTACAGCGAACGAGTGTAAGTATATTCCAGACCCCACATATGTGTACTTCTGTGTCTGACCTATTCATCAAGCTCGATGCGCATACCGAACCCTCTTCGCCGTTCTCGCGCAGACAAAGGGCCCTTGACAGCCATCGCAGCTCTCGGCGATACAGCAGCGCCACTAACCGTGGATTTATGGATGTGGAAGATCTTCAAGTCCACCCCGCGACTCTTCGACAGGAGATTATTGCAGCCAGCCGCAACCGTTTCGATGACGAACAGTCCTCCGAGTCCGAGCCTGATCAGCAGGAAAATGGCAATGGCGCTACAGAGCCTTCGGAACGTACGGCCTTCTGCAGCACAAGGACCAGGCGGGAAGCTATGGTGGTGATGGAACCACGTCTCCCAGAAAGCCAGCCCTACCAGCCGACGATGACGTTCATAAGCACCACAACCATGCCCAACCTAAGCCGAAAGATCACAAGCATGGCCACAGTCACGATCTCAACATGCGAGGAGTATTCCTCCACGTCATGGGTGATGCTTTGGGCAACATCGGTGTTATTGCATCTGCATTGATCATCTGGCTGACCGATTACTCCTGGAGATTCTACGTGGACCTGGTATTTCCCTTGTGATCACTTTCATTATCCTCGCTTCCGCCATCCCCCTCTGCAAGGCTGCTTCGCGTATTCTCTTGCAGGCTGTGCCGTCTGGCATGAGCATTGACCACATCAAGGAAGACATCGAAGGACTTCCCGGTGTCATTGGCTCCCACCATCTCCATGTTTGGCAGTTGAGTGACACAAAGCTTGTCGCCTCCATTCATATCCAGGTGGACACTGAGATCAAGGGAGAAGGCTCCGAACGATACATGCGTCTCGCCAGACAAGTCCGCCGGTGCCTTCACGCTTATGGAATTCATTCTTCCACCATTCAACCCGAATTTGCGCCAGACAGCGATGCGGAAGACAACAACATCGGTTCGTCTCATTCCGCTGGAAGCAGCAATGGCTCCCGTCGAACAAAGCCCTCGGTCGCGTGGATAACTTCCGGGACGGCGACCCCCAGGCTTGTCTTCTGGAATGCGGCGAGGAATGTGCCCGTGGCGGGCAGTGTTGTCCCAAACCTGCACCCTGATTCCGTCTGCGGAACTGTCTTGCCGCCCCCCTAGCATTTGCTTACTTTCTTTCCCTGTATTTCTCCTACTGCGGCATACTTTGTTCTCTCATTCTGCATACCCCATATTTTGTTCCTTTCGATTGCAACCGGTGTATCTGTACTGTTCAAAATTCTCGATGAACCTTCGTCTTAGAGTCTAGTGCATGGCGATGTTTCTCGGATTGGTCTAGATAATGATTAATGGTCTACAATATGTATGAGTGTCAAGTATCATGAGCCGCATTATCAATGTGTTAGTTACATTATGTTGTTGCTTCCTCAAACGTTTATATGTTTACAAACATGGTATGGCACAAAGATCTCCCCACTCTCCTGGCCTTGAGCGATGCTTGTACGCACATCTGCCCTCGGTAAATTTCATTCGTTCTGTCCCACCCGACGCGTATTCCTGTGGTGCTGTGGTGTACCTGAAGTTCCCTGCCTACTCGTTTAAGTAACACGGGGTCGGGTCCGGGCTTTAGGCGATCCTCCGCCTCGGTGCCTGAATTGACGGCCTTGGCACGTGACCGTGTCTCCCCCGAATCGAGACACTTGACCATCACTTCCTCGCCGATCTTTTGTTGCTGCGATTCCAGCGTGCGCTTCCATTTGCTTTAGCTCTTGTCATTCTTGGTCATTTGTGCTGTTATTCACTGTTTTACGTCTTACGGAGCATGCTACACCCTCGTCCACTGTTGACTCGCCTCATCAAGGGCGGAAGCGATGCAGCAGACGCAGTAGCTACGCTATCTCCGTCTCCAGGTGGTGATACCGATACCAACCATGACTTACTCCTATTCTCCTCACAGCGCAAGCTCCCATGCTTATCGCCCCGCCCATCATGACAACTCCTCAACCTCAAACGCTTGGAGCAGCATTCAGGATGCCGCCCCGCATGGGCCAAACAATGGCTCACGGAGCTCCCGACACATCGCATCCCTTGACGTTAAGCGGCGCCCGATAAAGCCTCGAGCCGGGAGCGACCTGAAATCTTTGGCTTGGAAATTCATTTCATCCGGTGCATATTCAACGTGAAAAATGTCCTGATACTGCTGTGGTTCTTTACACTCTGGTGGGGAGCGGACGGTCTTCCAGGAGACTCTGGAGTCGTGCGCATGGCAGAAATGGGAGAAATGGGTGAGTGCCTGCGATCTTTTTCATTCGGCGATCATTCGGGAAGATGGCTGCAGGTGTCTGCGTGTTTAGCATCCTTTCGTCGATCATCAATGTCCAACTGACACAATGCTACCAGCCCCAGGATGCTTCGCCGCACCATGTCGCCTTCATCGCCGATCCCCAATTGGTCGACCCCCCATACCTACCCCGTCGGCCTTGGCCGCTGTCTACATTGACCGTCAAGTTTACCGACCAATATCTCCGACGCTCCTTTTCCTCGATACAACAAGACTTCGGACCGGATTCGGTAATATTTCCTGGGTGACCTGTTTGACGGAGGTCGGGTAGTGGGGTACGAGGGAAAGCTCGAGCCCTGAGAAACGCTACAAGAAGTACAAGGATTCGTTCTGGAAACAGGAATTCCACCGGTTTTCGAAGATTTTCACCAACCAGTGGAATGAGGGCGATTGGAGTACCAGCGACCCACGCGGCCGGAGATGATTGCCAGTTTACACTGGTAACCATGACCTGGGTTCGGGTCGGGCAATTCAGCTGCCTGTGCGTGACCGCTTCCAGTCCTTCTTCGGCAACGGGAATCGAGTGGATGTCATTGGTAATCATACCTTTGTGTCGGTTGATACTGTCTCTCTGAGTGCGATGGACCAGCCGGATCCTGAGACTGGGAGCTCTGGGCTGGCTCCGGCGACGGATTGCAGCCGAATGAGCGCATCTGGCGGCAACCCGAAGAATTCCTTAACAATATGAAGGTGCATCGGGGCAAAGCTGAGGCGGAGGAGTTGCGCATGTTGCGAAACCAAAGCGCGGGATACCTGTTTGACCATGTTGTTCTGGATGACGTTCTCAAGCCTACGCTGCATCAAGACACTCCACTGGAAGATGCCGAGTTCCCTGCGATTCTTCTTACGCATTCCCGCTATACCGGAGGCCAGGTACACCCTGCGGACCTCTCCGGAACGTTATCCACCATCGTCGGATGAACAGTTGGAGGAAGATGATCGCAACGCTATCACTATCGGCGGCGGTTACCAATACCAAAACGCGCTTACGCCGACTATTTCCAAGGATTTGGTCTCGAAAGTGGGGGCCAATCTTGCCCATGTCTACTCCGGCGACGACCACGACTACTGCGAGATTTCCTCATCGGGAGTTCAGTGGTTCTCCGAAGGAAATCACGGTGAAGAGTCTCTCATGGGCCATGGCGTCCGACGCCCGGCTTCGTGCTCACGAGCCTCATGGAACCCGATCAACCCCACAACGGGGAAGCCGACACAGCAAGTTAGTCTGGGGACCACCATCCAGAATCATCTGTGTCTGCTCCCCGACCAGCTGGCTATCTTCATTCACTACGGCCTCGTATTTGGCCTTACCCTTGCGGTACTCCTTGCGCGAGCAGTAGTCCGCGTGAGATATCCTCCCACCACCTCCAACCAAGCCAGCCCTATCCTTCCTCTCTCCGAAAACCGACCGTTCTCTTCTCAACACCCCACTGCATACAAGACCCCCTCCAGTACGTCCAGTTCCACTTTGCCCCGCGCGGGTTGGCCAGTCGCGCCACCAACGCACCCCCTCGGTCGACCCCCAAAGCGTATTATGATGCTTACTCGGGCGCATATCCCGACGAGGATGGCGTGGACGGCTCGAAGTGGAAGTCAGCACGAGCGACAGATTCTGCCTTCCGCAAGGTTAGGCTGGAATTCATGAGCTCTGTGACATCTGTCGCGAAGGTTGTGCTCGTGTGGTATGTGTTTTTAATTTGGCGCTGGTAATGATTGTTTATCGGTATAGCGTGTCCTGCTATTTTCTGTACATAGATGGGCTGGAGTCTGCCTGCTAGATATGTGTTTTTCGGCATAATTCGTGGTGTCTGTACGGGCTGGATCTAGGGTATATACGCATCAATTGTTTGTTCATCTGGCTATGGATTTCCCTGCCTACACAGCGCGGGGATATAGCTGACTGTCATGCGCCATGTTTACCTTCAACGCGCAACGCAACTCCATAAACCCAGGGCAGTGCTATCGAGAGGACTGAACCAGAGTCTTTCCATCCTGGATCCACAGTTTATACTTCGGGCCGACGCAGCGCCCCCAACTCCACGGAGCCCATGGTCTCTCTAGATGAAGCACTAGTCTGGACAGAGGATAGGATTAAGCAACAACCTTGGCTCCGTAGACGCGATGCCTATTCCGGGGGATTGTCGGAGATTGAAATACCAACCGATGGGGAAAACCGTCGCGCCGATCCTGGCGATCGTGGAATTCGTCGCCTCTTCGACGTTGCCAACGTGGATCTGGGGCCATGGCAGAAGCTTATTGCGTCGAAGCGCTTGGAGTCGCCGCAACCCTGGTCGAAATCAGTGTCTCATTATGGTGCTCGATGGGAATTCGCCCGATCAGTTTCCCGATTGGAACTCGGTGAATGCTGACGAGAGCTTGGTGGATCTACTGTAGTGGTCTGGTGGTGTTGGTGGTTTGGCTGTGGGGATATATTGACTGTCTCCAGAAGGGTTTACCTGTAACCTGCCCATGGGGTTTTCCTGCGGCCGATCTGGGGACAATGGGCATTCATTCATGTGTTCTGTGTTTCCTGTGACCGCTAGACCAAGATCATGATTTCATACTGTAGGCCCCAGACGCGATCGGCCCAGGGATGAAGCTGTCTGCAATGTTGGGCTGACTGCATGCGGTATTTTCCCAACCCGTGTAATCCTAATCCAGCAGACTCGCCCAACATACGAGCTGAGATTCGCCTCTCAGATGCATCTCCCATGCCGCCAAGCGCCCTTTCGGTCCAAACTTTCTGACCCGGGTCGATTCGAGAACATTTCCACGGCCTATCACCCGTGTCGCTTACTCGTGCATCGGCCCGGATATCGTGTCTTACTGGCCCTCCCGACCCCCCTCCAATTGCGTCCCGTGCAGCATGATCCAGTCCGAGTGGGCATCCACTCCTCGCGCCGTCGAAACCATCCATCCCACCCGAAACAGGGGAACAGGGGAGTACGGGTGGCGGTCGCACGATCAGGGGGCGGCGAATGGCCGGACGGGCGGTTGTTGGTGTGAATGAAGTGCTGGTTTCGGCCCACCGCGTTCCTGGGGTGCCGGATATGGCGATCACCTCAACATGCATATGCTGTTTTTCTATAGTCCTGTCCACAGTGGTACATAATGGACGGCGATCCGGGTTATGGAATTTAGTCTTTTGACTTGGAATCTTTGTCGCTCCCTTGCTTCGTCTGCTATTGTGGAAGAAGATTTGCTATACGATTGTTCATTCCTTTATGACTGAATCGCTTCATAACATCAACCATGGGTGTTTTGTTGAAGAAACCTGATGATGCTGCGGGCGCTACTGCCCCAGCCATTACGATCGGACTGTTTGTCGCATTTGGGGGATCCTGTTTGGGTACGTTGCTTGCCTGTCCATTGACTGATGCTGTAGAAGCTCATACGCTGACGATCGCTTGATAGATATGATACAGGCACGATCAGTGGCATTCTTGCCATGAAATACTGGAGAAAGCTCTTCTCGACCGGCTATATCAATCCAGACGATGATTTCCCTGACATCACCTCGTCGCAGTCGTCCATGATCGTGTCGCTATTGTCTGCGGGAACGTTCTTTGGTGCTCTGACTGCGGCGCCCGTCGCAGACTACTTTGGTCGGCGCATTGGCATGATCATCGACTCTGTTGTATTCTGCTTTGGTGTTGTCCTACAAACGGCTGCTACTTCGATTCCGTTGTTCGTTGCGGGTCGGTTCTTCGCTGGATATGGTGTTGGTTTGCTATCTGCTACCGGTATGCCTCCTCAACCACGCAAAAAGATACATCCCCGTCTAATCGTTGATAGTCCCTCTGTACCAGTCTGAAACTGCCCCGAAGTGGATCCGAGGTACCATTGTTGGTGCCTACCAGTTGGCTATCACGATCGGTCTCCTCATCGCCTCCGTAGTGAACAATGCTACCAAAGACCGCATGGATACCGGTTGCTACCGCATCCCCGTTGCGGTTCAATTCGCCTGGGCCATCGTCCTGGTCGCGGGAATGCTGGTCCTTCCTGAGACACCTCGCTTCCTTATCAAGAAGGGTAATCATGAGGCCGCTTCCAAGGCACTGGCTCGTCTCCGCCGGCTGGATATCAACGACCCGGCAATTGTGTCGGAGTTGGCTGAAATCCAAGCAAACCACGAGTACGAGCTTAGTGTTGGCAGTGCGGGCTATCTTGAGATCATCAAAGGAACGCTTGGAAAACGTCTAGCGACCGGCTGTGCCGTCCAGATGCTCCAACAGCTCGTCGGCGTGAACTTCATCAGTACGGACCCCCCCCTCTATTGGCCTCGACAACATCTAACCTCTCTGGCAGTGTACTACGGCACCACATTCTTCGAACACTCCGGAATCAAGAACAGCTTCGTCGTCACACTCATCACCAACGCTGTCAACGTCGCCTCCACCTTCCCGGGTCTCTACATGGTTGAGAAATGGGGCCGTCGCCCGCTCCTCCTCTTCGGCGCAGTCGGCATGTGCATCAGCCAGTTGATCGTCGCCATCGTCGGCACAGTCCACCTCCGACGTCGCAAACAAGGTCCTCATCGCCTTCGTCTGCATCTACATCTTCTTCTTCGCCTCATCCTGGGGCCCCGTCGCCTGGGTCGTCACCGGCGAGCTCTTTCCCCTCAAGGCCCGCGCAAAATGTCTGTCCATCACCACCGCCACAAACTGGCTCTTCAACTGGGCCATCGCCTACGCCACCCCGTACATGGTCAACTCTGGTCCTGGAAACGCCGATCTCCAGTCCAAGGTGTTCTTCATCTGGGGCGGGTTCTGTCTGGTCGCGGGGGTGTTTGTCTACACGTGCATTTATGAGACGAAGGGCTTGTCGCTGGAGCAGGTTGATGAGCTTTATTCGAAGGTGTCGCTTGCGTGGCAGTCGACGAAGTTTAGGCCGTCGGTGCAGTATACCGATGTGAGGGATGTTGCGGCGGGGAGTGGCTCGGATGTTGATCTGGTGCAGATTGAGGCGGATGCGCAGGCGAAGCATGAGATGCAGCATGTGGAGCGGGCGTAGGATTTCGGGTGGGATGGGAGAATGAGTTATGTGTATGTTTTGGTATGAGTTATGAGTGAGAGTAGTATGTAACCTGTTTGGAATTCTGTTTAATTGGTTGTGGTGACTTTGTATCAGGTAATGTTTCTAGAGTCTTGCGATTTTTGAACTATGATGCTTTACAACGAGATTGTGTCTTGGTGTCTTCTTGGTACATTAGAAGGTTGGTCTATACATCCCCGGGATTTTCCACCCATTGGACTTGAAAAGGAAGGCTAGAACCCACGCATATACATTTGCATGAGTCTCAAGTTGCTTCCATTATCGTAATGCCCTAGAGTGGTTCAAAATTTCTCTCCATCTGCATCAGAATAGCTCCGGTATATGATGTGTATTCGACAGGACCGCCAATTCGTACTCAACCCCCCTCTCCATAAAGATCCACTCGCTTGCTGGATCTACTTTTTGTGGACCAGTAACCAACAATTATTGCCCCTGAAATTGACTGAATTGCAATCATCCGATAGAGAAAGATGTAAAACATAGTATATTCCACGTGACCCAGTGATGACCTCACCAACAAAACTTGATATCAGGTACCTCTCCCACCATCTCACGGCCAAAGGTACCTCAATCAAGTCACTCAGAATGCAGGTACGCTTCCTCCCTCTCATCCTCCACTCAAGGTCCACCCGTAACATACAAGATACCCAGGACGGAACCCCAGCCCAAAACGTCGGAGCCCTCGGCCAAGTCCTACGAGCAGTAGGCGGCCTAACCAAACCCAGCGGTCGAGGCCTATTCATGTTCCAAAGCCTCATTGCCGGTAGCTCCTCGGCCGCAATCGGTGGACTACTAGGTGCCAGTCTAGCCGGTTGGATCTGTACGGCAGGCGCAGTGGGTTCGTGGGCGGATCATGTTTGGGATTCGTTTTTGGGACGGTTGGGTATTATCGAGCTAGTTTTTGATCAGGTATCTCTACGTTCGTCAAGTACCCTGAGTTGTTGCGGCATCATCTCTTTATTGATTTGGGGATGTATGGGGTTTCGAAGGTGGGAAAGTTTTGGGGGAGGGATGTGCAGAGCACGGTTGAGGATATTAGGAGGGATTTTGCGATGCAGGGGATGTTGATTGCGGCGTGGCATTCGGCTGTTCTGCTATTGAGGTATGTGTTCCTTTGCCAAGGATGTGTGTGCTCGTCCTACCTGCTCTATCTTTGTGTGTTGTGTTTTAAGAGGGGTTTGGCATCAGGCTAAGATAGCTTGTTGGTGTGGAGATTCAAGAACAGAGACAGAGCTCGCTTGTTGGATATTATGGGACAGAATCAAATAGCGAGATCTGATTAGGGTATGTATTGGTGGATTAGTGTGCTAGATGTGCGCATTGATCATAAATTGAGCCATTTGACAATATATATTTAACACTTCCAATATATATCAACCTATCTATAGAAACCTCGAGCAGCTTTTTTAAGGTCAAGTGTTGTTAGGTTACTGTCTTCACTGCAAACTAACACTAAATACATATTTCACCTCGTCCCTTTCAATGGCACCAATATGGCATAACATCGAAATCTCGGCTTGATGAAGATAAGCACCAAGAACAAAAGAAAGGGAAAGATGGAGAATAGATAGAAATAACTCAGATAGAGAAAGCTACCTGAATATTCTATTCTGCCTTTTTCTCATATATAACCGATCGAATTGTAACTGATATCAGAATGTCTGCCCTTAGCGATTTGAAGCGGTGGCAGAATCCCGCACGCGGCCAAGAAACTTTGAGCCCCGCGGCTGTTGCGGCCATCCAAGTACTGTACTCGTTCCGACCAGCCACTATCTCCTCCCATCCAACAGGAATCATAGAACCAGGTAAATAATACAACCAGGGTCTCATGCTATGCAAGTTTTTCTGACCAGCTCCCAGTCAACATGCCATCCACATCTGCCAATGACCATGAACGCATCGCGCGGATCATGCTCTCCTGGCACTCGCTTGAGCTGGTCTCATGCACCATCTTACAGACCCTCTGGGCTGGTTACGGCCATATCTGTGCCCTGACGGCGCGGGCTCTTACCAACGAAGCAGTAGAACACTTGAACACGCTTTGTGGAGTGGAATCAGGCGCCGCTGGAACCACATATCCTCTCATCTTGAAGCTCATTTCACCTCCTAGCAAAAGCGCTGGGAAACTGGATGAGGGCCATTTGCGAAAATTGTTTGAGTTACGAAGTGGAGCAGAATTTCTACAGCGATGTGGTTCCGCTTCTTGGTGATGAGATTGGGGTTGCTAAATGTCTTGCGTCGACGCGATCGATGGATGGCAGGAAGGAGGCGGAGGAACTGAAGGGTCTGATGGCTATGATTATTGTTGATCTACGGCCGAGGTTTCCGGTAGCCGGCGAGAAGAGGAGTGTGCTGAACCATGCTCAGGTTTGCGGCTCCCTGGATTGGCTGGCTGCGTTTCATAGCAGGTCGTGGGGATTTCTGTCTGATAGCCTTGAAGACTGTGTTTTGCCGCCTCTGGACGAGCATCGTAAACGGCAGAGCACGGGAAAAAGCTCTGGGAGCGGATTGTGGCTCAACGGGGGGTATACATACCTTGCTACACGTCGCACCGAGTACGCTTCGCTCGCTGATGACGGTTACTCGGAGTGGTCTGAGGCAATGTGCAGCCCTTCGGGGGGCTCCGCTCTGTCAATCGCCGAAATGGCTGCGTTGTTTCTGACTCCGCGTGGGCGTCGATCGAGTCGTGATTCATGGCGACGTCAAGTCAGAGAATCTGTTCACGACATCGAAAGGCGACCAGGTTGCATTCTTTGATTTTCAATATGTTGGACGTGGCTTGGGAGTCTGTGACCTTGCCAAATTGTTCACATGCTCTGTGCCTATGCACATGCTGGTAGATGATGACGAGCTTCTGCCGAGGAACTAGCGATATGTGATGGTGAGAGACAGCTGTTGGAGCGATACCGCACGAGGCTTGTCCAGAACAGAGACTCGAACTTTTATGACTGGGAATCCTTCAGACGACACTTGGAGGACAGCCCTGGTTGACTGGTGTAGATTCCAGGCGTCTTGGGGATTCTGGGGAAACACAACATGGCTAGAGGCCCGAGTACGATCAATTTTGAACGACCCTGGATGGAGAGACTGGCTACACCAGAATATCAGCAGTTGAGACGAGTCATTATGAGGTACTAAGAGCAGGACGCTAGCTCGATGTTGCCATGAGAGTATTACGATGGCAAAATTGTTGAGACTGGACATACTCTAACCTTAGACATGATTTATCACGAGATGAAAGGATAGAAGGATAGAAAAGACACAAACAGTTTATGTCTTGACTAAGTAAAGGCGCCCCCTGGAGCCCGGAGAACACGAGGTTGGTCAAAAATAGAAACACTTTGAATTTTCAAGTTTCTATGAATCCTCCAAACTAGGGCTAGCCTCACATGAGCTGGCGTTGAAGCCTCTCGCAGCCACGATTAGAGACCCAAATGGGTAAAGGTTGTCAATTCCACAACTTGAAGAGGCCTTTCTGCGTATGAAGTTAATGTTGGGTAGGAATGTGTTGTCCAATGCAACTTGCAGGAGCATGCTGGCAATGCAAGGGCAGCGGCATTCGAAGATCAGGGTATCCACCTACAGTCGATAATCCGGATTCATCGACGACTCACCACCATATACAGTCAGAGGTAAGATGTGCTGTTTCCAGCAAAGGACTGGATCAAGTTCCTGAACCTTTGAGCCCAATCTACTATGCCATTCGAAGCAATTGCTAGAGCACGGCATCGGCCAGAAAGTCGGTGAGTGCATTTCAGCTCTCCTGTTGTCTGATATGCTTACCTGCATAGTTTAGGCAAGCAGAAACTGCAGAAGAGGAGGAATTCGGCGCATATGTTCACGCCCGTGTACCATGAGATAATGTACTCGGACACGCCGAGCATTCGACTGGGCCTAGAAGCCACAGCACAGCATGTCACTGAAGATATCCAATCTACGAACGTAAACGTGGACGGCATACAAGAGTAGGTTTTAACCTTTTGCCAGCCAGGCTGAACCTCGATATACCAGAGGCTCTGTTTTCGATCAACGAATGAGGGCCAATTATCTTGGGGAATTATTCACTACGAGGGAAAGTCGAGAGGTGAATGTGCGTTTTCTGTGGCAAGGTGTCTGAACAATATCACCAATGAAGCACCACGTATCTGTGGCGTTGATCGCGTGGGACTCTCGTTGTCTCCTCTACTCGAATAAATGGGGACTTGTAAGTATACCACCGAGAGTAATGCCCTGATTGGTCGGATGGGGTTACGTGTACTACCTGTATCACGTGCGAGTGCATCCCAAAACGGCAATTCCGGGGATGGTCCCTGACCCTGCTTTGGGTCCTTCGCCGTCGTCTCTTTTCCCAGGCTGTCAACACTTCGCCTCTTATAATAGAAGCGGAGGAACGCCATGAAGCGATCCCCTTGCGATATCCTCGCGAATACCCCCTGACTCGGCCATGCAGCCACCTCTGACCGGTCCCCCAGTCGCCTTCTCGCTTTCACATGCCACCAGTGAACCGCCGCTTTCGACGTCATATCAGCCATCCCAGTTCATTGTGAAACGATGGCGACCGAGGTGTCGGTCGTGGATGGGCGGCTCCAACCTGGTTCCCGAAGTACCGCTCAACCCCAGTCAGACCTAGAATTGCAGACCCTCCGAGCCCGCGACGACGAGGAGAAGGAGTCCACCGTGACCGACGGCTTGCTCGGCGACAGAAACTCTCTCCCTGACCTTCCTTCCTACCCGCGACAACATACGAGTCCCAGTTGGACGCCGTCTCCACATCCATTGTTCCCTCCGCTGCCTTCCTACGGCCCTCCGTCCTGCGGTTCTCGTCTCACATGCCTCGGTAGACGAGGCGTGTCCTTCGTCCTCTCGCTGCTATTCCTCGGTCTGATCGTTTTCGGCGCACTCGTCCATAGTGCCATTGGCTGCCTCTCGAATATCGGTCTCCGGTTAAAGGGTGAGAATCCCAAGTCGCGACGAGTGTTTCGTGTCGAGGAACGAACGCGAAGTCGAGAACGGGAGGATACGTCGCGGAAATGGGAACGCCAACAAGAAGAAGGACGTCGATGAAGAAGCGCCGGATGGAATGTCCGCCATTGGAGGGTGGAAAGGATCCAATCGTCTGCGATGTCGCATACTATGCTAGGAGAGTTGGGTTAGATTGTGGAAACTTTCAAGGTGCAAACGGAGGATGGCTTCATCCTTACGTTGTGGCATGTTTACAACCCGCAGGAATATCGCCCCTTGCCTGCCAAAGAGAGGCGGCATCGGGGCCCGGAAGTTTTCACCGGACGGCAAGAAAATGAGCCAGACATCGCCCGTCGCAAGTATCCCGTGCTCATGATGCACGGCTTGCTCCAAAGTGCCGGGCATATTGTGAATGACGATGATAGCCTGGCGTTCTATCTGTGTAAGTCAGGCTACGATGTCTGGCTCGGTAACAACCGCTGCGGCCTGGGAGCAGAGCACACAACGCTCTCCGAATCAGACCCCCGGATGTGGGCATGGAACATCAGGCACCTGGGAGTCTATGATCTGACCGCCCTTGTATCCCGTGTGCTGTATGAGACCGGGTTTGAGAAGCTGGGTCTTGTCTGCCACTCGCAAGGTTCGACGCAGACATTTGTCGCTCTGGCAAAGGACCAGCGGCCTGAGTTAGGCGAACGGGTTTCCGTCTTCTGGCCCTTGCACCGGCTGCTTATGCAGGCCCTCTGGTTGAAAGAGTATATTTTCAGTTCATGCGCATCATCTCACCTGCGGTGTTTCGCACTATTTTTGGAGTTCATTCCTTCATCCCTTTCATGATGACCATGCATCGCACCTTGCACCACGCATCTATGGAACCCTGGATATTTCGTCTTCTCCTACCTTTTTGGCTGGAGTGACTCTCGCTGGGACCGTGGACTTCGCGATCGGATGTTCCAGTTTGCACCGGTGTATGTCAGCACTGAGACGATGCATTTGGTGGCTTGGACCAGAATGTTTCGCGACTCAAAAGTGCATTCTAGCTACCCATGACGTTGGTCTTGCCGAGACAGAGGAAGACCATCGCATGGAAAGAGGCTTGGATGATGGAAGTGAGAGGAGCGATACTGCATGGTAGGCCCTCAGGCGCCACCTTTTGCTCTTTGGGTCGCTGGGTCAGATGGTCTCGTTGACGGACGGCGACTCCTCAGACGATTGCGAAAACGGGCGAGAGCCGCATGTACAACTGGTGCACGAAAAGGTCATTGAAGACTACGAACCATCTGGACGTCCTTTGGGCGATGGACGCTATCGAACAGGTCGGATGTGAGGTGCGACAGGTCCTTTGGGCCACAATGCCGGCTGAGGCACGGGCGGTGTGTCGTACCCCTCGGGGGGTTCGATGATCACCACCACAATTATGAGATGCGATACGAGTCATGATAATGCGGACCTAGGTTCGCTGTACAAATATTTGGAATACATATAGATAGTCTTTTCCTTTGAACCTTATCTGCTCTATCCAATGGTTGGTGGCGTCTTGGCCGGATTCAGGGTCGGACTTAAGGATGTGCCCATTGTGGCGCAACACTACTTGGCTTAAGTCCGAGTGCTGTATACCTTGGCTCTTATCGTGTCTCTTCAAATACCGCGGAAACGCTCTCCAATCTACAGGGGTGAGACAGGCTAAAACCCTCAGGATGCCGAATACAGCTTTCAACTCGGACACCGACATCCCGGATCTCTCGGGAAAGGTCATCCTAGTCACTGGTGGAAGTTGCGCCCTTGGAATACAGCTAGCGCAGGACTAAACTACTAACGAAATGACAGGAACATCCGGGCTGGGGGCGGAAACAGTAAAGACCTTTGCAAAACATAATGCAGCCCACGTGTACCTCAGTGGCCGCAATGCCGCCAGCGCCGACGCCCTTATACAACAAATACAGGAAACTGGCAGCACAACCAGCTCACGTTTGTGAAATGCGATTCTAACGTCGCTATCCTCCGTTCAAGCCGCCGCTGACGAAGTCCTCGCGGGGGAATCTCGCTTGGATATTCTAGTCTGCAATGCTGGTATTATGGCCACGCCTCCAGGGACCTCAGCAGATGGCTACGAGATTCAGTTCGCGACTAATCACCTTGGCCATGCCCTTCTGATACGCAAGCTACTGCCCATACTTCTTTCATCGACCCACCATCTGCAGAAGGTACTACCAGTGAAGACACATCGGGGGGGAGAATCGTCATACTCTCCTCCGACATGTTTAAAATACATCCTCGGGCCGGAATCAACTTCGATGCTTTGAAAACAACTCAAGACTGTGGACCCTTGTCGTCGTGGCTCCGCTATGCCAGAGTAAACTCGCAAACATGTTTCTACGCGCGGGAACTATCCAAGCGACACCCGTCACTCACAACTGTATCGGTACATCCAGGTATCGTCAACACCTCATTGACGAGTGACATGGGCTGGGCAAAGAAGGCGTTATCTCTGCGACCACGTTCTGGTCCAGGGTTGATGTCGACAAGGGCGTGTTGAATCAGCTTTGGGCCGCGACCACTCCGAAGGCCTCTCTGGTGAATGGGGCGTACTACGAACCGGTTGGAAAGTTGTCGAAGGGACTCGATGCGACTGCGCGTGATGAGGCTCTCTCGGAGAAGCTGTGGGAGTGGACGGAGGATGCCTTGAAGGATTATCTTTGATTAACATATCGTACTGTTTCCTTATACCCAGCCTAGAAGCATAATACTCCATTTACTGTTGCCTGGTACCCGTCTGACCGTACTTCTGCAGCCCTAATAACCTCATGCATGCATTGAGAATTCGTCCAGTATGAAACAGCCATCTTCCCCTCAGTGAAACTTCCCTATCTACGGAGTAGCGTGTCAGCAAGGATATTGATCCTTACTACTGCTAGCTGCATGAAATCCTCGGCATGCAATTGCCCAAGATAGACCACGGGTATCGGCCCGACAGAGAAACGACCATCCTCACCACGCGTATGACCCGCTTCACCAGGGGCTATGAGAGGGAAGTCTTATTTTAGCATCTTGCCCTGGGCATCACCTATCGGTTGAATTTGGCCCTGCCGGAGACGCTATAAGATGGCCTGAGTATACACCACCTGCCGGGTCCCCGTGCGGGGTCACTACCACGATTCTGCAGAGAAGCCGGGGAGAAGTAATTTACACCAATCTCGCCATGCCGGTTTATCCATAAGTCGGGCGATCACCCATGTCCAGTGGTGAGAAGCGGAGTCTCGACTTTCGTCATTTCGACCCCTCTATGCGGAGATGACGCTAATCGTGCCGTGCCTTGCCTTGCTTTGCCTGGACTTTGGTCTGCGGAGTACACTTGCTAGTGGGACCAAATCGATTGACCGGCTGATGTTCCTTCGGCCATGCCGGGGGGACCTAATTGGCTTGGCTGAAGCTTGGGGTGCTTAATATCTTGGTGCCGAATCTTCCTTGCAGGTTGGTGCAGCTACACTATTGGGTCTACCGGGTGGTGGAGAATCCCTCACTACTTATGATTTCATGAGCACATACGGAGTACATATCTCGCAAGCAGTCATAGACTGCGTCCTTACTTCTGCAAAGATGTGACTCAGTAAGCAAGAGCATATGTAGTAGCAGGTAGCAGCCCTATGCACGTAAGCGTGGCGATTACCGTATCAAGACTTGCTAACGCGACAGTGGAGGACTATCAGGATGATATAAGACCTGACTAGTCGGGCCTAAATCCAGCCCTATAGCCCAGGTTCCTCCTGAAATCTCGCTTCGACGGGGTGGTAAGCAAGCGGGCAACCAGGCAGACGCGAATGCACCCATGTCATCATTCCTGTCTGTCTGTCTGTATCATTCTTCTCCAATTTCGACCCCCCTTCGCGACCAGGTCTCATTCACCCCGCATGGCCTCTGTCCAATCCTGTGGTATCCCTCGACCCGTGTGTCGGTTTCTCCGCTCGTCGTGACCTGTGTCGTGAGGGGTCATATGCGGTGCATGCTCAAGGGTAGACTGGGTAATTATTGAGTGGGGGGATGTGGGATGGATGCTACCTACTGCAGTGTACATGGTGAGGAAACGGGTATAAAAAGGCCGAAGACGTATCTTATAGCCACCTCATTCACTTGAGTAGTCTTTCTCAGACGTCGGTCCGTCAGTCAGTCTTAGTGGCACCGCGATGAAGTCTGTTCTTTTCTGTTCTCTTCCGCTGGTCTCCCTTCTAGGTGGTGCGGTCTATGCTGCCCCGGCTGGGAATATAGCTAGAGATGATGGGGGTAACCTCCTTTGAAGGGATCGGAAGACCTTCTTGGATACTCGTCGTCGAACAAGTTGACGGACCACTCGACTAATGAGGTCAAGTATACGTTGCTGAGTGGACAGAAGGGTGATGCGGATATTGGCGAGTATCTGGATTTTGAGAATGCCGATAATCCGCAACCTATTGGGGGGATCTTGGTGGGACTGATGCTGGGCCTCGTGAGTATCTTCTTCTCTTCCATCTCTGTTGCGGTGCCATGCTGATTCTTCAGGGAACTACAATTACGATAGGATCAACAGTGACAAGCTTGCTCCTCCTGGGACTGATAGTGGACAGACAATTAACGCTCAGTGGCCGATGGGTAAGTCTTTATCTCGGGTCCATGGGCTTGGGATCTGTACTGACACCTTCAAGGACTTAGTCGCAACAGGTAAGCTCGTCAACGGTTGAATATGGTGATTCACCTCTAACGGCATAGACTTGGAAATGATAATGCAGGGGGGCTCGTCAGGAGAACACTAATGTCATGCCTGATGCCACCAAGATGGCCGGTGTCAACATGCGTCTTGAAGAAGGGGCTTATCGTGAGCTGCATTGGCATGTCGCTGGCGAGTGGTCTCTCGTTCTGAATGGTTCTTGTCGGATTCAAGTATGACCTACCTATCTCTCAGTGGGTGGAATGAATGCTTACCGGTGCTCTCTAGGCAATTGACGAAGATGGCCACACCTTTATCGACGATGTCACAGAGGGTGATGTCTGGTTCTTCCCACCGTGAGTTATCCTTGATACATGCATATATGTTATCGAGTCTATTAACGAAGTGATTGATTCTAGTGGCGTTCCTCATTCTATCCAGGCCCTTGACCCCGGTGTCGAGTTCCTTCTCGTCTTCGACGACGGCTCGTTCTCCGAAGACAACACTTTCCTCGCGTCTCAAGTGTTCGCTCACAACCCGGTACGCATACACTCGTTTCTTTCCCATTTACCCTATCCTCTAATGCATCTCCAGAAATCCGTCCTCGCGAAGAACTTTGACCTCCCACTCAATGCCTTCGACAACATCCCGAAGACGAACTCTACATCTTCCCCGGCCCCCAGCCCCCAAAGACATCGAAGAACAAAACGTCACCACAGCAGCAGGCGTCATCCCCCGCAAGTCAAGCTACTCATACCACTTCTCCGAGCAACCAGCCCACGAGGTGGCCGGCGGCTCCGTGAAGATCGTCGACCCGGCGACCTTCCCTATTGCCTCGAACTTCGCCGCTGCCATTGTCACCGTCAAGCCGGGCGGCATGCGTGAGATTCACTGGCACCCGAGCAGTGACGAGTGGACGTTCTTCATTCGGGGTAAGGGACGTGCGACGCTGTTTGAGGCGCCGAGCACGGCCACGACGTTTGATTACCGTCCGGGTGATGTGGGCTACTTCCCGCAGTCGCATAGTCACTATGTTGGAATACTGGAGATGAGGATTTGGTGTTTTTGGAGGTGTTGTTGGCGGATGCGTTTACTGGTTTGTCTCCGTTGATTTTGTTACGTTTATGTTATCATTGGAGCGGTCTAACATGTTTTCAGATATCTCGCTTGGACAGTGGCTTGGTTCGACGCCGAAGCAGATTGTGTCGGATACGTTGAGCCTGCCGGAGAGTGCCTTGAGTAAGTTGAAGTCGGAGAAGCAATATGTTGTTGCTGGGTCGAATGAGACTTCGGTTTCGCAGCGGTGATTGATCGGATTCTACGTTGATTATTACCGGGCCTGTTTATTATCTCTCTCATACTTCATGGGGGTTGATTGATATTTTTGTCTTTAATTGTATACATCACTCAATATGCCTGTGGACAATGGTAAGGTGCATCCTTTGAATTAATGTTCCGTACTGGGTTAAGAAGACATAAGCACGCTTTAACTAGCAAAATACCAACGAAACATGTATCCTAGTCATGCCATACGTACCAGCTTTATCAAGGAGAATAAGGCGGAGGAAGATCGTCATTGCGATTGCGATCCTTCAAGTCCACACCCTCATCATCCGAACTATCCGAGTCAACATCCTCCTTCATCCACACCTGCGGGTCCTTTGTGACAATCTTGTCCATGTTGATCTTCTTTGAAGCCTATGCTACCGTCAGTAAAGACATTATCACGTACTCAAGAAGACACAAACCTTTTCATCCCACCCACAGCCACAACGTCAGTATGACCCATCCGCCCAATCAGTCGACCATTCTTCCAAACCCCATTACGAAGCACCATACCTTTAAAATCCGTCCGGATCAGAATACAGTTCGCCACATCACACTCCGTCAGCGCTGACCGTTTGACGCGACTATGCGCCACCCGGGAGCGCGAGACCCTGCTCCGACGGACAGAGCTTTCGTCACTGACGGTAGAGTCATGGACCTCGCTGCGCTTGAGCACGCTGTTTCCACTCACGACACTATTCTTGATGGAGGAGCGATTGGCAGAGCGGATGTCTTCGAGGTGGGAATCTTTCACGGTGAGACACCGTGCTGAGGCGACGTTTTCTATCCGGCTGTTGGTGATGCTGCGTCGGGTAGAGACGTTGGATAGAGCGCTGTTGGAGATTCTGCTGCGTGTGATGACTGTGGGAGCGTGGTATTGTGTGTTTGTCGGGTTGTTTGTTGTATTTGTTGCTCTGCTGGTTATAGTCACGCGCTGAGGACGCTACGCTGGATGGTGTCAGGGGTTCAAGTTGTTGAAGGCGCATTGATCGACTGTCGAGCGGACGATGGTCGGCGAGGTATTGGGTTCTAGTGTACTGTTCGTGATGCAGCTATGTCGAGTCATGGTGGATTATTGTTGTAGTGGTCTTGGGGAATTCTCTGGTGAGGAGTATTCCCATGGCGATCCATGGTCGTAAGACGGGTTTTATAGTGTGGTGGAATGCTGCTGCCTGTAAGCGTGCTGGCTTTGCGGGGTCTTCGGATCCTTCCATATCCCTTTACTTGTGGCGCTCCGTTTGCATTGGTTATGGTTTAGGCAGTGATAATACGATGCTGTGATATCAGGGTCTGACCGTGCGTGCTGGTGGACCAACCAAGGAATCTTTACTCAGCCTCGTCGTTGCTCTTACATCCTCCCGCAAAACGATAATCGATATTCTTGACTTGTTTCTTGTTCAAGGTCGCTAGGATTGAAGCACGCGGATTTTCTCGAACTTGTACCTGCCTGGAACCTCCAACATTGTTGGCCCTGTCACGAGTCAAATCGTTTTCCTGTATGAGGGAAAGCGAGACAAACTCAGACCAGGGGAAGAGGAATTCAAGCAAGTCTGTGTGTAAGTAACTACCTCACCGTACCGTTACACGAGAGCTACTCATGAAATTTAGGTCGTCATGCCAACCGTGTAGCATGGATGCCCTCGAAGATGAGGCTAGGACATGACACCAAATGACATGTAATAGACCCGATGTCAGCTGGAGGTAGAAGTCTTTTTTCAGAACGTATTCAAAGGCACATTCTCATACGAGCGAAGCTTATTGTTGCTAACACGCTGCGAACCACTTGGACTCGGACTCTTCGTGCCGTTTCCCGATCCAGCAAACAATTCCTACCTTTGGCTGAAGAGAATGTTCTCTACGTCGGGATGACAAGCGAAGCTATGAGCCTCCCCCTCCTTCGGGGCTCAATAACATTAGAAGACGCTCTTCAAGATGAAGAAGATATGCTTCGCGCCCTATCTTACCCCGAGTCTCGACTTGACTTTTTGGTGTTTCTGTACTCTCGTCGGAATGACATCGCAAAATTAGTCTCTGATCATTTTGGACTGGTGAAATCTACTCAGTGTCGCTTGGGTGAGGTGAGGGAGTGGATCCATGGCAGCTTCAATGTTTGTATTCCAGTCTACATCGAAAAATGGAACCAGTGCTCTACTCGACGTTTTATAATTCGGTTCCCGCTGCCCTATAAGGTCGGGGAGTCGACCTACCCTGGAAACGCTGATGAGAAGCTCCGTTGTGAGGCCGCCACCTTCGTCTGGATTCAGCAGCACCATCCTGATATCCCACTCCCTCGCCTCTGGGGATTCGGATTTGTTGGTGGTCAGACTGTAGGTCATTCAAGTACGCGTATGTGTCCATTCTCGAGGCTGATAATGACTTACAGTACACTAGACCCGAATCCACGTCAATAACGACCAAGGCAGTTTGGTACTTCAAAAGATACATGTCATGGATCTTGGGATCCCCGCTACCTTGTCCTTATGTTAACTATCGTCGTCAACTTGTGTTAGAGCACGGTTATCTTATCATGGATTACATTGACGAACCAGAGGTGAAGATGTTGTCCGAAACATGGGATGAGTTACCCCACCAGCCAGATCGAACCGCCAATTTCTACCGAGACCTATCACGTATTATGCTTTCCTTGAGCCAGAATCCGTTGCCCCGGATTGGGTCTTGGACAATAGACTCCAATGGAGTGCTACAACTTTCCAATCGACCACTTACTCTTCGCCTGCATCAGCTAGAGAATATCCGTATCCCTACTGATATCAGTCGGGAATCGACGTATCTATCAACTGATTCATACTACCTTGATAGGTTGTCCTGTCACGACAATCGTATACGACACCAGCCGAACTCCATCCTAGATGAAGGAGATGGACGGGCCCAGGTAGCAAATTTATGTATGATGCGCGCACTACTTCCTCATTTCACCGACCGAAAGCTCCGCTCTGGGCCTTTTTTCTACAGGTTCACAGATCTACATCAAAGCAACATCTTTGTTGACCAGCAATGGAATATCAAATACATCGTGGACCTGGAGTGGGCATGCTCTCTTCTTGCTGAAACCTTGCGCCCGCCTTTCTGATTGACGGGCCATACGGCAGATGATATCCTTGGGGAGCGTCTTGTCACATTCAGCAAGGCACACGCCAGATTCATGGGTATCTTTGAGGAGGAGGAAAGGCGATATCTGCCTCTGTTCGATGACTGTACGTATCGGACCAAGATAATGAGAAAAGGCTGGGAAGGCGAGAGCTTTTGGTTCTTCCAAGCTCTGGACAGCCCGAAGGGTCTGTTCAACATCTTTCGTGACCATATCCAGCCGAGGTTTGCACCATCTCAGAACAAGGATCCATCCGACTTCTCAGAAATAGTATCCGAGTACTGGGACGTGGATACGAAGGAGGTCATCGAGCAAAATCTGAAAGATAAAGAGGTCTATGAAAATGAGGCACGTCTACGTTTCCATAATGGTCCCGACAGTACATGACAGTAGGTGCTGATCATGAGTACATGATATCAGCGCCGAAAGAAATAAGAGAACTGGAATAGACAAGTTTCTGTGGCGGATTCATCCCTCGTGGTCCTTGCTTTGGGCCATTTACTATTACTCCATGCTACGCGTTAGTTCGTTCGCCTGGTTTCTATTACTGGTAGATTAATTTCCTACTAGTAGTAATCTTATATAAGGGGTGATAGCTGAGTCCACCTGTCTTGAAAAGGAATATCCGAAATTTGGCAATCAGGAACCCTAAAACATAGAAGGTTAATAACAGAACATAGTAACGTAACATGTTGTTACTGATGCACAGCGCTCCTGCTATAATTCTAAATTGTGGTTGCTCCATCGTGGCAGCTCAAATCCGATCCGAAATTGAACCCATGCGATACAGGCATCCCACTCGGCCAGTTCCACATTTCCACGCAATCTACTGTTGAGATTGAATGACAATTCAGAAACCAACGCCCTTCCAGAATTATGAGCCCACCACCGACGTCCATCCAACTCATCGAGGAGAGTCGCCCAACAAATGAGAATGAGTCGGCATAGCGGTTGTCCCCGCTGAATATCCTTGATAAAGACTTCATCGACTGCCGCGAGCCAAGCTAACACTGGGGCCGGATCTGGAGACAGGGCGAATTTGGCAAAGCAGTGGCGCAGGTGAGAGATAGCGCGCTCTCGTACGTCGTGATGTTCCTCATTGCCCTCATTCCAAACCCGTTTAGCACTCAGTGAGGTTAGGATATCTAGTGTTGCTCTAGTACCTGGGTCCAGCTCCTCCCCCCAGCCGAATCGTCTCCATCCCTACGCCAGAACTCTCCTTTCGAAAAGAGCGCCAGATCGATCCAGGAATGCCCCGCAGAGAGAATCTTTTTGACTCCCTGAAGAAGCTCAAAGCAGGTGACAACGGTCTCGATCATCCTCTGGCTCCCTGATCCGTCTGTGAGCTCTGCAGCAGCCCCCCCAGATAACACCTGCGGCAGGGCGATGCTGATCGCCACGATGACAATCGACTGGGCAAAGACGGCATTGCAATTGAGCGGGGTGATCTTATCTATCGCGGCCCGGAACGGGGCCAGACTTCGATTGTGATATTGCAGGCCTGCATCGATGTATTTCAACGCTTTAGTCGAGTCCAGCGTGGTGGCAATGTGGATGGAAGCCAAGGAGAGAATGCCATCCATCAGATATCGATGTTCTAACGCGAGTCGTGGAACAACCATTTGCCAGATCTGAAACTCGGAGTCATTGATGCAGAGACTTTTATAGGTCTGGGTTGAGAACGTGTGCATCAATTCTAGATCGTCGACCCCCGTGGGGATTCGCGGCGGAGTAGCCGGAGGCGCTGGAGATGCCTCGTTGGCGGGAGGACTTGCCCTACGAGCCAATTCTAGGCGACGAGCGGGTGGGATACGTGAGTATGTGCAGTTGTCCAGCTCTCGCAGAATGCAATTGTCGCAAGGTGGACCGTTCTCGTCACATTTGATCTTGCGTTTGCGACACCAATCGCAGCCGTACCGGGATTTGGTGTGGAACTTGCGGGCCGACATATCAGCTGCCCTTCATCATTGTTGCATGGGGAAACGACAAAGCTATATGAATGGCGGTTAGATACAGAATTTGCTCCCCTTGGATTGTTGAGTTTGAGGACACTCGAGACACGAAAGGCAAAGAATTCATGCGGGGAAGGCGATATGCGGGGATCAGTCAGCATTTCCGCATCATTTGCCATCAAGTACCAATCAGGGCGGTAAATTGGGATTGAAGCGGTGGAATTGAAATTACGAGACACAGACTATCGAGCAATAGACGGCAATACATTATCAGGTTTCAGATATCAATTCCTCCGGCGACTGGCAGTATAAGCACCTCCACAATAGGATCTCATCCCTAAGCAAATGCGAACACGCCCATGACACCAGCCACAATAACGACCCCAAATGGACTCTTCGGTCTTTCCGCCCCTCCGGTGAACATGGGCATAGCAGTCTCACTTATTGAAGCCGAAGATGAGGCCATCAAGGTTGGGGTCCCGCTCATTGTCGACTCAGGCTTAGGTACGGAAGTCGACATATTTCCCATTCCCATTCCTTCTTTCTTCGAGCCAATCTATCAAACACAGATAATTAGAAAACTTTTACTTCCCTCCTCTTGAGAATGGGATACAGGAAATGGGATGGGAAAAATCGGAAGAATAAGAAAACATCCCCACCAGCACACACGGCGAGTCGCTAATTTACCTCGAGAATAGCAGGCCCAGCAACAATGTTGTCATCCGTCGCTTGTGAGTTGCCCTTGGTGAGCACGACATAGCTCTGGCCCATGACTCCGTCGGGGATCGTCACGGTGAACTTGTCGTCGCCTTGGGATGCCACTGGAGCCCACATGGGCCCTGTGACGGTGATGAAAGCGGCATAGATATCTGTCGCATTCATAGAATCATATCCTGTGCCAGCAATCAGATCTACCTTCTGGCCGGTCATGACCGGGGCCATCGGGCTCATGGTAAGAGACGGAAATGCCTTGACAGGGAGAGCTTGGTTAGTCGAGGGGCATGAAGCGATAAACGGCGAGGCCACGGTGTAGACTTCGTTGAAGTCGAGTGGGTTGTCGAAAGGCTGAGCGGCAGGCATCTCGCTCATGGATGCGCGTAGGTAGGCGCTATGACGGGCCTCGACAGTGAGAATGCTGCCTGCGGCGGTGAGATATGTTTTGTTCATGATATCAGCGGCAGCTCCGAGATATGCGCTGACACCAACACCTAGTCAAAGTCAAGTAAGTCTTTGGAAGTTATATCTAGGGAGGCCGAGTCACCTTCCAAAACACTTGCTACACTGAGGAAGCTGTGCACATCGGTCACGGGGAAGGCATAGGTACACCTCTCCACGGGGTTGACACCAGCGGCTGCGTTGAGGTTAGCCTGGGACGCCATCAATACTTCATGACCTGAGCATACCACTCAGTGCTTGAGTAAGAAATTGCTCATGGGTATTTTCATCCGACGCAATTTTCTGTAGGTTGACATAGAAGGGGTCCTGGAATCCGGCGTGGATAAAGTCCTGATGGGTGAAATTCTTCAGCCCTTGCTCGTAGAATGCGGCCTCGAGATGCTCCAGGGTGAGTGCGTAGTTCAAGATATCGCCTATGAAGAATGATGTTAGTTTACATATACCCAACTTGCTCTGATAATGGGTCCTACCGTCAGTCACAGCACGCTTGACCACGGGACTTGCCGTGGCTAGAGTGACCAAGGTGGCACTCAGACCCAGAACGGACAGCTTCATTTTGTATGGAGAAGGACAAGGTATTGACCAATGTTCAGTTGTTGAAGTTGTGGATGTCTGAAGTATATGAGGGAATGCTCTTCAAGTGGGAAAATGCCCTTGCTTTATACCTATAGATCATGGCGGCATTGAGGCAAACTCATTAATTTCCTTCCCTTCTCTTCTAAGCTTCTACACGGCGTCCCTTGGTTGGAGCTGTGTCCTGGCCCGATGATGCTGCAAAACGTTGGCGATTCGAATAGTTCTGAACCGAAGCGGCGGAGCTGCTCGATTGGCCAATCGCATCGCAAGCGGACCGAGCGAGAGCGAGCGAAACCGAGCGAAACCGACAGCAAATCTGAGATGACATCACCTTCAGACTTCTATTTGATTATGGATGGTGGGAGAGTGAGAATTTTCTTAGTCTCTTTTCGACTTTGCAATGAACCTGACTCGAAACATGCTATAGTTGAGAAGTCGACTTAGCACGATCAGAACATAGTAGAATTACCCTAGGGCGTAGGTCTACAACTACACTAAAAGGTTCCAATACTGGAACACCGCTGGTCCTTAGGTTCCTCGAGGAGGTTGCATTGTATATGTGAACACCAGCCGTTCATGGATGGCATGTTTGCCTTTTCAATCTGCTAACCTTTTCAAGAATGAGTGTCCGTTTGGGCGTCGTCTACACACTTCTCCCACTTGACCACCTTCATATAGAGAACCTCGACACATGCAATAATAGCCATGCCTATTGGCAGCCCAA
This sequence comes from Aspergillus micronesiensis, assembly GCA_039763685.1. Lineage (NCBI taxonomy): Eukaryota > Fungi > Ascomycota > Eurotiomycetes > Eurotiales > Aspergillaceae > Aspergillus > Aspergillus micronesiensis. Next base: position 165,720 of record JASHHO010000068.1, on the reverse strand, counting down.
TCCAGAACCCTTTCAGACCCCAGTGAGGGCTCCCCAGTTCCAGCCAAATCGAGAGGGGAACCACAGCCATATAGTTTACCGCAAACACAGTGTATGCAGCAAAAGTCTGGCGGCCAAGACCTCTCAACAGTCCATTTGTCCCACACATGACAGCCTCTGCTATCTGGAATCCAGAGACTGCCAGGATGGTCTGCGCACAGATCTCTAGTACTTGTATATCATCTGTGAACAAGCGTGGAGTTGGTTCCGGAATATGGACGTGACAATCGCACTACTCGACCCGATCACAACAAAACGTAAGCCCATGGATGAGGGCCGCCCGTTGAGCAGCTGGGATGAGGCCCGCTCCGACCAAGTGTCCCACGCGGGTGCTGGCAACGACACTGACCGAGAAGGGTATATGCCAGGCTACGATGGATATCGTCGTCAGGATGGATTGCGCGGCCAGATGCTGGGTGCTCAGGTAGGAAGTGCTGAAGGTGAGAATCTCGAAGGCAGCGTACTCGCTCAAGATGGCGATCGAGCCGGCGAAGGATAACTTGACCATGCGATGCCAATTGGCGAAAGCTTCTCGAGAGAAGCCACCCCAGCACTTATGCGACCACTGTCCAAACAGGACGATGTACCCTAGTAGAAGCACGGCTCGGAGGATCTGACTGACGGATGAACCAAGAGCGGCGCCATCAAGGCCCATGCTGACTTTGAACGCGAAGAACCAACTTAGAAGGACATTGATGGGGGTGCAGAGGCTGATGATGACCATGGCCGTGTGGAAATCTCCCTGAACCTGCAGGAATCGCTTGACAGCTTCGAAGAGCGCCTGCGCTGGAAGACCGAGTAAGCTCATGCGGAGAAAAGCGCCCGCCTTCAGGGCGAGGTGAGGCTGCTTTACGACGAAATGAAGAAGGGACGGCGATGCCATCCAGAGAGCCCCGATCGGAATGCATGTCGCTGCCATCAAGAGAATCATCCGTTGAAGGTGCAAACCCACGCCTGTGAGGTCTCCTGATCCGTATGTCTGGGCGCACAGCGTGTCAAGAGCGGTCGCCATGCCCGAGACAAATGCCGATCCGAATATGGCGATAGTTGTTGCCCCGATGCTCGCGGCAGCAAGGTCATCGGCACTAAGATGACCTGCTATCACCGTGGCAAGGACACAGTGGAAGTACTGGAGCAGGTATGTCACGACGAGGGGCGGCGATTGCCAGAGCAGCAGTCGGATCTCGTCCCACGCGCGAGTGGCTTCTCGCCGTCTTCCCAGTAACGGGGTGTCCTCCTGGAGAAGAGGTGCATTCTCATCCGCAGGACCGGGGTCGTTCATCGTTACGCCCTGATAATGTTGAGACTTGAGGCTACTCCCAGAAGCAAGCAAACATTGAGCCAGCAATTTGGCGCAATTCAGCATGCCCGATGACCAACATTAGCGTCCGTGCGGGCCAATTCGCCCCTCAACGCGCCCAAATACGCATCGTTGCTTATTGTTCCTGACCCAAGAAGTAAAGAATCGATACTCAGTCTTTACTGAGATTCCAGATTCAAGCGATGATTGGTGGTACCATGGACTGTTGGGGGGAAATCAATGGCCGCGGACCTCGGAGCCGCTCTTCATATCGGCACCATGATATATAACTTTCCATATACATCATCGAAACAGATACCACCTCCACTTCCAACGTTTCTAGGATCTCTTCATCCATACACGCAAGATCAAAGATGTCAAGGTATTTTCTCCTATAATCTCTCTTTTTAACCCACTGACACCATGCCAGCACCCCGGAACAAACTTTTGTTGCATTGACCAAACAGTCCGGCCAGATAGCCACCACTGAGATCGAGGCCGTCTACAACAAACTCAAGCCCGTCAGTTCTGATGTCTTGACAGGACAATGGATGGGCGGTAGCTTTGACACCGGTCATCCCGCCCACCAGGCTTTGCAAACAATCTCCTGGCAGGGCAAGACCTTCCACAATGTGGACAACGTTGATCCCATTGACGTGTTGAAGGATGGTGAGAGAGTCTGTGATGAGTCTTGGGGACATGCTGTGGTAAGTCAGCCATCTTTAGAATGTATAAAGTGGAAACTAAAATATCCTGGTAAAGCTGCGCGAGATCAAATTCCGGGATGTCGTGTCTACTGCTATGATCTACGATAACCATCCGATCATCGACCACTTCCGATTCGTCAATGAGAATATGATCGCGGGTGTCATGGATACGAAGAAGTTTGGCTCGAACTTTTATTACTTCTACTTGTACAAATAGATTCTCCGTTGACTGTGTGCCACATATACACTCGATGGAGTAAAGCCTCATGCTACTTCTTCCGAAGCTAACGATGTTTGTCATTGATTACAAATGATGTGTTCGCATAATAATCCAGAGATGAAAATAAAGTAGCATACTTTTTACCGAACAGGCTTCTATGTCTCACTGATGCAGCGCTCAATCAAGTCAAGTCGGATCATCGTCCATGGTACCATGCAAGTCATTACCAGACCCAGTCAGCCCTTTACGACATGGCAAAAATATATGTAGATTCTGTAGGCATGAATATCTTTGAACCGAGTATGAGCCTCGCGAGCACGGCTTATATCCGAACACTCGGGATTCCGGACACCAGAATCCCCACAATCAATCACATCCATCCCACAACGTATGGCAATAGTCTACTCCGGGAGTGCAATCTGGAAGGATGATTAGTATCCTTATTATGCTCTAGGTAGGCGATTGCCTCTATGAGGAATCAAAAGAGCTGTCCAATCTTAGCAATGTTACAGGTTGGTTACAATAACATGTAAGCTTAGCACTCTCAAAAATACTGGCTGTCAATGGGCTCAGCCATAAAACTCCGGTAGGGATTCCAACTTATATTGGTAAACCTTTTCTCGCTCTCTACTGGTCAGTCTACATATAGTCGAATAGCGCTTCTGTAGAGACTCGCATTCCTATCCAATGGAGCCACGGAAAATACTACAACCCTGACGTTCTCCATGGACCCACGTGTGTATAAATAGTAGCATGGCAGGCTGAAGCATAGAGGTCTACTATCATAATCCAATCGAACGGGCCGATGATTCCATTTCCCTGCGTACAAGAACCGTCTAGTCCTGTGAATCATTATCGATCACATTCTTGACAGAGGATAATTTCAGCTCTATAGAAAGATCCTATTCACCACATGTCCCTGGTCAACACGATATAGTAGAGGTTCAAGACAGAGTCACGAGCCGCATAGTACAGTGAACAGTCCGGCCAATGCGAGCGCTTCCAATCAGCTTTATGAATATCAGGGGAATTATTATGCATGCGAAGCTAACCGAATCGGTGGACACGTAACATTGTGGGGATGTGACTATCATCTGCCATTGCAGGTAACCGAAGGCTATCAATTCTACCACCTCACAACCACCACATTCCAGAACCGAACCCTAAGAAACGTTGAGAATTGACCGAATCAAACTTCACTCAATAGCCAGAAATCACAGTAAAAACAAACCTCCCTTCGAATCCGTCGGATGCCAGCGGCAGTCGGATCAACGGAATTGGAAATGAACCAGACTATGGTTGTGGGACAGGCTTGGCAGGGGTGGGTAGTATGACTTCACAAACTTGTTTGCTAGTATGGAGCTATTCAAGATACGAGAGGAGAAAGCTGGAGAACGGAAGTTTGCTTTACCCTTATCCTCTAGTGATCGTCGCTGGGGCTGTGAAACGATTGGAACTAACAGGAATCCCTATAGGGGTGAGTGAGCACATCACCACCACAGTCCAATAGTGCCGGTCCCAAGTGGTGGGTGCGGACATGGTGATCGGCGTACTCGTTTTCCAGCGGAGGGAGCTATTGCGTATGTATGTTGGGATTCATATGACTTTCTATACATAGAAATTGTGTTGAGCTTTCGACTCCTTTTCAGTGGAGGTGCAATGGGGAAAGGTATAAATACCACGCTACGCTTTCCGTCAGTCTTCTCGATCCATACTCAATTCAATTCTCTCGAGAAACACTTCCAACCTCCATCCAACACAATGAAGTTCCTTTCCCTCGCTGCTTTTGTCGCCCTCGTTGGCACCGCTGCTGCCGCCGTATGCTTCCCCTATCGTCGCTGGAAGAAAAAGCAATATGTTAACGTCTCCTAGATTCCTAACGGCCAGCCTTGCAAGAAAGATGGCAGCATGGGCAACTGTGAGTCCAACTTTTGTCTGGTATGTGGCTTACTCCTCAATGACCCTTCTTAGCAAAGCGAGTTTCCATGGCTAACGTAAATACTCGTGACAGGCCAAGGGCGACCAGGTCGGCAAGTGCCAGCCCCCGAACTAAACACATCTATGATACCTTTCGAGCTCCGCGAACGGGAACAATTGGTCTTGGATTCAGCGAATGTATAAGAACTGAGACGCAATGCTTACTCCCGAAAGACATACCCTTCTCTTCATACGACGAACTTCTCATTGTAACCTGACTGGCGGACCTTGACTGCCTTTGCGCCTCTACAAACTCTAGTCCTGTCAGATATCTTGTGTGTTTCTGCAGATATTCTCACATCGTTTCTCGTAGCTGCGCAAACTGTCTGCATTGGGTGGCCAGTGTTTCGAGAGTCAGAGCGTCTATTCAAGAATAATGATACTTGGTTGAGCTCTGTATGTTGACCGTTTAAATTCACTTTACTTCTACCTTTCCTTCGATGACATGAACCAATGGATTTATTCATTATCTCGGATAGTGTTTACTTTCAAAGAGTCCTGGAGAATCCCTAGGCCAAAACTCACAGTTCTGGCGTATTGGTTGGATCGGTGTTTCTTCATATACCTACCAATCACGTCAACCAGGTGACAGACAGCTTCTTGACATTATGGTCGCTCGACAGAACCCAGCAGTGGGTCCTTCGCTGTGCAGATATCAAACGCATCAACAATGAAATCAGTGCGTTCAGCTCGAAGTGAAGCGAAGGTCCGGTCTGAGACTACTGCACGACCCCGCAGCCTCGCTTCTAAAGAGACCCTCCCAAAGGGTTCGATAGTGGAGAGATCTAAAGTATCAATGAGCCGTCGAGGAACGTTCATGGATGTCCCCAGTTCCTGGATGATGCGATCTGCTCCAGTGACTCTGGGACAGCCTACCCCCGGCCCCAGAACCAATAGCGCCATCGGTATGGGTTCAATCGTCGACGACCAAAGCGGGGGATGTAGTTTTCTCCACCTAGAATCCAATGATATCGCCGCTCGGGGTTTCAAGAGGGCAAGGCTACCTGATCATCCCAGCTCCTGCAGGAAAGCGGACGGCCCGATAGACGCCCGGCATCGTATCTGTCGCAGCAATCACAGCCCATCGTTTCATGACATGCAGGTGGAGGCGTCCCAGTAAGCACAACTTCCGTCTGCTGTGGCCACTCACTAGAGTCCACGAGGAGAGGTGGCCAGCAAGTGGAGCTGAAGATCCAGCATACTACACTCTGTACCCAGAGAGTGAGACATGCATGACCCTTTCAGCTTTACGAAGTACCCAGTTGATTGGAGGTCCGTTCAGTGCAGTCATTATGTTGTCTGTCACAGCTAGTTGCATTGCGCTATGTTGAACTAGATATCACCATGTTGCTTTAGGATCTTAGCCAAGTCAAACTAGGTCCAGCGGATCTATTCGATTGAGTAATGAGTACTGTATCAATACTCGCCACCCATGGCCCTGAGAGACCCTGGCCATCCACTTCCCCTTACAATACGCTCTTCATGAAATTCTCGGCCTGAAATGCCTGGGTCTGGGGCCCTATAAACTTCGACACCTCACCTCCCGCCTTGTACCCGATGGTCACCGGGATGGCGGTAATGTTGTACTGCGCCACGAGGTCCGGGCTTTCGTCAATGTTGATCCAGGCCTGGTACAGCGAGGGATACTTGGCGCCGACTCTGGGGTCATCGTCAGTATGTGAGATGATCCAGTGGGGTGTCTATCCGGGTCAGAAACCTCTCGAAATTATCCTTGGTCCCTTCACTGATCTGGCTCCAAACCGCGGAGAAAATGATGATGGTCGACGCGTGGCCATTGATAGCGCCATCAAGCTCGCCTTGACTAGGCAGAGGGTCAGAGTTGTTCGTCCCTACGTGTAGAGATCCTTCTCGACAAGGGGGTGTCTCACTTGGTAATCTGAGGAAGCGTCATGGTGGTGTGGAAGGTCCTTTACGGTGCGGGGACAAGGCTTGGGTATGTTAGAAGTTGGTGTGATGTTTATTAGCAAACGATGAGCTCTGGGTGATGCACTGTCCTTTTTCACCTACAGGGGGAGATGTCTGGTCCTATTTATCCCTGAGCCTGGGTCGGTCTTCTCCCTCACATGAGCCCTTTGTGCGACGAAAGGAAAGCGAGACTCAGCTGATCGACACGACATACTTTGCCGTGATGATGAGATTCAGTCGTCTAGTTTGTAACCGATGTGATAGAATTACCATCATGCAGCAGCTGAGGTAGGTTCCCCGATAGAGGACGCAGTACTGCGTAGATGGGAAGACCTGTCGGTCACTCCGAGAGATCTTGTCCAATGGTCCCTCCTCAGCTGCGCATCCTCAAGAAGGTAATACACATCTGGCATCCTGTGCGAGAGATGCAGTGTGTTATGTACAACCCTTGGCTCGAGTGACTAATGGATCTTCGCATTGGGGGAGGGAGAGATCTTGATTCTCCTTCAGCTTCTTGGCCTACATATATGAGGTTACATTTACACAAAAACCCCGCCTCTGATGCATGCATGCAATCAACACGGCGGCAACCGGCAACTGTATAGCATGAATCTATACTTCGAAAGTTGGAAAATGAAGACGTTGAATGTTGGGTGCGGGTGCCAAGGCGTCCGCATCCGGGGGTATATAAGAGCCGTCGTCATCGACTCAACCACAACCTCTCCACTGGGTAAGGAACACCACCGCACACACTCTCTTGTCTTCGCAGCACGCTCAAACCCCATCAGTTATCATGGCAATTATGGAGGATTCCAAGCCTGCCACTCTCGTCATCAAAAGACAGCAGAAGCAGGTCCGCGACAGCCTGCCCTTCGACGACACGACCGACTATAGTAATGCGCAACGCGGTTTGATCGCTCGCCTCAGCCCCAACGTCGTGAACAATGACGAGGGCAAGCCCGTCTGGAACAACGATGCCTACGCGTTCCTGCAAGAGGGCGAGGCCCCCGACACGGCCAATCCGAGTCTGTGGCGCCAGTCTCAACTGGCGTGCCTGGATGGGCTGTATGAAGTCTGCCCGGGCATCTACCAGGTTCGCGGGCTCGACCTCTCCAACACCACCTTCATCGAAGGCACAAAGGGTCTGATCATCATCGACCCGCTCACGTCGAAGGAGACCGGCGCCGCAGCGTTCGCCCTCTACCAGGAGCATCGTGGCTCCGAGCGACCCATCAAGGGCATCATCTACACGCACTCGCACGTCGACCACTTCGGTGGTGTGCGCGGCTTTGTCACAGATGCAGACGTCGAGAAGAACGACATCAAGATCTACGCCCGGAGGGCTTCCTCGAGCACGCCGTCTCCGAGAACGTCTTCACCGGCACGGCCATGAGCCGTCGCGCGGCGTACATGTACGGCGCGAAGCTCTCCGTAGGCCCCCAGAGTCAAATCGGTGCTGGACTAGGACAGACTGTCTCGACGGGGGAGGTTACCCTCATCGCGCCCAATGTGGACATCACCACCACCGGTGAGACGCATACCCTCGACGACGTCGAGATGATCTTCCAGATGGCCCCGGACACGGAGGCCCCCTCCGAGATGCTCATCTACTTCCCGGGCTTCAAGGCTCTCTGCGCCGCCGAGGACGCCACCCACACCTTCCACAACATCCTCACGCTGCGAGGAGCAGTCGTCCGCGACCCTCACAGCTGGGCCAAATACTTGACTGAGACGATTGACCTGTTCGCCCACCGAACCGAGGTGGTGTTCGCGTCCCACCACTGGCCCACCTGGGACAAGGACAACATCAAAGAGTTCCTCACCTCCCAGCGGGATCTCTACGCCTACGTGCACGACCAGACCCTCCGCCTCCTGAACAAGGGGTACAACGGCCCCGAGATCGCCGAGATGATGACACTCCCTCCCGCCCTCGAGAAAGCCTGGAGCGCGCGAGGCTACTACGGCTCAACCAACCACAACGTGAAGGCCATCTACCAGCGGTACAGCGGATGGTTCGACGGTAATCCCGCACACCTATGGGAGCACACGCCCGTCGAACGGGCAACACGGTACGTCAAGCTCGCCGGCGGCGAAGACGAAATCATCCGGAAGGGTCAGCTTGCCTTTGACACCGGCGACTACCGCTGGGCAGCCGAGATCCTCAACCACGCGGTGTTCGCGAACCCGGACAACGCCAAGGCGCGGAACCTTCTGGCGGACGTGTACGAGCAGCTCGGCTACGGCGCGGAGAACGGCACCTGGCGGAACTTCTATATCTCGGGGACGACGGAGCTGCGCGGTGGGAACTTCAGCACCCCGACGCAGGCGGACTCGCCGGATGTGATTGCGCAGCTTACGCCGGAGATGATGTTCGATTCGCTTGCGGTGCAGATCAACGGGCCCGAGGCGTGGGATAAGACGCTGGCGATTGATGTCGTCGTTACTGATCAGGATGTCACGTATCATCTGTGGCTGTCGAACGGGGCGCTCGTGTACAGCAAGCATAAACAGTCACTCATTGGCAAGGCTGAGGTGACTCTGACGGGTACGGCTAAGCAGCTGACTGCGCTCGCGGTGTATGGACCTAAGCCTAGGACGCTGAAGGAGGCGGGCGTCCAGATTGATGGTGACGAGTCGGCTCTGCGGACTCTAGAGCGTCTGCTCGATCCCGGTGACCCTGAGTTCAACATTGTTACGCCTTAGTTTGGAGGCCAGTCCGCTGGTGTGACTTTTCAAAAGGCATTTGTGAGTCAAAGTGTCGAGGTAGACGGCGAGGCTTCCCTCAATCCTGTCCAGTATCTTCTACACACGGGATACCATCCGCAAATTGTATGATGATGTGGATTAAGCAGAATCATAAGATACCTAGGAATTAGAACGGTCTGAAAGTAAGAAGAGTTGAGGTGAGTTTTAGGTAGGATACTCAGTTCCATAACAGTTTCTTGGGCACGATATGTGTAGTTCTGTGGGCATTTCCATAGGCAGACGGCACATGGTTCCATATTGATTTTATAGTAAGATAAGTGTAGTTCTATAGGCAGTTACGTAAGTTGACAAATGCCTAATGAGGAATAGCAGGTGTGAGAAGCTCGACTCCCCTCCGCAACTATTCAAAGTACAAAGCACATGGTTCGAATGCATCGATCTTGCTACAGTTTCCAAGAATCAATTCTATCTACGAAATCCAGTCGACACTCCGCATATTAGGGTATTATATTATCTATACACCACAGTATCCGTCAACCCCAAAATACCAATGGTGACACAAGGAAATAGATTGTCAGGTATAGTAGTAATTACATTAAAGCATTTTATCAAGAAACCATATGGACAAGGAAAGGCCCATCAAAGAAAGAGATGTGCGCTCACCCGTGGATGGAGTCCCCCATTCATTGAGATATAGTACAGCAGACTTCGAACGGGCGATGTCCATCCATGGGTATCAAAGGATCATGCGACGCATTTAGAGAGCATCCTCAGGGTGGGCGAGGTCGTTGCAGCCAAGGGCAACGGTGCCGTCCTGCATATCTGTTAGGGGTTGCTCGTTTGAGGCTGGCGGAGAACTTACCAGGAGGTTGGCCTCGCTGCAGCACTTGGGGCCAGTGGGGCAGGTCTCGTCGTAGGCGTGGCCTGGAGTATTTGTTAGTATGCGCGGCGGAGGCTGAATGTGGACGTGGGCAACATACAAGCAAGACCGATGGAGTTCACGATGGCCTCAGGGCCGAGGTGGAGAGCCTCAAGGATGGGGTCGACAACACCGTCAAGAGGGGTCTTGAGTTCACCACAGCACAAGAAAGGCTTGATGCACTTGGCCTTGACCAGGTAGGTATCCTCCTCCTCGGAGGTAGGGGCAGCAGAGACAAGGGCAGCGCCGGCGGCGAAGAGCGAGAGAGCGGTGGAGAACTTCATTTTGACGGCGGTGGTTGTTTGAACGGAGGGTTCACTGTGAACTTGTTTGGATTGTATGAAGTATTGGAATTGGAATGGCCTGTCTGGATGATTCGAACAGAACTGAGGCGGATTCACGACGCCTTATATCCTCGAGCCAGGGCTCAATGACTAAACATGAAGGTGCGAGATCGCATACAGCGCTCCCAAGAATCCCTACGGTGATCCAATAACATGACCAGCATCGTTATCTTCGAGGTTCGACAGAAGTCAGCTTTCGGGATTCGGGACAGGAACTCTGCGAACTGGACGATCCGCGAGCAAGTCGACACCTGCCGCATCGAGGTAGGGATCAGCGTGGCGACAGCAGCCGTGAGGACGCATAGTGATAAGAACACCGCAGTGTGGTGGATGTGATGGCGTTCCAGGAACCCTCACGAAACAAGATCCTGGACAGCCAACGACAACGCCGACAACGAGGTCAGCGAACCAAAAAGAGGGTTCAATAGATCTTGGCAGGATGTAGATCGCCATGCAGGAACCACATCGAGCGAGGCCGCTAGGGCAATGATCCCTCCCTCATCCGGGGCGAAGGGGTACCGAGTGGGATGGAACTTGGTTGATGGAACCGCATGGGAAGGCGCAGAGGACCCGACATGCACACAAGCCGATAGTTCGGGGAATGGAGTCGGCCAAGCGGGAGGTCTTCCTGTCAAGCGCGAGATTCTTATCAGTGGAAACCCTAAGTCCACAGCAAACAGCAAAGCCCCGATGATCCTCAGCCAGGGACCACATACAGTCCCCACTCCCCCCAGACTTCCTGGAATGAAGTGTGCATGCCTGTGATAACAGTCCAGCTCGGAAGGATAAGTCTGCAGAAGCGACTGCGAACGTTCAGGGGCTACTGCCATCCTTACTTGGCTTTCTGCTTGGCCGCGTGGGCTGGAGCGGTAACAGCGCCTTGAGGGAGAAACCAACACGAGTCGGCTCAGCTGGGGAAGATAAGAGGCGAGTACCACAAAAGCAAAGATGCGCATGATAAGCTCTGAATATCATTGTGTCTTGTAAGCGGAAACCGGCAGTCTTCCACAGGGCTTCTACCCCTGCGGCTCTATGCCCTACCGCGCAGCCATTGAGTTTGTGTCTCCCAGGGCTCTGGGTAGGGATGTGCATCGATCTGAAGCCAGGAACTCTATCGGCTGATATTGATGGCCGTATGGATTTACGTAAAGAGGCGGATGAGGGATGGCGTTCCTCCTGCTCCCGAACCAGCATCGCTGATAGCACTCATCACCAGGATTCGTTCACCAGTGTTTTTTGTCATCATGGACACCTCTCTTGAGGAAAGAGATCGGTCGATCGTCTCCGTCTGGAATGAAGTCGCCTTCAGATGCCGAAGGACGCTCGAGAATGACTAATTGACCTCCCTCGCGCCGTCTGATAAGCCGGTGAGACGGTTCATTGGATGCCGGGGCAGACAATCTCATGGTACTCTAGAAGTATGGGGTCCCCAACTTTGCGATTTCGTCTCGCAGACTTGATACGTCATGGCGCGATGGGCCATTCCTGTTTTCACGATGTTTGCTTCTTCCGCCTTGATGCGTACTCTGAAGGATTCCGTCTCTGTCTGTCGCCACGCTCAATGGATGGGCTCCAGAATGGCTCGTATCTGATCCTGAGGGTCGGTGGCAAACCCAGAAGGAACCCAGGAGTGGGTGAGGGATCGGCGTGGGTTTGATTGATCCCAAAGTTGGGTTTCCGAGGGAGGGCCGAAGTCACGTTACCTTGCTGACTCAACTCCCTCGCCGTCACGTGTCAGGAACAATGACTAAGCTATCCCGTCAGCAGTGGCTGGTGTTGTGGCTGATACATTCACCGCCACTCCACCGCTCGCGACACAAAAATTGCATCGTTTGGGAAGCGTCGATAATCTCCGTCCAGCCATTCTTCCCCCCACCACTGCCATCCACCCTCCTTTCTGCGGGGTTCTTTTCATCTTTTCTCTCCTCCTCCGTTCGGGTCTTCCTCTGGACATCTCCTGATCCTTCATTATGGCCCCCATCTCTATCGCCGACCTTGTGTCGGCCCTCCCCGCGGGCGACTCCTGGGGCCCCGCGACCGCCTCCGACAACATGTTGGGCGGTGTTCCCTACGCTCCCTTCTCTAAGGGTGACAAGCTCGGCCGTATGGCTGACTGGACTTCCGAGTCCAAGTCTGGCGAACGTGGTGGTCGCCAGGCCTACAACCGCAACTACAGAGGTACGTTACTAGCACAGTCCATGTCCGAAAAGCCATATCCTAAGAGCATTGCTAACCCTGCTCCACAGATCAGCAAGTGTACGGTGCCGGTAGCTCCAGCCTCTTCGCCGTCCAGGTCGCCGAGGACGAATCTTCCTTCTCCGTTGTCGACAACACTCGCACCTCCGCCAAGCGCACCTTCGGCCGTGGTGGTGGTACCGTCTTCCGTGGCCGTGGTGGCCAGCGTGGTGGCGCTCAGCGCGGTGGTCGCGCTGGCTTCCAGCGTGTGGGCGGTGGCCGTGGCCAGGGTGATCGCTATTACGACAACCGCTCTGGTGGCCGTGGCGGCAACCGTGGCCGTCGTTTCGGATGGAAGGACTACGACAAGCCGCAGCGCACTCGCGAGCCCTCCATCGCGGTTCGCCCCGACTGGAACATGCTGGAGGAGGTGGACTTCTCCCGTCTGTCCAAGCTGAACCTCGACACCCCCGATGGAGAGGACCTCGAGACCTACGGTTTCCTCTACTACTACGACCGCTCCTACGACAAGGCCCCGGTCAAGAACGCCGAGCGCCGCCTGCAGTCCATGGACCGTGCCGCCTACAACGTCACCACCTCTCAGGACCCCGTCATCCAGGAGCTCGCCGAGAAGAACGAGGCCACCGTCTTCGCCTCGTCGGACATTCTGTCCATGCTCATGTGCGCTCCCCGCAGTGTGTACTCGTGGGATCTCGTCATTGTCCACCAGGGCAACAAGATCTACTTCGACAAGCGTGAGGGTGCCACTATTGACCTGGTGACCGTCAACGAGAACGCCATCGATGCGCCCCTCGAGCTGGCCGAGACCTCCGGCAAGCAGGAGACCATCAACACCCCCAGCGCGCTCGCCATGGAGGCCACCTTCATCAACCACAACTTCGCCCTGCAGACCGTGACCGAGTCCCAGGACGCCAAGGTGGACATGAACCAGCCCAACCCCTTCTACAACGCGTCCGAGGAGACCGAGCCGCTCGCCTCCAAGGCCTACAAGTACCGTCGCTTCGACCTGTCCCTCGAGCGCGACGAGGAGCCCGTCAACATGATCGTCCGGACGGAGGTCGACGCGCTCATGAAGAACCCCACCGGCGGCGAGGACCAGCAGCTGATCGTCAAGGCGCTGAACGAGTTCGACCCCAAGGCGCAGGGCTCCGGCGGTGCCCTCGACTGGCGCAACAAGCTCTGGTCGCAGCGCGGTGCCGTTGTGGCCACCGAGATGAAGAACAACAGCTGCAAGCTGGCTCGCTGGACCACCCAGGCCATCCTCGCCAAGGCCGACGCCATGAAGCTCGGTTTCGTGTCGCGCGCCAACCCGCGCTCCGCCGCGGGCCACGTCGTGCTGGGCGTTGTGGGCTACAAGCCTCGCGAGTTCGCTGCCCAGATGAACCTCAACCTCGGCAACGGATGGGGTATTGTCCGCACGATCGTCGACCGCATCCGCGCTCTGGATGCCGATGAGGACGAGGAGAAGGTCAAGAAGTACGTCCTGGTCAAGGACCCCAACCGCTCGGTCATCCGCCTGTACAGCGTGCCGGCCACCACCTTCGAGGAGGACGATGAGGTCGCGGAGGAGCCCGAGGAGAAGGACGAGGAGGACGATGAGTAAATATGAGTGACGGTTTGCTTTTGGTTGCCATGATCCTAATGTCTGTTTCGTCTACGTTTGTTGCATAGTGAAAAGTTGCTAGATCATGTGGATGTGATATTGTCTCCTAGTTTCAAATTATTGCCCGTAGAACCCTGCTCAGGGTCCATCCTGCGACGATCTCACCGAAGCGAGACACGATGCTGACGGCGTATGTTCCTGAGATCCTTCGGCAGCCACGCAAACTCTCTGCAAGGTAGCGTGCTCTAACTGGAACCCCTCCCGATGATCCCAACATGCCGAATAACCACCTACTTCGAAGTATACGTACGTAAGTATCTTTCCCTCTCCCTGAAACACCGCCCAGACTCGCTTCTGCACGCACCACTTCATGTCCTCAGCATCTACCGAGCCCGCCCCTGCGTAAGACATCGACCGGGTCTTGCAAGCCACCGCCACCCCCAACACCCAAAACACGATCGACACCCAGCCCAGTCGCCAAGATCGACGGTTGATCTTGTCTGTGGGGGTGAACCTGCCCGGTGTCTACGCGAGGACGCGTTGAAACGGGCCCGACGGTTCCAGCCTTGTCTGTTGCGGAGAAGTTCCGTGCGTGGTGTGAGTTTGAGACTTGTTATGGGGACGTAGAGAAAGATCTGCGCCCGGCATTGAGTGAGTGAGGGTTCGCTCCGAGGTACGGCATTCATTTCTAGACTTGCTGGTGTGTTATTGGAGGATTTTCTCTGGAGAAGGTAGCTAAGGTGGTGATTGTTGGATGCATTCATGCTTTGGGCTGCGGAGATGTACCGAGTGAGTGAGTATCAGGTCCCTGGATGACATGGCTCTATTTCGGGTGCTAGATGGAACGTTAGAAATACCGTGAGGAGAAGGATGTTTATGTCCGGAGTACCGAGTGGGATGGATGGATGGATGGATATAAAAGGGCTCGAATGATCGATCTATATCGTCTGCCATCTTCTTCAGCACACTGGCTACTACGACAGTCTCATCCCTCCTTCTCAGACTTATTCACCCAACATTGATATCAACATTGATATATTGACTATATCATATCCCTGAAAATGCACACCAAGCTCTTCACCCTCGCCCTCGCCTCTCTGGCCCTCGCCGGCCCCGTCGAGCGTCAACGTACGTCCATCTTCTCCACCATTCTACTCCCTGCCCTATCCAACCCAATCCACACACAACACATATATATAACCCCCACTAACACTTCAACGAGAACAGTGGGCAGCAGCGACGGCGACGAACTCCGCGACGGCGACTGCCAACCCGTAACCTTCATCTTCGCCCGCGCATCCACCGAATCCGGTCTGCTGGGCGGATCGACGGGCCCGTCCGTGTGTCGCAAGCTCAAGGCCGAGCTGGACGACGGGGTCGCTTGTCAGGGTGTGGGACCGGCGTACACGGCTGGACTGGCGGATAATGCGCGGCCCAAGGGGACGTCGGATGAGGCGATTGCGGAGGCGCAGGAGTTGTTCCAGTTGGCGCAGGAGAAGTGTCCTGAGACCCAGATTGTGGCGGGGGGGTATAGGTATGTTCCATGTCCTCATTTCTTGTCTTCCTACTGGGTTCTGTGGGAATTTCTGTGTGTCTGTCTGGCTATGTCTATCACTTTGCATGGATGTGGAAGAGTATAGACGGGATATCTACAAGAAAGGTACATCGAAAGACCGAGCTAACTGACACACAGGTACAGTCAAGGAACGGCGGTCATGCACGGCGCCATCCCGACCTCGACGACGCCCTCAAGGAGCAGATCAAGGGCGTGGTCCTCTTCGGTGATACTCGCAACCAGCAGGATAACGGACAGATCCCGATTTCCCCCAGGACAAGATCAAGATCTACTGCGCGACTGGGGATCTGGTCTGCGAGGGGACTTTGATTGTGGCGGCGCCTCACTTCTCCTATCTGGGAGACACGGACGATGCGACTGAGTTTTTGGTTTCGAAGCTTGCTGCCTAAGTTTTGACCATTAGGACTTGATCTTGTCTTGTCGGGTGTTGATGTGCTGGTATATATCTTGCACCGGGGTGATAGTTAGGGCTAAGGTGAGGATGGAGGGGGACAGTGCAGGTCACTGTCTCTATTATGTATCTACTCCGTACTCGGACAAGATATGCACAAGGGCTCTGGAGAGGATGATCCACCCATATACACTGTCTATAGCTACACTTTTCCTTACAAGGGACTGTTCAAGCGATTGAAAAATACCCAATACACCCAACTTACCCCTGAATTCTCTGGACAGTAGCCAAAGGAACCTACCTCCTGGAAGGAACAAGGAACCCAAAGCAAACCACTAACGAAAGTCAGCAAGATAGCCCCGTTTAGACCCAGTCTAAACCCGCCCCCAACCCAGGAAAAAATAAGGATAATCGTGCGCGAAATTTCCCCGATCTCCAACGGCTGTCCGGACACGAGTGGAGCTTAACGGTTTTCTTTCCCCTATCCTGCCCCGATCCACTCTCTAGCGCTCTTCTGGAATTTGATGTATCATTCTTTTCTCTTCCTGCCGTTTTGCTGCTGAGTTTTTGTTTGTATCAGGTCGGATGGAGGTCTGCTGGTCCCTACTCCGTACCATAATAATCTAACAATCATGTATCCGCTAGGTAGGTCCTGGATGCGAGGTGTATGGATGTATGTAATATGTCTACTGCCACCTCATCTCCAGTATCTCGCCGACCCATTCACCCGGGCAAGCCAAGTCGGACCGTGTAACCCACCCACTTTATTTCCCTGTCTGTCCCCTGGCTGAACGATCCCAGCTGAAGAGTGGAACGAGGAGTCGGTCCTGTACGCAGCGGTCCGTCTTCCCCGACACGAGGATGGATAGATGGACGAAGGACAAACGATGGATACCTCGATGATCAATATACCCTAATACTAATAATAAGTCTAAGAAGGAAGTTTCGCGCCGAATTCTCTCCGTCTTACGGAGTTTAGGTAATAACCAGACACGAAATGACAGACAGCTGACGACAGGACAGACAGACAGGGTCTAACGGGCTCCGGCGGAACGGTTGCGATCTGCACTCGAGGCTGATGTGGAGTTCATAGTATTATTAGCATGGGTAGTACTTTCTTTCCCTGTTGCCTGGTCTGTTCATTTGTTTCCCGTGTCGGTCATGTCTCCGGAGAGGTGGCTGAGCTGAGCTGTGTTGATCTGTTCTCAGACGGGAGTTTCATCTTTTCTGTTGACCGTTGTGGTAAGTTAGATATCTCCTGATCGGCATCTCTGTACAGAATACTTCGGTGAACACTGTACGTGTGTACCCAGATTCCTTTGGGAGATCCAATTCATAAAAACCGCACTGCAAGAAACAAGAAATGATGTAGAAAGATGGATATCATGCTACCAATAAAGCAGATTAGACAGACCTCTAGTGTTCTCCGACCGTACATACATTCACTCCCAACACACTCAACCCCGGATGCAAGAACAAAATGAAACACCCAATAATCAGATGACAGAGGAAACGCAGTGAAGGCGCCAGTCAGAAGAAAAGAAAGAAATTCCAGTATTAAGGAAGACACACCCACGCCCAGTGTGCTTCGTAATCGCAGAAGAAAAAAAGAAAAAGAAGGCTCACCGAGCTTTTTATATACACACAGCCCACCGCTCACAAAAAAAAAAAAAAGAAAGAAAGAAAGAAACGGGCGGGGGAGATCAGAACCGATCCGATCACAAGATGAGAGGGCAAGAAAAAGACTGGTGGAAAGAGAGGACTTCACATCATTCATGAATACAACACGTCGTCCCCGGTCTGGAAATGCCCATATCAACCTTACTCCCGAGCACACTGCTCAGACAATCCATCAGCTCAAAGTCCTCGACAACTGCGCCAAACCCGTAGCATCGCACTTTCGTATTCAGCGTTTCGATGATGATCCGGACGTCGCCCCGCGTCAATGTGCGATACAATTCGTGGTTCTTGAGGTGCTGCAGCGCCATAATCGGCGTGATTTGGCCGTCCGTCACGAGCTGTCGGCTGAGGTTGAGCAGGGTCGAGAGGTTGGCGTGCGGGAGATCGTAGGTCTTATGTGGGTAGGTTTGTTCGTCGTTCGTGTTGGCGATGTAGGAAGGTGGTGGACAGGTCGCCATCAGTGCGTGTCCGGAGAAAGGCATGTCTTCGTCGTCGGCTTCGGTGATGGACCGGCGACACAAGTAATCCGTATGTTCACGACAGGGCGATTCCAGTCTGCTAAAGTTAGCTCAGGCTGCCTCGGGTGTGGGCTGGGCTGGCAACTTACGTGAGGATAAAGTCAATCTGTAATTGGGGCTCCAGCTCGAATACGCCCGAGACGGTCTTTCCCTTGCGATTCGCGGGCGCTATTCGATCGAGTACCGCAAGTGCGTCGCATGGAAGTGCACCGTTCAAGGTGGGTTGGGGCGGAGAGATTTCCTGAATGGGCGAGATGTCGATACCAGGTGAGATGTGAGGCGCATGAGGGGGCGGAGTAACATGTTCGACGCCGTTGGCATTGCCGTTCGCGCTCGGAGGGCTCACGGCAGACGAAACAGAGACGGTGGTCGGGGGCGTCGTGTACGCATTGCCGTTGGACGGTGGGATGCCGTTGGGTTGCGATCCCACGCTGCTGCTGGCGAACGGGCTCGACTGGTGGTATCCGGGATGCGGGCGTTCGGCCTTGCGACGTTCGAGTTCGGGCTGCCAGGCGATGCCATGTGCGTTGAGAATGTCTTTCAGGATGCTGTTCTCGTCCGATAGTGACTGCACCATCTCCCGGTGCTGGTGGACGGTTAAGTTGGCGGCCGATATCTCGTGCGTGTACGCCTCCCGTAGTCGCGACACCTCCGTCTCCAGCGATCGCATATACTGTTCCTTTCGTTCACGATGTGTCCTGGGCGTTTAGGTTGGCATAATGT
Organism: Aspergillus micronesiensis; assembly: GCA_039763685.1. Taxonomy (NCBI): domain Eukaryota; kingdom Fungi; phylum Ascomycota; class Eurotiomycetes; order Eurotiales; family Aspergillaceae; genus Aspergillus; species Aspergillus micronesiensis. The sequence goes on along the minus strand of JASHHO010000068.1, from coordinate 146,895 downwards.
CATCATGGACCCAACCAGTCGGTACATACCTCTGAGCCTGGCGATTGAGCTCCTGTCGTCGGGTGAGAGCGGGCTTGCTATCGGTTTCGGACCTCGCCGTTTCGGCGGTTGACCATCTGAGATCGAGTTACTAAGGAGCCTTCCAGTCAACGCTGACGCTCATAAAATCACGAACCTCGAGTCGTCTTCTTCTGTCCTCCTCCGAAGAAACTAAACCATTCGCCAGCTTTCATGCTTCCTTGCGATTGTCGTTCTGCGGGAGAGTCAGCATCGGAGAAGCGAAGCTGCAAAACCATGAAACCAAGTAGCCAGAGACAGATGCGACGGCCGTAGGAAGCGGACTGTCAACGCGATTACGATGCCGGGCATATTGAACACCCAGCTCGTTTATCAGAACAGCCCGACCAGCCAACTCCAGCAGCCATCCCACCAGATCCTGACCCCTTGCATTCGTCCCCACGAAACTCGGAAACTTCCACCCCTCCAGCGAAGACAGTGCGCAAATCGCGTGGTCAAGGCTTACCATCTGTACCGTTCAAAGTATTCAAATCGATCGAACCATGGTCCATCGGCATCACCCCGCCATTCATAGACCCCATGGTGGCGGCCATCGTGATCGCAAAATCGAAGATTCAGTCGAGAATCCGAGTCGAGCAACACGAGATCTGGCACGAGCGAGAGAGAAAGGGGCCAGCAGGGAGCGAGGTTGGAGAACGTTGGAGCCAGCAGCGGACGGGATGCGGGTCTGGACGACGCTGGATCGGAGAGGGGGCGGCGAAAAGGTTGCCAGATGAGGGTTATTCTTAGGAGTCTGGCGCGCAAAAGTCATGCAGGAGCATCTGTCGCCGTTGTCAGCCTTAGGATGAACTACGAGCCAGAATAAATTAAGTGGATTCGCTTCGTCCAAGCGTCCCGACCTCGCCGTTGGGGGAGTCGGGAGCAGCCAGAAGGTACCGTATACATACGCACCGGCAAGACGGATGTCTTTCCCCCCGCCACGCCGATGGGGAACGGGAACGGAGTTGGGCACCACACGAGCTGTCAAATGGCGCTGCACGCAGGCACGGAGGAGGCTGGATAACCGGCGCGAGAGGGAGTGGTAGCGAGGAGCGTGAGAGTGCTCTAACTAAGGGGGGAAAGGATATGAGGAATCGGGAGTGGGAGACCCAAGGAACAAGAAAGAGTGGAACGCCGGTACCAAGAGGTGGACACTAACCGCGATACTAAGCAGTCGGCGCGACGGCGTTGAATCGACCTGGAGACCCTGTCGAGTGAGTGGCTTTTGTTACATCCCACAATGGTACCAGGATGTGGGCGTGCAATCATTGGTGGTCAACCCCGTTCTTCACGGGCCCCAGTTGGCCTGGTCTTTGCGCAATTCCGATGGTCTAGCTCTCTGGACACGGACGAGTAAGACGGTCGAGGGCTTAGTGAACCATCGATTCAACCTTGATGGGTGGACGGGGTGGATGAGATGGACCCTCTTTTTTTCCTTCCGGCCAGCACTAGTTGGTTAGCTACCCATTGGGAGAAAGGTAAATTGGGCTAGGAACAGCCGAAGACGAGAGAAGGAGGAGGGCGTTGGAATAAAAGAAATTATTATTAATTGTGGAATTGTCCAGAGAGATGCAAAAATCCACTCTGACGACGGAAGTCACCCACCTCCTCGCGGGTAGATTAGTTTTTTAGCTTCGGTATTTTTCTTTTTCTCCTTCCCTCCTGGGCCGCGAGGAAGGGAACAAATCGATAGATAATAAATCGAGCTCGATTGAGCGAGGGTTGTCTGCTTGGATCTGACCTCGGTGCTCCCAGGGACCAACCGGAATGGAGTCGACACATCCCTTGCTCAGCTGTGATTGAACGAGCGTGCGGCACTGCAGCAGCCAGGAAAAAGCAAGCCGACATCCACTGGGGGAGGGTGCGTGGTTTGTGGAGGGTGAGACCGGACTGCTGTCCACCACCCCATGCGTGATCGGCCTGGGAAAACGAGACCGAAAGGAGAATTTCCACAATCCCAATCCACGGCCAAAGTAAATTGGCGAGAGATAGGTCCGGAGCAAAAGCACCTTCGACCACCCTTCAGCTCAGTATCATCCGCATAATGGCATTCTCCAGGCCGTGTGCCCAATAATCGAGGGATGCTCAGACCCGAATCGGCACGACTAGCACTCCATCCCCTTGGGACAGCAGCCAGATTGGCTCCTGCTTTTTCGATCGATTTCGATTTCCCCTGGGCTCGACTGGAGACCGCCCCAGCACTAGAGGCCCGACTAAACAGGTCCTGCTGGGTGGTGCCGTGCAACGTCCGCCACCATGGGGAATTCCTCCCGGCACTTGACATCTCACAAATTCCACCCTCACTGCAGCTGTCGGGAGTTAGCGCTTGTGTAACGGTGGGCAGGAGGTGTGTCCACATTCCTGCTCCGTTTCACCTGAATCTTTTGGTGGTTGACGTCTGGGTCGGAGACTGCTCCAGCAGGGGGCGGGGGCGGCCGTACCGTTGACGGTGGACTGGTCAAGAACCATCTCGGTCGATTCTCGCTGCTCGCCTCTCCAACTCCTCCTGCGTCACCAGCATGTGTCTCCGATTAACGAGCCCCATCCGTCCCCACTGGCCATTGAGAGAGGCCGGGCTTGGTGCCATGTCCGGGATGGCGTTGAGTTAGGTCGAGGATCCCAACGCTCCATCGGCTACCAGCTGAGTTACCATAGTTGCGCCGGCGTAAAATACGTATGTAGGACCTCAGCAACTTTCGCATGGTCGTACAGGGCGTGGTCCATCGTGTTATGTAAATATACGTAAGTGTACGACGGGGCCAACCCTGGGCCTCCCGCCCAACTTCCAGGGACACAGGGGCCATCGGAACACCCATAACCATGTCCCTGGATTGGAAACCATGTCGTTCCTTACCCTGGTCGGTAACCGAAGGCCCGCGGAAGGAGGAAGTATCTCTCCTGCTCCTCGTAACCGAAACGAAAAGGGGGAGCCACGCTGAGAAGCATGAACGACAGAATTGAAATTCCGGGCCGAAGAAAAGTCAAAAAAGTATGATTTGAGTAAAGTTGTTGACACTACGGGAATTTTGCGGGATCACCCAGTCCACGCGGCATGCATTGGAGGCAACGGTGATGTAACTTGGCTGCCATCTTGGTCGTGTTCTGTGGACAGGGGGACAAACTGATCTCATCGAACCTGGTGATCGGGAATTGCTTCTTCCAACCCTTCGTTCTGGTCGTTTCCATGTCCGGCTGGACTAGGGTGCCTGGATAAGAGTGCTGGATACTGGGGAGAGATCTAGAAATCCAGTCAGCCAGCCCGGACAAGCGCGTGGAAGGGAACTCCGCCACTGACGAGAGGGATCCCCTGGCCGGAGCGATTCATTATCATCGCGAAGATCTGGCGCCAAGCAGGACGGGAATCGACGAGAGGGCGTGATGGGAACCAAACCATGGGCGGCACGAACGACCAGCGATGTTAGCGGGCGACACTATCGACTGCGATCGGCAGCCTCAGGCTGCCCATTGGGCTGCTGGTCACGGGACCCACTTCGCATGACTCGCTCATCACACACATTCTCTCCTCTTCATCCACCCCCCCAGATCATGCCGTCCCTCCCATGAACCGTGAAATCCTCGTCCATATCGCCGCCCCCAGCTCCCTCCGCGACGATGTCCGCTATCGCGCCCAAGTCGACGCCCTCCTCGACTTCCAGCCGGTCGCGCGCAAACGCATCCCCTTGACCTCCAGCCCCACGCTTCTACCCGACTCAGAGCCAGTATGCGCCGCGACAACCACCGCTGCCATCCAGCCGGTCGCATCGGGGAACACTCACCATGATTCATGGGATGACACTCCCGTCAGTGTGATTCCGGATTCGCAACCAGCCCCCATTGCGGAAAACTCGAATCCCTCCCCCAACACCGGCTTCAATTCCCCTCCGCCCAACCCCGCGGTAGCGCGCAAGATATCACCAGCCCCCTCGACCGAATCCGACGGACCCTCCAAGCGCCGTCGATTGAGCTCTCCCCACAATGACAAGACCACAGCCGAGATCACATCCACCGCTATAACCGCCGAGCGACAAGCGCAAGAAGCACCACAACATGCGACCGAGACAGACACGTCCGCTCCACGCCAGCGCCAGCTCCAGCGCCGCAACAAAACCAACCCCAGCAGAAGCAACAAACGTAACACCACAACTAACCCTCAAAACGCTCCACCTCCCTCTAGAAATCAAACCCCCTCTCCCCCCAGTCTCAACCGTCGCGTTCACAACCCACATCACCCCAACCCTCGCCATGCTCGCCTCCCGCCTCAAATCCCCCCGCACCTACAGCCCACTCACCCAAACGCGGGACCTCGACGTCCTCGAACGCGGACACTGGCAGGTCCGCATCAACCTGAAGGATATCTCGAACCAGTTGCCGTCGGAGCCGGAGCCGGGACGTACATCCCCCGCGGACCCGAATACATGGGACATGGCCTTGTTCACGCGCTTCTGGAATTTCCTCACGGAGTTCATCACAAACAGCGCGCGGTGGGGGGGTAGTGTATCCTCGAGGAAGATGTGGATTCATCTGCGGATACTAGGCGTGAAGCTGCATCTGCATCTGCATCTGTGAGTCATGATGATACCGGGAATAATGGTGGGCAGATCTCCCCAGCTCCAGAGAAAGACGTATCGCATACGATCCTCCGTGTCTATGCATGGGGCGAGGTCGTATTACACGTCTATCTTCTCCTCTTCCTTGCGAGCGAACGGCGCATTCGCAAGATGGGGGCGCAATGGCGGGATGGAGCTGATGAGGTGGTGATTCAGATGCCGTCTCATCCTTCGTCTGCCTCTTCACTAGGTAGTATAGCTAAAGATACGTGATATGTATAAGACGTAGTCGGATAATCAACTTCCTAATCATCTACCTACCTTACCTGGATAGGTGTCTGCCGAATGTCAGATAGGAGGAAGTCCAACTGTTTGGGGGTCGATATCTTACTCAAAACGATGAACTACGGTTCTCCGGGAGGATACCAATTAACCACGTGGATGTACTGTCCATTGATACAATTTAAAAGGTATGGTACAACAATCATGCGCCCAGCCGGATACCATTGCATGGACATCGCCGCTTCAGGAGGAACAAGTGACCCCAGGGTACTGGCAGAATACAGATAGAACGCATTGGAGTAACAATTGATATGCAAGGCAGACCCATCGGCAACTGCGCATAGAAAAGAATAAGTGATCAGCTATATGCTCGGACCGTATTTCACCCAAGTGCAAACCCCTAGTAAAACGCCATTGCGAAAGCAGAAATGGTTGGGCCGATCGGCTAATAGTTCAATTCGCCACTGCCAGAACCACCAACCGCGTCCAGATCTTCATAGCTCTTCAGGCTGCGGCCTTGCACGGCTTCCCGTGGGCCCATGCCTTGCTGTCCGGGCCCGGAGCCCATGGCATCGGCAAAGGCGGCTGCGGCTGGGTGTCCAGGAGGGATATATGGAGCACCACCATTGCCCGGCAGACGACCGGATCCATACATGCCGGGCATGCCACGAGGAGGACTCAAACGACCGCCGCCGGGGCCGCCATACCGACCACCGCGACGATCGTAAGGTCCAGAGCGGTATGACGACCACCGCCCCGGCGCATGACACCGGGTGATGCAAGCCAGACTCGCCAGGGACAAATCCGTTTCCACCCCAAGAACCGGGTTGACCGTTCATACCCATCATACCTGGGAGACTAGCGCCTGGGAGGTTTTGGAATCCAGCGGGGATGTTACCGCTGCCACCCAGATAGGTGGGCATTGTGGCCAAGCTGAACCCACGAGGGTACCTATCTGGTTGTGGGAAGATCCAGGAGGGAAATGACCGTTGCTGTTCGCATCGGACCGCGAAGGTGCAATACGAGCAGGATCAAGGACATAGGCATTCACGAGAGAGAGCTGTGAAACCATCAGCATTAGCATCCATCCAACGGAGACAGTCAAAAAGCAAACTTACATCGTTCTTGACGGTTTCGTACCACTCCGCGTGGCGCTTCTCGACATGCTTGCGCCAGAAATGATCCGCCTTGAACAGCTTGGTGCATTCGGGGACCTTGCAGCGATACTTCGACTCGTCCTCTTGCTTCATATACTTGGACAGCTCCTCCTCGAGCGCTTCATCAACAGGCTTGCCACCCAGCTTCCGGATGTCTACCATGTCAGGCTCCAAGATCTGCAGAAGCTTGTCCTCGAAGGTCCTAACCCAGTTGAAGGCACGTTGCAATTGCTGCTCCGCCTTGGAAGTGAATCGCTGGGGGCGCTTCTCCTCCACGGGAGACTGCTCTTCACCCTCTTCGCTGGGCTCCTTCTTCTTGGAAGGGAAGGGTTGACCCAGAGCACTGGCGCGAGCCACCTCCTTCGCTTGGGAAGTCAGGCCGGCCCGCGGGCGGCGGAGATGGCCTCCAGGGCATTTGCGTGCGAGTTCATGGACAGAATCACTCTCGAAAACACAGAAGAAACAGAAATTGTACACCCGACGGAGATATTCCACCGTCAGGTCCAGCTTCTTCTTCTTAACGAGAAGCTCCTCATCGTCCACCTCGTCATCTTCCCACCCTTCCTGTTCCTCGCCTTCCTCCGCTTCCCCCTCATCAACATCATCAGAGTCAAATTCGCTCTTCCGCTTCTTGACACTGACGGGCCCAGTGACAGGAGGTTGGAGCCATCCCTTTCCGCGGAGCTCATCCACGCGCTCCTCGATCTTGGAGAAACCATCCGCATTGCCACCCATCTCAGTGTCAAGACGCATGACGAGTCGCCTAGCCAACTCCAAATCTCTTTCGATACGCTGAGGGGAAGAGAACAGATCCCACAAAGCTTTTTTGCGAGGTTGGGACGGCGGCACATGGACACCGACATGGCAAACGAAGTCACCGTGAACGGAGTCGTGGATAGTCTTGTCGTTGACTGCTTCCAGGGCCTTTTCGGCGGCCGTGATGGTCGTGCTTCCATTGGCCGTGTCATCTGTCATTTCTTCGCCTTCTTCCTCTCTTCCATCCCCACGCTCGACGACAGTAACATCTGGGGTAGGGTGGAGCATGATCCAGCCCATCCTGTGATACTTCTTGGACGGATTGGGGTCACTGAGACTCAACCATTTGAATCCACCGTCGTCCTCCCCAGATGCTCTTTGCAGAACTCTTGGATCTTCTCGCGGCTGACGTTCGGCGCCAGCGTTTTGATGAGCAGAGCAGGTTGAGACAAAGCTTCATCGCGCAATTCGCCTCCACGAGCCGGAAGCAAATCCAAGACGCCCAGCGTCTCGCCCACCGCGGTTGTTTCGCCTTCTTCCTTCTCGATGACACCACCTGCACCGTCACTCTCACTCTTATAGATTCCCTCAAGGGTGAACTCATCAAAGAGACCATTCTCGATGTCGCGTTCCCATTGCTGGTAGGAACCGGCACGGAAATCCATCAGTGCTCGGCGGAGGGGGTCCCGGACTTCGGGAACATAGCGCTCCTTGAACCATCCTCGTTGCGATGATGTTGGACAAAAGTCCGAGCCATTTTGATTTGCAGATCGATCTTGTACGTATCGTACGCAGCTTGGATCTGGGCCCGTTCCCGGTCCCGGTCTTCGCGCGCCTCACGCTCACCCTTCACACGGTCAGACGGGCGACGCCCACCATGCTTTGCGCGCTCCTTCTCTTCCTTGACTGACTGCTCGCTCTCCACCATTCAGCGAACCAGTTGAATCCGACTTGGAAATCGAGATTCAAAGGGTTGGGGAGGGGGTTCGTCGGAACAGGGCGCTTGCCGGAATCTTGTCCAGGGACATAGCGGTCGATGTTAGCGACGGTGGGAGAAGGCGGACGGCGACGGTCCTCCCGTTCCCGTGCAGCATGCTCGCGAGCGGCGGGATAATAATCATCTCGGGGCTGGCGACGATCGGTCGGTTCGTAACGGTCAATCATCGCTGGGGAACGGGAACGTCCGCGTCCACGGCGGCGGTCCTGCGACACTGATCACATGAATGTTAGGAAGTGTCGCGGTCTTGTGAGCGAGAGATGAAAGGCTGGTACATACCAGGAGATCTGCGCCGGTACGAATCGGCTGGAGCCCTCGACGTGTAGGGGTCAGCATCGCGGGCCCGGCCGGGGGATCCGTAGGTATCGTAGGAATCCATCTAGCAAGTCGGCGTAGTGAGGTCCTGGCAAGTCCAAGTCAATGTATCGCGTCGAGTGCCGGCGGAACGGACGACCAGATTCGCGAGGCGGTAACGACCGTGAAAGCAAGCTAATTTCGGACATGATCAACATTAGAGTGGGACTTGAAGATTGAATGAGTGTGTCTTGCACTGAAGCGTTGGCGAGTGGTGAATGAGATAGGGTGTGCGGAGAAAAGAAGAGGCTGATGATAGCCGCAAGGCGGCCATTGAGTTCACGACGGGCATGTTCAAGATAGACAAGAGATTCACAAGTGGAGAAGCAAGAGAAACAAGGGGAGAGCAATGGAAAATTGATGAGGACCAGTCGACCCAGATGAGCCGAAGAAAGAAGAAGAGAATGAAGAAAGAACAGAGACGAAAAGAGATGTGTTCGAGTCGAGTCGGGGACGGGATTCTCGAGGGCCGACAATGGCGCGACGATAGAGCCAACCGCTCCGACAAGGAGAAGAGACGATGAAGAGAGAAAAGAGGGAGGGGGCACAGGTACGAAGCAGGAAGGCTCTGAACAAGAGCGGACAAGATTGAAAGTGGAGCAAGGGGAAAGAGGAGAGAGTAATGAAGGTGAGGCAGGCAGGCGGAGAAGGTACGTGGAGGTGATAGGAGGGAAGACAGTAAAGAGTACTGAAATAAACAAGGCAGGCGACCTACAAGAAGCCGATCGAAGAAGAGTGGATGGAATAACACCAGTCCAATGACTTCAGACGGGATGAAGACAACTGCGCCCGAGAGCAAGGCCAGACGAGCGAGTGATGGATGGGGAGCAACAGGAGAGGGAGAGAAAGCCGAAGCTGGCGATCGAAGTCGGAGATGCTGGGAACGGGGGGGCTGACTCAGCGCCGGCTCTCCGCCTGTCGGATGAGGCGATCAGCAGAACTCCCGCGAATCTATATGGATGCCTCAGGTTTTGGGGCTGCCTGATCTACTACGACCTACGACAGTAAACTCTCCCCACTACAAGACCATAAACTCGGTCTAAAATCAGGCAAACTCGATATACTATACGGCCTTGATATTTATACACGACGAGCAGGGGAATCATCCGTTGCAATCACATAAACACAGCAGAAAACAAACCCAGGACCAGAGCAGACAAACAAATACCGTCGTCCACGGAGGACGACACGCGTGGGGCCGTCGTTTGTCCATACCACCGAGAGCGACGAGGTAAACGGACAGCGGATATCAGATCTCGACCCGATCAGAAGACGGCCAACTCCAACTCACGCAGGCGCAGAAATGTGTAGTATGTACTGATTGCGGGCCACAACAGTAATCCATAAGCTCGGCCATACCGGAACACGCCATAAATCCCCATTGCAGATCCCGATGTTTTTTACCAGTGGTGCGTACCTCTCTCTAGATCCAACCCAGACCCGAACAAGGCAATGCGAGAACGAGGGACAACAAACGGACAGTACGCAGACGCCAGTGAACCTCGGTGGTGACAGGACATGTCTCAGCACGGGAGGGGATGTTGCCTCCACCAGGGCAATGTGTTGAAGGATGGTTGGCCGTCTGAGACTTCGATTGCACCAAGGTTGGGCGCGGCGCCGGACGCCAGGGACGAGGTAGACACGGAAGGTGGAAAGAAAACTGGACAGAAAAGATAAAAGCAGATATCAAAACGTCATTTCATACACACATTCCCGATACGGCAAGTAACCATCAAACAAAATCAGTAAAATAAAACATGGAGGTTCGTACCAACATAACAATGAACAGACGTGACACTAAAGGCGTTAGGTAAAAGAGGCATAGGGATCAATCGGAATGGACGTATGGCAGATCAGTAGTTGCACATCGCTCGCTACGAAAGGGCAAAAGAATAGAAAAGAATAACCGGGCATCCATCCATAAGGCCATGAAAAGAAACACAGAAACACGAGCGGATTCTAAACCACAAAGGAAAGCTCCACCGGGCGAACCATCTCAACCCTCTTCGTCGGAGGGGTCCGCGGATTCACTTTCTTCGGCGCTGCTGGCTTTGGCGGCACCAGTCTTCGCCTTTTTGGCCGAGTTCACGTGGTCATCGTTCACATCGCTAGACTTTCGCTTCTGCCCCGACGGCGTCGTCTCCCCGGTCGCCTTGGCTCCATCGCCGCCATCAGAGCCGCCAATCGACTGCTTCCGCTCCATAGCAGCCACTTCGTCCGCAGTCAAAAACGGCCACCGGGACCACGGGGACGGCGCATGGCGTGGTTGTGTCGCGACTCATGCAGATACGGTTTCCGACCCTTGGAGGTGAGTCGCAGTTGCTCTTCCAGCTTCTGCCGAGCTACACGTCGCTTCAGAATGCGGTGGAACTGCTTAGCATTGACATACAAGGGCGACTCTTGCTCCGGGCCAGGAACCATCTCCGGGGAGGGTTGACTCTGCTGGACTTGAGGCTGGGGAGGCGGGGCCATCGGCGGCGGAACCGATGGTCGGCCGACATGGTTCATGCCGGGCTGAGCATTCTGCACGTGGGGGCTACCGACATGGCTCATGCGACGCTGCTGCATCTGAGCATTGGGCGGCATGGGCACCTGAGAACCCATGGGAGGCATCTGGCCGGGGATTTGGGGAGGCGACCGGGGATTCCGATCGTTCTTCACCTGACCAGCCATGCGTGGGGAGCCGCGAGGTCCTTGAGGCATTTGACCGGCCATGGAATCTTGGTGGAGGGGGTAGAACTGGCCCGATGCGGCGGCCGTGGCCATCGCGGCTGCCTGCGACGCAGAGATCCCGTAGGTCTGGGGCATCGCCGCCGTCACGCCGTACGACTGCGGGAAGTTCATCTGTTGATGTACGGCGCCGGGCGCATTCTGAGGCTGCTGGTAATGCGACTGCGACGGGACGATCGGAGAGGCTTGATGCGTCGGATGCGCTTGCTGCATATGAGCCTGGGGATTCGTGGGCGATGCCATGGGCCCTACTGTCGACCCGGCGTTTTGTGGCGCGGTCTGGTAAGGGGCGGGAATGTGCGAGGGAGCATGGGGGTGTTGGCCATGGGCCTGTTGATATTGGGGGTTGTATTCCATGATGAAGTCGCGACGGCGCGGTGTCGACTGTACAACGTGGTTGGTTCGGTCGGGACGTCAGGAACCAAGCGGGCAGAGCCAATTATCGGGGCAGGACAAGACCAATTGGGCGGGGCACTGGATCGAAATCAAGTCGACCAGCGAGACAGGCGGGTGTGATAGGGTGTCGAAGCGCTGTTGCACTTGACAGTCTCGATCGCGCACGGAGGAGGGCGGGCGGCAAAGGGTCGAGGCGCTGCGCGGGTGGTGATTCGACGGAGCGAATGTGCAGGTCTGCAGGCTTTGGCGATAGTGTCAGCACCGAGCGCATCGCCGGGCGGTCACTGGATCGCCGGGGGTGGGGTTGGATGGGGAACGGGGAAGGGCGCTTACCGGTGGACGCTGTTTTGCTGATACACTCCCGCGGGCAGTGGGCGACAGGAGAAGACCCAAGGGCGCACGCTTGTTTGTCGAAATGAATGCGAACGACTTCCTCTAGAGGCTGGGGCTCGTGTGGTGGAGATCTTTCTTTTTTTACGTGTGGTCGCGAGTGTAACGTGGTTGGGCTCGGATGCAGCGAACCAGGGTGTCCTCGATGAAGATGTTGCACTTGATGCGTTGTCAGGCCGAATGCACTCTTCTCGAGGATGGCGCACAATTGCCTTTGACCAGAGCGCAAGGCGCACGAGGCGCGGGCAGGTGAGGGGCAGAGGGAGGAGTGAAAATAAATCCGAAAAGGACTACGCTGGAGAGCTGAGGCGACAGCTGGCAGGCTTCCTCTGAGGGAGTCCGGATCATCAAACAACCCAGCGGCTGGGCCTTGTCGGGATGAGGCGGGGGTCCCAGCAACAGGTAGCGACAATATGAGGCGGTGCTCCGGGGTGTTGGATGCGCCTAAGCAGCGTCCAAGGCGCTGTCCCTGAAGCTGGAATGCGACGCAGCGGGGACTGATGTCAGAATACGCCTCCCGAAGACCGCTTCCACAGCGAGGAGAGCTATACGGCGCCGTTAGCATACCCATCGCCACTCGCCCAGTTGGCGGGCGTCTCCTTTGCACGGTGTCATCATGGGGGGAAGAACTGTCAGGGAGGGTGTGGGGGGGCCCGGCCAGGGAGGGGAGCGCCATATCGTGGCAATTAGTGTCGCCGGCCAGGGCTGAAGGAGGTATGCGTTGGCAAGCGGGAGTCAGGATGCAGGGCCACACATACCGGGCTGATGCAACGCAGTTACTGCCAGATCTGGCGGGCAGGGGAGGTTGTCCCACGCGCGCACGCGGAAACAAGTCCAAAAGCAAAGACAAGCAACGATGCTGTCTGGGATTCAAATTGCCCTTCTAGGAATCCAGGTCCAGAAGGATACAAGTCACAAAAGGCGCGTGTCTGGCGAGGAGATCAGTCAGAAGTGCCCGGGAGGAATTGTAAATAGTGATTGACGCGTGCTGATTGGGTCATATCGGCGGGGGAAACAAGAGGTGCAGGCCAAACGCGACAGCATCACCGTTGCAGCAGCGTACTTCCCACCGCAAACCAGCGACGGACGGAAAGATGACCTGTCGGTTTGGGATGCGCGACAGCCATGCGACCAACATGAGGGCACTTTCGCGTTGGGACCACGAGGGGAGGAGGGATTGAGAGGGGGTGTTTGGAGGGAGAGTCACGGTCGCGCGCAGGCCGGACCGCGGTCAGGCAAAGGAAAACAACACGCTGGGGGGAAAGTGAAGGGAGTCAGGTGGTGGCCGATTTACCTAGGCAAATCTATTCACCAGGCGGCGGAGGAGACAATGGTGTTGACGGCAGCACCGCAAAGGGATGTACAAGCAGGCCGGTGATTTGACCAGCGCTTCTGTCACGGGAGGATGATTCGTGGGGGGGAAGAAGGAGAGCGCGTGCGCTCTGCCAACGGGAAGACGGGCGGTGGGCTGCCGCTGATGTCAGTCCCCGGCCCGGATTGATCCGTGACAGGACACACACACGCGGAGCAGCAACGCAATACAAATGATTGGGGACCACCCCGCGGAACACCGGTCAAGCCTTCGGGGGTCCCTCTGATTTGTGGGGAGGCCGATTAAGGTGTCGTCAGGGAGGAATTAAGCTGGGACAGTGGGCAAAGGAACGCAGAGGCCAATAATGAACACAGGGCAGCAGACAGGAAAGGGGAGGGCCGAGGGCATGCCAATGGGGACAGCGGGAGAGACCCAGCGCCGCATCAGGGGCGTCGCAAAGTAATGGGATTTGCTCGGGGGCCTGCGGGCGGAGGGATCGGGGCGTGGGATTGGACACGGGCAGAATAAAGTCGCGTCTCAGCAAGGGCGAACCTCCAACGTACCTGGGGCGATGATTCGACGGTAACCGTGGACAAGGAGAAAAGGGGACGCAATGGCGATGAGAGATCAAATCAACCGATCAATCCAATCAACCACGAGGGAGATCCCAGATGGCGGGGGGGCGGAAAGGCAGGCAGAGCCAACGAGGATGGGGTTGGGCCGAAAAAAAAAAGGAAAGGGGGGAATCAGTAATACTGCGCCGAAGCCAACCAGACGGAGCGTGGTGGGCAGAAAAATAAAAATGCACAGAGAGCCAATGGGTTCCGGGCGGCCAGACGATGACTGGAGGGCACGCAAGGACTGGAGAGGCTGGATGACCAACGAGAGGGAGCAGAGAGAGAAAGCCGCAGCGACGAGAAGGGGCGGGCGATGGGGCATTTGTACCGGACGCGCTGCCGGGGGAGCTGACTGGCTCAAAGCGGTCGGGGCGGCGAGGGATTCAGGCCAACCGACGTCCGCCCCGTACCGTTCCGTATTGTCACGGCCGGTGGGTCGGCTCCACTGGCGAAACTTTCGTCATTCATTCATCAATTTTATTATTTTATTATTTTCCCCTCGACTGTCTGTCTGTCTGTTGCGCTTTCATCGGGACTCAGAGCGCCAACTCCTCTGATGCAATTTCTGGTGGAGCAGATGCTTCGGTGACATGACTTCTCTGCGCCATCCCGACAGTCCAGACTGTACCTATCATTCCTCAACTCGACAGACCACGAACCCAGTACGATGGACGTGTCGAACCCAACGATAGACACATAGATTCAATCTCCATCAACCTTACCTGAGTCACGTCCATGGAACCCTCTTCCGGACATCCATGGATCCCTGACCGACTGATTACTTCAGGTAGAGTGGAGGTGCCTGTGGACAGACAAACGCGCATGTATGATTCTGCTGAGTAATGTCTCCTCAACCCTTGTTCCCCCATCACGTTTCTTTTCTTTTCACTCCGAAAAGGCAAATGCAGGTAACCCATCCTGACCTTATCACGATGTGGTTATATTATCTTTCTTATTATCGTGGTGGTCGGAGTGATGTCGACTTGCTTTTTATGCACCTCCATTATGTCCCGTATGCTATGTCAAACCCCTGTCCTCCCGATTTTGTCACGCTCGTCATGTGCAACCTCCGGCGAAACGCCCTCGGGCTTTACCCCTCCGCCCTCGAACCAGACTGACGTCTCCCCAGCCACCAGTGGGCACCCTCATTGGTCTCCGGTGGAGGCTTGGTCCGCTTTTACGAATCGTGAACTTCTGCTGCCAATCCGAGGGTCTCACTGGCCAGGATAATGTACATAAATCAAGTCCCTCCAAAAGTAGCATGAATCTGCATGTAAAGAATAATAGCAATAAGGAGGAGAAAGAAGTAAAAAGGGGCGGGATCAGAAAAATAATACATCAACTTGGGCCCAAGGCATCATCATTCCATCACAACGCGCGCATGGTTTCACATGGATCCCATGTTCCCCGTAGGAATAATCACATCTTGCTGGATCCCCACAGTCGTGGTATGGCGCTGGTATTCTGGTAACTTCAGGGACTGTATTGTATCCAAGGTCGCTGGCTACTGCCCATGAGTTGGGGGGGGAGGTAAGCCCGACAAATCTCGTGAAACTGAGTCGCCTCGGTAAGCTTACCACATTAGGCAATACCCTTCCCGAAGGTGGGATAAACAACATGCCTGTACAACCTGGTATTAACCCTGGATAATTCGGCACTTCTCATCGTCTTGTCCCACGTCGTTTGCTCAGCGCAGTGTCTTTTTTTTTTTTTTTTTTTTTTTTTTTTTTTTTTTTTTTCCTGGTTTTGTTACGAAGAATATTTTCTTGTCTTCGTGATTCTGTCTTTGTCTTCTGCAATGGTGGTGGGTGGATAACAAACTTGCTATGTGCAGGGTCTTGCACGTTGTGCTAAGGACGGGGTCTGCTCCGTCTGCCGCATACCATGTTGGGACCAGGGTGTCAACAGCTGCAAGGATAGGAAATACGAGGTACATAAGAAACGGATTAATCGTAGTAGTATAATAACATCCTTTTCTTTTCTTCGTTCGCAAAATGTCCTGCAGGTTTCGGAGGTAGGCGCCAAATATTCGTGAGACCTATTACGTATACTAGGAAATATATATCATCCATCTATCCGATACCTCGAATATTCCACACCATCGTCATCATTATGTATGGAATACAGCATCTGATCTGCGGCGTTGATGAAAGAAAGAAGGGCACCATGAGCGCTGCAACAATAACAACAATGATAAATTATCCCAAAAGAAAAGAAGCATAGCCTCATGAAGTTTCTCAATAAGACCGCAGACTCCCAATGTACAGACAGTCTCTTGCAAAGTGATTCCGGTGGGGTGCTGTATTGCGGAACAAAGCCAGATTGGGGTCCGATCTACATATACCACGTGTGGAAGCTTGACCGCTTGATCAAAGCATCCATACTCCGGAGAATGGTCGGAAAGATCGAAAGCCATGACCATGCAAAGACCCATCTGGTGAAGTGGTCTCCTTCTTGAAGGATGATCAGGATCATTGTATCAAGGATATCATTTCTATCTGTTCGTCGTGGGAGAGGATAACAAACTACAAACACCGGAACCATACCAACGCAGCCCTGAAGACCCAACACAGAACAAGTACAGTCGGGGCTGGTTCGGAAGAGGAGCTGCTGCCCAATCTCGATGCACCTGCAAGCGAACGGTGGAAACTTTGGGAAAGGCTCCGGCACCTGACGTCAAGCACCATCCATGAGCCCCACCACACCGCTCTTCCGTCACAGACCAGCAACACTACTACTTGTTTGAGTGCCTACTCCGGAGTAGTGCCATTGGCAAGCTCACTGTTCTATGAATATGATAGATGGGCATCAGGCATATTGTGATACTCCTGGAATCCATCTCTCAATCTATCCGTTCAGCGTCTGTGAGCGGACTAGAGACCTGGGCATGACTTTATGCCCCTACAGCTCAGGCACAACACTGCGATGAGATGGCGCTTGAACTCTGTTCTTCTCAATACCAGCTTCACCCAATCTCGATATATGCTCATGGAAGGGGACTCAAGAATAGGCGGCATGCATTCTCCGTCCCCTTCCTACTTTCGAGTTGACCTTGCTGTGGTTGTTTGAACAGTAACTGGTAAACCTTGCGATACTCATGGAATTAGCCTTCTACATAATCTCTCGGCCAGTCAAAACACCACGTATGAATGAACTCATCGCAACTCCTGATCAGACGTACAGCATACATTGCATCGCCTATACGCACGAACGTTTACCAACGTGAAAGACTTTAGCCCATGACAAGTACCACGCAACCTAGCTGGCTCGACCATATGACTCGCATCCAAACCGTTTGAAGCCACAGATCTTCAGGAGCTCAGGAAAAGCTTCCTTCCCTCTCACGCAAAAACCTTCTGTCGAATCCTTGATACCTGAAGAGATCCCCTGGCCCCATGAACCCAATGACACACCTACACACCTAGTAGGTAGATACAAAAGCTGGAGGCGCAAGTAACCACCGCGTTTTGGCTTTGGGAACCACCGGAACATACCAGCAGACACAAGGCTTAAACTAACTCTCAGCGTGACCCTTTCTTTCGGCCGTCACCAGGGCGCAGCACGAATGGATTGGTCGACCGAGTCGGTTCTAATTTACAGGCTCGATACGGATGAGATAGACCTTGCGCCATCCGACGTATCTCCGGTTAGGTTGATACACTGCGTCAGCTAGGCCCTGGAAGCCTCCCGAATACGGTCCGAATCCGGTACTTTGTCAAACGTTCACTTCCTGAATACTACGGTGATGGCAGGGTATATCCCGCGATGAACCTACGGCAGCATCGCCCAGCAGTCACCATGGGGTAAGAATGTACGACAAGCCAGGGCTTATCAAACTCATGGTCCAATGAAGAGCGAGTGATGCATGCTCATGCCGTGGCTGAATGGTGTGCAGTGAAGCTTAGATTCGAGCTGTTCTATTGGCAGGCTGTCGTTGCCGTCTTGCCTCCTCTTGTCTGCTATGAGGCTTGGATTCGCGTCACTATCACTCTCCACACCAGGCAACATGGCAATTCTGGCCGCTGATTTGATGGGGCTTTTATGAATAGTGTCTATCGCCTCCGGGTGGTCGCTCAGCTTGCTGAGGGGTTTCTCGAAGTGTGTTCTTTTTCACTTCTCATTCACCATAGACGATGGCCCCTGAGTCCCCTTAATGTTTCAATGCTAACCTTGCCTCTCAGCTTGTGGGCTCCGATTATGGGGCCAAATTCTCTCGTCCTACAGTATCATGAACACAACATCTATGCTGACGGAAGCAGAAAGGGAAAGAGGGGCAAACAAGGCGGCATGAAAGCGACCAGGCATTGCCATTACCGTCCCTTTTGATGGAATATCTCCCATGCCGAGTCATCCGTATTGCGCCTCACCTTTATACTTTCGATGTGCACATTAGCCTCGAGCATGACAATGCACGAGTACATCTGTACCAAAGGGAGATAATTAGCGGAGGTGTAGACGTATGACAACTACGTATGGGCAAGGCGGACATTTATTTCTGGGCATCTCGTTACTGTCACTGTACGAGAGGAATGGGTATCCACCGCGTGCTACATGGCTGTCTCTGACAGGCTGGACTGACGGTCCACGACAGACTTGCCAGCTGTACGCGCAGTAGACGAGGGCTCAGTCCGTTCCTTTCACCAGAATCACTCTAGCTTAGTTTCTGAGTGACACGACTGTAGGTCTCAGAATACATTACACAGTTTAGAGAGGAATAGCGGAAGCCCTGGATTGTAGGCATTTGACATCATGGCTTGTACCGAGAGATAGTAGATTGGGCAAATCCTCAGGCAGGAATTCCCCACTAGACTGGTTCGTGGGGATGATCTTGAGATATGGCCATGAATTTTAGATCTCCTTTCTTGCTGACTTGAAATTGAGAAGATAACAGGCTACCAAGCCGTAGGAGCCCCAAGGAATGGAATGTTGTCACCCCGCTTAATCTATCTGAGTCTGTCGGAGTATGTCGTTACGTGCGTTCGAGAATGCGGGGTCCCAATCGCTGCCACTGCAGATGACGCTGTAATACAAAGTGAACAGAAACATGATGTACATACAGAAAAGATAGTAAGGGAGAACAATCGCTTTGTTTTCCTTGCTTTTGATATCGAATACTTAAGGTTTACTGTTGAGGGACCTTATGTTTGCCCAACTCACTCTTGTCTCTAGATAGTGGAAAGCTATAGTGGCTACATGCAGTAGTATGTAACACTGAGACTGCACACAATCTTATGACTGTGTAAGGAGCCGTGACTATGTGTCAGGTGAGATCTGGGAGGTTTATAGGTCCCTTTTAGGGATATATATTTGCGAGATCTGATGCTCCATGACAGATATGTAATCGAAAGCACCTCTAGCATGTACTCGTCATTCACAGATTACTACCGACTAGAAGCTTTCTCCTAACACCACCCCCAAGTCATTCACCAGGTTTCAGAGAGTCCCTTCGTAATCCCTGGGTTGAAACTGGGGGATGTTTGGACGGTCCCACAGCGGAGCTCAACCCTGGAAACCACGATGCCCAAACAACCAAACGGAGATGCGCGAATCAGGAACGGGACAGAATGAAATAAGCACCAAGAAAACCAAAGCCCTTGACAGTTATCCACTCCGGCGTACACAGTACACCTGGATCGAGACCTCGATCTTGATATCATTGTGGATGGCGTGGGCGGTGAGGAGAGGCGGCGGCTTACCTAAGCCCAGGACTCATGTGGCTTTTCGCCGCCTGCGAGGAGGAAGCATCGAACGGCTGGATCTCGAGTCGATCGATCCCTGTGAGACGCTCTTCTTCCCTTGTTGAGCCCGGTCCCTGCGTCAAGCGACCCCGAACACCCTCTGTCGCGTAATCGATATCAACTTGGTCGTCGGCCATTTGATTCTCATCTGCCGTTCTTCCCCTGAGAGCGCGCCGGCATCCAGGAACCAACACCCCTCCTCAAACACAACATATACATGACGTCTGTGTTGACGCACACCTCCGGCCTTCAATTCCCGCGAGCCTACCCCGACATTCCTGAGCCTATTCCCACCTGACCCACGACTCTTCCGGACGACACGGTGACCGATCGCTGAGGTACAAATCGGCGGCGCTCCCCGAGGCGTTCGCGACTCGACTTTCCCGATCGCCCTGTCGACTTGACTTCTACCTACCTACCACCCGGAGACGTTTGACGACTACCAGTGCATGGGATAGCCCATCATGGCTCCAGGCGGCGGAGGAAACATCAAGGTGGTGGTGAGAGTGCGGCCTTTCAACAGCAGAGGTATGTAGATCCACCGCTGTATGCGACAACACCTCTGAGCCCCCGACTAACGACGTGGTCGAAATATAGAAAACGAACGCGGCGCAAAATGTATCGTTCAAATGAAAGGAAACCAGACCGTCCTCGCCACCCCGCCGGGCGCCGACGATAAATCGCGAAAAGGTGGTGCGAAGGGCGGCGGTGATGGTCCCAAAAGCTTCGCCTTCGATCGGTCATACTGGTCCTTCGATAAGAAAGCCCCCAACTATGCGAGTCAGGACAATCTATTTGATGATCTCGGTACCCCGTTGTTGGACAATGCTTTTCAAGGTTTATAATAACTGTATCTTTGCTATGGTCAGACCGGTTCCGGCAAGTCGTACTCCATGATGGGATACGGCAAGGAATACGGTGTCATCCCCCGAATTTGCCAGTCGATGTTCGAGCGCATCACGTCAATACAGCAGAACCAACCTAGGGTGCACGGTCGAAGTGTCTTACCTTGAAATTTACAACGAACGTGTTCGCGATCTCCTCAATCCGTCCAATAAGGGGAACCTGAAAGTCCGAGAGCACCCCTCCACCGGTCCCTACGTCGAAGACCTCGCGAAACTGGTCGTGCGATCGTTTTGATGAAATTGAAAACTTGATGGACGAGGGAAACAAGGCGCGAACGGTTGCAGCCACGAACATGAACGAGACGTCCAGTCGATCCCACGCGGTCTTCACGCTGACCCTGACGCAAAAGCGCCATGATGCGGAGACGTCGATGGATTCCGAGAAAGTGTCGAGAATCAGTCTAGTCGATCTTGCTGGTTCAGAACGAGCGAATTCAACGGGTGCGACCGGTGCTCGACTCAAGGAGGGTGCGGAAATCAACAGATCCTTGTCTACGCTCGGTCGTGTCATCGCTGCTCTTGCAGACGTGGCTTCTGGAAAGAAGAAAAATGCCTCGATGGTCCCCTATCGTGATTCCGTTCTTACATGGCTGCTCAAGGACTCTCTAGGAGGTAATTCCATGACAGCCATGATTGCAGCCATTTCACCCGCCGATATCAACTTCGAGGAGACACTCAGTACGCTGCGATATGCCGACTCCGCCAAGCGTATCAAGAACCATGCCGTTGTGAACGAAGATCCGAACGCACGGATGATCAGAGAACTCA
The DNA here is from genome assembly GCA_039763685.1 of Aspergillus micronesiensis. Lineage (NCBI taxonomy): Eukaryota > Fungi > Ascomycota > Eurotiomycetes > Eurotiales > Aspergillaceae > Aspergillus > Aspergillus micronesiensis. The sequence goes on along the minus strand of JASHHO010000068.1, from coordinate 125,889 downwards.
AAGAAGAGCTAGCGCAGCTTCGATCCAAGCTTGGAGGAGGCGTCGCGCCAGGTCCAGGTGGAGCAGCTGCAGGCGCAGGTGCCGTCGCCGCCGAGGAATATTACCCGCCAGATACGCCGTTGGAGAAACAAATGGTCTCTATCCAGCAAGCCGATGGTTCTGTCAAGAAGGTCAGCAAGGCAGAAATCGCGGAGCAACTGAGCCAGAGTGAAAAGTTGTATGAGGATCTCAATCAGACATGGGAGCAAAAGTTGGTCAAGACGGAACAAATCCACAAAGAGCGCGAAGCTGCCCTGGAAGAGCTGGGTATCAGCATTGAGAAGGGGTTCATCGGACTCAGTACCCCGAAGAGAATGCCCCATCTTGTCAATCTCAGCGATGACCCACTGCTCGCCGAGTGTCTTGTCTATAATATCAAGCCGGGAACGACACTGGTTGGGAATGTGGAGCAAGGAAGTAACGTGGAAATCAGATTGAACGGCTCCAAGATTCTTCCCACCCATTGTACTTTTGAACACGTGGATAATGTTGTGACCATCGTGCCGAGTGAAGGTGCTGCAGTCATGGTGAATGGACTTCGCATTGATCAGCCCAAACGACTGAAGAGTGGATTCCGTATCATTCTCGGCGATTTCCACATCTTCCGGTTCAACCATCCCCAAGAGGCTCGTGCCGAGAGAGTAGAGCAGAGTCTGCTACGCCACTCGGTCACCACCAGCCATGGGCTCGCCGGCACCGAATAAAACCCACGACCGGAGTCTGAGCAAAACTGGCTCGGAGCTCGATGGCGATTCCAGTCGGGCAGAGTCCCCGATGCCCCCACAGCAGGGACGTGAATCGGACTGGTTTTATGCTCGTCAAGAGGCCGTCAGTGCAGTTCTTGGTCCGGATCGTATCTCACATATGCCTGATGATGAACTGAATGCTCTGTTTGAAGATGTGCAGAAGGTCCGTGCCACCCGCCGTGGACTGATGGAGAACGAGGAGGACTCGGACTCGTTGAGCTCATTCCCTGTACGGGATAAGTACATGTCAAATGGTACTATCGATAACTTCTCGTTGGACACTGCCATCACAATGCCTGGCACGCCGCCGCGCCATGAGGACGAAGAGGGTCAAAATGGCATTTCCACACGTTGAATTCAGTTAGACAGGATATGCAACGTCAGCTCGACCGCCAAAAGGAGGAGTATCAGGATAAGTTGAGGAATGCGGAAGTCTCCTCTAACCAAGGCGCTGATGACCTTCGCTCAGAGAAGACGCGAATGGAGGAAGCACTCCGGACAGCAAAGCAGGAGTACGAGGACCAGCTGAGAAAGCAAAAGGAGCTGTTCGAATCTCACATGAAGGACATGGGCCAGCCCATCCCGAGAATCTATGAAAACGGGTTTGCCAAGTTGGATGCAAAGGAGATCGAGATCGCGAAGTCTGTCTTCGGTCATTGGTCCCAGCAGAACTATGTCCGGATGGCGGAGAAAGTACTGCAACATGCGTCTCTGTTGAAGGAAGCCCAGGTCATGAGCCATATTATGGACAAGAACGTTGTTTTCCAATTTGCGATCATTGACCATGGGCACAATATGGCATCTTCGTACGATCTCGTGTTGAATGGTATCTCTGGCGACGAGGATATTGTTCTGGACGACACGAAGAAACCTTGTATCGCTGTGCGTGTCATTGACTTCAAGCACTGTGTTATTCACCTGTGGTCCATTGAGAAACTCCAACGACGTCTCCAAGCCATGCGACAATTGCATCAGTATATCGACCGCCCTGATTACATCCAGCACTTCAAGCTTGAAAACCCGTTCTCTGAACCTTGCTCGCCTCAGTACTCGCTCGTAGGCGATGCCGACATCCCATTGACTGCTGTCTTTGAGACACGGGTGCAGGACTTTTCAGTTGAAATCTCATCCCTTACACGCAGAACGTCATTGGCATCATCAGGCTGTCTCTGGAGCCCTCGTCAGCCCAAGCTCCTTCGTCTACCCTAAAATTCAATGTTGTGATGCGTGATATGGTTGGGTTCGCTGAATGGGAGGGAACGGATGTCCATGCTCAATTGTTTGTACCCGGTATCTCCGAGGAAGGAGGTGCTACTACGACTCAAATGATCAGTGGATTTGATGAGTCGGCTGTTCGCTTTGAGAGCGTTCACAGCATGAGTCTCCCACTTTCCAGTCCTCGCACTGCAGCCCTCAAGATCTGTGTCTACGCCCGAGTGACACAGATGCACCTCGATAAGCTTTTGAGCTGGGATGACATGCGCGACTCGGCCGAAGTGACTCCCGACAAGCGCAAAACACCTCGCATTGCTGAGTCGGAGTTCTACCTGGAGGAGCGACATGACGTTTTCGCACGGGCTCAGGTACTTGAGCTGGCTGAGAATGGGGAGTACCTCCCTGTCGAGGTGGTGCAGAGTAACAACCTCGATAGTGGAACGTATCAGCTTCATCAAGGTCTTCAGCGCCGAATCCTTGTGAACCTTACGTATAGTTCAACTGAGAGTCTTCCTTGGGATGATCTCACCAAGATTCGCGTGGGCTCTGTCCGGTTGCTTGACCCGTGGGGCAAGATTCCGGATCAGGACCTTCAAACCCCTGATGTCCCGCTGAAATTTGTCCAGGAACCGATGGTGAAGGATAACGCAGATGGAACCTCCAATGTTACGATCATTGGACAGTGGGACTCGAGTCTGCATGGATCGCTGCTTCTTGACCGAGTGACCGCCGAGAAATACCGTGTGCAGGTGACGCTGAAATGGGATCTTATGTCTTCTCGCCTACAAGATCCCGTCACGTTTGATGTGGACCTGACTCTGCAAATCCAGGGGCGGACATATGTCCGTCCTCAGTCCATGTTCAAGCAGTTCTTCAACTCGACGCGGATCGTCCATTCCACCGTGCGCATGTTCTCCTTGGCCGTGCGGCCGGTCTCGGCCAAACGAGCCGCTGACCTGTGGCGGATGAACACTCAGAATGACTATGTCAAGGGCGAGGAGCTCCTTACTACCTGGTCCCCTCGAAAGGTGTCCCTTGTACGGGATTTTATTGCGGCCCGCAAGCGACGGCGTCGTGTGGCCGAATTGAATGCTGCCAAAGGAGCCCTCAGCGCCAACAGCCTCATTGCGTCTCGCCACCTAGAAGCGGGCGATCAACTCCCTTGCGGAGTAATGATCTCACAGAGCGCAAAGCGAAGCTTCTTCAAAAGTACGTTGAGCTCTGGGCGACCAAGACTGACCCCACCGAGGCGATTCTTGTCCGAAGCAACACTGAACCCCCGACGGGCGGCGCAGCGTTTGCGTCGCGCATTAAGCATACACAGAGTGACGATAGTAGCACTATCTCAGACGAAGCCTCGTTGAAGCCGCGATTCATTGCCACTATCCAGACCCTGCCCAAGAACACATCCTCTTCTAAGTCGGGATACTTGTTAACTCCGGATGACACCTATACCACCTGGGTCCGCCGCTTTGTGGAGCTACGACGGCCATATATCCACATCTACTCCGTCCCTGAAGGCGACGAAATCAACGCCATCAATCTACGCAACTCACGAATTGACCACGCCCCAGACTTTGCTCGTCTGTTGAGTGGCAACGCAGACGCTGACAACGGCTCATCCAAGGGGCGACCGAACGTGTTTGCCGTGTATGGGGCGCAGAACACTTTCTTGTTTGCGGCTCGCACGGAGGCACAGAAGGTCGAGTGGATCTTGAAGATCGATGAGAGCTATTTTAGCAATGCCGGGGGCAAGTCCGCGGCCAATGGCTCTGGATAAGTTGCCACTCATGGCTATGACTACCACGAATTTGTTTGAATCTTATGCCAATAATGATGGCCGATTTCTTTCGCAGATCTGTCTGTGAGATATGATGGGATTCTCTTATCTACCATTGTGTTATTGTCTCTTTTATCGCTTTCTCCTCGCTGGACATTTACTTCCTGGCTTTCGGTTTCTGGCGGGCTGAGTGTCTGCCTGTCTTTCTTTCGTTTACTTGGCTTTCCTCCACTTCCCAGCCTCTCGTTCTTTCTTTGGTTGCTTTTGAGATACCCCTGAATACACCAGCCGCTCTGGGACGCTTGCGATCGCTCTGTACATATATCAATGTGACCTCTCCGAGATAGATAGACGCGACGGGCGGTAATGATGGTATATAGGCGGCGACTGTTGCAGGCGACGTCGTCATAATGATTCCTTTGCTGGATTATTGTACCTTCTTTTTCTCTTTTACAATATATGAACTGTATGAAGTGTATGGGATGTAAGGATGTGGATGTTCTTGGCTGAGGGGAGATCTGTTGCTATGGAAACCCCACCACCATCATCACATCACCATCGTCATGGTCTCGACTCGACGACCGACATGAAGCGCATATCTCGGTTTCAGCCAGAGCATTCAACGATCGAACGAACAGCTTTACCGGCGCATCCAGATCTCGCACGGGAAATGAGAATTCCCTTCCCCAGCCCGGAATTAACCACCTTCTCGGGACGATCGCTCTAGAGCATTCCTCGCATTGACTTTCGTCCTTCTATCACGATACGAAGCACCGACACTCATACCGTCGCTATATAAATACACACACAAATCGTACACCATATACCCTGCAGGATATAGGTACAGTTACAGTATATACGAAACGAAAATCCGCAATGCGCTGGACGCAACCCCAACAACCATGGATCCGCTTCCTGGTGACAGGCGCGCTCCTCTCTCTCACGCTGGTCGCATTCCTCGTCTACGACCGGCAGTTCTCGACCCATGCTTCCAAATATGCGGCTAAGTCGGTGGTTCAGTCGTCACATTCTTGTGCCACAGCTACGGATCAGAGCCACGGCAGCAGCAGCGGCAATGGAAGTAGTAGTGCAGGCTGGGAGTTTGATGTGACTGTCGATGGCGATAATCACGGATTATCGGAGGAACAGTGTCGACTGGCGTTTCCGAAGCTGTTTGTGGAGATTGAGAAGGCGGCGGGGGTGAGAGAGGGAAGGCCTATTACTTCGGAGGAGGTGGAGGGGATGGAGGTTGAAGAGGGGATGGTGAGGGGGATTATTGAGGGGGGTGAGGTGAGTTACATGTCTTCTTTCTGTCTATTTGCCCTGTCTTTTGCGACTGTTGAGTGCCTGTTGAGTGCAGGGGCTAACCTACGCACGGGACAGTTGTATATAGTCGACTACGCAGCCATGCCGGTGACCTTCTCCCGGGGCAAGGCGACACTACACTCCCTTCAACGGGCGCTGGCGTCCTTCCCCGATCGACACACCCTTCCCAGTATCGAGTTCGTGTTAACGACGGAGGACTTCAGCACCGGACAGGGCCCGATCTGGTCCTACTCCAAACGGGACGAGGACGAGAATGTCTGGCTGATGCCCGACTTCGGGTACTGGTCCTGGCCAGAGGTGAAGGTCGGCCCGTATAAGGACATCCGACGACGCATCGCAGAGGTTGACGACGGCACGACAGCCCCAGACGGCACTGTGCTCACCCCCGGGACGCCCTTCGCCGAGAAGAAGAAGCAACTCGTCTGGCGCGGCAGCGTCGCGACCAACCCCGAAATCCGGGGAAAGCTCGTCCGCCAGGCGCAAGGACGCAGCTGGGCCAGCGTCCGCGTCATCGACTGGGACGACGAGAACGACGTGCGCTTCAACCTCCTCCCCATGGAGGAACACTGTCGCTACATGTTCCTGGCGCACACGGAAGGCCGCAGCTTCTCCGGTCGGGGGAAGTACCTGCTCAACTGTCGGTCGGTGGTGATTGCGCACTCGCTGGTCTGGCGCGAGGCGCACCACGCTGCGATGATTGCGACAGGCCCGGATGCGAACTACGTCGAGGTGTCGCGCGACTTTTCGGACCTCGATCGCAAGGTCGAGTATCTCATTGATAATCCGACTGTGGCGGCGCGCATTGCGGAGAATGCGGTGAGGACGTTTCGCGATCGGTATTTGACCCCCGCGGCGGAGTCGTGTTACTGGCGGGCGCTGGTACGATCGTATGCGATGGCGTGCGACTTTGTGCCGGTGTTGGAGACGGTGCGCGATGGGCGGAGGGAGTCGAGGGGGATGCCGTTTGAGAGTTGGGTTTTGAGTAGTTAGAGTTGGGGTTTCTTTCTTGATTTCTTTCTTGCATGGACGGCGATTTTGACTGGGACTGATATTAGCGTACTGTGTATATGAATCTATGAGTGTGATTGTATAGAGTACCTGAGGCAGGTAAAGGGTGGTCTGCTTCTTTCGGCCGAACACCACTCACTCTTCTTCTCTCCTCTCCCACTCAACCCCAACTCCATACTCCTCCATCCTCCACGCTCTCTGACATCACCCCTTGCTGTAAAAGAAGTGAAAGAAGCGGTCACCGTCCGGCTCCGAGTGTATCCGCTCACTATAATCTCACAGACGATCATCTCCATGATGCAGTCAGCCGCAGCCCGACAACCCAATGGCCGCCCAACCCGTGGACAAACACGCGACCGCCGCCCGAATAACGCGATCGCGCTTCTAACGGTCTGCATCGCTCCCCGCGGCCGATGAGGTCATTCTTTTGTCTGTCGGAACATGCAGTGCGGAGGGAGGGCTCACGAGACTCGCCAGAGTGTATACCAAGGCCGCTCGGCGCCAGAGGAGAAGCACCGCCAACACACCGAGTCTGGCTTAAGGGCTGGCTCATTCCAAGCCACGGCTCACCTCAGAGCCAACGAAAGGATTTCCCCACCCCCGGCGCCGGCGCGATCTTAGGGGCGATCGTTTCTTGGCTGGGTCGCCCCATAATTGAAGCGAGGGAGAGGCTAAAACCTTGTCGGGAGGGATAGATCCAAACAGCCTTTCGGATGGTGGAGAGACACTGGTTCAGGAGAAAGGAGAAGGAGAAGGAGAAAGCAAAAGGCCGCAAAGAAAGTTCCAGTCGGAGTTTATGTCTCTGTCCTCCACCCAGACGCAAGGGGTGCAGCGTTCTGCTGTCTGTCCGACTCGACGTCCGATGCATACCGACAGACCTCGAGTCTGGCATCTGGCATCCCTTGAGGACCTGAACCTGAGGACCTGGACATGGACCTGTCACGGTCGCAGCAAATCATCATGACCACCCCGGACCCCGGAGTGGCCAGAATACGGTGTCAACGACAGTGTGACGTTCCCCAGTGACCGACCAGGGAACGACCAGCGAACGAACGAAGGAACGGAGAATTTAGACTCGCTCCCCCTGCCATGTGTCCATACTACCGTGGTTGACCCGGGCGTCTTTTCCCACTTTGGGCATATCAAAGACAGACTCGCGACAAACAAACATCCCTCATGCAGCCCAGCCCTCATGCGAGTCTTGTTCTCGCCACCGAGCGTAGTCCCTCCTGCCCACCCTCGGGCGTCCGGGAATAAAGAAAGTGGACTGGAGTAGCATCATGGGATAGCTCCGCCATCAGCAGAGCGGTGCATTCGTGCTGCTGCCAAGGCAGAGGCTTGGGAATTTACGGCTTCCGAAGGCGTCCGTCCGGCCCTCTGGCTGTCTGTCTTGCCCCTCGGCAATGGAGTACCCGCACATTCACGGAAAGATAACCAAATAAAAAAAAAATCCCATTGCATGCGACAGGTCGGAAGAAGGATTTTGGCTCGGCAGTGGCTCAGGTCGGCGCGAGGGGTGCCTGAAATCCTGCCAGTGTTGGCGGCCACTTGGATCCAGATAAAACAAGAAAACGAAAAAGAAACAACTCCGGTCCGATCAGACGAATAAGATCCGGTGCTGGAAACTGAAAATCAAAGCAGCCGAACAAAAGCAAGCAGGATTATCAGGGGAGAGCACTCTATCGGCCATCGACCAGCCCGCCTGCAGCTGCAGTTCCCTTGCGTGACAATCATGGCATTTCTCCGCAGCCCCTCGCGACTGGGTATTTGTCAAGGAGCATTGTCTGTGTACACAGTAGGGACAAGCCCGACAGCGTGGACGGACTGTGGAGGCAGTGGCCATGATCTGCGCCCAAATCGACCATTCAGCCCGCATTCGGCCATCACAGGCTGATCACAGGCCAATCGGTCGGTAGTTTAGGCGGACCGTGGATGCTGTTCCTTTTCTTTCCTGTCCTTTTCTTTTTTCTTTCTTGTCGCTATCTTCCAGCTGTATCTTGGGTTTCCGGGACCGGTGCAGGAATGGGCAGCAGCACCACTGCATCGATGCGATCACTTAATGCGTCGTCCAGACTCCGCCACGGCGGTCTTGGGCAAGTGGACCATTCCGAGGGCCGATAGTTCGTTGCGATAATGGGCCCACTAAAGGAGGCCCGAAAGTATGTCGCCTCGACGTGAATGGGGCTTGTGGTTGTATCCCCCACACTTGGCTGGCGGTCCCAAGATTCGTCCTGTATGTATGCCCCGGCTGACCTGCTCCTCCGCCTGGACGAAATCATCCGTCATTTGATGGCCCGCCAGGGTGGAGAGACAGGTCAAGCCTCTTTTTTTATTTCTTTTGTTTTCTCATTCATTTTTCTTTCCTTCTCGCTTGCAACCAAATCCGGATGGCGCCAATGGCCGTTGCCCCAGGCCGTGTGCCGCCTCTTTATAAAGCCATGACGCCCTGAGAAAAAGAAGCATACCTGAAGCCAGGAATCTTCTCTTCTACCTGTCAGCTGGCGTGCCTCCCAGCCTCCTGAGCATTCTCTCGGACGATCTCATTCTGTCCATCTCGGTGCTCGTCGATCTAGGCACCCTTCTATCCAAGCCTATACACACCCGCCATGTGGCTCTCACAGCTCTCTGCCTGGGCCGTAGGGCTGGCCTTGTCGACGACCGTCCTGGCCTCCCCATTGCACGTCAAGCGCGCCGCCGGCCCCCAGCTGGTGCTCAATACCAACTTCCCGGACCCTAGTTTCGTCCAAGACGGCAAGGACAAGACCTGGTATGCCTTTGGCACCAATGGCAACGGCAAGCGCGTGCAAGTCGCCCACTCCACCGACTTCAAGAGCTGGACGCTGCTCGACGTCGAGGCTCTGCCTACGCTCGCCGGCTGGGAGACCGAGATCGACCACTGGGCGCCGGACGTAATCCAACGCGTACGTCTCCCCCAATCCCCAATCCCTATACACATACATATACACCATACTGACCACCAAAAGGAAGACGGAAAGTACGTAATGTACTACTCTGGCGAAGCCAAAGAAATGGTTCGCCACCACTGCGTCGGCGTTGCAGTCTCCGAAGGCACCGACCCGAAAGGCCCCTATATCCCGCGCGAGACGCCGCTCTCCTGCCGTCTCGACCAAGGCGGCTCCATCGACCCGGCCGGGTTCCTCGATAAAGACGGAAGCCGGTACGTCGTCTTCAAAGTGGACGGCAACAGCATCGGCAACGGCGGCGACTGCAACAATGGCATCGCCCCGCTGAAGCCAACCCCCATCCTGATGCAAAGGTCGGCGACGACGGCTTTACGCCCATCGGCGATGCGGTGCAGATCCTCGACCGGGATGACTCGGACGGACCGCTGGTTGAGGCGCCAAATTTGATCCTGCACGGCGATACGTACTTCCTGTTCTATTCGACGCACTGCTTTACCGACCCGAAGTATGATGTGCGCTATGCGACGAGTAAGTCGATTACCGGGCCGTATACCAAGACCGGCGTCAAATTGTTGAAGACGGGCGATTATGGACTTACGTCGCCGGGGTGGTGGGACGGTCTGTGGATGTGGGGATCGTATGCTGTTCCATGGGTTCTGTGGGGGAGGATACGCGGTGTACATATATGGCGGATTTGTCGATCCAGGGGACGCAGGTTACGATGTTTAGTGGGTTTGGGTAGGGTTTTGGGTATGTATGGTTGGAGTTACTTTGAGTCTTTGACTTGGGATGGGTTTCTTTCTGTGGATATTTTTGACCTTACTATCTTTTACTCTTATTCTTCTTCTACTTCTACACTACAGACTCATGGACAAGATTTCTGCGGAAGCTGAGGTTTTTCTTTCTCTGGAATGGGCGTAAGCCAGTGCTGCTTTCTGATCCGGGATCAGCTCCGGATCATAGCATGAGCAAGTTAGTACATATACTAATCATACATGGACCACAAGGGTGAGTTTATGGATAAGAAGAATATGTCTTGAACTTGATTATACTGATAATGAATCCCCAACGCACTCTCCTATAGCATTCAAGGAATCAAGGAATTTGGTAGCTTTCCCGAACGATTTCCTCAACTCCGAGGTCTCTTTAGTGGTCTGATTCAGAATCTAATATTTATACATAGTATACAGAGGCTTATACATCATCTTCTCCAAGGGGTGTTCAGACCGAGGAGAATTAGAATTCAGACTTTTGAATCTTACTATGTAAACAGTAAGACTTTGGCTTCTATAGGCATACTAGGCAAACTAGAAATCTTGACTTAACGAAAAGACACTACAATATGCAAAGGGAGATGACGTACAATACACATATCATGGGAAGACTCGCTGATGCACTGAAAACCTCTCTCTAAAGGTATGTACGACATGTTTGGGGGTTTCCTTGATATGTGTTTTGTCTGGGAATTACAGAACCAGGGAGCAGTGATATCAACTAAAGTGAAAGGGCAAAGCAAGATACCTAAGGTAGAGTCAATGTGGCTATTTGTGTGCAGTGGTCATAGTCTAACTACCAGCTATATTCCTGTGGTTATGTGTACTTGGATTGATTGACCCTGTTCTGTGCTTGAGTATCCCAAGGGTAATACTTGGCCAGCTGGGATTACTGAACGGGTCATGACACCTAAAACCATGCATGGAATTTCGTTGTGACGCTCGTGTCAAGGCAATGTGACATTCCCCTCTCCAATTTTACCATGATGTTGCCCGTCTCTCAGGTCTAAATCGCTACTCAACCTTTGATTGATACTTAAGCCATCCATCAGCAATGGCGCCCTCCCTTGCTCGGCGTGTAGCTGGACCCACGAGCGCCAACAGCATTGCAACTACGAAAGTCGTGTCAAACTGTTCTACGCAGCAGGCAATCGTAGCGTCTGGTCGTTGGGTTCAAATTTAATTCTCAAAGACCGAGGCGCTAGCCTGCCAACATTGGAAGTGTCAAACATTCGGTTCATACAGGAACACACGTCCATCCCTGTTCCCAGACTTGTCCATTCTTGGGAGGAAGACCAACACACTCTTATTCTTATGAAACGTATTCCGGATGAGCCTCTTAATAGAGTTTGGCCGAACCTTTCTTCCGATGAGAAACAGAGCATATCCATGCAGACGGCCGAATATCTGTTAGAACTGCGCAAGCTATAGTCCGATCATATTTAAGCACCAGGTCGCCGACCCATCTATTCCAACTTTCTGTTCAGAGATAAACTTTCGGAGATTCCTCACGGACCTCTACATTCTGTCGACGAACTTTGGGCTGATATGGAGCGAGGACTGGAGAAGGTATACCCGAAGCTGTACGGATACAACTCCGAAATCGGATGCCGTCAGCGGTGCCCTACACTTTTACCCATGGCGACCTCACCAATGCTGATATCATGATTGAGGGCGGATCTGTCACCGGGATCATTGACTGGGAGATGTCCGGATACTTCCCTGTATGGTGGGAGTATGTTTGTACTTCGGTCCCCGACAGTGAGGAGGACCGAGAGTGGAAGTCTTTGTTGAGGAAGTATATGCCCGATCATAGTGTCGCTCGTGACTTCTGGCTGGATTATTATTATCTCTGCAAATATCCAGGCAGCGAAAGAGCGTTGAAGTCATCAAGGAAGCATGTAGTCAAGCTTGCTGAGTGTTTTCCAACGTCGTCGTGCAGAGATTTAGTACCACCACTGAGTAAACAAGGGCCGTTTTCACCTCTGGTGTAGCGCATACGGCATTTTACATTTATCTGAAGTTGATAAGCTTGTGGGAATTAATCATAGGCCGGAAGAGTAAGGAATCTTCAATAAGGATCACTTCATTTACCTTATCCTCAGGTTTAGGGAGCCTTCATAATTCGTAGGAGTTCGGCACACAAGATCTACACAAATTGAAGTCTTATCTTCCAATCAAAGTATCAGCTTGTTGACTCTTTTAACTCTTCATTCAAACTTATGGACAATATTTCCGTGGAGGCGGGAAGCTTTGTTCGTTCAAGAATACAATAATAATAAATTTTAGTGAGCGAACGCCATAAACCCAGAAACCGTACCCGTCCATTGGTTCTGACGCAAAGCAAACCGCAAGTAGGACCCGCCACGAGTTGCTAGTCCTGCTGAGCATGCTCCAGAGCCGCGTGGAGGTTCTCTTCGCGTCGCCTGACGACTTCTTCGTGAGCAGGCGGTAGACGCTCGTTGTGCAGAATCGACCTTCGAGCCTCTTCAAAGTATGAATAGCCTGCTTGATACCTTCACCGCCTAGCATGAGGTGCCCGGGGGCAGACGACCAGCAGTTGCTGTTTTAAACTCAGTGACACCTCTGAGTGTTCACGGAGCACTCGGAAGACACGCGACAGACGACCAATGACACGGACCTTGTTCCTCAGAGCCGGCGTCTGATTTCGCTGGAGCTGGCTCTGGAATCGGTATCGTCGGCGTCGGGCAAGGTATACGAAGCGGGACTTGCAGGACCAGTCGAAGGGGTATCCCTTCCAATTCCTCTTCGGAGCAGGTGTTCAGAATGGCGATCAACATATCGGTGATCTTCTCACCGACAAACGGCAAGGACCAGGTGAAGACGTCCATAAAGTTGGACAGCCAGAATGGGTGCGTGGTGCAGTTGAATTGCTTGATATTCATTGCATTGTTCTCGTATTTGAGGATGGCGGCTTTGTTGTGGTATCTATCGAGATAGTTGGGTGCAATGAAAATGGTTATGACGCTGGGAAAGCCGGTAATCCTTGCTTTCTGATAATGCGATACCCAGCATTGTGCTTCGTGTGTCGGATAATGGAAAGCAGGTTATTCCTCTCGAGAAAAGCGCACGCAGCGGAGTAGGAGAACGAATAAGAGCAGCCGCGGACGCTATTATGAGTGAAGAATTCGTTTGTCGTTTCAAGGCCGAATTCCTCCAGGGGATCGGCCCAGAGAAGGTCGCACATTATGCCATGGGTTGGAGGTTCACGAAATCGGTTAATCTACCACTGTTAGAAGCTATGTGGATAGTCAAGACTTATTGTAGCTTACCGTCTTGATGTCCTCGAGGGTATGTAACTTGGGCTGAGGCCACCATGTACGCAGAAGAATTGCTTATTCAAACTGCCGCCAACGGAAGAGAGCAGAAAGATTCGACGCAGGCCTTGTAGATCGCTCACTATATTTGTGTTTGCACTCGAGCTTGAAGGTAAAGTATTCTGTTAGATGGCTAGTTTCGTGGTTACCACGCAGTAGCCAAAGCGAGTCCGGATACCAGATCTTCAGCCCCAGAGATACAAAACGCACTGCAAAAACGTTAGCAGAACTCGTCTATCGTCGAGCCTTTCCCTACCTCAATGCTAAAATAACCTCGGTCGACGTAGTCTCCTAGGAACAAGTAACGTGTCTCGCAAGGGTCACCGCCAACTTCAAAAAGCTTCATCAAATCGTAAACTGGCCATGAATGTCACCGCAAATGGTAATCGGGCATCCATCTCCAGAAGATTCGGCTCAGACCGAAGGATGTCAGTACCGGTTTTGATTATCCATAGCGCTTGGTCTTCAGTGAGTCGGCCCTCGCGATATAAGTGTTGCCTGAGGAGCTGGAGATCCGGCTTTGAAGGGTCTTCGAGCGACCAAAACGCCTGATCTGATGGGGATTTTGGGGTGGCGCTTGAACATCTAGTCCCCATGTAGTTCTCAATTAGTTATCATGAATGTGTGGCGGAGTGACCGACACGGCCGTTACCTTTCACTACTCGTTCGAGAGTCGACACCTGTGATCCATCCTCCATGGCGTGCAATGAGAAGTCAATCTCTGGAACCGGGTTACGGGCCATCTCAAGCATATAACGTAGATCTATTGCTCGGGGCCTCGGGCTCGGAGATCAGAATAATGAGAGAGCAGGCAGCGAACCAAGCACGGGGAGGGCGTGGTGGCTGGAGAGGGATGATGAGAAGATGACGGAGAGGAAAGGGTAAGGTTTACAATGAATCGATCTGGGAATCTGGGGTTGATTGAAGTATGAGAGTGCAGTGGAGATGATAGCCACGATGTGGAGGATGTTGTGGCTGAGAGGTGGACGGAGAAGATAAGCATGTGAGGGGGAGGATGTGGCTGAGGGCGGGACAGGATTATTGTTCATCCGGAGGCTGCCTGAGCCACCGCCCTTTCCACGCTGATTGGTTACTAGCATCTATATCCGATGTCCATAGAAGACAAACCTCAATCCCAATGCATTATTATGAGTAAGTAGAGTGGAGGAGTCCAAGATCCATCTAGGTAAGTCTATCCCTCCGCCATGATTAATCCCTGTCCTATCCATTCACATTCATTCATTCATTCCCATCACCATCCCATGCAAGATGGTCTAACCCTTCTTCTCCCCCGAGGCAGCAGCCCCAGCCGTAGCAGCAGCCGCAGCACCACAAGAAGGATTTTTCTTCTCCTTCTCCTTCTCTTTCTCCTTGCGCTTCGCCCGTGTCTCCTCCATCCACCGCTCTACCCCCCGCAGCGCCCCCTCCGGATCCGTCTTGTGATACAGCAGATACCCCTGGACCTCAGCGGCCGTAAACTCCCCGCCAGGAATCCGCGCCGCAAACTCCCGACCGAGTTTATCAATCTCCTCTGGCGACAGTCGCTGCCATGGTGCGGGAGGAACTTTGCGCAGCTTCTTTTTCTCCTCTTTCCGCTTCTTCCCGCGTCGTCGTCGTCGTCTTTGAATTTGTATTTGTGGGTGCTGGTCTCGTCGGTGTATTTGATTCTGGGGTTGTTGGACGGGGACTGGACGTCGCCTTCGAGGGTCGAGTAGATCCCCAGGAAAAGCTGGTGGATGTCGTCTGTGTGTGCGAAGCAGAATTCAATCGACATGTCGACTCGGCCCGGGCGGAGGAGGGCTGCGTCGAGTTTCTCCGGGTGGTTGGTTGTCATGACGAGGATACGGCCCTCGCTTGCGGCGACGCCGTCGATGACGTTCAACAGTCCCGACAGGGAAATGCCTTGTTTGTTGTTGTTCGTATTATTGCTGGAAGCGTCCGCTGCTTCGTCAGGTTTACTGGCGTCTTTGTTGCCATTGGCACCGTCAGCGCCGTTGGGCCCGCCATTGGTGTTGTTCTTGTCTGCCGCGCCGTCCTTGCTGTCCTCGACTTGGTCGCGACGATGCGTGAGCCCCGCACAATCGACGTCTTCGAGCAGCACGATGCACCGACGGGGTAGATCCTGGAACAGGGACATTAGGTCGTCCTCGTCGAGGGTCTTGGAGCTGAGGTTGAGCAGGTACAGCGCGATGCCGAGAAGACCCGCCGTCGCAAACAGAGACTCGTCTTGCCGGTGCCTGGAGGCCCATGAAGAAGGTAACCACGTCGGGGGAATGCCACGGTTGGAGTACCAGCGGACGGTGCGTGGGTAGATATTCCTTGATGTCGGCGACGAAGCCTGCTTCTGTGCCTGGTCAAGGACGACGGTGGAGAGCGGGCTGGCGCACGCGACATGCATCGTACCCAATCGTGTAGCTACCGTTCTTCTGGCCGCGGTAGATGACTGTGCTGTCACGATCGCGGGCGACATACAGACGTTGGGCTTCAACGAGAAGGTCTTTCAGGATGGTCGGGTCCCGCCCGAAACATGACAGGTAGAGCCGCTCGGAGGTGACGAATCGCGCCCATGAGCTTCCGTTTTCTCCTCCCCTCACGGGTGGGGAAGGCGAGGATCGTCGGCGGAACCAGAAGTAGTGCGTACCTTCAGCCGGGGTGAAGCGTAACGCTTGAACCGGTCGCGGTGGCGGGCCTTCACCCAGTAGTCGTCGAAGGTCAGGGCGTTGCCGTTCTCGTCGTACTCGTCGTCATCGTCCAGCGGACTGCAGTTGTACTCGTCTTCGTCGTCGTAGTAGAACAGAGAGCGGAAGGTGCTGACCGTCTTGGTGCCGGCGACGAAGTGGGTGGTACGCGTGGTGAAGGGTTGCTGCGCCATCCAGTACATCAGGTAATTGTAGATCTCGTCATCAAGACGAATCTCCGCGGTGGACACGCAGTGGTCTTTCAGCAGGTATTGGAAGCGGTAGAACGTATAGCGGGAGGAGGCGGCCAGGGACTATCGCCATGAGGATGTACGGGATGTACTGCGAGAGGTCGATGTGAAGATACGCGATGAGGAATTGGGAGAGAATGGAGTAGCCCGGGATGAAGGCATCCAGCACGGCCGTATCGGAGGGTGAGTGGAGAGGTCGAGGGAAGTGAGGCGGTGACATTGTGGTTCGCCATGGTGGTGGTGGAGAGAGGATGTGACAATAACCTCAGAGAAGAGGTATTGGATGCCTCTGGCGATATCAAGCCAAGACGACGTCCAGCCTTCGGGTCTTAAATGCGCCATGAATCAGGCACTCTCACATTGGAGCCTAGCATGCAGCCACCTGTGCGTCGCACGGGGTCACAGAGCCTCAAGATGTTGCACCAGTCACTGTAATGGGGATGGTGATTGAGCGCGCGGAGGGACATGCAATCGTCATACCGGCGCATTGAGTCACCGCGAGTAGGCATGCGGGGTCAGCTGCTGCTCCTGCGCCAATGGCTGCCCCTCCGAAGTCGATCACCGCAGCTGCAGTCATCTCAGCCTCATCCTAAGAGGCGTTTTGCCTGGCCGGCGAAAGCATTGACCCCGGGCCAGACCTTCTCGCCTTTCTGCCTCGCTCATCTCATGCAAACAAAGTGGATTATCGTGACGTAGGCCACCGGGTATCTATACGCTACAAAGATCAAAACTATATCAATCAACCAACCGCCAGTCGCCTCAGCTGGGCGACGCAAAATTGTCCTTCACGGTGTCGAAAAGATCGCTCGCCCAGTCCTTAGCTTCCTCAAGCTTGCCCCATAGCGTGCTCCACCAGGTGGGCCCCTGTTCATCTTCACTCTCCGGCTTGTCCGCCGGTGGCGTAGGTGGCTCCTTGCTCGCTGTCGGACGCGGGGGCGTCACCGTTGGGATCCTGGTGGGGGCCAAACTGGGGTGCTGCCCGGGGATCCGCAGGTGTATCCAGAATCGGGGTGTCTTCATCCGAATGAAGTCCGACAGGTTTCAAAGGCAAACGCAGAGTTCCGTTGTTTGGGTGGGGTAGGATGTCTAACGAATCACAGATGATGTTGTAGACATTCACGTTTTCTGGGTGAGTTAGCATTGAAATCGTCCTCTCTGGTCAAGGCTACCGTCCTCTACTTACGGAAAGGTTCCACCCGGCTGTTGGGTTGGTGGGGGAATGCAGGCCCCCGGGCAACAAAGATAGCGCGCATCAGCGGATGTTCGTGATCATAACCGTGAATGCCTCGTGGATGGTACGTTTCCCCGCTCTCCAGCGCTTTCTGGGAATCGAACTCAGGGCGCTCAACCACTGCCCAGCCGGTCTTGGGGATCACCCAGAGCGGAGCAATGCGGGCGTTGTGGGTGAAATGGTAGCGTTCGGGCATGTTCTCCAGAGAGTACACTTCCACCGCGTGGGAGTAATTCTCCGCTAGAGCCTCTAGCTGAACCTTGAGCGTGTCGATATCTTCAGGGCGCTTGGGGCGGATTCCTCGATGTGGCCATCCATCCAGGCGCTCGATCAGGTCTAGATCGACCACATCATCTAGCTGAATGAGTCGTTCGGTCGATGTGGTCGCCATACCGTGATCCGACACAATCACGATATTTACAATGTCGGTGAGATTCCGAGCTTGCAAACCGGAGAAGAGATCTCCCAGCATGCTATCCACCTCGGTAATGGTGCTTCGGATCTCCGTGCTATTCGGGCCGTATTTGTGGCCGTCCGCATCGACATTGGGGACGTAAGCGGCGATAAACTGCGGTCGCTCGGGGGTGGCCAACGCTTCATCCTCCGAGCCAGGCATATCAAGAAGCTCCAGAATCCGGCTCACCTTGCGCGGGAGAGCCTCGGAGCCATTGTACCGATCGAGATAGGTTGAATCCACCCCCATGATGTGCGCCTCAGACCCGGGCCACATGTGGACCGCAGTTACCACACCGCGGTTCTCCGCAGTCATCCACAGAGGTTCTGCGTTCCACCACTTGGATTGCATACTGACAGAAGGATGCGTGTAGTAAAATTCTTCCTTCAACTCAGGATCCCAGAAAGTATTCCCACAATTCCATGGCTCTCGGGGTACAACCCAGTGACGAGGGTGAAATGATTGGGAAATGTGACGCTGGGGAAGCTGGGCAGCATGTACTGCGGCGAGACCCACTGGCGATGAACTCATTAAGGGTTGGCGTAAGTCCGCGATCGAGGAAATCGGCGCGAAAGCCGTCGAGCGAGATCAGAATGGTGGTAGGTGCGAAAAGTGCTGTGCCGTTGGAAAGTAAGGTTTGGGGGGGAATGAGACGTGCGAAACTTGGCCGATGCCTTATATGCGCCGAGAAGACAAATGAGGAAGAGCACAAATATAGACACAAAGATCAAGGAGAGCTTGAGACGGGGGACTCGCTGCGGCTGTAAGCTGTTAGCTATGAGGAACCAGAGATTTACCACGCACCAGGACTGCTGTACCGGAACATAACTGTATTTCTCCTCCGCGGTCCGGTCCATGTCCGATGAGGAGGCGCTCAGAAGGGAGCTGTCATCCTCCCGATGGCCTTCTTCCATCTCAAACATAACATCACTCGGTTTCTGGCGCTTCCCTGGCGGCCTCTGCGAGTCTTCTTGGTCTTCCGCCCCTGCTGCCTATCCTGCTTGCCGATCCGGACAGCGCTGCGATTCGGACTGAATAATCGACGGATACCATGAGTTGGCCCTCCTCGAGTCAACAGCTTCTCCGTCTCCTCTTCATCGTCCAAGACTGCGCGGTCGTGCTGCGCCAGTTCTAGGGTGGTGCGGGAATTGCGGAGAAACTCGTCGTCGTCCGAATCGGAGTCCTGCTCGGACGGGGAACGCAGGGACTCGGCATCTTCATCGTAGTCTCGGGGGGAGAGAAGAGCACGACTAGGAACATGGCGTTGAGAAGACATGGCTGTCGGCGCAATCAGCGTCGAGGCGTGAACTGGTCGAGGGATAAAAGGAGCTTTCCACGGTTGCTTATCGGGACTCCGCCGATACAGGTAACGTGACCTGGATTAATCAGCAGCCCTATCGCCCATCCCAATCGGGTGTCAACTCACGGCTTCCATCTTCTGTCAGTCACCTCTTCCCTTGCTGCCATGATAGGACCAAGACAGACTGCTCTGGGGGTTTCTAACCCAATCCTCCACTCCAAATACTAATGTCTTTGACAGATCCCCCACACAGGGCTAACCTCTAATCTTCCCTTCGTACTGCAGCAAGTTACCAGTTCTCTCGATCAGCATCTACAAGTGTCGTTGAGATAGTCGAGCCATTGCCGCAGCTCTGGATGGGATCCCCAGTTCCCCTTCCCACTCGATCAACCATAATCTGCCCGATGTTACCTTCCTCCTTGGACACCTCCTTGAACACCTCCCCATTATCAAGACGGGGTCCCACAACAATAGCATTATTTGGACCTCGCTCATGCGGAACCTCACGCGGAGGCTGGGATGTCGCCGATGCTACATCAGCCGTCCGCGGTGTTCTTTTCAAGGACAAGTAGCCAAACCCCAGACCTCGGGCGAGAATGCGCTGCACGTGCGTTCTGAACAGTATCTGTCCTGAACGTTCACCCTCTGCACAACGCAAGAGGAAGGATCGTCGAGTAACGGTGCCGAGCATACCGCGAGCACACAAGACCAATGGGAGCGGCAGTAGTACCCGGTGGGAAGACTGCCGACCTGTCAGCTTGCTCGCAAGACGGAATCCACGAGGCATCCGATGTTTTCATCGTGCTCGCCTCCGACAAATGCCCCTTGTGTTTCACAATCATGAGAAGGCGGGCTCCCAGCGCAGGCTCTGGGACCCCCTGTGGGCCTGAAGCGGCACTCCCCACCATCTGGGGCGAGCCGACAAAAACACTGGAATGGATCGGCATCCCTTGCATTGCGTTGCGTCCTGCGTTCGGCAACTCGGGCGCTGCCGCTTTCTGCAGGCGTCGCATCACGTGAGCCTCGCTGCCCGTTGCGGCCATCCCAACAAACAAACTTCAGGGGTGCGTTGATCGTGTGCTGTGTTCCATGTTGATATCCCGAATGCAGCTGCAGATCATGGGAAAGGCCAAGCTTCGTATTGTCGCCTGATTGCCGGTTCCAGCCATGACCCCTGACCCAGACCCAGATGGAGGGAAATCCCGCTTTCCACATACATCGATGATTTCGGATCTGGAGGCTGCATTGCGGCCTCGACAGACGTATAAGTATCCCGATGAAGTCGACCCAGAATTCTCTTCTTCATCCCTCTATCAATATCTCATTCGCATCACTCTTCAGTGCATCTTTCGACCACCGAGTTAGAAACGTTTTCCACTCGTTTTTATATCTCATCCACTTTGCTTCAACCTATCTTCGTTTCTATCCACGTCGATCCAATCACAATGCACTTCTCCAACCACGCCCTGACTGCCTTGGCCATTGCGGCCAGCGTCAACGCTGCCGTGCCCCACAACCGCCGTGAGAAGACCGTCACCATCACTGACTGTGACGAGATCTCGACTACCAAGCCCACCTCCACCGTCGTCGTCCCTGTGACCGAGACCGTTTGTGAGACTTGCGCCGAGGAGACTCCCGCTCCTCCTGCTGAGACTGCTCCTCCCGCTAAGGAGGACACCGCTCCTCCCGCTCCCGCGCAGACCGCCACGGAGACTAAGGTGGAGACCGCGCCTTGCGAGAGCTGCGCGGAGACCCCCGCTCCTCCCGCTGAGACTGCTCCTCCCGCCAAGGAGGACACCGCTCCCCCCGCTCCCCCCGCGCAGACTCCCGCCCCTCCTGCTGTGACTCCCGCCCCTCCGGCCGAGACTCCTGCTCCCGCTCCCTCCGCCCCGCCGCCGAGCAGCCTTCCGCTCCTGCCCAGCAGCCCTCCAGCAACCCCGTGATCCCGGCTCCGGCTCCTACCAGCAGCGCGCCTGTCATCCCGGCTCCTGCCTCCAGCCAGCCCGCCTCCTCCCAGGTGGCGTCTAGCTCCCACGTCAGCTCTTCCACCAAGAAGCACACCAGCTCTGCCACGAGCACCAGCCAGGAGACCGAGCCTACTGCGCCCGCCCCTACTCACACTGGCATCGAGGCGTCCAACCCTGGCTCCACTCTCTACGTCCCCGGCGTTGCCATGGTCGGCAGCATCGCGCTTGGCCTGATGGTCCTTGCCTAGGTTGGTCACTGATTACTCCCACGACCTCAAACGTTCAGAAGGGGAACTCTTACACATCTATACACTATACACGATACATTCTTTGACACTATTAACATGTACGCTTACATTCGGTCGTTTCTGTCATCATGGTTGTTACTGGGTAATCATCCTGTCTTATCTTTCTCGGTTCCCCCGGAAGGTTTGGTTGGGATTTTGGCGTTCTGGTCTGGTTCTGTCACTCGCTTTTGTATTTGCCTGGAAGAAGTGCCAAGGCTATATAATTAGTAATTGGGTAATATAAAATTACTATTCATTGTTATTCCTTCTTCTATCTTAGTTTCTATGCCTATTCCCTCTGGTAGGACTGTAGAGCTGAATAGCTTTATCAACAGCCCTGTTCATTCCCATTGCCAAAGAAACTGATGGTGCTTTGTCTTTAGATATAAGAAAACGATCGCCGAACTTGACTATAAAATCTCACGTCATACAAACGCTCATCTTCTATAATCGATAGACATAAACGATGCATTACACCTGTTTCGCAACATTACCTCTTTGGAAGTCAGATCACCCGCCCACCCACATAAACCAGGGTATGGATACACGAACAGATGAAAAATAGAAAACTATCGCAAATGAGTCAAATCTTCCCTCCCATCCTGCCAGCTCGAACAATTCACACAGCGAAGCGCCTACACCATCACATCGTTTAGTAATTTTACCCTCCAAGCGGAAGGAAAAGAGAGGGGGATACAGACCTGCTCCCCGATAAACTTCTTACAATACTTACACCTCACCGTCGGCTTAATGATTGTGTCGTTGGAAATGTACATGTATAGCTGCGCAACGGCGTAGAGGGTGATGCTGATACCGAGGAAGCCGAGGACGCTGTCGAGGAAGACACTATCAACAGCCTTAGACTTAGCCTTCGTTTCCTTCGCTTTCTCATTTCCTGTATCCCAGAACAGTCCGTCCACTACACTGATGAGTATGTATGCAAGATAGGGAATGAGGACAAACCCATATGCAAGAACCAGCGCCCCGTCACTCCGCGCCTGCTCTAGGGTATTATAACCCTTGCCCTCGACGTAATTCGGTCCTTCCATGAGCACCGCAAACTTCTGGTCCATGTTCCGGTTTAGGAACGGGAGGAGCGATACGATCGGGAGGACCATGTCTGAGACGAAGGAGGTGACGACTTTTGTGAAGGCTTGTGCGATGCTGTCGTTCCCGCATTAGTATCTATTCACTTGGTATTTTCGGGGTATAAATCAAGTAGAATATATAATTATAGGCATAAGGGAAGGAGGTACATCAAACCCAACGCCACTTCCAGCACGTTATCTCGCGCGGCGAAATTGATGAAACCGTCCCAGGCGTGGCGGAGCTGGGTCCGGGCGCCGTGACCCAGACGGAGGAAGGTGATGGTGTGATCATTCAGCTGGGGCATTTCTTTATCTTTGATTGTGTACGGGGTACTATATTCTCCTGTAGCATTTAATTATAGCTATAGGCGGCAGATTAAACCAGGAGCAAGTGCATGGGCGAGGGTCAATTAATACTCTCGATCTCCCCGCATGTTGGCAGCCATCATGTGCTTGGTTGGATCGTCCGTTAGTGCTCTTGGCTGGGCTATCATTGAACTTGCCTCTTGCCTGGAGCCAATGGTTGTTTCGGGAGGATGTAGGTGTATCCAGAGGGGTAAATGATCAGCAGTAGATGGAGGGAGGAGCCTGATAACAAGAGGAGTCGTCGTGTATCCTTTTTGCGGTCTGAATAAGGAGGGAGTTAGGGTTTGAAGGGCCATGTGATACCTGTCGTATCGCATCCCGTCCTTGTCTCCCCCGTTCTCTGTTTTAGATATATATTTACCTGAGAGTCTGGCATGCATATCTTGTTTCTACTGTTATGGTTTATTATAGTTCGACGCAAGTGCAGGAAGGGTGTTTAGTCGTATAGGTACATTGCTAGCCAAGTATATATAACCATGTATGGATGACGACAAGGTGAAATCCATGAAAACTTGTGATAGAGCTAATCTAATTATATACATACAGCAACAATCATTTTTGATCCCCACACATTCCTAAACCTCATCCGCCACCCCTCATAAACCCCTGCCGTAACCTCTCCTCCTCCGCTGTCTCTCAGGGGTGGCTGGGACGGTGAATGTTGAGGTAACCACCCAACCACCAAGCACCCCTTCCGACGTCGTTTCATTTTCTCTATTCATATTTTATCAAGGTGCCCGGCATGCCATCGACATTATTCCTTGGTCAGGCTTTGAAAGGCCTGACGGGGCTCTACACCATCCGAAAACAACTTCAGGACTGTGTCTGGCTTGCGACGTAAGCAGTCCCTGCCTCTATGGTTTCGGTGGGAGTTCATATTCTAACATCAATAATCACAGGAATGAGTCTGCGCAGAAAGACATTGTAAAGAGCGTCCGGCACTTTCGATTACAGAACGAGCGAGATATCCTACTTCGTTTTCAACGCCGTACTTCTGCTATCCGCCCACTCATTGAGGCGCTCGAGGATACTCATTCCCCTCCGACACTGATTCTAAAATACCTCGATGACGATGTTCTTAATGCATTGAACAAACAACGGCTTACTCATTCCGAGTGAGTGGTGTTTGTCGCAAGACAGACGCTCGAAGCACTTGCCGTCTTGCATGATGAGGGATTTGTACACACTGGTGTGATTAGTCGATCTTTGCATCTTTGCTGCTGAACCCTGCTAATACGGACCGATTATAGATATCAAACCCAGCAATGTATTAGTGAATTTCGGTCAGATTGATCTTCGTTTTCAAGATGTTCAGCTGGCAGATTTTGGAAGCACCGTTCACGTGGACTCCGTTCATGCGCAACGTGGCGACCCTATCGGCACTCCTGTTTTCAGAAGCCCTGAGGCCCACCTTCAAATGAAATGGGAAACTGCCACAGATATTTGGTCATTTGGGGCAACGGCAAGTTTCAACCCCCCGGCGGGAGACCTTGGAGCGAATACTAACGTCGATGTAAGCAAACAGCTTATCAGCCTCCTTTACGGGTCTGGATTTCACATTTTTAAGCCGGATGTTCCTCCAGATCATGACAAGTACGATATTAAAATTCTTCTGAAGCATCATAGATGCTTCGGCCCATTTCCAGAATCGTACGAACAGATCGCGGACCAACAACGGTTAGCGGTTCTTACTTGGGTCATGCAGCAGAACAGTCCACCGGAGACCCTGCGGCCATTCCATCTTACCACTACTGAGGAAATCTGTCAAGATGATAAGAAATTTGTGCTAAGGGTAATGAGGCTAGATCCTCGAGATAGGCCATCTGCACGACAACTCTTAGAAGACCAGTGGTTTAATCAGTCTTAAACCTGTTCCACTCACTGCATGCAGTACGGTCAACTCCCATTTCGCAAGACTTAGGGACTGACATCGGGAAAACTTATGATCAGCAGGTACAAGCACTGTCTTCCCGTCATCGATGCCAACGGGATCGAAGCCGCGTCTCCCATGGACAGACCCTTCGGCTTCAACGCGACAGACTCCTCCGTTGAGCGCGCGAGCTCGCTCCACGACCCCGATGACATTCGGGCAATAGAACGAAGACTTCATCGCCGGGTTGAAAGCGTGTCATTTGGGATCCGGTCATGAGCACCGTTCCGGCGCAGTTGTAGCCGATCTTGTAGGGGGACATCATGTTCACTCTGATATGGTACGTAAAACAATTATTAGATTTTACTAGATTTTATCCAATGACAGCGCCTCCAAACCAACTATAGAGCCTGTAGAATACCCACTGAGGTGTTAAGTCCAGGTTTAGGACACTAGTCACACTCTCATCATTCAGAGCCTTCTCTCCTCACGCCTTAGCAGGTGTCTGCCCAGTAGCAGGGGCTGCATGTGCAGCTTCCTCATGATGCTCCCTCTCGCGCTCAATATGCTCAAGCTCCATTTTCTGTTCGTGGATCATCGCAGCGCCTCTCTGCACGTGGCTTGTGCCGCCAAAGAGAGTATCCATCTCTTCAAGAGGCACTTTCTTCGTTTCCGGAATGAGGAACCATACAAACACAGCCAAGAAGACATTGCAAGTCATGAAGAAGAAGAACGATTTCCTACACAAACAAGTCAGCACCTGGTCAAAGGTTGAATAGGAGGATGGGAAACCTACAATCCCTCTCTCTCGTAGAAAATCGGGAAGAATTGCTGGAAGATCGTGTTCGCGACACCCTGCATCTGCGAACACATACCAACCGCCTGGGCTCGCACGTTCATCGGGAACACCTCGGCAGTGTAGATCCACACGGTAGCGCCCCAAGACGGCTTATAGAAGAACGCAAAGAGGAACATGAGGAAGACGATCGCGATGCCAACCGGCTCGGTCTTTGCCCTTCGGGTGTGGAAGGAGTTTCCAGACCGACAAGGGCTGTGATGAGCATGCAGGCGGCCATGCGGTGGCGCCGACCACGAGGAGGAACTTACGGCCGAAGCGGTCGACTGTCCAGGTTGCGTTGAGGTGAACAGTATACCGAATGTTGCATTGAGCGCGTTGATGAGGTTGATTGTATCGCCGTTGGACCAGATCTTCTTGTAGATGGTCGAGGAGTAGGAATTGAAGGTTCCTTGGCCCGTGAGCTGCTGGCCGGTATTGAGGACGAAGGTGAGAAGAAGACGCTTGCGGACACTGGCATCCTTGAGAAGGGTCATGTATGCTCTCTTGCCGCTGTCAAGGGCCTCTCGCTCGTATTGGATGGCTTCGCGGATGGTGGCAAGTTCGTTGTCGATCTCCTCGTCTGTATCTCGGACCTGCTGGAGAACCTTTCGAGCGCCTTCTACATCGTTCTTCCGTTGGACAAGCCAACGAGGTGACTCGGGCATGAAGGGGAGTTGGCAGATGATGATGATTGGGAGGAGCAGCTGGAAGATGACGACCATCTTCCAATCCCACTCGCCCAGCGTATCTCGGTGCTTGCCTGCTGCATAGTTGACCCAATAGGCGACGAACGACCCGACGGAGTAGAACATCTGCCAGAAGGCCATGACTAGACCACGGATGTAGGAGGGCGTGACTTCACCGATGTAGATAGGACCGGCAGCTACAGAGGTTAGCTTTTGAATTTATAGCTGGAGATACTGGAAACTTACCGATGGCAAGGGCCTGTCCAACTCCAATAAGAACACGGCCGGCCATGAATGCCGGAACTGCGTTGTTCTTGGGAGGGAAGCATTGCATGAAGGTCGCGATTACCGTGATAAAGCAGCCAATTCCCATTGCCCAGCGACGACCCGCGTAATCAGCCTGACGCAGGTTAGCCTGTGTTCTATAGACCTGAGATATTTCATTCTTACCAATGGCCGGCGAAGAACCATCCTGTAATGATACCACCCACGGTGTACACCGTGTTCATCAAACCAAGCATGTAACTGTCCTATTTCGAGTCAGAGAGGAGACTCCAGGGAGCAAGGTCGAGATGCGTACAGGATTGTTGAAATAAGCATGCCAGTTGTCGGAATTCTGCACGGAGTTGAAGACGGAGGCATCGTAGCCCATCAACACCATGCACCGGCTGCCACCAGGCAAATGTACCTATCTAAGTTAGATGTGATGCGATGGAGTTGCAATGAGGATGTCCGTACCAGTTGTAGAGTCTTGTCTTGTGGACCATCGTGTCGGTGTTGTACCATAAGTATGGTAAGTAGGGCTGTCCAGGGATCAGATTTGGAGGAAGTTGTCCGCCTTTATATGAAGCTCCAAGCTCTTCCTATCGCAAAGGCACTTGGCCCGTCTAGCGTGATCTGCTGCCAAGTCTTGGTTTCTGAGATTCAAAGGTTCGTCTCGATTGATTGGAGGAGTTATGAGCGACAACTACCACCAGTAAAGTGAATCGATTTGCACATTCATGCTAAAGACCGTTGGTTTCCAGCCTTCGCAGATGGCCAAAATGCGTGCGGAAAGCCATAGCAAACGTTTGTCTCCTCGAATTCAACCATTTACCCAGATGGCTTGCATCCTGCCATCTAAACAGGCTAAATCAGACGTACCAATAATCATCAGATCTACGAATCCTGAGCGGATCTGAGACTATAGATAGTGTCCCGCGGGGAAGCTTCGGGCCTCGGCTTTGGAGTAAGGCGAGCTGATTCGTGCCCGCGAAGGATGAGGCCATATATCGTGGATTTTGTCTCTTAGGGCTGGCTTGATACACGAGTCAGCTGTTTTGCCCAGCTCTGACTGCATATGTGCCATGGAACTCAGATCAACTTATCAGGACAGCCAAGATCGAGTCAAGAATCTCGTCGTCCGCCAAAGCAATGCTTGAGTTCGCTGCACGAATACATAGCTGTATCCTATGTGAAGAGAGAGTTGTAAAAAACTGTTGTCTGAATTGAGATTCCCCTCAATGTTCCTAGAGACCTCATATACTGTGTCATATGCATGGGGATGTACCTCAGATCACCACCACCGGAGTCGCTGATCAATCCACTCAACATTCTCAGGTCTGCCCTCCTCTGTGAGAAACACCTTTCCTGGCGAGCTATACCCATCCCACGCCTCTTCATCCAACAGCACACTATAATTGTACTCCAGCCGCGCCGCAACATCCCACCCCGGCCCAAGATTCGCATACTCCGCCATGAGCGTCTGCTCCGTAATGGGCGCCTGCCAAAGCACATACCCACTATCCCGAATCGTCGCATCCTCATACGTCTCCGCAAAGATACTCCGATGTCCACTGTTCCAAGGCCGACCAAGGGCACATTTGCCCCTTTCTCCACCGCAACAGACGCATTCGCGGCCCGGATAGCAAAGCGTGCACATACACCCCAAACTTGTTGTCATAGGTGGTGTTCGTGCCCTTCCACGCCGTAATCCCACCTCCACAGCCTCGAAGCACCAACTCGCATTGCTCGAACCAGGCCGTGCCGAATCCATACAGGAAATCCGTCTGGCCGGCCACGATGCTCGAGTGGAAATACGCATTCCCCAGTTTGCCCACGAACACCGTGTCCTGGTAGCTGTAGAACCCGGAGTAGTAGAACCCGCCGTTTGCGCGGGAAAAGCTCAATGCGTGTGCCGGACCGGCTGCCTGCTCGGCGTAGACGTTGCGGAAATCGATGTTGTACGTGCGGAAGTCGCTGCACCCGAAGGGCGTGTCTTCTGGCACGGGGAGACCGGACGGTCCGGATCCCGTCAGACTTGCGTTGAGAGTGGGTGCCACGATGAGAACGCTGGTGAAGACGTTGTCCGTGTAGATTCCTTGCTCGGTGGCTGCGGCCCACTGGACCTGGACGGTGTTCGTGGAGGCATTGTGTGGAGTGTTGGATTCGCCGAGTAGAGTCAAGGGGCCTGGCCGGGTGACGTTCAGTTGCTCGGTATAGGTTCCTGACAGGATGAGGATTGTTTGGCTCGAGTCATCGTGCGGAAGGGAGTCAATGGCGCTCTGGATGGTGCGGAAGTGTGCTTTCTTATGCGTGCCCGAGACGAGAATTGTATCCTTTGGACAGCCGTGGAGAGGGTTCCCCGGCGTAGAGGCCTGACATGCCTCCGGGGATGAGCTCAGATGTCCTCCAGATGGGTGACCCCAGACCGGAGAAATGGCGCAAAGCCAAGTGCACATGCAAAGGAACCAAGAAATGATAGCCATGGTTGGTGACTGTCTATCGTCCCGTTATCGACGCTGACGTGACCACCCTTTTACACGTCCCTATTCTCGCGCGCAGCGACATGATCGCGGGATTCTTGGACATCGAGTTTAAACGTATTTGCCTGTTCTCTGGCTGTTGTTTTTTGCCGATTTATCCTCTGCTCAATCCAGCTGATCCGGTGGGAGATCTTTCATAAAGAAGTAGTTTTGACTCGGATGTTCTCATACTTCGCTCGTTAGCTTCGGAAGGATCCCTGGCGATATTCCACCAACCGTATGGTCTTTGTGGCATGAAGGATTCTCTGGCCTAGATGATCAGTCCACCATTGGATACTTCGGTAAGAAACTTCCATCAATCGCAGTCCGCTCGGGACAATATCCAGCGAGCGTGTTTGACATGTGCTGCTAGCCCGGTTGCCACTCAACCTCTGACTTTGAGCCATGGCTTGATTTCGATGCTCAGTTAGTGATTCTCTAACAGTAATATGCATGAGCTGCCATACGTATTATCACTCAGGCCAATTCAGTACGGTCTTTGAAGCACAGTACATTCAGTAGAACACACACTAATAGATATAACACGAGACAACCGATCTATTAGGAAATCAATAAATTCCAGACCAGCTATCTTCACATTCTGTAAAACTATCTCTCAATCACATCTGTAATGCCTACCCTGCATCCACAGGCCCACAGCTTCAAAGATGCCCGATTCCACAATTGGCAGGGACATACTCCAGCGCATCATCCGCCGAGCCAGCCGGCGCAATCGTCAACCCATTGAAATCACCAAGAAGCCAGTCTCGGCATGGTCAAAGGCGCCAGAGTTGCTGTATCCATTAGCCTCGCACGCACGACCAAACGCCGACTCACACGACGCGGCGTTATCGGCACTGGCACTGAAGAGCTGGTTCTCTGGCTCAGCAGGGGCAATCTCGGTCACGTCTTGGAAGTAACAACCCTCGAACACGCCGCGGCCTTGGTCTCCGCCTTCGATAGCGTGGCCGGGGATAGTGGACCAGACGCTGTTGACGGCGTGGAAGAGGGTCGTGCCGGAGAGGGCAGGTCCACGGCCGGTGGTGTAGTAGACGTAGTTGTCTGTGGGTCAATCAGTGTCCGTTAAATGGGATTCATGGTAGTGAGGAGAGTGGAACGTACTCTGGAAGGTGATTTCGTCTCCGACGCCGACGAGCTCCAGCGTCCAGTAGTGGTGGCCATCACAGCCGGGACTATAGGTTGTCTCGCCGTTCAGGAAATTGTTCGACCAGGTCATGCGAGTGTTGGGGTTGAATCCAGTGACGAAATGTTGGCGGCCGATGAGGGAGGTCTAATATATCTGTCAGTGTAGCTTTTCGCCAGGGCTGGGAGACTTACTTCGCAGTGGTCGATCCAGATCTGGTCAGCGCCGAAGAAGGTGAACGCATCCCCTCCCCAGACGAGGCTTAAACATGTTAGAATAGTCCCGTCTCTGTGATTGACGAGGATCTTACTGAGGGTTGAGGTTCGTGATCCTGATATTCTGCACGATGATGTTGGAAACACCACCCTCAAAGTACAGTCCTTTCCCACTGAGCACACCCGCATCGCCCTCACCGACAAGCGTCTTGTCAGACTTGATGCGGATGCCGTTCATAGCCGCATTATCATAAGTCACCGTGGCGACAGGGTTATCACCACACCACCCATTAGCGTTGATAGCGAGCTGGCAGCCCTCGCCCGTACCCCACGGCGCGCAACCATCTTCGGTCGTTGATCCCTCAGTACCAACAAACTCGAAAGTTTTGGTAAGGACGATGACCTGGGGCTCGTCACTTTCGAGTAAGGCGACAAGCTCTTCGTTTGTCTCGGGGTAGCTGGGTGAGAGATCGCCGCCACCGGTCACGCCAGCTGCAAAACCTTCTGCAGCACCCGAGACGACCTGGGCGGTGGCGATGGCAGCATTGAGCAAGAGAACTTGGAAAAGTGACACTTTCATGGTGATTGATTCCGAGAGAGTGATCAACCACTAGACAGCTGTCGATACCTTGGGTCCTCCTCCCAACCGCACAGGACGCCCTCTTTATAGAAGAACGTTGTACTCTGTCGATCCCAACCCTTCATTCATGTCGCTTCAAACGTGACGTCTTGGAATTAAAAAGGCTTGGATTCAGCCAAAAACAAAACCGGTAACCTCTGGCCACCGTCGTTACAGAGTCCATGGTTTGTCCGGCGAAGGAATCTCTCGGCCCGCTGAAGAGCGGATTTATGGCACGATTAGGAAAGGCGGATAAAGACAAGCGTTTCAGATAGACCTGTTCGATATTGCATGACCCCGAAATAGCAATTCATATGGGCGGTCAGGCTTTTATGCACATTGTGATTTAATGTAGGGGTCTTCATGTGGGGTTGTAGGGCTCGGAAAAATCCAGCCGTTTGGAGGACTGATTTTAAGCGTGGGGTTTCAGGGTCCACCGTGAAACCCATGTGGTTTTCTACTCAAAAATACACTTGACAGCTTGGGTAAATAGAATGTTTCCGGAGACCACCGATGATAAGAAATAATTTGCTACACCTTGAGCAATGCATGTCATCAGAGTAGATATATCTCTTCGCTATTTACGTGGTCCCTGACTCCCGAAGCCTCTTCAAACCACAAGATTCCACGGAAAAGCTGCAGATTCACGCACATGTGATCTCTCCCAGGTCGGAATCTCCCATATTGTTGCATTTGAAGAAAGGAGGATTGCCACTGGGCGGAGTCACGTCGATATCTTTGACGGAGATATCATGACAGACCTATCATCTAGTTGTTAGTCACCTCCCTGGAATCTCAAACGTGAGCATGCTTGGCTGGTAGATCACTTACATCAGGACTACTGCAAGTCAACTCCCCAATGCGAGGATCATACTTCTTGGACGTTGTCCCCTTGAAATCCTTGAAAAGGATATCCTCGATCACGAGTTTCGCCTGCAAACGTCAACTCCTCTTCCGATGAATCGTAGACTTAGTGTGGCGGTCCTACCGGATACAGATCGCAAATCGTCTGGTTCTTGGTATAGTAGCACTGCGAGACGGAAATAATATGGTCGTTGTTCGTGCTGTGCATGTGTTCGTAGGTCACGTTGCGGACACGACCCAGTCCGCCGCCGCTGGTTGAGCCAGTTGCATCCGGGGGAACACCAGGCCAGACCTTGATCCGAGCTAGATCTGTTGCGTTAGTCATGGAGACGTTGTAGATGTATAGATCCTCGACAAGGTCGGTTTCGCCTTGGTACTGGCCCAGACTACCGACGGAGATACCATGGGAACCCGTGCAGTCGAGGTTCTGGACGACGACTTGGGTGGAGTTAGGTTTGAATGAGACGCAGTCTGTAGGTTATCAGTAAGTGTCTATAGCATATACGTTGTGGTAAGCGTCAGTACCATCCGTGTTGACAATCCTGGAGTCTTGTATAACGACGTTCGAACTGCGGTAGATGTCCCAACCATCCGTATTCTACATCCAGACTGTTAGTTAACTGTAACCTGGCAAATGGGTACCCAAATGATGGAGACTGCGTACCTTGGCAGGAGCACCCGGTAACGAGCTGCCCACCAACATCGTCATATCACTAACGAGGATATCACTCGAATTGGCAATCAGGTTGAACCAGCCCGGGGGATCGAGCATCGTGATCCCAGAAATGGTAGCATGATGTAATCCATCCGTGCCCAGCAGACAAGGACGCATGACACTAGAGTTCTCGGCCATCGCACTCCACCAGAATTGGCCGGCCCCTAAACAATAATAAGATTCAGTCAGCTTCCATTGTTCCCTGTCGAATATCAAGCAGGGTGGTAAGCCTACCATCAATGACTCCCTTCCCATCACCATAAATATTCACATTCTTGCCCCAAATCGCCAAAACATACTCGCAGTCTGGAACTGATACTGGAAAGCCTGCGTCGGCCAGAGATCAATATCCTGCTTGAAACTGATATTCCCCCAGATGGCAAAATCAATATCATTCAGGAACGTAAGATCCAACGCGGTGGCAATGACAAAGTCCCCCGGCGGTAAGAAGACGGTGCCGCCATTGTTGCATTTGTGTGCTGCGGCAAGGATACCGGGACCAGCGTCTACCAAGCTCGGCTTGACCTTGCAGAGTTTGCCTCGGGGCTTGTGGTGTCCCGGGGCTGGTTTGAAGTTTCCAGGGGATTTAGGATAGGCGGAGATGGTTGGTGCAGATGGGGGTTTACTGGCCACGCTCAGGGTGGGGAGCGCAGTCGCCAGTGTCACTAAGTAAGGAGCTTCATCGCGAGAGAGACAAGTCGCTGTGATGAGATTGGTGTCTCTTAGATAGACGGTGACGGTGTATCATGATTAGAGGAGTTTTATATGCATTCAATCGGACTTCAGACTACTGTCACGAAACTAAGCCGCGAGATTATCCACGGATATTGGCTACTCGGCTTCCAACATACAGGCTAAATTGTAAGCCATGTGAAATGAAAGCTAGATTAAGCATGATGAATGATCGAAGCTTGCTTGGCACTCAGCGTGCAGCCTACAGACTGGGAAATCTACAAGCTTGTATCAGGCATTCAATTGTACTGACAGTTCAAGGCGAGAGGACTGAACGATAAACAATTGAACATGGTGAGCCCCAAGTTTCAATGCAGACCAATCTTCCCACACCACAAGAGCGATTTTAGATACTTCCACCCTATATTCCTCTGCCGTCCGCTGTGGTCAACCAGGATACTGCACAACAGACATTGAAGAACGGCTACAATAACCGGCTAACTCAACAATGTATATACCCCGTTTAGCCTGCAAACACCTACCTCTACCGGTGAACAGCCATATTCCATCATCATCGTCCAGAGCTGCGAATCCAGCAAAGCATATACTAGAAATGTGGCTTGGACCCCCAATCCCGCCAAATGTTTCTCCACCAATGACAGCAGAATACCCCAGAAAATACTCCCCGACGTAAACCCACTAATAGTGTCGTGGCCAGGGACTCCCTGTTTGTCGTCTGTGCGGAATCCGGGGACAGCCTAGGTTTCTTCCAGGGTTGAATGTCGCTCATCTGTCTCGTGGACACCTGATTCCGCTGATCTTTATGTCGCTCATAGAATCCTGGCTATTACAAGTGGTCGAGACCGTAGGGATCCTTCAGATATAACGTCATAACAGGGTCGGATTTGAGAGTAAGAGCTACATTCCTGGGACAATCCCCCGGCATTTTCTGATAACAATACAACCTCAAGCTTGTCTCTGTTACAAGTTCCTCTTCTTCATCAGCAGACGGTCTCCATCAGACCCCCCATTCACGCACCCGAGGCTCTTTGTCTCAAGGATATCTCTCTGATAATTTGCTCACAAAATCCCCAAATTCGTCGGCGGTTCTTGAAACCTATCTCGAATTCGTCCTGCATTGATGTCCCATTCCTACCACTGGGTGGTGGCGCAGATACCTTCCGAAAATGAGGAAGCAGTCTGTCGTACCGCAAACTCCCTAAAGCACCTAACCGACGAGCAATCTCGGTACCCGTATACCAAGGCAGATCTACTGTGAACTTGCGTGCCCAGAATTTCGTATTTAAGGATTGACCAAAGACGAGTTTTCGGAACTTCGGAATGGCGATTGCCAGGTTGATAAGAGACGAAGACGGGATCATCTCCAGAAACCTAAGACAAATCTCATCGTCTTTCTCCCTGAACTCTTCGATGGATCCAGGACTGATATTGGGATCTCTCGATATCATATGCTTTGTGATGAACGCATCTTGGCGACTAGGATCCACCGGTCTTATGCTGCCAATTACCGTGTGACTTGAGTCAAATGAGGAATTGATCCCACCTAAAGCGAAGAGTAAAGTCTTAGAGGATGGGCCTGGATCTGCGACAAGCCACTGCTTGTGTATTAGCCCAATAGATATGACCGCGAGCTTGTGCATACTGCCAATAGGCAAGGCGCAGGAAAAAACCTACCTCATAGCCGGTATACGAGGCCCAGATGTTCACTACCTGGCTGAGGCCTTCTCCATTACACCGGTTGTCCTTCCAATTCAAGCGTATGTTGGGGTCATTCCAAACCCGGTTCCGTATCCAGAGCCATACATCAGAGGGATTGAGCGGTCGGGTGTGTGGTACCATTGATGTATGCACCATCCAAAATGGACCAACATTGCGCATGGATCGGGAATATAGACCCGAATCGCTCCCGCCACATATCCTTGTAGGTGCATGGAAAGTTTTCCTGTAATTGAAGCTGGGTAGAAAGTCAGTGCGCCTGCAGTCGACCAGATGGGAGGAAGAGACGAACGATCCGAGAGACATGGCACGGCTGTCTTTGTCCTCGTTGAATCTCTTGAATGGTGAGCAGTCTCGCCTGGCCTGTCTTGAGCAGCCTCACCTCCTTCAGCCACTGAGACAAGGAGCTATCAGCTAGAGCCATGGGCGAGGGTAGGTGTACCCTCATATCATTACATGTCATTCCATACCTTAACCTCATGTAACCAAGAATAGCGGCGTTGTACCCCATCTTGGTGGTGCAATTCGGCAAGCAGGGCTGACCGGTCGCTTTGCCATTGCAGCAGCAAATGTAGTCCCGGAATCTTTCGATAGGTTCTTGACCAAGAGGGTGGTCCTTTGGAAAAGTCGAATGGGCTCGAAGCCCATTTGAATCGAGTGTCCCGCCGCAAATGTTACAGCAAAATAGGTAGGGCTTGACCCAATGTACTCCCTCGTAGAGAGGATCTACCTTTCGTCGCTCATAGGTATGCCTTAAGGATTTGGTGATCAGCATGATGTTGACTAAGTATGCTGGTGAACTTTGAGTAAGGGATGGGATGGCTAGAGAAGGATGACGAGAGGAGCGAAGAACTATGGCAAGATGGTAAGATGGTGGAATGAGATTCATCGTGAGAGGGCAGGATGGAATTATAAACCACGACGTGATATAGTAGGAAGATGCAATCTTTCCTACTCGAGTGACAATATTCCAGTCGGGCAGTCGCGGTCATGCAATGGCCAAGATAAGCAATCAGTGAATCAATCAAACTTCTTCACCCTGGCGAATCCTGTTTCCTCGTCGGAACCGTGTTCGAATTGATTGCTACAAGTTACATGGCCACCTACGGCCCGATGAGTGGGTGTCGCTCGATATACGTGTCTCGAAGCATTCAGATAAAGGCACTTAACTCGAGCCCCACGGATCTAGTATTCGAACGCTCGCTTCGATCCACAGAAGGAGCATTCGGCTGCCTGCTCAACGTGTCAGAATCCAGAACAACCTGAGATACGCCATACTAGAGGCATCTAGTGTGCGTACGCTGTGATCTAGCGGCCAATTTTTGTTGCTACCGTTTAGTCTCATATTTGGCCAATGCTTGTCGGGATATCCTAGAGCTAGTACACGACGCAATTTTTCCTGATGGGTAGCCACTGATCCCTCTAAAATATGGTCATGGATACGCAATCCGATATTGGAGCGATTCGACCAGACACGTCAACTGGCGGGGCAACTACGCGATGGGGGAAGCTAGTACCTGATCGTGAATATTTGGGCCCCATTTCCGGGTTATGAGTTACTTGGTGTTGGGTAAAAACTACCAGAAACCACCAGCGTTGGGTTTCTTGGAAGTGGTATGAACGCTAACATCAACACTTGACACTGAGCCGTAGCAGTGAGGCGAGTCTCTGGCCACTTCGGTTTGTTCCAGGATGCGATGTATTTAGGTATCATATCATCCCTTGGAAACATTGACTGAGACTTGCATACGTATAAATTTTGTTTCTCATTTGATAGAACCTTAACCCATACCCATAAACGCCTAAACAAATACACCAACAGAAGGTATCCCAACCCAACCTCTAACAAATAACAAATCCCCTCACTAACTGACTAACTCATTCACTTCCCTCGAAATCCAATTCCCCCACTGACACGCACACCCCCCGGTCCCCCCATCCACGCCCCCAAAATCCCCCACAATCTTCTCCTCCGCCTCATCCGACAACGACGTCAAATTGAAGATCCCCGGCGCAGCATTCACCAACGTCCCCCCAAACGACCGATCCTCCACCTGCAACTTCTTCTCCGTTGCATTAATGCGCGACGCCGTCTCCATGCCGTAGCAGTACACCATTTTCTCCTTGGGGGTGCCGCCGTGTCGGTCTAGGGTTATGGTGACGGGGTAGGGGAAGGAGCCGGGGCGGGAGAAGTCGTTTGCCGAGGATCCTGATCCTGATCCTGATCCTGAGCCTGTTGTTGAGGTGGAGGATGCTGCTGAGACAGTAGATGTAGCAGTAGAAGAAGGGGAAGAGGAAGAGACATCCCTCCCCAACAACGCCATCCCCATATCCCCGGCCGAGTCCAGATCTGCACCAAGAACCGTGTCTGACTCCATGTGCACCGTACGCGCGCATTCGCTTTGCTTGGACCGCCGTTCGCGTCGCTTTTCGATTCATCGGTTGTCCCCGCCATCAGGGGCGCCGTGCTCTCGAGGAAGATTGATCGGTCAAAGTAGGTGTAGAAGCCGTAGTGCTCGTTGTCTTGGCCGCGGTTGTAGAGACGGATGGGTTGCGAGGACGGGAGGGGGT
The DNA here is from genome assembly GCA_039763685.1 of Aspergillus micronesiensis. Lineage (NCBI taxonomy): Eukaryota > Fungi > Ascomycota > Eurotiomycetes > Eurotiales > Aspergillaceae > Aspergillus > Aspergillus micronesiensis. Next base: position 88,404 of record JASHHO010000068.1, on the reverse strand, counting down.
AGAGGGTTGCTTCGGCGGCGGTGCCGTCTGAGGCGCGGGATGGGAGGGAATGAGGTTGTCGATGTCGGGGAAGGCGTTGCTGTTGTTTCTTTATCTTTGCTGTCGCTGGCGTTGTTGTTGTTGTTGTCCGTGTCGGTCTCGGTGGTGTTATCTGCTCTCCGGGCAAGACTGGATGTCTTCACGGGCGAAAGCAGAGTCATATAGAAAGGCGTGACCTCTCCATCGTACGGGGCGGAATTACCATCCGTCGTGTTTCCAAGGAACGCCTGATCATTCGTATCCGTGCTGCAGGCGAAGGATTAAACATATCGTTAGACTCCGTGCGACCTTCGATTCCACCACGGTCGTACTATTCGGATACGTCCCATTGCGAAAGCGGATCTCGATTCGGAAATTCGGCTGGTCAGCAGCATATGGCTTATTTGCCTCCTGCTGCTCGTTCGGCAGCGCACAGCTCCACAGCGTAGACGGTGTGATACATCCCGAGGTTTCGACTTTCGCTTCCGGACCAGCTATCGTCGCGATTCCCGTAGGCATGGGCGGGTACCCGGTTAGATTGAGCCATTGCGACTCGACGGGCGTTTCGTCGCCGCGACGGGTAAGTAAGATGGCGAGTAGAACGGCGGTGACGACGATCGCGATGAAGAATAGTGCGATGGCGACGTACCATCGTCGGCGGACACGGCCCTCTCGACCTGGTCGTCCGAAACAGCCTTTGTTGCTGATACACCCGCGTCCGCGCCAGAGGCCACCGGCTTTTCTTCCTGCGCGTTCTTCCTTCTCGAGCCGTCGGCGTCGGGCTTCGATTCGGTGTCGTTCCGTTGTGGGGTCGGTTATGGCTTCGCGTGTCATGGGGAGAGGGTCCATGCGTGGTGGGAGGGCGGCTTCGGCGTTGTCGTGTGCGGTGTATGCTGGGGCCTGAGTGTGCATATCGCCGAGAGGGATCGATCCGCTCTGCTCGGTGGCTCGTTGCAGTCCAGGGGATGTAGGTCCGGGGGACGTGGGGGTTGTGCTTGCGCTGGGATCGGTGCCTGGGGGTGTAGTTTGGAGGCTGGACGACGATGTAGTGAGGGACGGACCGATCTGTTGATGCCATGGGTGCAGAGGTCGGATTAGGTGCCGATTGGAAGTATACATGAGTGCCTGGAGGAACGCCATTTGGTAGTAAGAAAGGGAATGGTGCTTGCTTCTCCCCTTGTGGTTCTGCTGGCGTTGGTGCTGGCATTGGAGCAGGTTCTGGTACTGGTGGTGATTTTTCTGAGTCGCCTTTGTCCTCCACAATCGGCGCTGCTCTGGTACCCTCCTCCAAGCTTCTCTTGGTGTCACTCTCCGCTGGAGGTTGTGGTGGAGGGCTGACCGAACCCTTGCTTGACGCAACCTCTGTAGGCGCTCCTCGAGACCCCGAGACAGACGGTGTATCCAACACGCCACCTCTGCTAATCTCGGTCACCTCCTGGCCACCCTGCGAATGGTCATCATCCAGATCGACGAGTATCCCTCGTGCACCGCCAGCACCCCCCGTCGGAGACGACACCACAGCAGCAGCAGCCCCAGCCCCAGCGGCAAGTATCCTATCAACCGGAGTGATCGAGCAAACATGATTCACACATTCGAAATACGGCGTCTTGCTAAACAGCTCATGCGCACAAGCCTGATAATACTCCGCCGCAGCGCCAGGAATGCTCTTCCCTTCAAACATAAACGACATCCCCCGAGCACCCGCAGGACTCGGCGTCTCAGCTTCAGCACTCGCCTGAGTATCAGCATCAGCGTCGATTGCAGCCCGATCCGCAAACGGATTGGTGTTTACATTCTGCCAGCTCGCGAAGCCTCCGCGCGAGGCAGAAACAGGCGCCGCCGTCTCGGGCGTATCAGGCGAGAAACACGAAACCTCCTTCTCCCACCACTCATCACTCATCCCAGAGCGGGTCGTCGTCGGTGTCGGTGCCCCAGCCGTCAGCAGGGGGAGCGTTTCGCGTCCGTCGGCGTTTTCCGACTGGAAAAGGTGTTGGATCGATCAAGCAACGGGGAGAGTAGATACGTCCACCAGCCCTGGGAGACGGGACGGTTCGGCGACTCCAACGCCGTGCTCACACGACTGCGGTCACCGAAGGCGCTTAATCGACTCAGGTCAAAGGCCCGTTTGGCGCTTTCGGTGGAGTAGGATCGGGAGCGTGTATTTGCCGCTCGCCAGGTGTCGTTGTCGTTGTCTTCTTCGAAGACGGTGCCGGTTGAGTAGGAACGGAGTTTTCGTGTGGAGTTGGCGATGGATTGTCTGTTCGATGATGATGGGTATATCGGTGTGGTCACCTCGCTTTTGACCCCTGTGTGATGCGGTGGGATAGCTGGTACTGGTGGGATGCCAGCGCCACGACCCTGTTCCAGATACGGCGTCGGCTGCGAGTAGATGCTTGATGTTGCGCGAGGGTGGTGATGAATCTGGCTAAAGTCCGGCCAAAAGTCGGTGTTGTCTTTCGCCGGGGTGACGATGATGGACGGCGTGGGCGGTGGCTGACTGCTGCTTGCACTGTCAAGCTCCTTCGATCGGTCTCTGTCCGCGTGAGAGTCACCAGAGTCTGATCCATACGGCATGCTAAATCCGATCATGATAGGCCGGTCCGACGGCGAGAGGTCATCTTTATACTTCCGTCTCGGCGATATGCGGGGCTTCAGATCAAACAAAGCGGACCGTCGCTTGGGCGCACTCGGGCCATTCTCGTCGATGTTGTCATCGTCTGCTAGCCGCTGGAACTTGTGAGAGGGCGTTGTTGCTGTTGCTACTGCTGTGGTCCCTTTTTTCAAGATACCCTTCAGAGAGGTCTGCGCAGAGCGTTCTTTCTCGCGGACCTTGGATAGAACCTTGAGATCATTTAGATCCACGAACGGAGCCGGGGCAGCAGGTTCAGTAAGTGCCTGTGCCTTTGGGGCTGGGTTCGCAGTCGGGCGAGAGAAATCCGTGACAAGATTCAAGCCCACGGGGACTTTCTTTGCCGGTGGTGTTGTCCTGCTTCTGGCCTGACGCTCATCGTCCACCAGGTAAGGAGGTAGGCCGGTTGTGGTGTCTGTAGAACTTGTACCATGACCGTCACGATGGAGAGACCCTTGTCCAGCCATCTTAACCAGAAACTGAAAGGGACGGGTCCGTTCGAGGTCTCGGTCATCGGAGGAGGTAGACGTCGGACTGGGCACTTCTTCGGTGATGGGCGAGGACAAAGGAAAGTTGGGGGCTGTGGGAATCTGCAGCCGACTCTGCTGTTGGAGGCGAGGCCCGGGAGCCATGGTGAAGTATGCTTATCGATGGGGGATATCCTGATCTCACGGTTAGACGGGTTCTTGCATACAGATGGACCCGCAAAGACAGAGGACAGGATGGCAAGGCAGGAGTAGGAGTCCAGTACCATGGACAGATCCGATTATAGATATATCGAGGATAAAGAAAGCGTACGTCACGCGGGGTACGTCTCTTCTATTAATATACGGAAACGACCGAGAGGCGAAGGACAAAGAGTGAAACTGAAGCCAAAACCGGCTTGACGAATGGTGTATGAATGGCACAATAGGCCGGCTATTGTTCGCACAATGAGGGTGAAGAAACGCCGTGAATCACAGACAAAGAGCGACAGAAAGGAACAGAAACGATGAGAAATCTATGAGAGAGCAAAACAAGAGCAAAGTGCGAGTCACCAGGACGCGCGCGGGGTTTTGAAGCAGCAACGCATGCTCCAGACCCCGGCGCTTCCTGGTGATGGACCACAGCTCGATTGGTGGTGATGGCAACTGGGATGATGTGCAGAAGTCGGGAACGAGCTTAATTTCGTCCGATGCAGCGGCAGGGGTCCTTGCCCGTGTCATTGGACGAGACCAGCGGGTGCAGGCGCTGCAGTGGGACACGGCGCTTCGACACCACCGCCGATGCCAATCATCCCCTCGCCGATAAAAATAGTCCCGTAGGGTGGACATGGCAGTTACAGGACAGATCATCAGTCAGGACGTCTCCAGCTTCGTTGCTTTTGTTTGGTACAGACCGCACGGGCTACTCCCGGGAAAAAGAACCTTCCACCGCCCATGCAAGCAACCAGGTCATCATGCAGTAATTTATAAATGGGCCAGGAATATACCGCCCGTCGTAGACTAGACATCACAGAACCATCGCACCCAAAGCCCATCGAAAAGAAAACCCAAATGGAGTCGACAAAGGAACCGGACGGCCAAAGGACGATCACCAGCAATTCTCGCTAAACAGGAAGAATAACAGAGGAAGAATCAGAGAAGAACAGCCACCCAGAACAGGTCTACAGGTTATGCAAAAAGTTGGGAAATGACACGAAGAAGAAACAGACAAAGGGACATTGGCCGAGAGTGTGGCCTCGGCTACCGTCGCTCGTCGGTATATTGTACCCCCTGCATCGGGGCGACCGACCCATTCATCAGAGGAGGGAGTCCGGGGCTGCTCTTGCGGCATGCCCGGCCCCGGACCATACGGGGAGAACATGGGGCCATGTTGCTGTCCGTTCGCTTGGGGCCCACCCATCGAATGGTGCTCGAACATAGAGGTGGGTCGAGATTGGCCGTTGGACTGCTGCTGGCTCAACTGAGCTCGCATCTCTTCATTTTCGTTTCGGAGTACATCGTTTTCACGACGCACGCTGGTGAGCATCTTCTCCAGCTGCGCAATGTATTCAATTGCTAGTCACGGGTCAGTATTTGCTTGCTCGGTGAATCGGAAGAGTCTTTGATTCGCTCACCTCGTGTCAACGTCTCCCACTTGCTGGACTTGTTATTCTGGCTCTGCGGCAGGCGTACACGTAGGGCTTCGAAGCAATCTTTCATCTCGCTTCGTCGCTTCCGCTCGGCCAACTTGTGCGTCACCCGCAGCTCGGGGGTCCGGCTGTACGGGGTATTGCCGCCATGGAGATCAGCCTCGCCGATAATCCCGCGGACTTGTTTTGTTGTAAGGAGTGGTGGTGAACATTCTGGGGGAGTTCTGTGGCACATTAGTATGGAGTGGCTGACAATCGGTGTGAGTATGACATACCGTGCTGACCGCGCGGCAAGCGCTCCGAGTAAACGCTGCTCGCCAATGACTCCGCGGCGCTTCCTTTCCGAGAGAATTGATGATGGGATTTCTCCGTCGTCGACGACATTGAATTTGACCGTGCGACATCGGGATCGGGGAAGGCATAGGCCAAACCCGCGGTGGGCGCCTCGGCGTTGTAGATCTCGGAGCGGGGGTTGGAGGAAATCGCGGGCGCCGTGCGGCCCGCCGCAAAGCTACGATGCTCACCAGCCCGAGGCCCCAGGGGGGAGAGCGGTTGTCCCGTGGAGTAGCGGGGACCGCGATAAGAGTTGTTCGCATCCACGGGGATGCCACGCTCTCGTTGCAGCCCGGAGACAATCGATGTTTGCGACGCGTTGGTGCTGTGATAAGGAGACGCCGGGTTGATGGCCAGAGAGCTAATGCCCTGGTTCATGCGGCTGTCGATACTGCTCCGTCGCGATTCCGCAGGCTCGGCGATGCTCCCTCGTTGGGATGCGGCGTCATAATTCTGGTTGATGGAGGGCAGACCGGGCGCCGTTTGCGAGGACCCAAAGTTAGGAGACGGTTGCGCGCCGGCAGAAGAAGGGGTATTCGTGTTGGATTGATCGTTCGGGTAAGGCGATCGATCAGAGACAGTGGATACGCGATTCGGAGAAGGTTGGGAGGAGGTGAGGAAGGACAGCGAAGGGTAATTGCCGGTGCCATTCGTCGTTGTAGAATATGTCGACGATCCTACTACACGATCAGCTCCGTATTAGAAAGAGAAGAGTAAAAAAAAAAGAGAAGGGAGGGGGTATTCACTAGTGCTTTGAGGCATGGACCAATTCCCAGAATCACGCTCGATCGTGTTCAGCGAGGCGTTTCCGGGGACTTCTCGGCCGGAGCAGGGGCCATGCTCGCGGTGAGCGTGGAGATGGAGGGCAGGGTTTGGGAGGAGGTCGCCGTCGGAGTCTGCGGCCCCGTTGTCGTCGGCTCCCATGGCCGATGGGCAAGTGTGGCTTCCATGACACGATAGGCGGCGGCGACAGGAGGAGCGAAAGGAAGACGGGCCAAAGGGCAAAAGCGAGCAAGAAAGGGTCTGGGGCGCGTGGACGGGAAAGAAGCTAACAGCGGTTGGATAGATCACGTCGCTTGTGCTATCTCATGTTCCACCAATCGGTCCCGGAGACAATCGATCAAATGGGAGGGCAGATTCGTCGAGCAGGTGCGGTATGAAAGTATCTCCGTCGACGACAGCGAGAAATTGGCCCAACGCCCGTGTGTAACTGAAGAGCCGAGCCGGGAGAAGGAAGGGACTAGAGCTGTCGCAGAAGGGGGTTCCGCGAGAATCGACCGACGGGGAGCTTCACAGGCGCATGCCAGCTCTCTCGAGACCGATCCAGCTTATGATCGTGGTCGCCAATGATAGAGCGACGGGATGACGACCTGGAGGGATCCCACTACTGTGTCGTGAATGAAACGAACCGGATCCGTGGTACGAGAGCGAGTGATGGCTCACGCGCAAAAGGGGGAGGGGGAGCGGTGGTGGAAGCGACGAGTCGAGGCGGATGGGGGAGGGCTGAACTCAGTGGAGAGGCGATGTGCAGATGTGAGGTATGCGGATGGGTGACTGGAGGAGGAAAAATAACGTGGGCGAGCAAAATGACCGGACGGCGGTATTGTAATGTCGAGACCGTCGAGGGCGTTCGGCGGTTCCCAAGGTTGTGGGGGGGGGGGGAGCTGGCAAAAAGAAAACCGTAGTGGCTCCCAAAAAAGGAAGTGCAGAAAACGAGAAAATCGAAAAAAAAAAAAAAAAAAGTAAAAGAAAAGAAAAGAAAAAAGAGGAAAATTCTCTGCAGGAGAAAGAATGGGCGTCAGCGAGCGAGCGGACGGGAGGGAGAGACCAATAAATCCGGGGCATTACCTTGGGCGCCGGCGCAAACGCTGGGGAGGTGCAGCAGAACGTGGCACGAAAGGAACACGCCAACAATGGCGTAGACCCTCACTTTGCTGGCCGGAGCGGAAGAGATGCAGACGGCCAACGATGAAGACTCTTCTAAAGTCCAGAAGAAAGGAACCGACGAGGAAGAGGAAGGTGGATGGAGAATTGTGGACAGGATGGACCCAAGCAGAAGAGGAAGAAGAGGAACCGCCCAGGCGAGAGTGGAGAGCGGGAAGCTAGTGGGCTTAGTCGCGGGAGCTATCGACCGGGTTGCTGGACAAAGGAAACGGATGGCCCGAGAGACGGTCGAAGGAGAGGACGGGACCACAGGAGAGCAGGGAAGGGAAGAAGAGATGAAAAGGAGGAAGACGACAGCCTGCAGGTCGGGGGGACAGAGGAAAGAGGGAAGAGCAGAGCCATGGGGATCGACTCGGCACGAGGGGAGCTTATAAGCCACGCCCATCTTAAAAACAACCCTCTGCACCCCAGAACACACCCACTACCGCTGCTCCTCCGAACTTTGATGGCGGGACAGGGACGTCTTCAGTCTACTGTACGGACGTGACCACGATGACAGTCGATCGTTTCCCTCAGCCCGCCATCCATTGGAGAACGGGAACGAACTACTCTACGAAGATCCTACTCTAGTCCTCGATCCTGTCACCGGGCTTCCTGCTACTACCCTCGCGATTGACCTCCCCAGCACAGATTACACTGAAGAATGCAGCACCCCTGTGGCCGTGCTCCTCGTCCATCCACTGGACGCGGTGCCTTGTACCACCCTCGGATGATTGCGCCAGTGCTGGGATCGAGAACACGACGCCCACCGCGCAGGAATGGGGTTGTCCCTTGGCATGGCGTGTTTGATTGAATCGGGTGCCTGGCTCCTCACCAGCACCAACTAGTGGCCTCCATTTGGAGGAGGCGGTTCTCTCACCTCATATATGAGCATCCGCCCTGGGCTGGATGCCGCGACAGCCAATCCGGGGGACGACCCAGGATCCAGGCGGACGATCCACCATGAATTTCCACCAAAAAAAAGTGCCGACGCAAGAACCAGATAAAGAAAAGCGAAAAAGAAAAGAAAACGACTCGAACTGAGAGGCACCCGAGCAGCTCGGACACTGGCCAAGCATTGAGCGATGCGGGCTACTGCGGGCGAAACCGAATGGAAGCCCCGAGTCGCCCGCCACGAGGTGCCCTCTGCTAACCAGGTCGGGGCCGTCCATGGTTCCGGCCACGGCCACCGACATCAAGGGCCACCGAGTAAACTTTGGCCGCGGTCGAGGTATATGTATGGTTGTCGCAGTCGTCAGGTAGGGGGCAGAAGGAGATGGGTCGGTGCCAAGTTTTGGCCTGCTGAGCCAAAGTCAGATCCGTTTCTGGTGCTGGGGGAGGAGGACGATGATGCTCTCACCTCCTCCTTGTGGTGGTATTCTTCTTACCTGAGTCGTACCTCCATGTCCGTACCTAACGGACGACAGGCCCGAATGTCAAAACGGCCCTTGCCTCGATTGGGCAATCGTAGACCGCCCAGTCCGGCAATCCTCACGCCGATCGAGACTAGTCGCCTTCCTTCTTTTTCTTCTCCTCGGGGCTGCTGACGGTTCCTCACTCGGGTTTCCACGTGAGTGACCTGGGCAACAGAGCCAGAGCTGCCATGGGGAGATTCCCAAGAGACATACCTAGAGACGTAGGCAGAGACGTAGGCAGATGCCTACCCCGTAGAGACCGACAGAAATGAATGGAAGGTCCACCGAACACCAAAAGAGCAAAAGAAGACCAACGAGAAAGGCAAAGGGAGGGACGGTCTCCAATCAGGCCCGTTCATGCGGGAACGTCGCTTGGACCAGCGCCGGCAAGTGGGGCCATACACTCCATCTCCGTACTGTACACTCATCGTCCTCATACTCATTCCCTCGGTCTTACTCTTAACACTGAGTCCGGCTGAAGAACTCACCCCGACACAGCCAGACACGTTGCTGCGTGCTCTGTGGAGGGGGCCGCGAGGGATGGAATGGACGTCCTGCATGGGGGAGTCCATTGCAGCGAGGATTACATCATACTTCCCTCGAGTCTCTACATCATGGCAGCCCCCAGTTGGGTGGTGTGTGGTGGACAAGGACCCAGGGGGGATTCGAGGTTGGATCGAGGATCCTCGACAGGAGTTTAATTAGACTTGACGGTTGGAGGGTCGTGCACGTTGACCTCCCTCCCGGCTGTCCTGACGGATCTCCCGTCTGCCCAGGTGGACGGGATTCATGCGCAGGCCACCTGGGGACGCTGCCGCCGACGCGAGGTCCATGGCGCGGGCCACATCAGGTCGGGGACTCCGTCCTCTCGGTCGCGGGCAGCAGACGCTGGGACGAGACCGGTGGACGCGCGAAGCAGGGCCATCCGAGCCAGTGGTGGTCGTGGTGACAACGATCTCGATACAGGCGGGCTTCACGTGGCCGCACTGAACGATCGGCCTCAGGGGTCCCACGGGCTGCGAACTGCCGTACTGGTATTTCACTCGTACTGGATACCGCAGCTGCCATGCTCCACCGATTGCCCCTTGCAAGGGATGTGTCATGAGCTATGCCACTTTCCGGGAATGATGTGCGCCCCTTTGTCCATGACTGATTTTGAGGCGGCATTCCCCTGGCAACTGGTTTCCTCGTCCATGGTCTGTCTGTGTTTCTCTCTGGGCTCGTCCGAAGGATGAGCCATGTCGCTACCTGGTAGCGGAAGGGTTCCCTCCTCCAGTCCTGGAGGGCGATGGACTGGTACGGTACGGAGCCGCCGTACGACCCTCGTACCGTCATTACCGCGCCCGAGGAGGTAATCCTGGGACGGCCAATGGCTGCAGGGCGGACGGTACCGTACGAGAGCGGTATGACAGCTCCACCAGGCGCCAACGATGCACTAACGACCGGGGCACTTTCACTCCCAATCAGCGCGGTGGAAGATCCATCGAACATGACCTGGGTATTAATAGAACCCACGACTCGGCCGGAGAAGGAACAATGCCCCAGCAGAAGTGTCCAGTCGGTGAATCCGGGGATCGCAGAGAAGACGGTGCCATCTGGCAGCATCGGGCGCGACCGGGTGTCACAGCGGCGACCTGAAGGGACGCGAAGAACAAGAAAGGAACCGCGATGGATTTGACTTTGGCGCAACCGACACATGGCAACCATGGCGAATGATCGCCGCTAAGAAACTTGTCTGGGTCTTGGGGCCCGTTGACTGGCCCAGCCTCCTCCCGCCAAGAATCCAGCCGGTTGCTCAAGTCATGAAGTCAGACGGTGCCATTACCTAGTAGGGAGCTGTCCTTGCCTCTCTACCTACGTACCTTCTTTCGTCCACGCTATCTTGCTGACGGACTACTTTCAGGTGTCTCCGTTCATTCTCTGCATTCTCCCCGCTCGCTGGAATGTAATTACCCTCCCATCCCCGACATGCGTGCTCCATACATGTGGCCGGGCTATGGGCGATGGTCCCCGATGCGTATCAGGTCCCAATTGCATCATGATCGACCGCCCGGTTTCTCCTCCATGCCCTTGCCTTGCCGACCACCAGCGATTCACCGGCCACGGGGGATGAATCCGTGGTGTCGGTGTGGTGGTCGTGGTTTCATCCCTTGGGGCTGCAGCCTTCTGCCGCACGTCAACCCCATTCCTCCCCCATTTGCCCTGGCACACCTACACATGGGCTGAGAAACAATGTGGCGCCGACGCGGGTGCTTCACCGACTTCCCACCGAACTGGTGTGACATGACTCCAACCCTTGCGCCTGTGTCGGGGGTGTCGATGGACCAGGAACCGGGGAGTCACTGGACCCAATCGCCCGCCAAACCCGACCATCCAGATGACCTCCGACCGGGTGTGGAATCATCTTATTTCGAACAGACTCTAGATCATGCTCCTGAAACCCCCCGAGTGGTCCCATCCGACCTGGGGCAGTACGACATGGCGTGGGTGTGTGGCCGAGGTCTGACAGACAGCCATGCCCAAGTATCACCTCCACCTCCAACAAGAGGGACAGCCACGCCCACGATAACCCCCATTCACCATGCCTCCCACACCCCCTGTCGGTCCGTTAATCTATTTGGCTCTGACGCTGCAGGCTCCTCCCTCTCAATTTGCAGATCTGACGACCCCCCGTTAGCGTGGTGCTGGGCAAATCACACCCCCGTCCCGACGCCAGGGTGGTACTGCTGGCCCCGAATCACCACCGCCTGCATCCTTTTGTATTTCGCCCCGATATGCTCTGTAACCCTAAGCGTGTGCAGGGAACCTTCCTCCGCCAATGGGTTCGCCGCACCGTCCCTCCCGGCTCCCCAAACAAGCCGGAGGGATCATCATCAAACCATCCAGATGGCGGACGGTCGTGCCCCTTGTCGGCGCCCGCGTGCGCCCTCCTTGCGACTTTCTTTCTCCTGTTGCCTCTCCCACAGACAAAGACACACACACCTACCCTCATAGCCATTGCGGACATGCCCAATTTTTAGACCTGCGTTCCCTCTGCTCGTCATCCTCCCACCCACTTTTATTCCTGACCGTAGCTTCATGTCTATCACGCCGCCATGAGGTCTCCTACATGACCGCCAGTCTGGCATGCTGGCTACCTGTCGGGTTGGGTTCTGGACAGATTGCCGACCATGCATGCAGCAACCCGTTCAGCATGGCCCTGCCTTGTCTGCTGTGCACAAGGGAGGGTGCATCTGTTGTGTCTGTTGTGTCTGTGGTGTCTGTTTCGTGTCTGTGTCCCGAGCGTTAGACTAGAATACCGTAGAGGTGTCGACTACTGATGTTTGTCTACTACAGAGTGGTTGGGTCTCACATATAATTTATTACTCATCTAATTATCGTGCTGCAGTTGTAGTTCTATAGATACCAGTTTAAACCAGCCCATACTCAGGGAGATGCTCAACCCTACTGTCTATAAAGTATTGTGTAGAAATAAGATGAATCGACTGTCGTATCCCTACTACCCCTGTCATCCATAAACGAGTATACGTAAGTCAACATGCACAAGCATGGACATATGTAGGTACATGTAGTTGTCCACCCACCAGGCCAGAAAGACCAGACCAGGCCAGACCAGATCACAGGATGTATGTACACAATATCATCAATAGAAAGAAGTACCAAGGTAGGTAGCGGGGATGGTCCTGTGCCCCCGGGCGCGTAACTACTCTATGTCGACAAGTCGGCGAATACACATGGATGTGTTAAGAGCGACATGACCAACCCAGCCCAAAACATGTTTAATTGATCCTGATAATGTCTCTGATTAGGCAGGCGGCTAGACAAAGGGGAAGACAATTATGGATGATGGATGGGTGAGAGCCCATTCATTACAGACTAACCATGCTGCAGGTGTAGTGTGACAGAGGGCCGGGATGACTGTGTAGTGCCCTGACTTTCGACATTATTTACCTGAATATGATGGATCTGAGGTATATCCATCATGAATGCCTTCTTTTCGACTGGGTTGGTAGGTAGGTAGGTAGACAATCTTAGTACTAGGATGATCTTTCGACAACGCACCATACATTGATTCATCAATTCCTGGATTGATATATGTACAGTTATGGATATTGTTGAAGATCATCCAGACAGGGTTCTGATCCATCCTGTCGGGTCGGGACAGGGTCAGGGAAGAAGGTAAGTAGTTGGGAAGGTAAGGTTCTTTTGGTCGTTACTTCAGGACCGGATAGGGATATTGCCTCGGGGGAAGTGATTGGTTTAGTTGGTTGCTTATATTTTTATCGTGTTCCATTTTATTTTATGGATTTCTGTTGTATCTCGGATTTCTTTTGTATGTTTTGGGTAGGTTGTGAAGGTCGAATCTGGATGTGTTGATATGTGAGTCTGAATATGTAGCGAGTGTGCTGGGATCTCACCTCATATGAGATTATATATTCGTGTGAGGTATTTGACCGCGGAGTAAACGCATGATAATAATTTGTATAAGAATGTTGACTGGAGAAGTGGGAACACATTCTCATGTAAATTAATATCATTGGGTAAAAGACGAGTCCATTGCTTGTTATCAGCATAATGTCATTCATGGCCCATGTTGCTTTATACATTCACTCTACCGGGATCATCCAATAAACAGCCCCCCTTTGTACCAGTGGCGGACATAGATGTACTCGTCCATGTACCTCAATCTATACTAATGTGTCTACCGTTATATTTCCTAGCCTGATCCAGTCCCTCAGTTCAATAAGCTGGTAATTTTTGAAAACCCATCTTAAAGTTCATCAAATAAGTTATCTTGCAGGCAGCAGCTTTTTACGGCGCATGGAACATAGCTGACGTCTGATTTCTGATTATCACGATGCAATATATCCAAAATACATATGCTGAGGGAACGAGAAAGTACAAAGCTTGGTTGTTAACCTGACGTATGAGCTCATCCTCTCTGTAAAGAGCGGCCGTAAGTGGCTATTTTCCGATTCCTTTTCCATACCTGTATATCCTGGTGGAAGTCGCTTGCCCTGCATGTCCCCTACCCTCGGAACTTTTCTTTATAGCCAATGAGTGAGCATTCTAATGAATGATAGGATAGTCGTGTTTATTGTATGGAGTATGAGTTGAGCTATAGAATGTGGTCCCCACTTCAAGCTTGGAAGGAAGGTCTCAATATATTTTTCTTCCGACATCAGAAATGGAACATTCGCACCCAGAAGGGTTTAGGATTGCTAATTCCACACAAAGTATAAGATGCCAGTGGCGAATTAGTATGTTCTAAGGAAGCATAGATCGTTAGTTTCTATCCAGGCAACTGAATACGAGATACTTGTTGCACGGTCCTATTTCAAGCCTCTCATGTCCAGTAGTCTGGATCCGAGGCTTAGATATTGGTCAAGTCCCCAGCTGAGGTAGTAATATCAGGAGTTATCTGTATCTCTCACCTTCTGTCATCAATAAAATCTGGCATGGAAAGAGACCGAATGTCCAGGTATCTGACTCAGGCACCGATTTCAACACGCTAGATAAGCACTTTGTTATCTTGCAGTTTATCTCATTTCCGAGGTTGGAAATTGCTTACCCCTGCCTGGCGTTAGATCATAACGCCATCGATTCTGGTATACGAGTAACGGAGCATTGGCCAATGATGTTCATGTTGTTCATGCTAGCCTCACTAACCCGTCAGCTTCCCTGGCAAGGAGCCTAATGTCAGGACCGAGATAGGCTTTCTGGGCTGTCTAGGCTACCAGAAGAGCTAAGTAACGAGCTGAAAAGTCCAAGCACTCTTAATGAGCGAAACACTTGTATATGATCCGTTGGGCATACCAGATCAAGGTATGGCCACTGCAGTCCATTGTTTTTAAACCAACGAAGTAGTATATTCCGCTAGTCAAGTCCTCGAGCTTGCATCGCTCGCAACCTACCCACTAGCCTTATGGACTGCTAATTATGGATGTACCTGGTTATCTATACAACAGGCAACAACTCATCTATATAACCTCTCTGTATCTAGGTCAGGGTACCTACATCTCAGGCATCACACCAGGCCGATGATCTAGTAGCAGCTAGTAACGTTACCTTGAAAAGTAACGTTATTGCATGGACGCGACCTTACCGTACTGCATACACTACCTACTACTGCATATTTATGTATCTATTCTAATTCCCCTTTGGTGTAGTAGGAGATAGATCAGCCCATCGCTAAGAATAATCCTGCGGATAGGCAGATACGTACCATCGATCGAACCAAGTTGGATCCACACCAACCATCCAGCACGGCACTACTGCATCAAAGACGACTATCAAACGCACTACGCAAGTATGTGTCCGTATCTACGTAGGATCCAGTACACGCACAGCCATAGACCCTAAACATAGCAGGTAGACATTCCATAGTACGGAGTAGGTGCATACCGCAACCCACAACGACAGGTAGAAACCCTCCTTTGCAGAGACAAGACAAGACACCGCATCGATCGTCGCCCATGTATCAGAAATACGAGTCGAGTCGAGTCGAGAGATGAGCTGGATAGTGGATCAACCTACCTGCACGCGGCACGATACGTCGAATACGAGCGCGCATGGGATGCATCGTCATCTCGCGTGGAGAGGGACGTTCCGTGGACGTCTGACGCACCACGTGGTGGGCAACCTTGCAGTGCTAGTTTTGTTAGTCGGTATTAGTGCGATCGACCACCTACCTACCTACCTAACTTACTTGTGTCCTTCGTATGGGGAGGTATTACCTAGTGTTGTGTTGGCGTCTAGGAGGGTTGGGGCTGGGCTGTGGCTGTGTTTTCTTCGGCGCTTCGTGATCATCATCTTGCCTTATTTTGGGCGACAGCGATATACTCGTCTTGGAGAAGATCGGAGATCGTCTAGGCAGCGATCATTGGAAGCCGGATTAAGGGCGACAGAGCGGGGGAGAGAGATCTATTTTTGTCTGTCCGTCTGTCTTCTGTCGTAACCCTTATGCAAAGTCTAGCCCAACCAATTCATCAAACATAGCCCAATTATATACACGAAATCACACCTATAAAACTTTTACTCCTCGTCCATCTCGTCCTCCCCATCGTCATCTTCATCATCATCACCCTCGCCAAACTCAATTCCCATCTCACCGGTGATATCCCACCGGTCTCCCTTGGCCGCAGCACTGACATACTTGACGAACCGGGTGTGCCGCTATCACGCAGCACAATGCTCATCCGGTTCCAGCCTGCTGCCGTGCTGAAGAGGATACCGTCATCCTCGTCTGCTCCGGCAGAGCGGTAGATAGCGGCGTCTTCTTCCTCGTCGTCATCACCGGCCATGTAGATCTCGTAGCCACCGACGGCAGGCTCCTCCCGGGCCTCCCCGCTGCCGTTGACCTCCTTCACTTCCTTCTTCTCCTCCTTCTTGGGCTTGGGGGCTGGCTTCGCGGCGGACTCGCCGTCCTCTCCCTCGCCTTCCTCTTCCTCTTCTTCGTCCTCATCATGACCATCCTTCTCCCATCCCGGAGTCGGGGTCAAACACAGCGTAAACTCCAACTGTGGCTCCTCACCGTCGTATCCACTCGCGAGAGTGTAATCCTGTCCGCGACGGAACCGACGCGCCAGGAAGTCGTAGCTGGAGATTCGCTCCGCACCCGTCACCAGCGTCAGCCACTTGCGGAACGCGGGCGACGGGAACACAGTGTGTAAGAGTTCCTGAATCGGGGAAGGCTCGGCAGGAGCATCCGTAGTCGACTGTTGTTGGTAGAGGTAGCGCTGCTTATGCGGGGGACGGGCGACGGTCCAGCCCGTCTGGGAGAGGATCTCATCGGAGGAGTTGGGAAGGACTGTTTTCTCCTGGGACTCGATGTAGGCGCGCACGCGGGCGGAGAACTTCTCCGAAAGGAATTGCTCCAGGTTGAGGGAGGACTCGTTCGCAAACGTCTCGGACATCTCTTCGGCGATATCCGGGGTGAGGTAGGAGGGCGAGAGGTACTGGATCAGGAATTCAAGATCGGATTCGGTGAATTCGGCGGTGGGCTCTTCCTCCGCCTTGGCTTTGCCCTTGCCCTTGGAGCTTTCCTCCACAGGGGCCTCAGGAGCGCAGATGACGGGTTTCGACTGCGGGAGATCGTAGATGTCACCGCGGCCCTGGAGCTGTGCGAGACTGCTCCGCTCCGCCAGCTTCTCTTCCAGACCCTCTTCGAAGCCGTCCTCACCACGTTGCGGGATGTGGAACCATCCGCTGATGGCCATGCGGACGCGCTTGGGCGCTGACGGGTCGGTGGGGTGATAGACCTCCTCGACGTCGTGGAAGCTCTCACCTGGCTGTACGGTGAAGAAGCTGAGCTGATTGAAGGCCGGGGGGATGCTGAGGCTGTAGTCCGGGCTGGGGATCTTGACGTCGTCGCCGTTGGCGTCCTTCTTGGTCGTGGTGGGGAACATGCGGAGGGCGCCACCCCATTCGGCCTGCCAGGGGGTGTCTGGGTCGGTCAAGTAGAGGATGTAGCTGACGCGACGGCTGCCAATGACGTCGTCATGGCAGAGAAGGTGGCAGCCCTCGTTGTAGATGTTGATGGCCATGTCTGTCTTGCGGCCGCTCAGCTTGCCGGAGTTCGTGACGGAAGAGACGTATTCGCGGAAACGGCCGAGTACATGGCGTCGCGGAGCTTGAGTAGCGACGGCAGCTTGGACAGGGAGTCGTCATCGAGGCCGTCCAGGTTGGCGAGATCACCGGACTGGAAGATCTTGTAGATATCGGTCTCTTTCTCGGTGAACTCAGATGGGCTTGGATTTCGTCGCGGACGGAGCGGAGCAGGGAGGACTCGATCAAGGGGCAGATAACACCGTGTTTGTAGCTGTAGACAATTAGCTTAGTAGCAATGGTCACACTGAGCGAATCACCTACGGAGCAGACTGCGCATATTCCTTGGTGTACTTCTGCTGCTCAGCGGGCTCAAACAGTCCGGGACGAAAGCGCGCCTCGGCTTCCTCGCCGGAGAGGGCACGCTTCTTGGAGTCGGGCTGGCCATTGCCATTGGCGGCGTCTCCTCCGGTCTTGCGCTTCATTGTATAGTAAGGAAGGGGCAACAAGCAAGAGAAAGAGAAATGCGGGGAGAATGAGCTGCAGAAATCGGAGGACGATCGGGCGTCTTTTTTTTCGGGGCGGTGGAGGCGGTGAGAAACTGCCGGACATCATCCCATCGATCAGGCCATCAGGCCCAGAATTGCCTGTTCGGGACAGGGCGATGTGTCAGCACGCACGTGCCACTCGTTCTACCAACTGCGACGATCTTCATCGACTGCGCGTTCTTCTTTCACCTTCTCCCATGCTCTTCTCGCCTCATCCTCTGTCTAAGATCTCTCCTCTCTCACCCGCACATCAACCGTCATGGGAGCGTTCCATCCCCCCTCGCACCCCCACTATCTCGACCACCCTCACTAGCCAGCCCCCGCCATTCTAGGCAAAAAGCCGACCCAGACTTCGGGCGGGACGCAACAAACGTCATTCCCGTCGGGATCCTCCAACGCTCCATCCATCTGTTTGTTTGGGACTGACTGTCTTTCAACCCCGCTCCCAACCGTCTTCCTTCTCCCTTTTATACACTCTCCCGTTCCCTTTCGTGTGTCGCGACCACAAGTATCCGGCCTTCACCTCACCCCAACACAATGCAACCGTCCCAAACGCCCCCGGCCGAACAGCAGCCTGGGCCTGATCGCCCGGGAACTCCACCGCGCCCGCATATTCCCCAGTGACGCCTGTCTTCGCCCACCTCGCCCCCGTTTCCAACAATGGCGCCGGTCCAGCGCATCCATCGTGCCCCCAGCTGCATCGCCATCGCCCACCACACGAGTCCTGTCGTCCTTTGGCACAACCGAGTTTCCCCCTCCTCCCCCCATGGCAGCGCCACCGCTTCCCCGCCCCCACCGGCTTCTGCACCCGTGTTCGCGCCAGAGCCGGCCCCAGTCCCGATCTCGGAGAGCGAAAACCCCGACGCGATCGCTCTGCGCTCTGCCATCTCGATCCTCCAGCTGCAGAAACAGCAAAGTCTCCGTGATATCCAGACCCTGGAGCGGCTGAAAAAGGCCGCGGCCGCGGATCCGGAGGGCTTTGCGCGTGAGCTGGCCGCAGGGAATCTGTCGGCTTCCGATCCTGGTGGCTTTGTAAACTTCACGCAAGATACTCGTGGTGATGGTGACGATGAGGACGGAGATGACCGGGAAGTGGAAGCAGAAGGGGAGAAGAAAGCGCAGGGTCATGGGGAGGGCAGCCGTTTCGGGACTATTCCCACGCCGCAGAACGTGGTGCGCATGCCTCCAATCAACTGGGCCAAGTATCAGGTTGTCGGGGAACCGTTGGACCGCATGCACGAGGAACAGCGTCGGCGACCGTCAACGGGAGAGCCGCGACGGGAAGACCCCACGCAGCGCTCACCGGAGCATCTTCTGGCGTCGCCGTATCGCCCACTGGTAGATAAACTGGAGAGTCCTGACAGAGTAAAGCGGAAGCAGCAAAAATAAGCAACTGACAGGCTGTATGGACAGACCCTGTGTGTAGCTAGTACGCTAGCGCTATCTTCTATGCACAGGGTGTGACATGGCCCTCTAGAATTAACATCAGGACGTGCTAGCTCGAAGCATACAGAGGGACGACCAGTCTATTCACCATCCTGTGGCAGACAAAAACTCCAGTTCCAGAACTCCGCTTGTTATCCTACACGGCACCTTCCAACAATCAACACCCAACCACCCCAAACGAAAGCCTAACGATTCTTCCTCCACTCGTTCAAATCCAACATCGTCTCTTGCAACTTGGCATGCGCAATTGCAACACGCTCCTGAATTCTGTCGAGAGCATCCTCGGCAGGTATGCCGCTAGTATTCTGATCCTCGTCGACATCTTGCTCCTTCAGGAACGCTTTAATGTCTCGCTTCGGCGCACCAGACTCTTTGGCGACGGTGCTGGCTTTGTCGCGCAGGCGTCGCGCAATCTTCCGACGGAGCTCTAAACGGTCCTCAATTTGCGCCAGTGTGCGCGCGTGCTCTGTCTTGCGGATCTCGTGTGCTTGCACCCATGCCTGTGCGCGGGGATCATTCGGCTTCAGCTTGCGGAGCATGTCGGCAATGTCGTCGTCAGAGAGTGGAAGGGTCTTTGTTGGAGTGGTACGGGTTTTGAACAGTCCCTGAACTCGTCCTCAGCTATTGTCCTCCACGACATGCAGTGGCTAGCAGCTACTTACCTGGCTGGATTCTTGGCTGGATGATGGCGTTGCCACAGGTGAAGTCGACTGTAAGTTGAATCTGGAATCCCTGCGAAGCTTCTTAGGACTCTCGCGAAGTCTCTTGGGGCTCTCGAGAATCTCTGCCTTGTCGCTCCAGAAGCGCGCCGCTGAGAGCTTTGGGCTTTCGCTCTGGCGACCAGGACTCTTGCTAGTGCTTCTGCTCTTGGGTTCATAGCCATGTTTGATTGGTGAAGGTGTAGTAGGGCCGGCGGCTGCCTGAGGTCGCTCTGGAGAGCGTTTCCGCTTAGATCGTGGGGTCGTTTTCTTTGGCATGGGGGAGAGGAGTTGGTTGAGTCTATTGATGAAAAATTCTTCTGCTCCGGTCTTGGATGGTGATGGACTCGTCATGGCGGAGAGGTTATGGTAAGGGCGTTCCAAGGTTGTTGTGTGTGGTGTGAGGAAGGAGGCTGGATGTATGGGGAGGTGCAGGTGGTCGCGGTGGGTGAGGATGAAGTGAGGTCGCCTCACCCTCTTTGTACTTCACTTTCTGTTTGATAGACAATGTGTTTGATAGACCATAGACACATTCACGGATGACAGATCACTTTCAAGGTTCTTTTAGCAACGTGCTGTTTTCTTTCATTCAGTCAAAATCTCTAATAACTATAAACAATACATCTATATACATACCCTCTGCCCTCCACAGCGACCATCAACTACCAGCTCCGGAGACAAATCTACAACTTCGCTTTCTTCGCTCTCTCCCACGCCTCAACCCGATACCCCGTCTGATCCAACGCCTGCTCCTTCCGCTCCTCAATCCGCTCCCGCCACATCACCAACTCCGCATGCCCATCGATAATATCCACCGAATGGCGATACATCTCCTCCTTCATGGTCCCGTAGATCCCCGTCGCCGCCTTCGTCGTCAGCTTCCGGGCCCGAATCAGCGCCAGCGTCTCCTCCAGACCGCCGGTCGCATCGACGAGACCGGCCTTGAGGGCGTCGGGCCCACCGAACCGTCGCGCCTCGAGGATCAGGTCCGGAAGGAGCTGGGGTGGAGCTTCTCGCGGAAGACGCTCATCATGGCGGGTTGGAGGGGGACGCCGAATTCGAGCTCGTTGATGCAGATGAAGCCCTTGGAGGGGTTTTGGATGCGGTAGTCGTGGTACATGGCTAGCATGAGGCCGCCGGCGAAGGCGTGGCCGTTGAGGAGGCAGATGGTGGGCATGGGGTAGCTGTATTTCGTTAGCGTTTCCTTTCGTTTGCTGTGGTGCATGTTAGAAAATTGGGGGGAAAGGACATACGTGAGAAGCCGACGGAACAGCTTCCAGAGGTATCGCTCAGGAATCCCTCTGTCTCGGCGACGATCTCGAGATCCAGCCATTGCTGTAGAACTTGGGGATGCCGCTCGTGGTGATCACCACGCCCTTGGGGTAGCGGTGCTCGATGATGTCGAGCGAGAGGAGAAAAGCTTCAATGAAAGTCGGAGTAAGACGGTTGTCCGGGGGAGAGGTGAAGGTGAGCAGGTAATGTTCTTCTCCTTGGGGTCGGCGGAGGGATTGGGCAGACTACTGCCGCCTGTGGAGCGATGGGACGGTGAAGAGGTCGGCCATGGTACGTGATTTCTGGGTGGGATATGGGGAATGAGTGAATGGTCTGACCAGGGATCCGGGGGAATATAAAGTAGATCAAATAGGCTCTCGGCTACCTAGGCACGGGGAGGTTGCCGATTTATTGAATTGTAATCATACGATGAACGACCGCGGTTCATCAGATTCTTACCTAAGCCGTCACATGCTCTCTCCCCTCAGTGTCCTCCTGTAATGGGCACAGTCTTTCCTGGTCCAGCGACTCCTTGTCTCGGCAAATCCTGATTATTCTTGTTGAATTACTCGCCAGACAAGCTCTGATGCCGCGGTACAGGGTAGTTACCTCCTCCGCACTAGATCGGTGGCTAAATCCATCGTGGATGAAGGGCTTGGCTGCTATCACGTGTTCGTGACTATAGAGGCACTCACGATCTACACACAAGTTGAGCATACTGATATTCACAATAACTTCATAGGCTTGAGACAGATGACTTCTTTACTTCGAAAACACCCAGGTGCTTTCGGCCTACTTCAGAAGACCAACAATATCCGACTCCGACAGCTTTGGCACACCCAAAACATCATTATCCACATTGGTGAATGCAGCTCCAAACTTACCCCCAAAACAGCGCGTTTGATGAGTTTGGTAGCAAAGCTCCCGAAATCGGGTGTGTCTGCTGCACAGCTTCATAAGCCTCCGTTCCAAGTCCTCAGTCTTCACAGGCACTCGCTCGATCTGGTCACCCTTTCCAGACCACTCCAACAGCTGATTCTGCGTAACCTGCGCCTCTTCGACGAGGACATAACGGTCCTTGGTCTCTTCCAGGTGATTGAAAACCCCGACCACTGCACGACCGATTCCAGCCAGAGTGGTGGCACTCACGGGAACGTCACACACCATCGTAAATCAATGAGGGTCCGTGGAGGTTGATCAAGAAGCCCTTGTCGATGCCCCAATCCAGAAAGGGTCCAGTGATGATTGAAGTGTAGGTGAAAGCGCTATCGTCCTTTGAAAGCTCCTTGAGCTTCTCGACCACTTTCATCTTATCACCGAATACGGGTAATTGAGCGGTATTAGGGTTGGTGGTGTTTGCAGCCGAACTCTGATGGGATGAATCGGCGGACTCCAGCTGTATGAGCCGCTTCCACTAAACGGAGATGGACTTCAAGCGGAACACTACTGGCTCCTAACGTATTGACGAATGCATCATGTCCCTGCAGGGCGGCGACCAGTGAGTCTTGGGAGCTGTAATCGACACTTGGACTCGAGCACGGGCGTCCACTTGATTGGAGGTTGAACGGCCGAGGACTGTGACTTGGAAGTTGGAGTCCAGGAGTGCTTTGAGGATAGCAGGGCCGAGGTTGCCGGTTGCCTGGTGATTTGGTCAATATTTTCATGAGCATCGATGGGACTGGTAAGACATACTCCTGCAAGAGCGACTCGACTGATAGCCATGATGATGGGGAATTAGAATTGTTGCGAGATGATACAATCAAGCCTTCTCGCAAAGGTTTAACTTATAGGACTCTTTTGAAAAAGACATCATTTCGCTACCGTCACATTACATCACCTTATGTTACGACTGATCATCAATCAGGATGCAACTTCAAGCAAGGATGTAAAGAAAGTGATCCACTCACCACCCTAATTATGTGAATGGTCGTGTTTCGGTCAAGGTTTTCGAGACTCGTCAACAGCGTACCAGAGTATCTGCGGCATGACGCAAGGAATATAGTAAGTAATGAACGAGGTCTAGATGTACAAAACACTCGTCTAATTCAGCAAGGAAGTTTTGATAAGTAAGATACAGGGGGGACTCTGTATATAGCGTGCCTACAATGACCGACGCAAGGAAGATTGAATCAGCAACGTAAAAGGGCTCCTATGCAAGGTGGCTACATGAACACGGTGGCAAGGAATAGACAGGTAAGACGCCTGAAGTGATGGGGCAAACAAGACCAGAAGACAGTATGCAAGGGATTTGCACATCAGGCGTCTATTATACAAAGGAAAGAATGGGTAGGTCGCAATAGGAACCGGAGGGCTTGTATAAAGGCTATACTCTCATTTCGGTGAAAGGAGAGAACAAAGGCGTCTGTGGAAAGTGATGGGACTGTACCACGTGATATAGCTCGTTCGTTAGGCCGTAGTTGGGCATGTCTTTTATCTTTTCCTTGATCTTTCTTCATCTGGGAGCAATACAATCATTGATTCGTCTATAGCTTCTACAGCAGCCAGAGAAGTTCTGTATTTGTCTTTTTTTATCTTTTTATTATCTAAAACGCATGACGTTCACGGACCTCCCATCTCACTAACAGCGAGACTCAGCGAATTACGACAACTATGGCTAGTGCTTCCAATCAAAAGTGCCCGGACAATATTATGTCTCCATTCCTTGCTTCCTTTCAGGAAGCCCCGGCCGAGGATGTTCGTATCACATGATCTTGATAATCTACTTTGAACTAACCTGTGCCTAGATTTGTATGGCCCCATATCTTTATACAAAGGGTCTCCCTGGTAAAAATACTGTTGCGAGATTCGCGCAAGCATTACAAGTATGGTTTTGCTTGCCCGAACAGAGTTTCGCGGTAATCAAGGTTTGCGAGATGACCCTGACCGCGACCTTGATGTAAGTTTAATATATTGAGGCTAGTTTGAAATTTTCTCTTAAAAGTTCCAGGTTAGATCATTGAAGATGGTTCGAAGCTTCGACGGGGATGCCCAACAGCGAGCACCATATATGGTCAAACAGCCAGACCATCAATCATCGAACTTTGTCTTCATAAAAGGCTTCACCCAGTGCAAGCACTTGGAAACGCTAGACTGTGTGAATCTTTGCTAGTAAGCGCTTCATCAACCTGCTTGTGTGCGTTGATAACACGACTGAAGATGGCTTCAAACTATCGGCTTAGGACAAGCTTTAGAGCTCGATTGGAGGCACCGCTTTCAATGTCCACGGGTTGATCAATACATGATGGTTGATAACAAGACAGGAGGGCTCTTCAGACTGATTTCACAACTCATGGCAGCGGCTGCGGGCAACGACCTGCAACCCTGCTTCATTGAGCTCATTACCTTGCTAGGGAGGTATTATCAGATACGCGATGATTATCAAAAATCTGGCGTCAGATGAGGTTAGGCTTCTTTTCACTTTTAGATATATCTTTACTCACCTTTTACAGTACACAAGCACGAAAGGATTTTGCGATGACCTCGATGAGGGGAAATATTCACTTCCCATGATTCACTTATTAGAGTACTCCTCTGCTGCTGAGCATATCCGCTCCTTTTTGCTCAACAGGAGCCCTCGGAATGAAATGGACCCAGGACTGAAGAAGTGGATTTTATCGAAAATGAGGACTGCTGGAACGTTTGACTATACCACCAGCCTTCTCACCGAGATATATGACAAGCTTTTGGCTGTGCTTGAGAATTGTGAGCATAAGCTGGGTCCAAACCAAACATTGCGTTTTAGTTCAGACAATGAGACTATAGATCTATCGATTGCAACATATCTATTGATTGTACCTATTCTAGATGCTCTAACGAGAAGAGTTGAAAGAGATGATAGAAGTTGAACTAGAGGTATATTGGTAACGAGAATCATTGCTTTTATCCTTGTGATACTCTTCCAATCCTCAATTTAGGCCTAGTCTTATTCTTTCACCGTATGATACATGATTGGCTCTGCTTCGATCAGGAAATGCAAAGAAGTGGAATGACTGTCCGCTTTCTCAATCCTCATCAAAGTACTGCAATACGACAAAAACGTATAAGCAGGGCGGCAGAATTCAGCCCCAGGGCCAACTCGGTTCCACGAGGCCAGTCCATATATCTCCACACCCGTCTAGAAAGTTGGCGAGCAAAATGATATAAAGCACACTAGCAAGTCAACTCCAAATATTACCACATGTGCATATATAGCAGTGCTTACCTTGTCGGGCTTCGTAAAAGCTTCCTAAGAGTACTAAACCGTCGCGAAGGTACTGTCGAGGAGAATGGGGGAATCGACGTGGAGGGTGCTTTATTGTCGTCCATTCTGCTCGAACTGACTATGAACTGAACTCCAGTCTGTAGAAAAAAGAGAGAACACGTAGTCAGATGGAACCAGATTTTAGGGTGGTGTTCGGACTTTGTTCTCTTTCTCACGCTAACTAACCCGTAGGGCTTATGCAGTCTCCACTCCTAAGGTATGTTCCATAACGAGATGTATAAGTCCTATTGGATGATTATGAAGATTGCCCTTCTTGACTCCTCCCATCCATATCTTCTGGCACGACATACCCCCGGAACCGCAGATCCTCATCCATCTTCCAGCCATACTGATCCGCCAGCCCCGTAGTCCATCCTCCGAAGGCACGCCAAACAGCACGCATCCTACCATGCATCCCAGACCGTCAGCACACATTCATTCAATAGAAACTGACACAGAAGATCAGTAAGCCTAGAAGCAAACCTACCGAACTGCTTCTCCCTCTTTTCCCGCCACTCCCACACCCGCTCCTGCAACTCGACCCGCGACAGCCTCTTTACATTGCCAACCGTCCACCGCGCGTTATTGACCTCCAACAACCTTAATTCCTCAATATCGCTCCTCATATGTCCCGTATTGTCATAATGTCCTATCCAGGCTTTGCGAATCACCCGGTCCAGTCCCGCATGCTTCGTACTGACATCAGGAAGTACCAGGGCTCCATCAGGACCAATTCCAAACCCAGGCCGAATCCGATGTTCCAGTTGGAAGATCAGTGATGCCAGCGCAAAACGATCTGTCGCGTCTGATAATGTTGGATCAGTCCCATGAATAGGTACCGGCTGACCAGGAAGAACGATATTCGCACCGCCAAAAGGGCTGCCGCACTGAAATCGCAGAGACGAGCGTGACTGCCCCTAGTATCGTCGAAGACGATGTTCTCCTTTCGTAGGTCGGAATACACTATTCCCAATCTATGCAGATGCTCTAGTGCGTTTGCTATGTCGCAGTACCACTGTATCCGGTTGCAGGCGTAGTAAGTCTATCCAAGTAGGCCATGGAGACCCATTGTCGAAGATAGATGCCCTCGGGATGGTCCGCGTCTATGACCTCGACGATGTTGGGATGCGGTGTGCTGCAGTAATCGCATGACGAACTGCTCGTTTTTGATCAAATTGGCATGGAACAGCGTCTCAGATGCGTAGAACCAGTGGTCTTGCGAGGGTGCGCTGCGAGGCGGCGGTTCGAAGATTCGTCCACTTTTTAGTACGACGTCGTCGTCTAGCTTGTAGATTTGTCCGGATGCCCCCACCCCAATCATGACAATGTCCGCTTGAAGCTGCAATCGCATTGTGTACATGTCGCCAGGGGATCGAGTTTGTCATTGACGTGGCCGGTGGTGTATCCTCTGATTTCTCCGAGCCGGATATACTCCCTCGGCTGGAGGATGCGCAGAGACATCCTAACGCGGTGGAAAGGTACTGCCTCACGTCCCAGGACATGTTGCCCGTGGTATCATCGATCGCCCGTTGGGTCCTTGTAACATTTAAAGGGAGGAGGGGTTCTGTCTTCATGCGCTGTCACCGGCCGCCGATTGAGCCACGGACCGGAGTAACTTCCTCGAGGATTTGTACGACCTGCGGACGTGGGTGTCCATGATCTACATTGGATCATACTATGTATGTAGTATCTAATACCGGCTGTCAGCGTGCAAGTAGCTCAATACTGTCCGTAAGGTCAACAGTACTACCATACTGGCGAACGGAAAGAGCCCTAACCATGACGTCACGTCGATATAAGCTTCTATAAGACATCACCATCACCTCGACCTTCTCCCATCGAACATTTCACTTCTTCCAACACTCAGTACATATCTCGCATATCATCATTGAACATAGAACTCTACAGAAGAAATAGAGAAGAAAATGCACCACCACAGTCAACCCTCCCAACCCCCCAAATCAGCCGCCTACGACTCCCCCAACAACCCCATCACGCACACTCCCTACGAACAACACACCCCCAGTCCGCGCGAGCATCTCTACGCCGACGACGTACCCCCGCTCAACCATCGCGACGCCAATTCCAAACCCTCCAGCGATGCGGCCCGCGCTCACCTCCTCGCCGACCATCAGCGCGAGCAGCGCGCCCTTCAGTCTTCTCCTGACGTCGATCTCGAGTACGGGGTAGAGCAGCAGCCGAATGAGGGCGATATCGCGTATGCGGTGGAGCATCGTGCCGAGGAGGCGAGGA
Source organism: Aspergillus micronesiensis (assembly GCA_039763685.1). Taxonomy (NCBI): domain Eukaryota; kingdom Fungi; phylum Ascomycota; class Eurotiomycetes; order Eurotiales; family Aspergillaceae; genus Aspergillus; species Aspergillus micronesiensis. The sequence goes on along the minus strand of JASHHO010000068.1, from coordinate 60,969 downwards.
GACGGGTTCGTGCGGAGGCTAAAGCTGGGGGGTCTTCTGGGGGACAGCGACATCAGTATCATGCTTCGGGGGAGGAGAGGGATTATGCGGCTGATATGGGGAGGAAGGAACGAGAGCATGAGCGGATCCTGGAGGAACGGGGTGGAGATGCAGAGATGCTCGAGAGGGAGTCGTTGAGGAAGAGGAAGGAGAAGGAGATGAGGGGACTTGATGTGAAGGAGACGGTGCATGAGGCTACGGGGGAGCCGGTGGTGGGATTGTAAAGTTGAAATGATTTGATTATCATGTATTATAGTTCGTCGGTTTCACCACATGTAAAAAAACAGCCGGGTATCTATTGCAAGTAATCGTGTAGGATGGAGTGATGCAGAAGTAATATAGATGGTGGAAGACAAGGCTAGAGATCGTTCTCGTCGCCCTCTCCAACAGACACTTTTTTCAAGGACAGATCCCGTTTGAGATGCTGAATCCGCTCGGCTAGCTTGTTCTTCAGGATCCGGTTCTGCATCTTCTCCCATTTCGTAGTCTCGGTGCGGATCAGAGCCTCCAACTCTGCAATCTCCTCCCGCGACTGTTGCATCTGTCGCTGCTGTTCGATTTGCTCGTCGTCCATATCGTCTTCCGGGACACCGCGCTCTTCGCCTTCGGATTCGTCGCTGTCGTCGCCGGAAGTGTCCGCTGCTGGGGTGGAAGGCTTGGTCGCCATGGGAGTGCCCGCTTGGTAGACATCCGAGTGCACTGGTGCCTGTGAGGGGACGCCCTCAGTGCCTTGGGTATCTGCACCGGCCGCGAGGGCGGCTTCCATCTCCGCCGCGAGAGTATCCTCAAAGTCTTCGAAAGATGCGTTGATGTCGTCCATGACTTCATCCAATTCACCTTCCGCATCCTGTTCGTCGTCATATTCGTCAAACTCGCCATATTCGCCTGTCTGGACCAGACCTTCTGCCCGGTTCAGTTCCGCCCGATCGATCAACTCATATCGCGGAGGAGCCAGGGATTGTTCATCTTGCGCAACGAGATCTTCGACGGCCTTCTCGACCTGCTCGATCGTACGGTGGCTGATCCGCTCGCGGAAACGGCGCTTCCGCACCCACCGCAGGGGCGGCGTCAAGCCGTGCGGATACTGCAGGGTTTTTTCGTCGAGAGTTTGGACTTCAGGAGGGAGAGGAAAATCCATCGCCTCCCTCTCGTTGGCCACCTGTCCCAGGACAAGAAGCATCTGACAGATATCCGCTGATTTGTACCATCCTCGTCGGTCCCAACTTTTCATGCCCTCGATGATACACGGAAGGTCGACCAGTGCCGCCGCATACTGCTTGTCTCTGACCTTGAAAATGGCTCGCCGTCCCTCGCGTGTCAACGGTTTGAAGGAAAACTCGGATTTGTTGAAGAGTCGTTGTTCGATGGCGGTGCGCAGGTAATCGCAGTCCTCGCCGGGGAGCATGCGCAAGACAAACTGTTCCTCGATGGCGGGATCGATTTCTGTGTCGGAGGCCTCTGAGTCGTAGCCGACGCCGACCGGTCGGTTCGGGATCACGCCCTTGTTCTTGATTCGGATGGACTGGACGCCGGGCTTTTTGGATGGATTCAGCTTGAGGCGTTTAGGTCCAGATACCTGGGGAGGCGCGGCGGCGCGCGAGGGTTCTTTCAACGCGGGTTCTTCAGCCGGACGCTTCTTGGAAGAAGTCGCCTTCTTCTTCTTTGGTTTAGCTTCATTGGATTCTGGGGCGGGTTCGGTCGTCGGTTTTCGCGCGATCTTTAGGGTGAGCTTTCGCTGGGGCGTTTCTGAGGAGGGCTGGGAGGGAGGTGGTGGTGTTGGCTGTGCTGGGGTTTCGGACTGTTTCTTCTTGCCGAAAGTGAGTTTGAGAGAGGGGCGCGGTTCCGACATAGTGGATGGCGCTCTTTAGAGCTCTCTGGATAGTCGTCGACAGTTGTGGTGGAGGGTGTGAGGGAGTGGGAGAAGAGAGAACACAAGGCGGAGTTGAAGATCGGAACGTGATCGACGGATTCCCTTTCGGGCCGGCTTTCCTTCACCTTCTCTTGCCTCTCTCAGCACTCATTTAAACCACCCCTCAGCTCTCTCATTCGACCGACACCTTTCAATCGCCCCCATAATCCTGATAGAAACCACCTCTCATCTCTGTACTCTCGCTTCAGGCATCTCGACTCCACCATGTCGGGAAATAACCTTCACAACGCCCTATTGCGCCCACCCATTATCCAGATCCTGCGCGCCGCAGGCTTCCATGCGACGCGTCCCTCCGTGTTAGACACCCTGGCCGATCTTACTGCGCGCTATTTGATGTTCTTAGCCTCGTCCGCTACCGCGCACGCCGCCAACTCTCACCCCGGTGACCCCGTCCCCGTGCTCGAAGACATCTACCAAGCTCTACAGGACGCTGGCGCCCTACGACCGCAGCTACGTGAATGGGAGGAAGACTGGGCGGGCGAAGAGGACCTTCGAGGTCTCGAAGGGTTTCTATCCTGGTTCACCAGCGCCAACAATCGGGAGATTCGACGCATCGCTGGGTTCATACCCAGTGAAGGCGACATGATTGATGCCGATTTTCTGGACAGAGGACTTTCTCACGGCTTTGAAGAAAAAACACAGCAAGACTGGTGAGGAGTCACGGTATGCCGGCACTGTCCTGGGAAAGAACGCTGAGGAACATCCCATCGTTATTGAGGGTGGCGCGCCTAGTATCCAGGAATGGGGATCCCAGGTGCGATCGCGCGCGCCGTACATTGCAGAGAGCGACTCTTCAGGTGTAAGCAGTGCACCGAGCAATCTTTCCGATGGGGAGGGCATGGATGTGTGAGAGTCGAAAGATATCCTGCGACATCTGTCGATATCTATTTACAATGTGGCTACAAACACAATCTACAGCAATAGCGCCCTCGACTGAGCAAGGCATCGGAGTATCCTGTGAGATCTCCGGTACGATCTGTTTGTTCACTCGACATCACGGGACGCGACTTCTACCAGCCCAGACGGCCGGACACGCCCCGGAATCGTCTAGTTTGCTGCAGGGAATATGAAGCACCAATCGCAAGGGAAACGGAGTGGTCGAGGAAATACGAGAGAGGATACGAGGCAAATAAATGGGAGCAGTGAGAACAGGGAACAATCACAATGCAGTCAGGTCAGATGGAGCTCAATACTGCGAACTCTCCCAAGAGCTGGGCACACGGAGGAGCAGCATTTCCCCGTCCAAGCCAGCCTATCATGTATGTCAATATCTACCCGGTCGGCGTCAGAGGAATAGATTAAGCAGTCCTATGAAAATGCGATGAGCATTGCTGAGTAGCGCGAGAAAAGGCAACGCGGCGGAGTTCTTGGCTGGCGGTGACATCAACCGCCCACTTCCACCCTCACCTTCACTCCGACTTCCACCCATCTTCACTCCACCACCACTTCTTCCTCCAATCTCCCGCCATGGTCTACGCATTCACCCTCCCCACCACTGGCCATATCTCGCTGCAGACCTGTATCGCCTCCGACTCGCATCCATCCCTCCCTCAGGCCGCCTCCACCGCCCGTCATGCCCTCCGCCAGGCCCTCAAGACATACAAGCGCCTCCCCCGCGGAGCGCAACGCGACGCCCAACTCGCCTCCATCCTGACCGCCATCACCGAATACCTCCCTTACCTCCTCACCATATCCAAGGCCCTCAACACCACACCGCTGGATCCCAGCTCCACCGCTCCCGCCGTCGAGATCACCCTGCGCGGAGATCTCGAGCCCGAATGGCGCCCCACGCTGACAGCCAGCAGCGCCCGCACCCTCAACCACGCTCCCCCGCGCACGCGCGGCCACGGTCTCGACTTTGAAATCGCCTTCGTCTTGACGACAATGGGCTACGTGCTCAGCCGACTCGCCCATACTGACGTTATCCGCACCTTTTACAACCGCACCACCCCGTCCGCGGAACAGCGCACCACCGCTGTCCAATCCGCAACCAAACACCTCCTCCAAGCAAGCGCCGTGCACACCCTCCTCGCCTCTATGCCCGCCATCACCACCACCGTCCCGGACCTCGACCCCGCTACACAAGCCGCTCTGTCGTCACTCGCCCTCGCTGAGGCTACCCTCCTCGCCGTGCTCAAGGACGACTCTTACGTCGCGGCCTGTATCCAAGCCCGCAACCCCAACGACAATGACTGGATGGTGCGTGCTCCGGAGATACCCAAGGTGCGCGCCCATCTCTTCGCGCGTCTGTGTCTCCGCGCGGCCGAGTACGCCGACCAAGCTGCCGCAGGATTGGGCGCTGGCGCCGGCAAGGCCAGCGTCGACGACGACCTTAAGCGGTACGTCGCTGTATTGGGCCGGGTAGCGCGAGCGCGGGCTTGTCGGTTCTTTGGCGCAGATGCCGAGCTGGCCGGGAAGATCGGGAGGGCATTGCGTGGTTGCGAGCGGCGAAGAGTGCATTGGGTGTGCGCGGGACGCAGGCGGAGCCGGAGTCTGGCGAGACGAAGAGTCGCGGGTTGTCAAAGCTGAAGCAGGGATGGATGGAGCGACGGGAGGAGCGGCGCATGGGAAAGGATGCGGGAAGTCGCGAGTATACGACTGACAAGGGGGAGTTTGGGCCGGGTGATAATGCGGGCGCGAGGAGGAAGGACGGGTTTTGAGATGTTGGAAACGAAGTGGGTACATATGAACGATACCGTATGTCCCTCCCCCCGAAACCTTTCTCTTGCTTCATTCCTTGGCTCGCTTACTATAACGCCGCGTTGTGTCGGGTTTTGACTGATGTGTTCGCGCTGACCAACTCCTAGGTTAACACGCAATTGATCCCTCCCTCGGCGGATCTTCTTGCCAATTTACCCTCAGGACGTGACATTCATTCACCACCCGCCCCATATAAGATTCCCGGATTGGACGAAGAGACACTCCTACGCATGCGCGGTCCGCCACGGGAGGAAGAAGCACTCCCCTACAGCAGTGATGCAGACAGCGACGAGGAGCCCGTCGGTGGTGGACGGACATACACACCGAGTGCGGTTCCTGAGCGGACGGACAGTGCTTACTATTGATTACCTGCTCTTTATCGATGCTTCGCATGTGTATGTTGGATGAGTGATACTAGACAGAAGGAATATAGTAGAGCGAGCGAGTGGGTGGGTGATATCGGTCGATTGTGATTGTGGATAAAACACGATATATACAGTACAGCCATGACCTATTGATCATGCATTCCTCTTTCCCTCTTGCCAACACAGTATCCATACATCCCATGTTCCTCAATGCCACTAGACAGAAAGAAAGAAAGATATATGAATGAATGGGTAGACAGACAACCCCGCAATTCAAAGCCACAACAATGATCCCGAGCTGCCAGAAGAATGAGCAAGGAACGAATAAATTCCACTAACCCAACAGACCGATCGAACACACCCAGCCAGAGCAACAGACAGACAGACAGACAGACGGACGGACAGGAAAACGAATCAAGGAAATAAAGTCGGAAAACACCCCAAACGTTCATATCGAAACAATTCCCCCGTCTATGCGGACTTTTCGAACGAGTTCTTTTCCTGGAACAGGTAACCCTTGATCTTGCGCTCGCCGAGAAGTTCGAAGTATTTCTCTGTAGGGGATATGGTTACATCGTTCCGAGGCATCTATCTCCCTCTCCCTCTCCCCCTCTTCGAATCTCCCATGATTCAGACAGAACCCTCGCAATCGAAAAACAGATCCACCAGACCCAGCAACACCAACAAACCGCCATACAACCAAGGTAAAGCAAAGCAAGGAAGAAAAGAAAGAAAAACTCACCCCTCAAAACCCCACACTTCTCCAAATGATTCGCTCCCTCACGCGCATAACACTTTCCCAGCTCCTCACCAACCAGACGCGACATCATGCTGCGCACCCATGCTCACGGATAATCGCATCGCGGGCATTGTGCACGGCGACGTTATCCTCGAAGTCGACGCCCTCGTAGGTCGGGGGCACGGTGGGCTTCTTAGCCAGGAAGGCGGCGGATTCGGGGGTCGGCATCTCGTTCTTCTTTCCTTTGGGTTCCCGGCGGGGATTGGCGGAGTTGGTTCGGTAGGAGAGGCGGTTGGGATGGATGGCGGATTGGGGTTTGGGGTGCTGGGGTGAGGCCCGGCGTGGAGGGATTGGATTGGATTGGATGGCGTTGCGAGGAGAGGGTGAAGAGCTCCGACGGAGTTGGATTTCTGATGTCGTCGGAGGAGGGAGAGTTAATGCCGAATTGGTGGGGGCTGATTGGTTCGTGAGTGGGCGGTGGGTGGGTGAGTCAGCTTGCTTTATACCTGCATATCTCGGCTGCACTACGGGTATAACTCGGAATACAGTGGACAGAGACATTTAGTGTTTAATTTGTTTAAGACATATGGATAGATGAAGAATGCCAATGTATGAATTCCCAAACGCCTCGCCAAGCCAGAAGCAAATATCGATCAAAATCACCCGGGGATGCACAACACCTATAGAACAGAACAGCGATCCACCAAGGAAGAATGCAATAACACAACAATAGAAGGTAACAAAAGAATGGCAAAAGGTGAAAGAGAATACAATCGTAATAAACACTCGAAATGCATCAATCATGTACCCATGAGTCCACGGGTCACTCCTGCGCAGGCTCGCTGCGCCCAAAGTGCCTCCCATACCACTCCTTCACATTGACTTGCAGCTGCTCCATAAACCCGCGGTTCAGCCACTTGCTATACTCGCGGTACTGCACCATTTCGCTCCAGCATCACGGCCGAACTGGCAGCCCGCCATGTTGACGAGGAAGTCGCGCGCGTTTTCTTGGTAGTGAATGTCGGGGTCGCCACCCTCGCCGCATGCTCCCGGTGGGAATGAGTTGATGAATCGCTGCGGCACGAAGGCTACGCTGCTGCGGATCCAGGGCTGCGTCGAGTACAGGTACTCCAGGGCGTCTTGCTCCTTGTGCTCCCATTCCATGTGCTTCTGTTCGTACATGACAGGGTCCCACCAGGCATCGAGGAGACGGTCTGACCAGAAGGAGCGGTGGACGAAGAAGGAGCCGAGGTTGAAGCCGCCGCAGTCTTGCGAGAGGATGAACTGGATCGAAGAGGGGTGTTCGTCGCCGGCTGGGGCGCGGGAGATCTCGTCGAGGTAGTCTTCGGTGAAGGGGTGGGTGATGTTTAGCGGGTTGTAGAAGTTGATGTCGCGGTAGGTGATCTCCTCCAGACGGTTGAAGATGTGGTCTTGGAGCGAATAGGAGTTTTCCATGATCCAGGTATTTAGGTCCAGCCACCAGAACCTGTCGCATATTAGTACACATTCCATCTCTCAGATACAGAGGTGACCTTACCACTCCGCATCGGGATACTTGCGCATCGTCTCACGGATGAGATCGACCTTCTCCCAGCTTTCGCGCCACTCATGCGAATACCGCTTCTGCGTAACCATGTTGACGGTCTCCAGCTCGTACCCCCAGCGTTTCGCATACATCTGCTTATTCCAGATACTGTTGCGCTCGATCGCCCACTCGCGAGCGCCTTTCCACTCCATAACGCCACCCTCCACATTCGACTCGAGGATGATAACGAACTTGCGACCTCCTCCCAACGACGATCGCCGATACCTCTCCACAAATGCTACACCGCATTAGCTTCCCAATGACACCTCGAAGCCAGTTAAGAAGCCAGGCACGAAGGAGACTCACCACTCGAAAAGAACAAATACCAAATCCCAAAAAGGATCAACCCCAGCAACAACCTCGACCTCTTCCTCCGCAACATTCTTCCCCCAAACAACCCATTGCGCCATCCGCGCCCAGCGCCAAACCCACGTCGCCCCATATCATCCTTATCGACGTAGTACTGGCCGTTGGCGCCACCAAGGCGAAACCGGGGCAGCGTCGCCGACAGCTGGCTGCGCGATCGCGAGAAGAAGCCGTTGTTCCGGGTCGCGAACGAGGGGTATCCGCGCACTTCGTCGCTTTTCGCTTTGGCCGACGCCCAGGAGATACCGCTGGGGTTGGGCGAGAGGTATCCGCTGCGCGGTGTTGAGGCGCCACTGCCCGCGCGAGACCAGGGCTGGACCACCCTCCTCCCGGGTGGGGAGAGGGTGATCGAGAGAGGGACATGGGCGGCGACGGGGGCTAAATGTAGATTGGGGTGGGTGTAGTGGTGGCAGCGCAAGTTGGCTGGCAACTGGCAACCCGGCCAGAGCGCAGGGAGGACGGGGACGTTGGGACTCTCGTCGGAGGAACCCACGGCGGAGAGACAGGGTCGACGAGGGGATCGTCAGCGGTTCAAGCGAGGACCGTATTTTAATTTTCAACAGCTTCTTGGGATCATCACGGGTTAAAAGGGAAATGATCAGAGGGGTTGAGGGGGTCGTCGAAGCACGGGCGGTTCAAACAAGAAAGGAAGGAAAAAGTTTGGTAAAAGGTTAACGAGAGAGGCGAATGGAAGAGGGAAACGAATGAGGGGCCACGCTGGGCGGAATGAGAGTGAGGGAGTGAATGTGAGAGTGAAGGTGGAAAGCGAAGCGCAAGTTGGACGACGAAGTCGACGGATGAGGCAAGGCTCAAGCCTGAGGCCGTCTCCTGTTTGCGGCGATGCGAGTGGGAGTATGAACGCGGTACTTAATTTCAGGAAATTACTTTACTTACCCTGGGGTCCCCACTGGCCCGCTTGGCTCTCAGGGACTCCCTTGGGTCCAGCCTCGCCGGAATCTGGCCTGCAAGGAGCGCGTCCCGACTCATGTCGGTCTCTCTCTCTCTCTCTCTTGAATTGCAGATTGACCCATCGAGGAATGATAGAATGATAGTGGGAGGTACAGGGTACAAAGTGCAGGTACTACTACTTGACCACCACCACGGACACGCAGGTACAGGTCCAAGTACGAATGAATGGGCGCTCCACCTGTCAGGGCCCACTGTATGCGTTCGTCCAGCTGTCGCTCTGGCCATTTGCGCAGACTCATTTCCCGCAGATATGGATGTTACATCTCCTCATGCCTGCGACTATGGAGATAATCTACGAGGCGACGGTCCAATGCCGGTGGAGACTTTCCTTCCATACAGTCTTCATTCTGCGTCTTTTTTTATTAGTTCTCGCCTGATATCGCCAATGCCCCCCACGTGCTTCCTGCTCCTTCGTCCTCTTTTAAGTTACTATGCACATCCGGATAAAGTCCCCAAGCCCACTAACTCCACCCGCAGAGAAGAATCCGATCCCACACATGTCCAATACATAAAAGAAAAAGAAAAGGGACAGGAAGAAAAGGTAAGAAAATATGAAAGATCGGAAAGATAGGAAAGAAAATAGCTCCCACATACATAACCCCAATTAAACATACACATCCATTCATCATGCAGCCTTCTTCTCGTCTCTCCGCCCGGGTAACTGATTCACCGACACCCCCTTGGGCATCAGCACCTTGCGCACTGCGAATCCCCTCTCCTCGACGGGTCGCGGTCGTGCGCTGTCCCGAGGAAGAACTCACACTCGAACTTCAAGAACTTCTGCCGGTGCTGGTACACCGTGATAATGTCGCCAGTGTACAGCTTGCCAAATTGGAACCCTTGCGGCCCCGGATTCCCTTCCGGCCCCCGGCATAGTTCGGTGTCGTTCACCCAGATGCACTTGCGAGCCTTGGTGGACAAAATCGCCATCACCTCCGGCATGGCCATCCAGTCTTCCCCCGCCCGGATCCGGCTTTCAAGCTGCGGTGCCCAGAAGGTTACCTCCAGCGCGTATGCGGGATCCGCGTGTCCATCGGGACCGGGTAGCAGACCGTAGCCAGTGGGCCCCGGCCCCAGGAGGTCATCCGGTCATGCAATTGAATAGTCAAGTCGAAGATAGATCCCGGTAGAGTCTTGAGGGTGCCGAGAATGCGTCGGGGCTCCTTGGGTTGCGAAATGAGTTTCGGGCCTCCCCCGTGGCCGGCAGTAGGGTCTGCAGGGGCATCGCCGTCGGTCCGTTCCGGGTAGTCCAAGATAGGCTCTCCGGTCTTCGCATCAATGGTGTTGGCCAGTTCAATGTCAAAGAGCTCCCGGGGAGCGATTCGAATTCTTGAGGGCGCACGGCCGGCGTCGCCAGATGAGCACTGTCCGGAGTGGACCGCTCGCTTGCGGTGTCCGGCACGGCCAAGTCGATGCGCCGACTGAAGGCGGAAGGCTTTGGGGTGTCCTCGTTTCCTTCCGAGATCCGGGATTCGACTGGCCTGACGTCCGGCCGGCTAGTTGGCGGCTCCGGCGTCCGCACGGCGGGAGGGAGATTGGTCGACATGCCAGGGTGCCACGTGGAGTTCATGTTCAGCTGCCCAACGAGATTCTCAGCTCCCATCAAGCTTGGGGCAGGTCCAGCAAACGGGGTTTTCCGGGAGGGACAGGATAGAGTTCAGGCTCTTGCCGTTGCTAATGATCGACTCACCAGTGGAGGAAACGAAGTCATGGACGAACTGGTCGCTTTCGAAGACACGGTCATCAGCGCCCAGCGCGTGCGAGCTGCGGAGTGCAGACGGTGTCGACGGGGTGATCTCCCCAAAGAGACGCCGTGGAGTGGCATCCGCGACAGCCTGAAAGTCTTTGAAGCTCTCAACCTGAGGCAGTGACGGATAGTGGACATCAACGGGTGGATAATCGATCCGAGGCCGCTTAGATTGACCCAAATCGCCACTGTCCTTCTCGCCGGAGTCGCCGTCGACCTGTCCGTCTACTCATGGAGAGAAAGCTGTGACGCATCCAATTCCTCCTCTATGTCTTCTCCGATGGCGGACAGGCCCTCAGGGCTGGCGGACGCGAGGACATCGTACTCAACTCGTCGACATCTTGGACTTCGGAAATCCATGGGTGCTGGAAGCATTCATGCTCCGTGAGGCGTGCATGGGGATCACGGTTCAATAGTCCGGCCACAAAGTCTACCCCAGCATCGGACACACCGCACGTCGCATCACGTCGAAGTCGGCGTCGGTGGTCATGATGGTCCTCAGCATCTGAGCACCGCGATCGTCACCTCGTCCGGTATACGCGGGAACACCCGCGAGAATGTGATACAACACGGCGCCTAGAGACCACATGTCGACGGAATGGTCGTACGGAGACTTTTTCGGAGGTCTGACTCGTCAGCAGAATCTATAGAGGGAAACAAGGGGTACTTACGGGTCACCCAGTCTACGTCTCTTTCTGACTTCCCCGCGTTGGAAGTGCTCGTAGTCGGGATACACCTCTGGTGCACAGTACAAGAGGGTGCCACAGAAGGTCTTGAGGAAGGTTTCATCCTGGACCACCTTGGATAATCCGAAGTCTGATAGCTTCACCCGGAGTGGATCCAGCGACGCGATAAGAATGTTGTCAGGTTTGATATCACGATGGGTAATTTTTCGCTGGTGGAGATAATGCAAGGCGTGCAGTATTTGACGAGCCACAGTCCTCACCATCTCCTCGGGGATCTTATTGTTGGACTGCAGGTAAGTGGACAGTTCGCCCCCCGGAACGTACTCCATGATGATGTAGATCCATCGGTCGTGTTCGTGGTGATCGACATATTGAACGATGTTGGGCTACTCATTTCGCATTAGTGGGTACCTGACTCCAGTAAGAAAGGATAGACTTACATGCTTGAGGTCTCGCATGATCTTCATTTCATTGTCCACCTTTTGGTCCAAGACTCCATTCCTCATGAATCTCCTCTTGTCCAGCTCCTTGGCAGCATAGACTACCCCATGTTGCTTCGTTGCAAGCTTGTAGACAGTTGCAAAAGCGCCTTTCCCAATCTGGCCGGTCACGTTGTACATAGTACCACCAGTCCAGTGCATCCCGTACGTGTTAGTCGCCGCGAATTGCAAGCTCGGCTGACCGGGAGTCTGACGACCCTTGGCTTGCAGACCGGGGGGTCGGCTTTTCTGGACCCGCTCGAGGTAGCGCAACAGATTCTCCGTGTACTGCATGTGAAAGCCCTCCCGTGAAGGAACCCGCACGACGAAACGAATCTCGTCCGAAGACAGATCACCATTCATCACTTGGATGACAGAGCCGCTGGTCAGCATTCGACTGTTGTTGATTTGCTTGCGGAGCCGATGGTTGTCTACGATTGTTCCGTTGGTGGAGAGGTCTTCAAGCATGAGGATCCCGTCTTCCGTGAGGTAGATCTTGAAGTGCATATTCGAGACCCGCTTCGAGTTCGCGTCTGTCAGGAGCAAGTCACATCGAGCCTGGTTGCGCCCGAAACAGAAACCGGTCCCGATATTAAACACGTTGGACGACAGCCTCAGAGCAACATCGAGGGCAGCGGTGTCTGCGTTCTCGTACTCAAGCTCCTCTCGTTGCAGGATATGTTGGGGAGCATGGCGGGCCGTCACTGCGACTGCCTGGTGAGCAGCCGGAGAATTGGGATGCAGGATACATATGATATCAGACAGGTCGTCTTCGTGCAGGCCGGAGTTATTGTATCCCATGCGGCGCGGGTCCGTACATGGCTGGGTGGGATTCCTGGGTTGCTTCCATTGGAGCGGATCGAGTCGGCAGTGATGTGAACTGACAAAAACCGTGCGAGGCGGAACGAAATGAAAGCAACTACCGTCAAAGTGCAGAGATCTAGGGTATAACGGAGGACGAGAAAATTGCGAAAAGAGACGCTTGCATAAGAGATACGATCATAAACACAGTTTCATATCATGTACCTGGCAGTTCCCGTCAGTTCTCCCATACTGCATGCGCCCATCAAGGCCGAGAAGAAGAGGACCAGAACTTACCACCATCTGATACCCGACAAATACAGCAACAATACGAGGTCGTCCCGACGCGCTGTCCTGGTACCCCTTGCCAGAGACGGAACCAACTATTCCCGCGTACTAAGGTCGAAGAAGATGGGTTGTGCTAGAACAGAGGCGCGCGCACAGGGAATTCTTCTGGTGGAGCAACGACCCGCAAGCCTGGAGATGGTATACCTAGCAAGGCAGCGCAAGCTGGTCGCGACCTCGACGGTCAACAGAGGACGATAGCCTGCTTGGACAAGGCCGGATCATTCAGGAGTGGGCAGTCGGGAGGAACGATTCGAGTGCGTAGGAGCGAGGGAGGATGCAATCTATGTCTGCAAAAAAGCAAATTGGTCAGTTCACGAAAAGCGTCGATCTACCGAGTCGAGGGAGCTCCAAAACTCACACAGCTGGCGATTTCCCCATCAACCGTCCACTGCATCACCGGGGGAAACAGTTGCTGCAATGGGTGCTGCTTGACGGGGAAGAGTCGGCAACGGGGACGAGACACGAAGTTGTCTGGCACGAGGGCGGTCGTCGTCCGAGAAACATCGAGTCGCAGCAAGGCTGGGGCTGCGGCGGGCTTTATCTGCCTTTATTTTGGGGCGGAGAGCCCCAGGCACCCAGCCCCAGTGCCTGAGGCTGAGTATGCGCCGCCCGGCCAATCACCGGGCAGCGGGTAGCGGGGAACATCCATGGATAAGTCACTCTTCTATATGACCGCTCACATCATTCACTACCATCGGAAGACAGGTATGCTCGATATATGCACTACTACTCTAGACTTGCTTGCTCCCATACGGCCGACTCTCTTCACTGCTACGCTGGAAGTCCCCACTCATCGCGGCGTCAAAGACCTGTTCTAGTCGGGCAATCGACTCCTCCGACACCTCTGTCATTTAGTCAGCACGTCATCGGGGTACCAGGATGTAGACCAGAAGAGCAAACTTACGGTAGTGAATCACAATGCGATTCCCCAGCATGTTCAGTCCCTTCACTTTGCCAATCTCCGCCAGGTCGTTGGGTCCCAGGCCAGACGCATCCGTATCCAGCCACACCATGTTAGTCTCGACCGGGTGCAAGACCTTCCCACCACGACTCGTCCACATCTTCTCCACTAGTTTGGCCTTGACATGCGTCTCAGCCAGCTTGCCGCCCTGCCCATTCGGACCGGGGCCAAACGTCTCCTCGACCGCCACACGGGCGGCTGCAGAAATCACCCCAGCTTGCCGGATGCCACCACCAATAGCCTTCCGGAACCACCGAGCTCTCTTGATAAACTCGGTAGATCCAACAATGATGCTACCGATCGGAGCGCCGAGTCCCTTGGAGAAACAGAGACTGACGCTGTCAAAGAGACTGGCGTATTCTGGCAGACTACCCGCGCCTGAGACAGCCGCCTCCCACAGCCGAGCCCCGTCCAGGTGCATCTTGATCCCGTTCTCATGGGCCCACTCGGTGATCCGACGTACCTCGGCAAGTGGCATGATCATTCCATCCAGGGTGTTCTCAAGACTGATCACCTTGGTAGGGCAATGGTGGATATCATCATCCAACACCGCACGCTTCTTGATATCCTCGAGCGTGAGATAGGCGCCGTTCTTCGGGGCGACCGGCTGCACCATTGCTCCAGTCAGAGAGCTGACGCCTCCTGCCTCGTAGCAAACGATGTGGGAGCGATGGTCGCAGAGGACAGCATATGGCGGCTGCGCCAGGTGGGTGCGCAACGCAACCTGGTTACCCATGGTTCCAGACATCCAGAGAGCGTCCTGGTGCCCCGTTCGCTGCGCGACGTAGGCTTGTAGATCATTCGTAACGGGGTCTTCATTGAACACATCGTCTAGTAGGGTTGTTTGGCAGATAGCTTCCCAGCATCGCGGGGGTAGGTTTGGTCATTGTGTCGCCTAATGAAGCCGATGAGATTAGCATTAAGAAACCCAAATCCTTATCAGGATCGAAGGGGCACTCACTCCTCAGATCAAACTCAGCGGCTCCAGCACCCTGCCAGGATGTCGGCTTTCCGCCGGAGCCATTGGATGTGGTTGATGCAGTCGCCATGGCGATTCTTTGCCCAAAATATCCAACTCTTTGTCGCGCGGGCGCAGTCCCAAGGCGAGTCAGCGGGCGGATGATAGAGCGAGCGGGGGATTGCATTTAGAGGAGAATTGACACGAATGTCGGGGGAGATGCACGTCATTTGTACCTTTCTCCAGATTGTCGGCGGGGTGATAGGGGTCTCGATTGGGTTTAGCTCCCCGGGAATGCTCCGGCCGTGTTGGGTGGCTTGGCATTTCCCGCGGGCAACTATGCTTCATGCGAATGTCCATTGAATAGAGCCTTGTTTCAGTTTGAGGGTAAATATTAGATCACTGGCAGTAATAGTCTTGGAATTCTGGGATTATTGACTCTCTACCCACGTGCGGTGCGTGATTGATGCGAATCCCACCGACGAGCCGGTGCAACTATATATTTCCCGAAAGCCGCAAGATAAGAATGCGTGATCTGTATCCAAATTGGTATATAGATTCAAAGCACGTAATTCCAGCCCTCGCTTCGTCCTCTTGCTCGGCGATTGTAGAAATAGTATATAGTCTCTTGCAAGATTGCCATAGCAAGTCCAACAGCAACTAGTACAATCATAATCAACAGGCCAGTATGATAACTAGAGAGAAGGTGATTGTTAGAACGTCCCGAGGTAGTATAGAAGCAATTCTTACTTAGGAGAATCTTCGGCTCGAAAGATTTGCGTTCCTGCCATCAAACCCGAGATAGCACACATGACCCCTTTACATAGTTAGTGATGAATCGATGAGCCGAGTGATCCATATCCAAACACTTACACATACTACTCATCCATACCGAAGATTAGTCAAGGACACACATATATACTCGAATGGGAGAAGAAAGTACTCACGCAATGGCAATATTCCTTTCATTCTGGTCCCTGCAATTTTAGCTGCACCCACGTATTATGGATAGGATGGTAACAGACAGAAAGCATTCACTACCGTCCATAAACCAAACTGTTTCCACCGCCCTGTGACATTCGGAAGAACACTTCGCGCAATGATAAGAACAATCAAGTAGCACGAGATTGCTGTAATCACACATAGCCCTCGTCTTCCGGTCCGGTCGCTGGCCCATGAAAAGCTGAACACAATCGGTAACGTCATGGCTGCCCCAATTGCTGCAAGTGCATTGGCTTGGACTCGGGTAAATCCAAGGAACCTGTTCAAATGGCATTAACCATGTGCCAACACGTGAGAGGGCTTCTTAACTCACATGATGATACTGGGGGTGTATGTAGTAAGCGGACTCCAGGTTGAGAACACACAGGCGGTCGAGATGTAATGAGGCCATCGGCGATAGTGAAGGAGAGTTTTCCAGACTACCGACAATGGGATAGAGCGACGATTCCGAGGTGTCACTTCAGCAGCCTCATTCATCTTACCAGATGCACTTCTGATCGCTAAGATCTCACGGTCGGTATCAGAGAAGCAGACAAGTCCCCGAAGACCTCGAGAATTCCGTGTTGTCGGACTCCCTGGAAAGGCGAAAAGAAGTATAAATGCGACGAATATGGTGAAGATACCCTCAACTACCACAAATCAGCTCAGCTCTCTGTAGGTTTGTGCGTGCGACGAGAACCAACTAAGGAATATCCATCTCCATCCCGCAATCCCCTCTTGCCATCTAACTGCAGGATGCCGGCCCCTAACAGAGGTGATATAGCATTCCCTCCAAACATCCCAAAAAAGACAACGGCGACTCTTTTGGCTAGTTCAGGTCGCGTATACCACGTGGACAAGGTGTAGATGGCGCCAGGAATATACCCTGCCTCACAGAGCCCTAGTCCTCCACTTAGCGCATGTCAAAGCGAGTGCTTCTCCTAGACCAACCGAGAATAAGTCTTATAGATAGGAATCCTGCACGGTTCTTCACAAAGATCTGGAAAGTGGCGACAAGACCGAAAACGAAGATTTGGGCTGGGATGTATACTCCTGGTCCAATCTGCATGGTTCGCATGGATTGTTAGTTATTTTCGCATATAGCACGGAAACGTTTATTGTTCAGACCTACCTTTTGTAGTAACATATTGGATGGTATCTCGAGAACGATGATACCCAGAAACATCAACTGATTACCTAGATTGATGGTATTTTGATCCACTGAGAATATCCTCGCCGAAACCACCCGTGAGAGCGCTGGCAATATTCATCCGGTCAAGCTGAAAGACGATCATGCCCAGGCATAAAAGTGGCAGAACGGACATGTCAATCCTATATAAAAGTAATCAGTCTTTTCCTTCCCGTAGTGTAGTCAACCGGACGTACATTGCCCGCACCCTCCGTTCGGCCTTTGAGCCGTAGACGTGTGCATCATCTCGGCTCCATGATCCAGAGGACTCATCAATAGAGTCTTTTGTCTCAGGAGCAGCCATTGGTTTGCCGTGAATTGTGTGAAGTTTGGGGGGAAAGATTGTATAGAGGGCCCGACGAGGGTATTTCACATAGCGCCTCGCATTCTGCACGAGCTCGATTGGCTAAGACTCAGAGTATATCTGAGGAAACAAAAGTTACTGCGACTAGGCAACATAGGGATTTGCAAAAACGACGGCATTTGCTTCTGAAAGTTGTAGACTATGGAGCCGGATTGCGTGCTTCTCGGCTTTTATCCGACGTACCGCGATGACAGAAAAGAATGGAAGATACCTAAGGTACCCAGACTGAGCTTCAGCAACATGTAAAATTACTTTGAAAAAGGGAAGTAAAGTATGCAGCTAAGCCACGAGTTGGACATTGTTCTCAGTATATACAGGAGGTATAATTTCATGGTTTCAAGAAATGACCCAATATAGCCTTCAAATAGACTTGCTCGAGCGTTAGACACCACTTGGGGGACATGCAAACCGAATGTTCCATGCCATTTTGTCATGGAGATAAAAACCCTGAGAGACCAGTGAGAGTCCACAGATTCATAGTAGTAAAAAGCCATATCCAGTAATTTGAGATTGCCCCAACCGTTCCTGCCTCACGAGAGATTTGTTAGTGGTTGGCTATTGCAATATCGACCCATGATGGTGTCATCCGCCCACCCGATTTACCACATGGCGAACACCAAACACCCAAATCCCGATGCGCCCACCCCGTCATGCCAATTTCTTGGCTAGGCTGATGCCAGATGAGACATGTACGAGTTTGCAGGTATATAAGAGGGCGAATTGCATCAGAGGCATGGTAGTACCCATTCAGAACAACCCTGACCGATCGCCAGCGTGAACGAAATGTCTGTACAGGGCGTCAAAAGTGTCGCAATTATTGGAGCTGGCCCAGCTGGCGCAATTGCAATTGATGCGTTAGCACAAGAGAAGGCTTTTGAGAGGATTCGTGTGTTCGAGCGTCGCGAGAAAGCTGGGGGATGTTGGTACGTTCCACTCCTAGCTGTCTCTTCTGGAATCAGTTATGCTGTCTGTGTAGATTAACTAACATAGCAAAGGATCTACGACGAAGGGGATCCTCCAGAACTAGCGAATCTGGATTCCCTGGCTAATCGCACTGCTGATCAGACTCTCCCTATCCCCGTCAATCTGCCATGCATTGTTCCCCGGAAGACGATACATCGGTTCACCGATACTCCGGTGTATCCGGCGCTTGAGGCAAACATCGATTCCACAATCATGGAGTTTTCGCAGGAGCCCATACCGGCGGTTCGAAGCGAGAGTTCTATCAAGCTGCACGGTCCGGACACCCCGTTCAGACATCACACAGTCATATCCAAGTATATTGAAGGTCTGGTCAGGCGAAAAGGATACGAGGACCTGGTGGAGTTCAACACAACTGTGGAGCTCGCGGAAAGAAACACTGCACCATGGAATGGCAAGAAGAGATGGACTCTTACATTGCGCCAGCATAATCCTACCCGCCAACATGACTTCTGTGGCAAGAGGAGTTTGATGCCATCGTTGTAGCAACAGGTCACTACAGCGTACCCTATATACCAAGCATCAAAGGACTCAAAGAGTTTGCAACGGCAAACCCGGGAAGTGTTGAACATACAAAGGGATTCCGAAGTCCAGAGAAGTATAGTGGCAAGGTTTGACTCCCGCTTCTGTCGCACTATGTCAATCCATACTAACCAAATCTCAGCGGGTCATTACCGTTGGTGCGTCCGTCTCGGGGGCAGACACGGCAGTCAGTCTAGTGGACATCGCTCAGGGTCCCATCCATGCAGTTGTTCGTGGAAAGTACAATGGCTATTTCGGAGACGAGGCCTTCAGGCACCCTCGGATCCAACGACACCCTCCGATATCCCATATTGACAGCACGAACGGCAAGCGCACGTGTTCTTCGAAGATGGAACCCATGTCGACAATGTTGATCATATTATCTTCGGTACTGGCTATACCTGGAGTGTTCCCTTCCTGCCTAATCTCCCCATTCGGAACAATCGAATTCCCGATCTTTATCTACATATCTTCCATCAAGACGATCCGACCCTGGCCTTTGTCGGCGCCGTAGCAGCAGTTCACCTTCAAGGTGTTTGAATGGCAATCTGTTCTGGTTGCTCGTGTCTTCTCAGGAAAGGCGACTCTGCCGCCGCTGAGCGAACAAAAGAAATGGACCAAGGATAGGATCGCTCAGCGCGGCGATGGAGTCCCGTTTCTCCCTTATCAGCCCGGATTTTGAGCTATACTTCGAAACGCTACGGGAGATGGCTGGAGCCCCAAAAGATAGTGAGCCTGGTCGGCGGCTTCCTAAGTTCGACCCTCGATGGGTGGACACATTCAAAGCCAGTCATCAGAGACGTATCCAGATGTGGCACAGGGATAATGAGGCCGCTAAACGGGAGAATAGTTTACGTTTGAATGCCAAGTTGTAGAAGCATTTTTTGCTGTACTATTCTTATGTTTATTGTTAGCAAATAGACCAAATAGTCACGAACTAAGGAGGAAATTTCCGCTGTTGGTCCAACAGCAGATTTTCTCCCAACTGGTTTACTATCCTTTGCTGACATGCTCTCTGGCCCATCAGCGCTTCAGCTGTTGTAGCTCTCCAGCCCGGGCGTCACGCCTGCATTGCTGAACCCCGCACATCTTGCGAACGATCGAGACCAACCACACAGACTTCATGTTATGTGGTTGGCAAGGAGCGACAAAGAACCACAGCCTTGACATATTATTGAATTTTGGAGCTGACTCGATTGGCTGATAGGGAACCTGCATAGAACGAGGCTGCTTGTGGTGCAGGTCACGAGGTAGTCGACCTCTCTTGTCGCCGGGGGGGGGCAGCTGAGCAAGGCTGGTAGACAACCACCACATAAGTAAGTGCTTGCCGGCCCATTCATTCGCATGATGTTTGTCCAGGCAGCCAGCACCGATTCTCCTTGAGCAGCTCGATTACCTCGTTCTCTTTGGCGCAACATAATCGCTTCGAGAGATCGTTCGTTGCATCAACGAGAGACTCTGCCTCGGATGGTCTGTCTCATCTCCCATTTTTCACCACCACTACCCCTGTCTGATTCTGAAGTATATCATTTCTGTTAGCAACACACCGAATATGGTTCTCCATGCGGACGGTGTAAACAAGAGAGTGCTCGACAAGGGCGTTGTCCGTATCTACATCGATAACTCCAACCTATGGATTCAAGGACAGAAGACGTATGCTGAGAAGAAAGGCCTCGATGTCGGGTGGGATCCGACATGGCGGTTCGATATCGGCCGTTTGAAAAACATCCTTACACGAGAATCGGGCATACCACCCGACGAAATGTGTTTCGACATCCACTTGTACGGATCAACACGCCACCGGTGGATACAGTCTGGAAAGCAATCGAGTCCCACAAGGTCGCGGTTCATACATCTGCGCGGAGCACCTGGACGGACGGGAAAAGGAGGTTGATAACAAGCTTGGTCTTGATCCGTGGAGCAGGCGGCAGAGGACTCCTTCAACATGGAGCGAAGCGAGTACATGATTGTTTCTGGAGATCGGGATCTACGCCGGCGGTGGAGAAGATTGTCAAGAGGGGGTTTCGGGTGCATGTGTGGTCGTGGAAGAACAGCCTCTCCAACGTGTACAAAGAGATGGCGCACGATTCGGTCCAGGTGCATCTTCTGGACGACTATCTCGAGGAAATCGGATTTCGCGAGACACCTTCCATGTGGACCGAAACACCATCAGTCAAGATAGTATTGTTGTTCTTGACCGCTTCCAAAAGCAAATGAGATTCAAGATCTGGTTTGCAAGTTGAGGGTTCCGGTCTACCAGTATACTTGCGTGACGAAGCGGGTGGATGCGTCGAGCCTGGACCTCGTCATCATACCTGCATTTGCCAGGTCAATGCAGCACGATGAACTGGTCCACTTGTTCGAGAGGGTGAAGGAAAAGCTCGAGCCCGTCGGCCTCACTGTTCTCACATACTTGGATTACTCGCAACGGTTCTTTGAGGATTCCTCCGTGACAAGCTAGCCATATCGAATCAATTCGAAGAGCTCCTCCAGGCTGGCGAGGATTCCTATGATGGCAGTCAAGATGATGATAATCATGATGGTGGCATGGCTGGAGATGAAAGCGCTGGGTTCACCAGGGTGAGCTCCCGCGCTGATCGACGATTGCAGTATCTCAAAAGTGATGAACGCAAGTCTCGAATCTTATGCTGCTGGGGGAAGTATTGTAAGAAGGCAGAAAATTGCTCTTACGGTCATTCTGATAACGATATTCAACACTTCAAAACCTATGGTCCCAAGTTTGCGAGGAAATACAAGCGATGTGAGCGAGCTAATTGTCACTATCAGCGGAATTGCCATTTTGCACACAGCGACGCGGAATTGCTATGCACCACTTGTGATAAGACAGGGGTAGGACATGGAATGGATGACTGCCCGAAGCGGGGACTAAGGACGTGATATACATGCTATATTGGCGTATGCAGGAACTAGTGGATTAACTCCTTTCGATAAATAATGTGTTCTTGTTCTGGCCTTTGTCTGACTGGACAACCCCTACAACCATGAGCTTATTTCAACACCGACCTCACCGAGACCTCGGCATTATCATAACCTCTTTCCACTATCACCCGCACAGCAGGTGGGTAGTATATCCTGTTACACAAAACAGTCAACTGGATTATTCTTGTTTGAAGCACACGGTTCATGTCGTGGCTGACAACCTGATAAACCGCCAGCTTAAGTAAGGTCAACATATGGGCGAAAGCTACTCCATCTCGACGGTTATGGTCGCCGTTCAAAAGTCAGGACTCTCCGCAGAACAGAAGGAGCAAGTTCGCATCATCACCCGTCGCACGAGCGAGGGTGACAAGGAAGACCTGCTCCGTAAGCTTTACAGATTGATATCGTGTCTCATGACCTTGAAAAATAGCATCGTAGAGCATTTATATTCTATGAAGGAGAAGTATTTGAGCTATATGGCCTGGATCATATTTTCTTTGTACCAAGCGACTTTTGTATGTATGTACATCAGTACCCCTACAGATCTAGGAGGGGTTATTGATAACCTAATACTATCTCAGAAGTGTCTACTGCTTATTCTGAATGAACGATGAAACGACTGAATTGAAAGGTGCTAGAGATGATAATGAAGATAACAAGAGGATGATCTCTCGAGTCTCGACCTGTGTGGCAGGCAGGCAACGCGACAACTTTCTCCTCCGCTTGACCAAACAAGCATTGGAGCAAACGCTAACACTACTGCATTCCGAACACAGAGTGGGAGGTCTACATGAGATCCTGGCGAGATCCTGGCAGGTATGCGATGGAAGCGGTGTTTATGCCTGAGGCTAGAAGGTTCATGCCTGAGAGGATGCGCAATTCGGAGACCTGATTGGTCCCGGGCGCAAGTGGCAGGCTGACGTCATCGGAAACGCGCCTGGGACCGCTCGGCCCAAAGAGGAAAGGCTGACCCGCCAGCGTGTTGCGATTGACGGCTGAGTCAGCAGTCGAGATCCGTCTGGACTTTTGCGGCGTTTCTCTCTTCCATGCGAAACTTGTCGTGGGCTGAGCGAGTCGACCATCCACCCCTCCCCTCTCTCCCTCCATCCACGATGGATCTCTCACGACTCACCCGTCCGGCGATTCTGTGTCAGTGCTCGCGCTGCTCCAGTTCGCTGGCCGCCCTCGAGAACGAGTGGTCCCGCCTGTCCAACTCTTACGCCCTCGCCGCCGGGTGGCTAAGCATCGAGCTCCATCGCATCTCTATCGCGGCCGAGAAACGCATCATCCCGCAGACGTCGGATCTGGTTGTTTTACGGGGCCGTGTTCTACAGGAGGTATCATGTAAGCTCTGTCAGCAGAAGCTGGGGTTCTCTCCGCGCTGGACAATGGGTAAGTCGGCGGAAATCCGGGGGTCCGACAAGAGACCGAGACCCCTACAGATGCACTCGGACTAATGTAGTATCAGCCCCCATGTCTTCTGGAAACTATCGAAAGTCTCCTTCAGGGGGATCGTCACCATGCGCACTGTCGAGCCCACGTTCGTTGACGTTCCGGTTGAGCGCCTCGTCGCTGCCCCGCGAAAGAGCCCACTCCGACTCCCCGACGGGACCGAAACTCGATCCAGGCGGGCGCGCTGGTGCCCACAGGGCCGACGGATATGGAAAACTACAATATGTCGGTGGAACAACAGATCCAACACCAAGGGTTGAACATCGACTACATCTCAAACTCGGTCAACAGCCTTCACGACACCATGTCGGAGCTGAAAAGCGCTTTCACCTCAATGCGCATCGAACTTAACAGTCCCGGACGAACACCAGAGGGGGGAAGAACATGAACAGCGATTTCAACATGGTCACGACCGTCTTGAAAGAGTTGAAGGCGAAGTCCGAGGAAATCGAATATCTCAAATTGGAAAACGAGGCGCTGAAGCTGAAAAACCGATATGCCGACGAACAGAACCTCAGACAGCAGCCAGCCTACTTGATGCCGATGAAACGAACCCCTCCCCGAAGTCCGAAGTCCCGGTCTGCTTCAAGCAGGCAGGAAACGGCCGTGGCCTGACACCTGGCCATCTGGACGGAGTGAGGCGATCGCCGATACATTTGACGATGATGACAACGATAACGATAGCATCGGCGACTTTTCCCTGGCAGAGTCGGCGACAACCATCCCCCGATGAAAATCCCCCTAGGGAGTCTGAGCCTCCCACCGCAAGCAACCCTTTACCCGAGCCCTCCCGACAGAGCTCCCCCAACCTCCGCATTGAAGTCCAACAACAACCTGTTTACAAACGACCTCGTTTGTCTCAGTCCGCAAACGAAAAACCCCCATCTAACGGAAATCCCGAGAAGAAAGCCGGACGTGGCCGGCCGCGGAAGTCCCTCCCACAGACAACAGCACCAGATGCGCCTCAAAACACGAAGCCCTCTCTGCTGAACGAACAAACGGGGAATGTGAGTGGCAACGGCCAGAAAGACATGATTCTGCCATCGGAACCCCGAGTGATCGTGACAGCACGAAGGAAAATCGCACCACCGTGGTCAGAGCGTACGCGCTCGATCTCGGGCGGCTTCCCGCGCTGGCAGACGGAGTCTCGGAGGCACGGACCAGCCTCAGACAGCGCAAGAAGAACCCCGCGACGGGGTCGGCGGTAGACCGGGATCTTCTGGCCATCGAAAAGACCAGCCCAAGGAAAACGGATCGGGCGGGAACGAGACCAACGGCGACCAGGCAAATCGCAAGGCACGGGTTGCTGAGCGAGTGCTAGGGTGCGTCAGGCGATGCAGCGCGAGGAATGCTATGGATACTGAATCGCGATGATGTATGCGCCCGAATGATCTAGACTGCAGTTCTACCAATGTATTATTTATGTGGATTGTTTAATGACTTGTTCTTCTTTTTGATGATATCCTTATCTTCTCTGGGTGTTGCTTGTCCAGTATGACAGGGCAGCCATCCATTGATTTTATCCAGTTCAATGAATTTGTATTCTATTTAGTAATAACAATCTAATGAAGGGGTATATATCTTCTCATAGACAATGTAGATACAACCAAGAACCAATCACTTCACACACATAAACCCACACCCTTCGCGAGCGCGCTCACACGCCTTTTTCAGCGCCTGCTCCTCCGTATCCGTCCATTTCACACTCAATTCATCCCACGGCTTGCGCGCGTTGAACTCCTCCCGGAACCGCTTATGCATCGTCTGAAGACGACTCACTTCCCGCGGATCCCCAGTACCAGAATAGACGATGAAGAGGGTACACGGCGGCAGCGACTCGTACACGCGGTGGATGTTACCGACAGTCCGCGAGACCGTCTCCGCGAGAGCCTTGCGCGCCGACTCCGGGTCCTCCTCCTCTCCGACAGGAGTTGAAGACGCCGCACCATCAACTGCGGCACAGCCGTGGACTCGTTCGCGTTCTGCGGATCAGGCATCCGATTGCACCATCCACGATGCATCTCCAGCTCGCGCATGCGTCCCCATGCGAAATCCACCCGCCGCCGGGAATAGACGGGTTCGCTTCGTCGCCGTTAATAGCGGACGCGATGCCCTTCGCTACGTCGTCATCGTCACGGCATCCGATCGCGACGGTCGCCTGCGACCCGAACCCGCGCTCGGGGTTCCCCCAGTCGACGACGGCGCCGGTGCGGCCCGAGTCATTGCTGGAAGAGCTGGACTTGAGGGGACGGGTGGAACGTCCGAGACGTTTGAAGATGCTTTCGTTGGAGGCTTCGCTGGTGCCCCATCTTTCGCCCTTTTCGATTCTGTTGACAAGTTCGAGGACCGCGCGGAATCTCGATGGATGTGCCGGTTGGCCTTTTGATTTCTTTTGCCAAGGTATTTTTGCGTGAGCCAGCGGAGACTGCACTTGAGGGGCGGGCCGCGCGGATGCGGGTAGATGAAGGTGGTCGACGATGAAGGGATGGTGAGTTTGAGGGCGTTGAGGTCGGAATTGAGCGAGTGGCCGACTAGGATGGTGCGCGGGGTGAGAATTGTAAGGAGCTTTTGTTGGATGTCGGATAGGGTGGTGGTGACTGGGTCGAGCTTTTCTTTCGTGATGCCGGAGAAGCGCGTGAGGTAGTCGATGATCGGGCGTTCGGGTTTGACGAGCTCATCGAGGACGACTTCTCCATCCCAGCTGACAAGACTGATGCGCGTGAGCTCTGAGGCGCCACCTTCTGTGATGCACATCTCGCAGTCCATGGCGAGAACGTTTCGTCCAGCGGTCATGCTGCCTTGTTGGATTTCAGCTTCGGGGACGGCGCCATCATCAAGATTGCTGATGTTAGTGTCAACCCAGCCACTTTCGACATCCTGGCCGGTTCGTTTGCGGCTCTCTGCGAGCTCGCTTTTCTCTTGCTCGGTTTGGAGGAGCGCCGGGTGGAGGACGTAGTCGTTTTCTCGGAGGTCTTCAGCGGAGCTAAGGAATGTGGTGATTGGGGTTCGTTTGGAGGCGAAGTCCTTGTCGTTGGCCCGCTTGGGGCCCTTGGACTTGTCGGTGTCCTTGTTCTTGGGCAGCGCGGAGAGGAGGACAGCCTGGAGCGGGGAGTGGACTTTGTTGTATTTGGTGTCTCCGGGGCCTTGACGGGCCAGATATGGGGGAACATGTCCGCTAGGAGGTGGAGTTGTTCGGGGAGGGTGTCTTGCGATAGTGGACGGGGGTTGAACTTGTGCGAGCGATCTCGAGGGGAAGGCCCTGCTTCCAGCGAAGGAAGTCATCCGACGTCTGGTCCTTGTCTCCCTCCTGCTTTTCCTCTCCTTCAGTGGGCTTGTCGGAGGATCCATTGTTCTCCGGCTCGCAGATCCAACAAGCGGAATGGTTCCATCGAACATTCCCAATTCCATGCCCGGAACCATCAGCATCACGACCTTTCGCACATGGCCCGAATGCTTGACCGAGATCCACTGCGGCGCAATGCCGTCCGCAAAGCAATAGAGCAGCAGACCCTGCAGATCGGCGATCCGGATCGACGACTGCAGGCGACCTTCGACGTAGGTCAGCACCGGGTACTTGCACTTCTCGCCATCCACGCGTTTCTTCTTCGTTGCCTTCTTGGACGGCATGTCTGCCTGGTTTGCTTTGTGTCTGCGTCGCCACCGTCGGTGACCGTATCTGCATTCTGCAGCAGGACAATGTCTGGGCGACGCCGAATCCGACCTTGGCATCTGCGTTGCTTTTCACGGGGCTGTCGTCGTCAGAGTAACCAGCCTCAGCACGCTTGCGCTTGGTGCCGGCCATGATCCGAACGGGCGGGGCAGTGATTGAGGACCGTGGAGGTGGTGTGAGGCCGTGTCTGGAAGCAGACTCAGGGGGAGATACGGTAATTCGACGGCTCACACGGTCCGGGGAAAACGGGGGAGAATTGGGCGGTCGGTGGTGTTTGGGCGAGGGAACGATGCGGTGCTTGCGCGGAGATGTTTTTTTCTGCGGCGGATAAGCCGGCACGTGACGATAGCGCAGCGCCCATGTCGTTGCTCCGTTCCTGTACGACAGCGACAGCATCTTGGGAATGCTTCGGACGGAGAGGCAAAGGGCCCCGCCTTCTGCTTCTTTGATTTGCCCATGATCAAGATCAGCATGTTATTAATGGACACTATGTTATCATGAGCGGTGGGTTGCTTTTTCTCGTATATCTGATATCCTGGAGGCCGGCCGAAAGCAGTCTAGCGTGGGACGGGGTTTGATCTGATAAGCGGCCGAAAATTCGCCATCGGCTGCACTTCAGGCGATCGTCCTTCTCTTCTCTTCCTTCCCCTCTGCATACTCGCCCCCGTCTCTCACCTCTCCTTCCGGTCCTTTCCTCTCCTCCCCCTTTCTCCCTCTTCTCCCTGTCTCCCTAGAATCCTTTCTTGGATACTTCTCCCGCTCTCCTCCCTCCCCCGGCGAACTAGTCAACCCGACTTAACCTCCGATTTCGCCCTCGTCCCCCACCAACACCCCCCACTTCCCACCACACCACCGAAACCATTACCAACCACCTCGACCACCACCCCATCCACCATGTCGTCTCTCATTGAGGTCCCCTCCGAGGATGAGTTCGTCTCGGGCATCCGCGCCCTCCCGAACTCCACCCTCGCCGTCGTCTACTTCCACCACGCTCCCTGGGCCGCACCCTGCGCCCAGATGCGCGCCGTCCTCTCCGCTCTCGCCTCGCAGTACCCCGTCACCACGCCGCCCTCCGTCACCTTCCTGAGCGTCAATGCCGAAGAGCTCCCCGACATCTCCGAGGAGTACGATGTGACCGCC
This sequence comes from Aspergillus micronesiensis, assembly GCA_039763685.1. Lineage (NCBI taxonomy): Eukaryota > Fungi > Ascomycota > Eurotiomycetes > Eurotiales > Aspergillaceae > Aspergillus > Aspergillus micronesiensis. The sequence goes on along the minus strand of JASHHO010000068.1, from coordinate 33,057 downwards.
GTGCCCTTCGTCGTGCTCCTCCGCGGCGGCTCCGTCCTCGAATCCATCAGCGGCAGTGAGGCCACCCGCGTCCGAGCCGCCGTTGAGCGTCACGCCGGCGCCGCCCCCGCTGCGTCATCCGTCATCCGCCATCCCCCCGCCGCTGTCTGCGGTCCCGCGCGAGAATGGCCCAACCACCGCGACCCAGGCGCCTGCCTCTGCGGCCGCTGCCGCCGAAGCTAACGTGCCGCCACCCCGGCGGAGTCGAAAGAGGCCCTGTTTCGCCCGTCTAGAGCAGCTTGTCAAGGCGGCCACCGGTCATGCACTTCATGAAGGGTACGCCGAGCGCGCCTCAGTGTGGCTTCAGTCGCCAGCTCGTCGGTATCCTGCGTGAGAAACAGTGTCAAATACGGTTTCTTCAATATTCTTGCCGATGAGGACGTTCGACAGGGTCTGAAGGAGTTTGCCGAATGGCCAACTTTCCCGCAGCTTTGGGTGAATGGTGATCTGGTTGGTGGATTGGATATTGTACGTCAATCTCTTTTTTCCCGGCTGTCCCCATTTTATACGAAATTCTAACGATGATGAACAGGTCAAGGAAGAGCTCAACAACGACCCCGACTTCCTCCGCGAGTTCTCCGTCAGCAAGCCTGCCGTTTCCGCTTAAGCGTACGGTTAATAGAGGAGGCGATGACTGTACGGTCCATGTCCTTATGCGTGAGATGTCCTTTCTTGGGTTGTGTTTTATTTATCATGTTGGTTAGATTACACGGGCCAGCGTTTGATGATTGGTTTTCTTTTCTATGATTCTTTTTCTATTTTGTTTCCCTTCGTCCGGGTTTAGCATGGATTCTTCTCACCCTTTTACTTTTTATCAACTGATTGATGATAACTGATGTCTTGTCAAAGAAAGAGATATGAAAAGCAAAAATACAGAGAATATAACAAATAATATCAAGCTTAGCGCTCATAGATCGAAGTGTTGGTTGGTGTTGCAACTCTGCTCTATATCACGTATTTTACAAACTTACACACTCCCGCGCGAACGCATGGCCAAAGCAAGCGACAACAGATCAGCAAACGGCTCTATATACACAAGATCTAACGACCTATCTGACCAGCATTCTCCCGTTAGCTCGAAGCATCATCTGCCTTGCGCTCTTTGGCCTCGGCCCGAGCTTTGGTGAACTCCGCCATGCCAGAGGGCTTAGTGTACCACCCATCCAACTGCTTATCCCGGATGGTATTGAACTTCGACAAGAGGGCATCCTCGTCAACGTAGGCACCCGCCAACCACCGTCTGCCGGAGTTGGTGTTGAACTGGCGCCGGGCATGCAGCACACGACGGTTCTCGAAGATCACGCACTCGCCGGGTTCAGCTTCAATTCGAAGGTATTCTGGTCCTGCTCGAGCAGCTCGGTGAACTGGCGCAGCGCATTGAGCTTCGGCTCGAAGTACTTGGTGTTGTGATGGTAGTGGTGCAGCGGGCCCTGGAAGGGCGGCGAGTAGTTGACGTGGAGGAGCTGCCTGGGTTGACAGGGTCGACCTCGAACACGGGCCACATGTTGTTATACTTGTGGTCGCTGTGGTTGTATTCGTAGTTGAGGCGCAGCTCGGTCAGGCTCTTGTGAAGCGCGCGGCTGCGCTGCCTGAGCTGACGGGCAATCTCAAAACCGTCGACGAAGAGCGATTCCCCGCCGTCGCAGGAATTCTCAAGACAGTGCAGCAGCTGGTATCCCGGCGGCTCGTTCATGTACATCAGATCCATGTGAAAACCGAGGAAGACGTTCGTGTAGGCGACGTTCTTGGCCTGCGGGACGCTGCGCACGTCCCAGGTCTCCCCGTAGAAGGTGTTACGGAGAGGCCCCATCCGCGTCGCGATCTGTTTCACCATCTCCGCGAGTCGGGGATACCCTTGACGAAGATGAGACCTGTCGTGGCGAGCTGGTGCATGGCCGTTGCGAATTTGGCGTCATCGTTGACGTACTCGTCGTAGCTGATCCAGTGTTGCACCCGCTCCATTGTATTGCGGTTCCAACACAGGCGTTTGCGACTGAGGCCGCCATCGCCGCGGCGGGCGATCGCGGCGGGGTGAAGAGATCTCTCTTAGAGTAAACAGAGGTGTGCGAGGCGTCGTAGCCTTTGATGTCGCTGGCCCATTGGATTCTCGAGGTTCTCACCGACCCATTTGATCGAGCGGGGTTGGATGTCCGCGGGGATGTCGGTCGTGCGGAAGTTGCGTTGCTTCGAGTGCTGGTCCACGCAGACGGGGCATTTGCAGGAGTCTCGCAGAAGCGTGTAGAGCTGACCGCGATCGCCGGACTTCAGTGACAGGCCTTTCTCTCGCAGCGTAATGCCCTTGGGGGCCGGAGACTCCAGCTGCGGGAGGCCCTCTCCCGCGGGTCTGAGGCGAGGAGCTTCCGCTGCCGCTGTTGCATGTCCGGTCGAGTACGTGCGGCAATAGAAGGGGCGGGCCGGGGGTACTGTGACCCGGGAGCGGAAAACGGTTCGCAGCAGATGGGCCATTGTGTAGGCAGCTGGACCGGGAGTGCGAATGAGAGATGGAGGTGGGACAAGAGGAGACGTAGTAAACAGGAAGCTCGGATCGGCGCTGATGCCCGCAGCGTTGGGCCGAGGTTCTCACAGTTAAGGCAGAGTCATGTAGTTAAATATGGCTTTGTGTTTTCATCAAGATCCGATGTGGTGTAATGGCTAACATCGCTGTCTCTCACACAGCAGCTCGGGTTCGATTCCCCGCATCGGAATTACTTTTTGACTTCGTTTCTAATTTTGTTGGGCCAGACGCCACCGTTCCTTTTTTTTTTTTCCCGATTAATTCTTTTTTGGTTTTCCGATAACAACTCCGTCACTGATAACTCATCTCCGCCCCCATTTTTCATCATCTCAACATCATCCCTTCTTTCATTCCTACAACACTCGCTTTCTCTTTCAATTCACATACACTCTCTCATCCGGGATTGTACATTCTAATCTTCATATTCATATACACACCCCCAAACCCCTTGTTTATACTCCCATTTCCCGGATCTGTCACATGCATGTCGGCCGGGGGAGAACACCTCAAGGATGAGGTGAGTGGCTCCGAACAAGATCATCCTCTAAACCTTAGTCTAGCCTGCTTTTTCCCGATCGATAGCTGACCCATTGGCTTGGTATATTAGGGCACCCGACGACAGGTCGTTCTCGCCGGTGGAATAGCCGGTCTCGTTTCACGGTGCGTCCTTCTCCTTCTCCCTCTCCTACGCTTGTCGCATGCATGCATACATACAAGCAACAACCCCAACGCAACACAATTGAACCCCTCATTGACTCTTCCGTGTATAGATTCTGCGTCGCGCCGCTCGATGTCGTCAAGATCCGCCTCCAGCTTCAGATCCACTCCCTATCTGACCCAGCTTCCACCGTGATGTGGTCGGTCCAGTGTACAAGGGCACCATCTCGACGATGCGCGCCATCATCAAGGAAGAGGCATTACGGTACCTACCCCTCTCCCCTCTCTATCCCTACGTCTCCTTCCATCACACACCTGAATCCCATCTAACGCAACATGCAACAACAGGGCCTCTGGAAAGGCAATATCCCCGCCGAACTAATGTACGTCTGCTACGGCGGCATCCAATTCACCACCTACCGCACCACCACGCAAGCCCTCTCGCACCTCCCGCGCCGTCTCCCCCAACCCGTCGAGTCATTCATAGCCGGCGCCTCGGCCGGAGGTCTCGCCACCGCATCAACCTACCCGCTCGATCTCCTCCGCACGCGCTTCGCCGCCCAAGGTCCAGAGCGTGTCTACACCTCGCTGATTGAGTCCGTTCGGGAGATCGCACATAACGAGGGTCCCAAGGGTTTCTTCCGCGGGTGTAGCGCCGCGGTCGGGCAGATTGTTCCGTATATGGTCTGTTTTTCGCGACGTATGAGGCGCTCCGGCCGTCGTTGGCGACGTTGCAGGATCTGCCGTTTGGCTCGGGCGATGCCCTGTCCGGTGTTGTGGCGAGTGTGTTTGCGAAGACGGGGGTCTTTCCGCTTGATCTTGTCAGGAAGCGCTTGCAGGTGCAGGGTCCCACCCGTGCACGGTATGTGCATCGGAACATCCCCGAGTACCAAGGGGTGTTCCAAACGTTGGGGGTGATTGTGCGGACGCAGGGTGTCCGTGGATTGTATCGCGGGTTGACAGTGAGCTTGTTCAAGGCTGCGCCCGCGAGTGCGGTGACAATGTGGACGTATGAGGAATCGTTGAGGTTGCTCCGCGCTGTGGAGGCCAAGCGCGAGGAGTGATCTGACCCCACCTGGTGTGGCCAGGGGAGCGATCCCCTTGTACATTACAATTGATACCTAATAGACTACTAGATTCTCTCTTGGTTGCATTTAACCCTCGTTTGCATTGGGCTGGGGAAGAAACAGTAAGGTGGAGCAAGTAATGTAAGACATAAATTCATCGTATTTCGCAAAGGAAATGCCTCCCGTCCATAGTTCCGGACGAAGGACGGGATCATAATCAACGCTAACTAGTGAAGGACGAACGGAAGGAGTGTCGCAAGCGGGACGAACAAAGGCAGAGCGGGTTTTGCCAGGGAAATCAAACACACCAAGAATCAAATCAACCAAAGCAGCACTGGCAATTGGGGTCTAGTACTCGTCGCCGAGCTCCTCTTCGCCAGATCCAGGTTGCCTTCGGCTGCGACCTCCTCGTAGTCCTTCTCCAGGGCAGCGAGGTCTTCCCGAGCTTCGGAGAACTCACCTTCCTCCATACCCTCACCCACGTACCAGTGGACGAAGGCGCGCTTGGAGTACATGAGATCGAACTTGTGATCGAGGCGTCCCCAAGCTTCGGCAATGGCGGTGGTGTTGGACAGCATGCTGACAGAGCGGTCGACGGGAGCGAGCTCGCTGTCGGGAACGCGGACGGGCTTCTGGTAATTGATGCCGAGCTTGAAGCCGGTCGGGCACCACTCCACCAGGTTGAAGGAAGCCTTCGCCTTGAGGGCCGCCACGGCCTGGGTGCAGTCGCGGGGCACCGCATCTCCACGATACAACAGAGCCACAGCCATGTACTTGCCATTGCGGGGGTCGCAGACCACCATTTGATTGTTGGGCTCGAAGCCTATGATACATGTTAGCAGGAGGCTTACAAGTCCAAAGAAGAATAGGAACATACACTGGAAGGTCAAGTCCTGAATCTTGAAGCTCTCGTGCGAGCTGCGGGTGCTCGATACCACCGGTGCATACGAGATCAGAGGGTAGTGGATACGGGGGAATGGCACCAGGTTGGTTTGGAACTCCATCAGGTCGACGTTCAATGCGCCGTCAAAGCGGAGACTGGAGGTGATGGAGCTCACAACCTGCGCAATCAACCGATTCAGATGCTGATAGGTAGGGCGAGGGATGTCCAAGTTGCGGCGGCAGATGTCATAGACGGCCTCGTTGTCGACTAAGAACGTGCAGTCGGAGTTCTCGATCGTGCTGTGGGTGGACAGAACGGCGTTGTAAGGCTCGACCACGGCGGTAGATACGCGAGGGGAGGGGTAGAGAGAAAACTCCAGCTTAGACTTCTTGCCATACTCGGTGGACAGGCGTTCCAGGAGAAGAGAGCCGAAGCCGGATCCAGTACCACCGCCAAAGGAGTGGAAGATCAAGAAGCCCTGCAGAGAGGCGCAGTTGTCTAGAGAGTTAGTGTTGTAGTTTACATTCAGACATGTGCGAGACGTACCAGCAACGCGACGGATGCGATCACAGACGTTGTCAACAAGCTCCTTTCCGATCGTGTAGTGACCACGGGCATCTATGAAGTGTCAGCAAGTCTGTCTTTCCCCTGATGCAATATCTTGTACGTACAGTTGTTGGCGGCATCCTCCTTGCCGCTGATCAACAACTCGGGATGGAACAGGTTGCGGCAGTCACCGGTGCGGATCTCGTCAATAGGCTGCGGTGGTCAGATTCCCAAAGGGTTCCAGCAATGCAGCCCGTATGTTGACAGGGCTACCTACCGATGGATCGAGATCGACGAAGAGGGCACGGGGAACGTATTTGCCGTTGCTGGTCTCGGAGAAGAAGGTTTCGAACGAACCGCCCTCGTTGAGGCCCTCTGCGGCCTGCGGATCCAAGCGACCGTCGGCTTTCAAGCCATGTTCAAGAAGGTACCTTGATCACGCAAGATGAGTTGTTGAGCGACTTGGTAGGGTGTTGGGGGAGGGGACGGAAAAGCGGTGAAAGCACGTACAGCTCCCAGGCACTGTTACCCAGCTGAGTACCAGCCTGGCCGATGTGGATGTGGCAGACCTGAGGGGATGAAAGATATCATCAGCAATGCAAAGGCGAAGAAATAAGAAAAGACGTTGAAAAGCAGGGAATGCTGCGGAGAGATGATGGCACCAATCCGGGTGGGCGGGCGTCTCGATAGAGTATCCCGGCCAGGGGAACGACGGGAGGGGCGCAACTGATCGGGAGCCATCCAATGCGGGGGGAACTATACCTCGCCTCTCATGATGTCGGGTGGGTTGAGTTGAGGACGGGATGGGGAGTGGAAATTCCGCGATGTCAGGAGTTGAGTAGAGGAGGAAGCAGTGGCACTGCGCAGAGCAGAGGGATGTCGCGAGCAGGAGGTGAAAAGGGAACAGCAGAGCGAGAGACAAACGCCGTTCGTTCGTTCCTGCCTGGTGGGTGCCGTAAACAACCCTTCCCCGCCAATCATCGCCGCCGATCGTCAGGGCGGCCGGATTAGGCGGCCTCAGGCAGGAAACTATTTAAACACTACCTGGAGTGACGTACATCAGGCCTCTTCTGTCCACACGAGCTTCCCCTCAAACCAGGTTTTCAACACCCGCGCTCCGGCAAATTCACCCCGACTCAAGTCCCGGTCCACTGCAATGAAGTTCGCCTGCTTCCCGACCTCAATACTACCACTCTCCTTCTCTCTCCCTACAGCCTCCGCGCCAGACAACGTGATCATGCGACAGATTTTCTCCCCTCCAGTCTCTTTCGCCGTTCTACCTTGAGCAGTGCCCAGTGTCTCTACAATAGCAGCCAACGCAGGAAACAGCTCCGGGGTCGGAGCATGATCCAGTCGGAACCCACAGTTACATGGACTCCCGCATCCTGAAGTGCCCTAAAGGGCCATTTGAAATGGGGGAAGTTCTGGGTGAGGCTAGTCTCATGGAACAAAGCAGGCGACATCTCAGCCGTGATGCGGAGTCGTGCCATTCGGAGAATGTCATCTGAAGAGAAGCCATGCAGGTCAGCCTGAAGTCGTGTCTATTGGCTAGATGGGATTACCTTTGTGAATAGCATTGCAATGCGCTAGCTCGTGCCGTGGGCCCTCGGGGTTGTTTTCTCGAACCCTCTCTAATACATCCAATGCCCTTCTGGCGGACCCTTCACCAGCACAGTGGATCTTACAGGTCAACCCTCTTGCATCGTGTTGGGACAATGCAGTGAACAGGGTATCCGTGTCAATCAGCAGATGACGCTCATCGGGGCAACCATCCTGATTCAGCCCACTGTGCGTGAAATGTGGAGGAGTTGGTGCGCCGTCCATCCAAAACTTTACAACCGAGTGTCAACGTGCTCGGACCGAAATGTGTGGGCAACATCGATCAGCTTGTGTAGGCTCTCTTGACTCTCCGCGGCAAATGTTTCCGGTGCATGGACAATATGTGTGAAAAGATTCATGTGAAGACCGCCCTCTCTCTCCAGCTCCTGAAGCGCCTGGAGGTAGATTGAATTCGCCGAAGCCTCTTGAACAGAGGTAATCCCATATCGATGAGACACTTTGATACCGTACTGCAGAGCTTCTTTGACGTATTTCATCGGTGGCTTCGGTAGGTTGCACCACGCTTTTGCAGTTGCATATTCCACAAGCTCTCCAGTCCAGCTTCCATCCGGCCTTCGCACATATACTCCTCCTGGCGGGTTCTCTTCTGTGTCAACATCATATCCAGCTCGCTTGAGACCGGTGCTATTCAGGACAATGTTGTGACAAGATATATCACGGATGATCACTGGTTGATCAGGAAAGGAGTCGTCGAGGTACTTGCGGTCAATTTTGTCATCTGGAAAGTTTTCACCTGCGTAAAAGTTGGCGATTAACCAGTCGCCCCGAACATGCGCATAGGCACAGGCACAGACACTTTGGCCCTTTTTAAGGTTTTCCACGATGGTATCGGGTGTGCTCTCCGATCCGATGTCGATTTCATTGAGCTTTTGCATGGAGGCGTGTAGTAGATGGGTGTGTGCATCGTGAATTCCTGGCATAATAAAGACGCCCTGCAGACTCCGGACGGTCATGTCGTGTTTCTGTGCTAGTGAGAGAATCTCAGAGTTGCTTCCCACTGCCTTGAAATGTCCTGATGTGGACACGATGAAGGCCTCGGCCCAGGGGTTTCTCCGTCAACGGTATACACGCGACCGTCAATATAAGCAACACTGTTGCCATTATCACTATAGTCTGGTACGGTCATGCTGGGTGGTAGTAGTGTCTTCGATTTTCAACAACTGGGAAATTGGAAAGTAAGATGCTGTATCGGATATGATAGAGTACCTATGGCATTCTCGATGTCATAAGAAAATGGACTATCATTTCGGCTCCCTCAGGACGATATTAATGTCCATTATTCTTCATTCACTGCCACTATATAGTTTCCAATCGACGTACGTTAAGATAGTGAGTGGAGTCTCGCATTTGGTTGTGATTCGTTGTCTTGACACCCCGCACAGGGCCGCTAAACCCAATCGTGTCAAAAAGTGCGATTGGCCAATCCTGAGTTCAACGCCAGTCCAGTAATCTACCTAGGTAGTAGATACTGAATGGCAGGTCAGTGCATCTTATCTGACATCGGGGGTTGGGTCGCGGAAACCATTCCGAGGCTTATCTCCGTGGATGGCAGCTGTATAGAGCACCCCTACAATATAACGATGATGACGGATTCTGCCCCCTTTCACTTCCCTCCTGCTTTTATACGCATATGTATTGTACAAGAAACTTTTACCCCCAACAAGCAGAAGAATCAACATGGAATCTTCAACAAAGAAATCGAGTTACCACAACACTCCATCAATTCCAGATGGAGAGAAGAATCTAAAGGGGTGGATGTTGGCCAGGTTCTTGAACTCAAGGTATCTGAGTAGCTAGGATCATGGAACGATGAGAGATTGTTCGGCTGATCAGTCCGTCTTACGTATAGAGACTTTTCTCGGCTTACTATCCTGTCAATGCTGTTGTGCTCATGGCAACATGGAAGCTCTATCCAGGTACACCTGCTCCCACATTCTTCTGGTAGAGAGAATACTCAAGTCTTGAAATAGCACCATGGTATCGGGCTAGTTAGCGGGGTCCAGTTTCCTTGGTATACGCTTCCTCTGTAAGTTGCAGTAAGGCCACCTCTGTTCGCTTTTCTGACCGATTTTCTCAGTGGCAGCATGTGGTGCCACCGCGACAGCAGCCTCTCTGGCTGAAATGGCCTCTATGTACGAGCCCATACCTTTATTCGATCTCAAATTCGATCTCAAAGCCACATTGAATTGATACAATCTCAGGTACCCCACCGCAGGTGGCCAATACCATTACATCGCCAAATTGGCACCCGAAGGATGGCGCGACATCCTCAGCTGGTGTGTTGGATGGATAGGTCAGTCCACATAACTAAAATACTCCATACACGTTTGGATCTATAACAATCCTGCAATAGGGACCTTCGGCTGGGTATCATTCACCGCTAGCGCCCCTTTCCTGGCAGCCACGATGATCCAAGGTCTTCTTGTTCTCAACTACGAAAGCTACCAGCCTGAAAGGTGGCATGGGACGTTGCTCTACTGGGCCTTGGTTGGGTTTGGCACCATAGTCAATATCTGGGGATCACGCCTTATCTCTTTGATTGAGAGTGCTTCCATGCTGGTCCACATTCTCGCTTTCATAGGGAATTTTGTGGCTATCTGGGCGTGTTCGTCCGCGAAGCAATCCGCTAGCTTTGTTTTCACCTTCTTTCAGAATAATACCGGGTGGGAGAATAATGGGGTGCCTTGGTGCATTGGAATGCTTTCGAGTTGCTATGTACTCGTTGGTCAGTCACAAGACTTCTCCCTTGATAACGGGGGTTAGACCTAGCTGACCATTATTATGGTGACAGGCTACGACGGGGCAATCCACCTCGGCGAAGAAATGCTCAACCCCGAAATGTCCGTCCCACATTGTATGCTGGGCTCAATTGCGATCAATGGTGTTCTCGGCTTTGCTTTCCTGCTAGCGCTTCTATTCTGCATGGGTGACATAGACGCCGCGCTTAACAGCAGTACGGGATTCCCCATCATTGAGATATTCCGCAGTGTGACCGGAAGTGCTGCAGCTAGTTCTGCTATGACTAGCACGCTGATTCTGACTGCTGGACTGGCGACTATCCCTCTGTTAGCGTCTACAGCCCGTATGGTTTGGTCACTGGCTCGTGATAAAGGTAGGTCTTGCTTGCCACTTATCTTGTTTGTTACACCGATACTCAATAGTTAACATTACCCAGCATTGCCCTTCTCAACGTACTTCTCAAAGGTGAACGCTCGATCCGGCCTCCCCATACGATCTGTCCTAGCAACCAGTGTGCTTATAGCCCTCCTCGGGCTGATTAACATCGGCTCAACCACGGCTTTCAACGCGATTCTTTCTCTGGCCGTGTTCGGGCTCCATGTGTCATATCTCCTCCCGATTGGGTTCTTCCTCTGGCGCCGTATAGTGACGCCGGAGATCCTGATATATGGACCGTGGCGACTTGGTCGCCTTGGCATGATGATCAATATTCTTGCTTTGCTTTACCTGCTATTTACCAGCGTATTTATGGTCTTTCCACCGTATCAGCCGGTCACGCCTGTGAATATGAACTATGCGTGTTTGATCTTTGGTGCGGTGCTTATTTTTAGTGTGTATATTGGGTTTGGAGGGGACGGAAGGTATACGAGGGTCCGAGGGTATGACCTAGTCGGAGGAATGAAGATAACAATAATGGGTCAGGGAGTTAGTGTGGAATAAAGAATGTTGTAATTATTAAGTATACTATTCATTAATGCATATGTTCCTGCACGGCCTATTGCGAAAAGATGTATTTCTTCTTATCATCTGAGAACTTCGTCTTTGCCCGAACAGCAGATGCAGACCGATCCATCTGACTGACAGACGTTGTATCTTGGTTCGTATCTGGCAGCAAGCTATCATCCAACCCATGGTATAGGACGGGCAGCACCGACGATTTCCAGATATTAAGTCTGTCCTTATAGTTGGTCCATGAATGAGGCTGAACCACAATGTCGAGGGTCAGAAATACTCATAAGAGACTTGGGGCAAGACGATCTCAGCCTCGCTGTGATGATCTGCATCCAATGTGGGTCCGTAAGCCTCAACACAGCCTTGAGGTACATGCAACTCGCTGAGGAATAAGCCCTTGCCCAAGGATTGGGAGCGATCTCACATCCATCGGTCTGGCTTCTCTACTGTATCCCTAACGCGCCTGCGGTTGGGAGCTTGGTCGAATAAGAGGAAGTTATGGAGTCGACGACATGCTCGGCATGACGCTGGAATGTCCTTACTTTATTTGGCTGCAGAGCTCGCCTGCACCATCAGCTATATCTAATATTAAGAGGAGGGATAGTAGAGACCATATTTAGAGTTCAACATTGGTGTAGGTTAGTAGTAAGACTGCGTATAGTAGTCAGGGTCAGGAGTCTTTAAAGGAAAATAAGGGGTTGTGTCGTTGGTTTAATGGTAGTTGGGAGTATCAGTTTGTGTACTCGCATGACGTCTATCTATGTCGAGTCGCCGCCTACTGAAGAGGAAGAAGATAATGTAGTATAGCTAGGTAATTTTGCTTCTGCTTATTGAAGCATTACCATGATCCAGATCAGCCAATTAGGACGCGTTGCCATATACCATCATAAGATACGCTAATTAGTATGCTTCCCGACGATTGACTGATGAGGGAATACTTCCGAGCACAGCCACACTGTGACACAGATATATACTACGAGACTCTCCAGCCGTTTACATTGGACACGCCAGTATCTTCCAAAAGACACCTTGATGTCTGCGCCCCTATAACTCGAATCCCTCCCGAACGAACTCCAATGCCAGATAGTCCGCTACCTCGACCCGATAGCACTCATCGCAACAGCCCAAACAAACACACACTTACGAGAACTCATAAGACCGCGAAAAGTCCATTTTGCGGAACGCCTCCTCGCCCTAGAATGTCTTGAAGAGCTCGGTGGCCGGAAATCACTTTTTCGCGTTTAGGAACACCCTCCCGCGGCCGCCGCACACCGGAATGGAGATCTAATCGCTGGGCCTGCACGGCTTGTCTTCGACTCCTACCCTACCAGTGCTTTCCAAATCAGGCACTCTCGCAGTTAGCGTATCGCAAGCCCATTCGTGGGTCACCCGCCGAACAGCAATGTACAACGTGGGAACCCACGCATCTCCAGGGCGTTCGAGTACAACGCACAACAACAAAACGCTACCAGAAGGTCAAGCAGGGCCCCAATGACGACGACGAGGAGCGAGGACTTCGGCGTCGCTACGCCATAGCGACCACCCAGAATTGGGGCAGACACCGCACCTGGGACAGCCATAATCACGACGCGTTTCAATTGCTCACGGCCCGACTGGTCCACTTCCAGGACGCAGGGCTTGCTGAGTTCGAGAGATATCGACGTACACACGTTCGCGTCTTTGACAGAAGCCCAAGAGAACGAGCTCCTCGACCGGGAGGCCCGAGCCATCGAACTCCTTCGCGCAGGGTACAACCGACACCACCGCCGATGCCTCGAATGCCGCTTCCGGCGTGGGGAGTTTCGCGGGTGTACGGGGGTAGGACGAGGTCTGGGAACACCTATTATCCCCATCGTCCCAGGGAGGCAAGAGTCGTTCGGGACTGTGGTCGATCGCTATTTCCCCGGTGTATGCGCTGTCCTCAGAACAACGCGTCCGCCGTTCAACGCGCCGGTATTCGTGGTATATCGCGAGAACGCGATGGACAGACCTTGGACGTTATATCGCGTTCGGTGTCTAGGCTGCGGGCTGTGGCAGGATGTGAGAGCCTTTCGCTTCGGTGGGATCAACCCGCGTTTCCAGCCGCGCGAGGCGCCGTTGCTGCGCGGGAGTCCGGATTGGTATTATAACTGGGATATGACGCCTGTCAAGGATGATGTACTCGGCGAATTACGGTGTAATCGGTGTTTTGTGGAAACCTATGGTCGTGCGGCTTTGGGCGATATCCTTGCCAAGTGGCTGACCACCTTGATCGACGCGCAACTCGATGAATTCACAGGCAATCTCCGGGTGGATTCCATAAACTCTTCTGGCAGTTGAAGTTTTCGTCGAAGAAAGAGAAATTGGGCACGAAGCGGCTTATCTGGGACTTGCGGAGCCTTCTCAATAAAGATACCGTGGAGGTTACGAGGACTGATGTCGCACTTCTCCGACAGCGGCGGATAGAGTGGTTGGACTTGTTTCCGAGGCTCAGGGATGGGGATCGCGAGGAACATGGCTTATGGTTCCAACCTGATCAATTCTTTTGGCAGTGGGTTGAGCTGTATGAAGAGAGCGAGGCGATGTGGTTCTGGTTGAGGGAGCTCAGGGAGGAGATTCAGGAGGACGGAAAGGCTGAATTACTGGTGGGCTGGACGTTGTCTACCTGAGATGAGACGACATAGTTGATACTGAAGCTGCATAATCTGAATTTGAGCGAGTAGCAAGACGAGTGCGCTATAACAATTTTTATTCTACGCAATTAAAGACTGACAACTAACAAAACCGTCCGGTATGAAGCTTGCACATAAATCAGTCATCATCCGTCGTAGACATCCCATGTCGATCAACATAATAAGGTGTCGGAGGAGCTGGAGTGAAGAGACGAGGCTCAAGATGAGGTGAATTCTGCCTATCTGCATAATGGTCCTGGAGGGGGACGAACGACTACATACAGGTAGGAGGCACGCGGTCACGTGGTCTCTAGCTGTCAGAATCCAGCCATGCATGAAATACACATTACCAGGCGCATCTGGTGTGTACACACTTTTTGTGGTCTAGCGGTCATTTTCATGCGACACTAGCTCTTGCAGGGCGGGCACCGCTGACAGTTTATTATCTGACAAACTCGCAAATGAACTCATCTTAGCTTCGCCATCATGGCTACTAGACTTTAATACACGTTAAAGTGCGAGTTGGTTGCTAGAGACCCAGTCCAAGTAAACTTAGAGGGCAACCCACTAACTTTAAGAGTCGGATTCTTGACTTACTAGAGACGCAACCCTGGAGTGTCAACCATCTGTAAGCTAGGATTTGCCCTTGGGCTTATCCTTAGGCTAAAAGACATTGGAGTATCGGACTCCTGCTCAACAGAAGATCGTAGGGGCAGAGCGACCCGCCAACCAAAAGGCTGAGCCGCCTCTGCCCTACCCTACTCCCTCGGGTCCTGCTCTTGTTGCTGGGCTTGTGCCTGATAGGCGAGAGGAGTCAGAGGATGAGCCAGCTCGAGCCACACTTCTTGATGCGTCGGTGCAATACTCTTGCTCTCCATTTATTCTAATGGTGGATAAATCTCGGTGATAAATTCTACCCTCTGTGGATGTGCTATTTCATCTACAGTCTTCATACACCCTCTGGCCACGAAATCATGAAATTCCCGATTTTGGCGGTAACGACAGTACTGTCCGCCAAATCTTTGCTATGTCAAACGAACGGCAGAATGAGGCTTCAATATTAAACTCAGGCGGAAAGTAATCATATTTCAATATATACTAATGTGGCTTTTCTCGGGGATTTACGATTTCGTGGCCAAGGGGGTACTACGAAGAGTTGATATGGTTATTCGATTGGTCGGTGGTATATTAACGGAAGTTTATCCATGCTAGTGACTCCATAATCTTGTAGATGTATGCGTAAGAGCCTCTGTACCTTTTCAGCATTAAGGTACCTACTCCGTACAGCTGCCTATACTGCGGTTGCGGCAATGCCACCCACGTGGTAGGGCGGGAGCTAAAATGACGATCATTTTGCGTACTCTGTACAGCCGCCCATACTTCCTCTTCTCCCCTCCACCACCCGCCTTGGCCATTCAATTCTCCACTGCTAAATCATCTTCTATCCATCTACCAGAGTTCCTACACTCAACGGCCCTACGTACCTCATCCTTCTTTGTCCTCACCATAACACGATGGATTCTTCTAGGGCCTCAGTCGCCCCCGAGCTTCGTTCGCGCGACAGGGCCCGCCTCATCCAACAAATCGGCTATGCATTGAATATCCACCATGTCGATAGTATCACACACTCCTTGCTCTGGCTAGCCGATATCGAGGCACACGAGGGATTGCTTTCTCAAACACGGTCACCCCAACAATTCGCCTCTGTCTTTGCCCGTGTGGCCGGAGCAGACCTTGCTAAGCAGGTCCTGAAAAATTGGCTCGCTCGCCGGGGAGGATCGCAACCATAGTCGATCCCGTTTCCGATCCCGTTTCCGATCCCGAGCTCCCAGAATCTGCCAGCTCCCCAGAACTGTCTCCTTTCCCTGAGGAACCCGCGGAGTCCTCCAAAAGCCCGCAAAAGCGCACCCCAGAGAAGCGTAAGCTCAAGGGGAGAGCTCAGTCCCAAAGAAAGCACTGCGGCTCAGCGAACCTTCAGCAGACCAGGGATCGTCAGCAGACCAGGGATCTTCAGCAGCCGAGGGTCTGGAAAAACGGTCCAAGTACGCGAAGGATGTGGCTCGCAAGAGAGATCAGGGGAGATGTCCCATTGTGAAGATGGGTGAACCCATCGAGGTTGCACATATCTATCCCTTCGCAATGCAAAAGAAACCTCTTCAGGAACGAACTAGTTTCTGGTCACTTCTGACATCGTTCTGGTCCCCCGAAAAAATCGCCAAGTGGCAACAGCACATCTTTGGCCCGGATGGCTCGGAGGTCCCGGTTAATCTACTGTGCCTCTGGCAGAGCGTACATGGCCTCTGGGATAAGGCACGATTCGCCTTGGAACCCATTGACATATCCAAGGATAAGAAAAGTCTTGAGATGCGATTCTGGTGGCTCCCTATGCGGAAGTATCAGAAAAGTGTTCGCCTGTCCACTCGCCCATCTCTCCCCTCTGATCTAGATGGAGGCCCTTTCAACGTCAAGCTGTGGGATTCCGATACAGTCGCCATTAAATCCGCGACACAGTAACGATGACAACCTCGATCCGAAGAGCATGCCTCTCCCAGCTTTCGAGCTACTGCAAATGCAGTGGGCTTTGAACCGGGTTGCCGCCATGAGTGGCGCCGCTGATGCCCCGGATGAGGATTCCGAGGAGGATTCTGATGACGACTTCAAAGGCTTCACAATTCGGTTCTAGGATCGCTGCCTCTGGACCTTCCCGAGCGCCCTCATCGCCCTCGTCGCCAATCAGCTCCCGCTGCCGATACGCCTGTCCCTCGTGCGAGAATCAGTCCATCCCTCCCCGCTCCAGGGAATCGTCAAAGGTCCGAGAGCTCGGAGGAGAGACCTCTGACGATACTTTCAGTCTCCTGAGCGACTAAAGAGCCGCTCCTTCGAGGTCTCTCTCGTTGCGCAGCCGTCCGGACCGTCGATTTCTATCTCGTTGCTGTTGCAGGTTCGAACTGGCCGCTGCCTTCGGGCAGCTGGTCCGCACCATCGAGTTCTCGTTGCTGTTGCAGGTTTGAACTGGCCGCTGCCTTCGGGCAGCTGGTCCGCACCATCGAGTTCTCGTTTGCTGTGCAGGTTTGAACTGGCCGCTGCCTTCGGGCAGCTGGTCCGCACCATCGAGTTCTCGTTGCTGTTGCAGGTTTGAACTGGCCGCTGCCTTCGGGCAACTGGTCCGCACCTTCGAATTCCATCTTGTTGCTGTTGCAGGTTTGAACTGGCCGCTGTCTTCAGTCAGCTGGTCCGCACCTTCGAATTCCATCTTGTTGCTGTTGCAGGTTTGAACTGGCCGCTGTCTTCAGTCAGCTGGTCCGCACCTTCGAGTTCTATCTCGTTGCTTTTGCACGTAGTCCGCGCCTTTGAGCGCGGGCCCAGATCTTTGGATCGGCCTCCAACAATGAACTCGCACCTCATCGTGGTGTTGGAGTCTAGTAGCCATGATGGCGAAGCTAAGACGGGTTCAACTTTAGATAGAACTGCTCCATCCCGGGTTCCATACAGCTGCATGGCACTAGGCGCCAATTGCCTTGCATCGGCTTATGAGGGGAAAAGGACGACGCCGGCCTCCGCCATCTCTGGCTCTCTCGCTTTCTCTTCCCCGGTCTTTCATCCATTCTTCTGCATGACGTCAAAACAGCGCCTTACTGTGACCTCAATATGGGCACTCAAGGATCTCGGGGTCCAAGACCCGGCGCCCCCGGGAGAGTGGAGTCTGGGAGCCCTAGGATTGCCCGTCAACCTATTCGCCCTGGTGTATACTGTGTGGGTGACGGTGCAATAAGTTCTAGACCCAATACTCGTATCATCATGATGATGGTTACCTACAACGTAGTATGAAGCCCCAGACTGTTGAAAGGAAAAGTGGATGCTACAGACCAAATTGGGATTAACAAAGAAAGAGAGAAACAAAGAAACACCAAGCCGGGCATAGCAATGCCACAAAAAGCTTTTCGGGAATTTGCGGAGCTCCCACCGCCGAAATGGGCAGTGGGACATCATCAACCCAGCAAAGTCCTTGGATGCTCTACAGGGAGATTTAATTATTTTTATTTAGTTCATCCAACCTTAGTCTACGGCAACTAGAACTCCTTATTCATCATTCACTTCGTACATATATATTCACTTCTTGGTGAAGATGCAACCAATGAATTTCCTGGTATAGAGCCTCTACTGCTGCCATTGAACAAAGTGGGTGTTTCTTCTAATCTGACATGATGGTAGGGTATCCAGGTTCTAAGCCTCTCGGATCTCCTTGAATATCATGAAGACTGCTTCAAAGAAGCATCATGCGAAGAACCCATCCGCTACCAATTTGTTCCTACGTACCTTGTTGGGACCTATCCTTCTGTTAGAACGGGCTAGCGACAACTTATTGCCAGTTCCTAGTGACTCTTGGATTCTATCCCTTGCTTGGTGTATGCATTCCTGCCCCCGCAAGGATGCGGCATCAGTCTTGTGACTGTTAACCCGCGTAGAGGGTGGAGGGATATCTTGGACCAGGCGACTGCACACACAGAAGATGCACATAAATCAATCAATATTTATTCAGGAGTAGGAATAGCGCACACAACTGTGTACATGGTACCTAGCGAGTGATACCAACAGGAATAGTATTTGAGAACAAGTATAGTTATATATCTATGGCGCCCCTTATACTGAATCAGATCCTAATATAGGTATAATAATGCTACTGAAAATCAAGGCGATATGATCGAATCAAAAGGGATAGGTCAGGGATAAGACAGAGAATGGTCTCCTTACTCATACAGTTGCCATTGTCCTAGTTTGTGTGACTTCTAGCTTGTCACTTGCCTTCGACTCCAGGCATTGAGGACATACTCTGGAGCATGTTGGGGGCAGCGATCAGCCCTCTACACGAAATGATAAGGAGCCGAGTCGGAAAAGGTCACTGACCCACCGCTTATCTCCTCCTTTGCACGCTGGATAGATAGAGTTGAAAAGTCTCGTGCGGAGACAATGAAGTGGTTGAGAGAGTGCGGAACACTTGCGCGGGTGGGGAAGTCAATCCCGCATTTCTCTCTGAAGTGCTGTCTCATCAACAACGATCTCTTTGCTCGGCTCGGAGTGAGTAGGGCTCTCAGCTATGTCAGGGAAAGGCCCAATTCCTCGAAATCGGCTCAAAACACGCAGTAGGCTTGATGACATATTCCACCTGCTTGGAACGTGACTAATTATAGTGGTCCCAACAGGTGGCTGTACGCGTTGTAAACAGCGAGTAAGCAGGCCCCTTGCTAGACAGTTGCATTGGCTGACACAGGACATACAGAAAATCAAATGCGATGAAAGCATCCCCCAGTGCAGCCAGTGCACACGTAGGGGTTATGACTGCCCGGGGTACAAACGCCCACTGAAATGGTCGTCCAAATACGAGGTTAGGAGTTGTAGCAATGAGCAAACAGCCAAAACAGGGGAGCAACGCCATGGTATATCCTGTCCGATGAGCAGTACAAGAAAGACAAGATCACTTCTGCCAGCGACGTCTACACGGCTAAACGAGAAAGAGGCCACTCACACCACTCCAAGCCTTCATCTCGTTGCCAATGATTCAGCGTACCTGCAGAAGAGGGGACCAGCGACATGATTCCTCAATCTCTACATCTGTACTCGATCCACTTGGGGATTTTCATAGTACAGATAGATCAGGGGAAAGACCTAAGCCATGAGGAATCTGCGAGTCTGTTCATGCAATGGTCCCATCCGATACTTCCATTGACTTCCCTGTTTGAAGACGACGACACGCGCATTTCGCGACACTTCTTCACACATGTATGCCACATTAACTCATGCTTTGACTCCCACCGGAATCTTTTCCGTGTTGAGTTAGGGAGCATGATGCACTCGCATCCAGTTATTTTCCATTGCGTTCTATCCATGTCCGCCGCTCATCTCTCAGCCAGACCAAGTGAATCGGCTATGTCCACGGTGGCATTGGACCACAAGACTAAAGCCATATCATGCTTGACTACTTTGATAATTAAGGCAGGGGGCGAGAAACAATGTAAAGGGCATCGCCCGTCATCAGAGAGCCTCACCGAGGCATTACTGGCCGCATCCTACTTGGAATGACCGATGTGTGTACATACCCCATCTACATATTCCCTCGCTTTTGATGCATTATGCTGACAGTCTACCTAGGCATGGCATATCCCATCCCAACTGGGCATCACCCACCTGCATGGTGCCCGAATCCTTTTCAAACAATGGATTCAAACCGCACCCGGCCCCACCACCTCTCGACTCAACGGCTTCATCAGCGGGATCATGGCTTACTGGAAGCAATCGCATCATTCCTAATCGACCAGTCTGTTGATACAATCGCCTATCTCGACCGACTCCACGACCAAACCGAGTCAACCCCAATCCACCCCAACCCCTGGTCCAGCATCTGCACCCCAGTCTTCATCTATGTCCAAAGCAGGCACCTTATCCCGCCAACGATCCCTCATCCGACGCCTCTCCGTCACGAGCTCGAACATGAGATCCACCAACAACTCCACATCAGTCTTATCGCTCAAGCTCGTGAAGTAGAAGCAGCCGTTCTCAGCTACAAGGTCCCATCTCTCGATCAAATTGCCGATACAGACGACTTGCTCACCCCGCCCAGCCATCTGCAGCAATCAGCCCAGATATATCGGCTATCGACTCTGCTGGAACTGTACCGCAGCTATCCAGAGCTCCTCGGGTATACCAACTCTCTCGATAATGCCGACAAACTCCTCGCTCTAGCAACGGTCATTCTATCCATTATACAAACCATCCGCACACCTCCGGTATAACCTGTCTCCTCACTATCCCATTACTCATCGCTGGTAGCACTCTACAATCTTTCCCATGCGATGCCTCTACCCCACCTACTACCAAGTCTCCAGCTGTTGAACCCTCCGAGATCAACGGCCATTCCTGGAATAGCCTCGCTACAGAGATCCTCCGCCTACCAAGCCAGGAAACGATGTTCCTACACTGGCGTGGTGTTGCACGCGAGCGCCTCAGTGCAGTGTACAACTACGTGGGTATGGCGGTCGTAAGTCGTGCATTGGAGATTCTCCAAAAGGTATGGGATAGGTCTGACTTGCAGGCTACCATAGGGGTATCTGGGGAGGGCTTTGTTCAGTGGACGGAAGTTATGGTGGAGGAGAAGCTGGAGACGATTCTTGGATGAACTGACCCTGCTTCTCACTTGTTCCATGAATCTAGATATGAGCGCTTGTATCTGGGACTTCCTAAAGATGGTGCTGTGGCGGTATCTGTGACCGGGAGATGCCTAGATTTATCCCAGTTGAGGCAAAAAGTGCGTTAACGCCGCAATGCATTGGCCAGGGCCTTTATACAACTACCTAGCTAGGTCCTACACCACTATAAGAGCGAGAAACCGAAAGGGAGAGATAGGGGGTAGTCCTATCAACTCATCTATCTAGGATCAACAAGCCACCTACCCTCAACATGGGCATCCAAATCAAGAGCAAGACGGAGATCTTCAAACTCCCCAATTTCAACGGCATCTCCAACGTCTACTTCGGTAACTCACCCTATCTATCACTTACCACCTGAACTCACCAGAATACCTACCTACCTACCCTCCAACCCCAACCCAACCAAACTGACAAGGAAAACCGAAACCCTCCAGCCGACACAATCGGCACCACAACCGATACAACGCCCAACCCCATCGTCGGCTCCTGGTTCCGCATGGAAAAGGGACCCGAGGCTACTCCCCCGAAGTACGAGTACGATGAAGTCGGCGTGATGATTGAGGGTGCGTGCGTCTCTTCCACCTTTCCTAGATTACCTCCCACGTTTTCTGGGGATGAACTGATCGGTTGTGATGTGCTTGGGAAATCAGCCTCCGCGATGAGAACGGCCTCACGGCTACTGTGAAGGCGGGAGATGTGTTCTTCTTCCCGCGCGGGAGCACGATTACGTTTTCGACGGGAGTTATGGTCTTGCGTGGAAGTGTGGTGGGAGGGTTGGGGCGAGGCTTTTGAGGTTTCTGAGGTCGGCTGCTGTATACAGTATGTTAGGTAGTAGCATTCAGTGTTCGGAAGAGAGTGGGTTTAGGGATGCTGGTAGTATGGATGGTTTGGTCCGTCGTATCACACTTTTGTTTTGGGTTTGTTCAGAGTTGCTCTGTCATGTGCATTTGTCTTTTCTTGATATTTGTAAGGCATTCGTTTCCATTATTTTTGTACGTGTAGACCGTACTTAGATTGCGGTTCATTCGGAATGGTTCCGCTTTCATGTTTCCTTAAGGGTTGGCATCTTATATGATCGATCCTTACCCGAATAGGCAAAAAAGTGCGTTGGGTATGGGACATCCATACTTACTGTCAAGCTTCATGTCTACCTGCTTCAGCATACCCACTTACCTGTCCTCTAAGGTACTACGTTCCTCCACACTAACTTATAAGCACTACGCATCACTCTATTCTCCGTCACGTCCGACCCAAATACTACGTTACACCCACTACTACCAGAACCTACAACACAATGCCACTCCCATGCACAAAAGAAGGCTTCCTCTGGACCCCAACCACCAAACAAGAAGGCCTCCCCACTGAGGCCGTCATCCAGACCAAAGACACCACCCGCCCCCTCAAACCCCAATACGACGTGATTGTCATCGGCGCCGGCTTCACCGGCCTCATTGCCGCCCGAGGCCTCAGTCGCACGCACCAAAATCTCTCCATCTCCTCCTCGAATCCGGGATCGTATCGGCGGCCGTACCTGGACTGCCAATGTCCTGGGCGAGGAGATCGAGATGGGGGGCACCTGGGTGCACTGGGATCAGCCACATGTGTACAGTCAGCTGCAGCGGTATGGGCTGCACAAAAATTTGAAGACCTCGGCGGGGACTCTAGTGCCGGAGAAGCTGACGTTTCGGGATGTGAGGGGGCATATGGAACGGGTTGATGCTGAGGAGTACGAGGGGGCGTTGGAGAGGGTTGCAAGGAGGGTGTTCAGCATTGATGGATTGGGGCCGAGGGAGTTGATGCCGTTTCCGCACGATCCGTTGCGAGGAGAGAGGCTGTGGAGGAGATATGATGGGTTGAGTGTGAAGGAGAGGTTGGATCAGCTGGGTGATGCGGTGTTGGCGAAAGAGCGGGCGTGGTTTGAGTCGAATGTGAGTACGTTCGGGAGTGCGCCGGTCTCGCAGATTGCGTTTGTGGAGGGCTGAGGTGGTATGTGCTTGGTGGGTGCAGTATGGCCGGGGTATTTGAGAAGGCTGGCATTTACAAGCTGGGCAAAGGGGGAATGACTTCGCTTGCAAGGGCCATCTTGGATGATTTCCGGGGAGATACGCTGTTTGGCACAGCTGTTGTGGAGGTCAGCCAGGGTGCTGCGGGTGCGGTGGTGAGGACAACGCAGGGTCATCAGTTGAAGGCGAAGTCGGTCGTCTCGACTATTCCCCTGTAGGTTATCCTGTTGGGCTGGTCGAATGTGTGCCTTGCTTGTGCTAATAATAGCGATACAGGAACTGTCTGGGAGACGTGGTCTTTGATCCGCCGCTCTCGCCCATTCGACAGGCGGCTATTTCAACAGGTCATATCAACCAAGGCGCGAAGATCCATTTCAAGCTGCGCGATACGCAGCCGGGCTGGTTTCATACGCGGACGGAAATGCGGACTCGAGTTTCGTATTCGCGTTCTCAGACCACAATGGGACGCAGGCGTCGGGCCCTCAGGGACCTGGTGCATCGGGTTTGGATACAACGGCCACCTGATGGACAAGACGGACAGCCAGCATATTCTCGCGCGGCTCCGGCGGGATGTCTTGCCTGCTGCGCAGGTAGAGGCCTACGCGACGCACGACTGGATGAATGACCCCTATTCCAAGGGGGCCTGGGCCTGCTGGGGGCCCGGTGGTGCATCGCGATATCTCGAGGAGCTGCAGAAACCTCATGGTCGGGTGGTCTTTGCGAGTGCCGACTGGGCGGATGGGTGGAGAGGATTCGTGGATGGAGCCATTGAGCGCGGACAGGCTGCAGTGAGGGAGGTTCTGCACATGTTGGAAGATTCTGTGGATGTTGAAGCAAAGTTGTAATGTCTTGTGATGTCATTTGGTGATGGGATATTTTATACTTCATCCTTGCTTGACTTGTGGGGGTGGACTCTGCGTTGTTCAATCGTGCGTGCTATTGCAAACGAGAAATTTCAATTCTTGTTGTTTTCTATAGCACCATCGCTGTCCAGATAGGACGACATACTGGTTTCTTTTTCAGACAAAGAAAGAAAAAGCAAAAGATATGATGACGAGGCTCGACAACGCCCAGGGTCAGCGTGGATTACGTCATGCCAGCACAGGCCAGTGGTTTCCAACGGATGCTTGACCCTCACTGCAAGGAGTCGTTCGCTTGTGCTGTTGCGCCATATCACATGGGATCCTTGCCAACCGGGTCCATCCTGAAGCCACCGGGAAAGCGGCGTGCGATGGTCCAAGAACAGGGGTCTGCATTGGACGGTCTGCATCGCCGGGTGGGGGACTCAAAGACTCCCCGGAGAATCAAGGCCTTGGCACCAGAGTCGGCTGCTTGGAGCGAACTGCTTCAGGAAATGATTGTACCCATGATTATTTTCTGTCATGTTTCCCCGCTGTCTGGCTAGGAAAATACGTTAGCCCACATATGGACCACCAGTCGTTGACTCGTATTCGACATGCAATCTCGCAACGAGTTGTGACTGACTCGTGAGCGTGTCTTAGAAGTTATGAAGAGGGGAATCCCTCAGGCATGGGTGCATAATGGCCTATGGTTGACATAAAGTCCCCACCAGGAGCTTCGATGTTTGATTGTTCCGTGTTCTTCATGAAGACGACCCATCCGACACCAGGAAGACTCTCCTATTATTCGTGTGAACTCATCCGAGAGCTTTTTCGATCGCCCAATAATCGGCATTTCCGATCAATGATCTTAATTGGTAACGTTCCCACCCCGTTACCGTTGATCATGATATTCTGACAGTATCTTGCGAGTTCACTTGCCATCGCGACGTTTGTCGTGAGACATGATTCTGAAGGAGGTGGTGGCCAATCCCTCCCTGCACTCAGTGGATGAGCTCCTTTTCGTGATTTTAGGGGGGGGGTGACTGAGGAGCAGGTCAATTAACGCAGGATGGAAATGGCCGTGGTGATCGTCCATGACCCGAAGCCGTGGTGACAGGAGATAGGACCGTAAATAATTGCCGCGGGCGGACTCATCAGACGGGACTGACTAGTTTGGCAAGACGCATGAAAACACGAACGGATATTCATAGGATGACCACTAGGACAGACGCCGCTGGTTGGAGGAACATAGCTGGGCGGGTGTCGGTTCGCCCCGAACACGTGCATCACCAGGCCGGCGAAAAACCACGTCTTTTGCAAACGAGTCCACTCTGGATAAGGTGTCGAGATGATTTGCGCAGTCGGCTACCGTTGTGGGCCGCTCGCCGAACCTTCTCTCTCAGAGCCTATCAAGCGGATGGGCCGATGGGGAGGAAGGGACCATGAGATAATCGTGATTCTATGCGTCTCCTCCCGAGGTTGAGGCGAACCGGGCGTAGAGGCATGGAGCGGGGCGAGCCACGTCAATCACCAGACCAGTGGAATTGGTGATGTTGAGGAATGCTTCGCTTCGCTTCACGGGCAGTTGGAGGGGTTTGGAATGGCGTCCTCGGGTTGGTCGAAGAGGGTTCCGGGAGGAGCAAACCGATGCATAAAATCCTGGTTGTGTCTGGAGGGCATGGATATCGCTGGAGACCCCCGCCAGGCCCATCCAGTGACGATACATTCCGACAGCACGAAGCTTTGGGGGTCGGTCTGTCCACGGATCCCCCAGAGCGTTTTCGATCATGTTCACGGATCGTCTTAGACATGCATTCTGACTCTGACATCCTGGCTTCCACGGGAGGTATGGGATCGAGGGGATGGACATTGGAATTGAATTGGTGGCGTATTTGGGGTGGTACCGGTATTACCACATCCACTCCCTGCAGACGCCATCTTCTGCACCTGCAAGGTCGCAAGACATCATTTCCACCGACGACGTGCTCTTCTCTCGGGGCTTTGTAGGTGATGATTATGGACACGGAAGCCCCCAAGGCCCAGGGGATTAAGATTTACAGGAACCCAAGTTCTCCCGCCGATTGTGTCTTATCGCAGGCCATTCCAGTGGGTGGACTGCTATTTTTACCATACTTTATATTGGGTAATCTCCCCCACTATGGCGTCTTCCAGATCGATAGGTCCGGAGGGGCCGTTGCAGGAGATCCCAATTGGGACGGGCCAATTTCGGTAGGGCATGTCATATTGACGATGGGCAAGCTTCAGCTGGGAGCACCTGGTGCTGCGGAGGGTTCGGGCTCACACCGAAGGGAGGAAATGGGATTGTTTCGCATAGAGAGGCGGAGGGAACGTGCCTGAGGTGGCGTTGCTTGGCAGTGGCCACCCCGGCAGAGACTTTCCAGGTACCGTACCTTACGTCGGGGCGTAATATTCTCCGTCTGTGTGTCCGGGTACGAAGGGGACAGTGCTGTCAGGTTCCTTACGTGCGTCTCGCCCGTAAGCTCCAATAGTATGTCGAATTCTCGGTACTTGCGTCGCCATATCGAACCGCACGACCGAGAGGTAGCGCCAGAATAGGAGACAACAGGCAAGGATGGAGCAGCAGTGGGTCTCGCAGCGGCCAGAACCAAGGCGAGCACCAACGATCGCCCCCGTCGCAGGATCCAATCGCCAACGGCCCAGACACCCTCCCAAAATCTCTGAGTCGGCGTCGACGCGGTCTGTCGCTTGCTCCTCCACAGCTTTTGTCCCGTGCGATCGGCGCCCTCTCCCTGCTGCTTCTTTCTTTCTTCTCCAACTCCTCTCGTTTCTTCTTTCCTTTGTCCTTCTCTTGCTTCCTCCTTTCTGTCTCTTCCTTCCTTCCTCTTTCCTGTCTCTTCCCACTCGTTGTTGTGTCTTCGTCCCTTTTCTCGGGGCTATACTTCCTATCCACCGGTCGTCTCGTGGTTGGCACGTGCCGGACTCATCCGACCGCCTGCCCGTGTACAGTACAGTAAGCTCTCCTCCGCCACTGCCTTTCCTTGGATCCATCCACTCCTTCTCTTATCAATTGACTCGACATTCTTTTCGCTACCCACATTCCTTCACTCTCACACTCTCTTTCAGCCTTCTCCCTCACACTTCCTTCCGTCAAGCCGGCATTGACAGCATTCCACTCGCTCGATCTCGGTTAACCTTAACCTAGTTTATTTAATCTATCCCTTCGCTTGCTTCTTAATCCCCATATCGACCGACATCCGTCTGGCCTGGCGCCAGCATGTCCTCCCCCGCTGACGAGCGTGCTGCTCCAAATACCCCGAGGAGAAGAAAAAGGACAAGTCCGACGATATCTCCCCGCCTCCGAAGAAGGCACCTATGTCAACGATGGCTCCAACACCGGCAGCAGAAACCATCTGCAAGTCGATACCAACACCGATTATGACCCCGATCGCTTGGCCTTGCGCTCTCCCTCCGCCGCCAGGGAGCATGCCATGCGCCTCGAGGATGACCTCGCCGTTCTAGAAGCCGAGCGCGTGGCCTCGCGCTCCACGCAGGAAGCCAATGAGAAAGAGGGCAAGGGCGACAACGATGCCAACTCGCTCTCGCGCATGCGTTCCCGTCGCTCCCAGACCGTCGACGAGTTCGATGAAGCCACCAACCCCCTGCATGAGAAGGCTGCGGTCTACAACCCCCCGGCCGACCCCAACACCAGTATCGCCAAGTTTATCAAGAAACTGCACGAATCTAGTTTCGTCATTCGCTATTTCACCTACATTGCGCCCGTCGTGATCATCCTCCTGATTCCGCTACTCGTTGGTGCACTGGCCTTCCCCAACGCCAGCGTGGGAGGTGTCGAGCTTTTGTGGTTTTCTGTCTGGTTGGAAATCGTCTGGCTGACCCTGTGGGCCGGCAGAGTATGTTTCCGCTCCCCATGTCCCTCGCGAGATCATGAGCTAACTCCAACATCAGATCGTTACCAAATGTATTCCTCCTGTGGTGGGCCTGCTGGCCAGTATCTTCACCAACAATGCGAAGAAATGGCGTGACATGGCCAAGCAGTTGGAATTGCACGGAACCCTCTTCTTCTGGTGGCTGGGTGTCGAGATCTCCTTCCTTCCCACCATGAAGAACCATCACGTCGATGGCGACTCGCGCACACGGAGTTGGGAAAATACCGTCAACAAGATCATCATTGCCGTCTTCGTCTGGACCATCTTGAACCTGATCGAGAAAGTGATCATCCAATTGATCGCAATCAACTTCCACACGCGCACCTACGCGATCGTATTGAATCAACAAGTTCCAGATTGGCAGTTTGACCAAGCTCTATGATTTCTCACGAAACCGCATCTCCGACAAGGACGAGGAATTCGAGGAGAAGACGGATATGACCGGCAGTGGCACCAAGACCCCGCTGCAGTATGCCAACAAGGCAACGCGCGTTGCGAAGGGAGCTTTGAACAAGGTTGGTGATGTTGCGGGTGCAGCGGTTGCCGACTTCACTGGTCGCAAGGCTACCAACAGCAACCACCCTTACCAAGTGGTCCTTACTCTGCTTCGCACCACCACGGGCTGTCAGGTCCTGGCCCGCCGACTCTATCGGACCTTCGTGCGAGATGGATTCGACACCGTCTTCTCGGGTGATCTGAAGGAGGCTTTCGATGATAACGAAGAAGCAGAGGCTGCCTTCACCATGTTCGATAAGGATATGAACGGCGATATCTCTATGGATGAATTGGAGGCTGTTTGCGTCGAAATCGGTCGTGAGCGCAAGTCCATCACTGCATCCCTCAAGGATCTGGACTCTGTGGTGTCTCGACTGGACAATGTCTTCGAATTCTTCGTGGTCGTCATCGCTTTGATTGTCCTAGTGTCTATCATCTCAACCTCTGCCTCCGGTGTGCTTACTTCCGCTGGTTCCACTATCCTCGCCCTGTCCTGGCTCTTCTCCGCTACCGCCCAGGAATTCCTCCAGTCAATCGTCTTCGTCTTCGTCAAGCATCCGTTCGATGTCGGTGACCGTGTCACTATCTACGGTAACTCCGGTGATGCCGGTCTGGGTGATGACTACTTCGTCAAGCAGATCTCCTTGCTGTACACTGAGTTCAAAAAGATGCAGGGACACGTCGTCCAGGCTCCGAACAGCTACCTGAACACGCTTTTTGTTCTGAACCAGCGCCGATCCGGTGCCCTGGCGGAAGCCATCCCCATTGTCATCAAGTACGGCACGACTCTCGAGCAGATCGATGCTCTCCGCCAACGTCTTCTCGAATTCGTCCGCAGCGAGCGCCGCGAGTTCCAGACCAACATTCTGACGGAAATGCGTGCTGTGACCGAGAACTTCTCCGTCACCCTCAACGTTGTCTTCTTCTACAAGTCCAACTGGCAGAACGAGGGTCTGCGTCTGCAGCGCCGCAACAAGTTCATCTGCATGCTTATGATCGCCCTGCAGGAGATCGGCATCGAAGGACCTCGCATGAACCTCCAGGGTGCGGCCGTGGACATTCCCTTCCACATTTCAGGCTTCAACAACACCCACTTCGCTACCCCTGCCCGCACCGACGACGGCGAGAACCCCCCGGTGGATATCGACGACAAGAACATCCCGGAGAACACCGGGGTCAGCAGCGCCACTGCCGCGCGCCACCCCTCCATCCTGCGCAAGGGCATGACCACCGCTGCGGCCCGCGCACGCGGCGACACCGTTTCCTCGCGGAAGCACGTCGACTTCTCTCTCGGCATGCGCGATATCTCATCTGGTGATGTCATGGGCGATGTTTTCGAGGACCGCAGCCGTCGTGTTGAGCACGTCGTCCGCATGTCCAACCGCGAAGCCGATGAGCGCCGCATCGCAGAAGAGGAAGAGGAGGAACGCCAAAGCCGTACTTCCTCCAATCGCAACCGTCATTCTCAATCCAACCTCAGCGTCCCCTCTCACGCCGAGGGCCGCCGGTCCACCGAGTCCCAAGGGGGACACAGCCTGTCCTCGATGAGTCGGAACCGGTTCTTCCGCCACCGCAGCAGCACCAGCCGCGAACGCGAACGCGAGGACCTCGCTGAGCAAGGCCGGTATGAGCAAACCGCGGATATCTCCCAGATCCGCACCGTGTCACCTTCTGGTCGACCGACCGATCGTCCTTGATCTGTGACTCACACCTCAAATGTTCAAAAGCAAACGAAAACTAAACCCCGGAAATAAATCATCAAAATACCCATAGGTGTGCTGTACAATCTCCGTACATGCCATCTATCTATTCGTCTATTTGCAATCTGATCTGACTTGACCTGATCAAGACCTACCTCTTTACAAGTTGTTGGGTCTTAAACCTATGTTATATTTACGGTTCATACGAGTGGGAGGCCCACCTGTTTGTTTGTTTCACATTCAATCAATCTTGAACAGAGCCAGCCTGTTGTTGTCTTATTCTGTTGCATCCAGTCTGCCTGTCATATTAGCCTTGTTGTCATATTTGGTGTGACCAGTCAGTCAGTTGGTTATCTGAGCTGGCTTGCACGCATGTCTGGTTTACAGCCTCTCCCGATCAGTGGCAGGCACCCGATTCTCGCTGTTTTTACGAGTCTCGGTTCCCCTTCCTTGTCAATAATTAGATCTATACATAATTCTGAGATCGCTTTTCTCTCTCCTCAACTCGTTATTCGCTCGTACGTAGATGTTGCATATTGTAGGGCTAGATTTTTGTCCCTAGGGTCTGTATCACTTGTATATCTATGTCTGTCTTGTCCGTATCCATTCTAGTGCCCCTCCTTCCTCTACGAATCTAATCTGTCACCCCAAGTACCATGAAACTTCAACCCACTACAGCTTATTATGGGTAAACATATCCATGGAAAAAACTCCCCGACTCTCGATATTGAGAACATATACATACACAGAGAGAGACACACACAGACACACGATGACGATGTCAGTTGTTTCTGCAACCCAAGGATGAAAATAGACCGATAAACTCCTTCCACCCTGGCAATCCGCAATGCAAAACAAATATACATATCACATCACATGCAGTAAAATAAGGAAACTTGAACCCAAGTCAGGTAAAGGAAGTCAAGACGAAATGATCTTTTTTGTTTCTTTCTTTCTTGGTTTTTTTTTGGAGGGAAATTGCTTTTTTCTGCTTTTAGGAATGAAATGATGCGCCTTCGGTTGTTTGCTGTCGTCTTCTTCTTTCCGAGCCCCGGTCTTGATTGGCGAGGAGAGCGCACACGGTGGCCCTGCTGTCGTCGGCGAAAGAAGCTTCGTTCTCACAACATGCAAACCAGTCATACTTGCACATAACAAACACAATTTTGTCTTGGGGGAATTAAGACAATCACACATACTCAGACGGGAATGGAATTGAGGGAACAGAAAAGAAAACATAAAGTATAAAGAATGGAACTCGAACAACCTGGTCGAGATAATGATAGATAGCACACCAAAACACCCGCTCAGCCGAACGCAAAACAAATGAAAATTGGAATGAGATGAAGTAGATGAAAGAAGGCGGAATGGAGAGTTGTATAATAATCGCAGTGAAATGGTCGAGGACAGAGACTTGCATACGAAAGATGCTGCATCCGCTCGATTCCTGCATAAGACAGCGTCTATATCTTCAGTTACAGACAAAGGGGTCTATCTTCCCGACTGGCGAGGGGTGATCTCGGAATCTATATCGAGTGACGGTGTGTGTATCGGGCGAGGGGTGGCTTCAGCATCTCCCACCGACTCAGTATTTTCATCAACTCCAGAGTCGGTATAGCCTTTGACGACATTGATCGAAGGCGTATTTGGATCACTCGGCGGATCTTTGAACAGGCCAGAAGGCGGAGTAACCTGACCCTTCTTCAGAGTCTCTGTGCTACTCCCTGCAGCTTCCGGAGATTCTCCGATCTCAAGGGGGGATAGCGAGCGTTCTGGATGCATCGCTGCAGATCCTCCGAAGACGATGCGCGATGGGGAGGTGCATGGGGTGTGTCTTGGGCTGTAGTCGTCATCCACAGATCCTGCGATGGCTTCTTCTGGAATCTGAAGCCCTTGGAATCTTTCCTCAATTCCAATGGAACGAGGAGTTGCAAGTCGTTCGTCAACGAGGTCACCGATACTTTCTGAGCCTCCATTTCTACTCCTCTCCAGAGCCTCCCGCTCCTTCTTGAGCAACTCCTCGCTGCCACTGACAACGCTGCCTCTGCTGTTGGTTCTCATCATCTCGATCCCCAATTTGGAGCCGGGTCGATGTGATCGGTTCCTTGGGCTTTGTGTACGCGCTTGCAGGTGACCCAGTTCTTCATCTTCATCATCGCCAGACTCAGAGCATTCGTGACGCTTCTTCTCCAAAGACTCTCTCTTCGCGCGAATAGAGTCGCTAGATCGTTGCTTCCGCGGAGTCAGTGTATCAGACGGATTCGTCGTCGGAGGGGCAGAAGTCGGATGGAGTAGGCTAGGGAACGGCACGGTTGTTGAAGAGCTAGGCTTGGGTTCAAAACCCGAGGATCCTTGTTTTGCTGGCTCCTCTTCAGAAATTCCCAGGCCTGCTTTATTGCTACCCCACTCATCGGCTTCGCGGCTCACAATGACTGGAGCGTCATCGGACTTGGTAAACTCCATCTCGCCGAAGTAACTGCTGCTCCCGATGGAGTCCGCGCGGCTAGAGCCTTGGTAGGAGCTCGAAGGCATCGGCATGAAGCCAGAGGACGTTGCCGAACTCGGGCTATGATCTGCGGGGCCGGGAATTGGCCGTGGTGCAGTGACTGGAACGGACACTGGCTGAGAAGGGTTATAGTCCTTCGGGGGAGGCTTCCATTGACAGAATTTGCACAACGCTTCCGTCAACTTGGTCAAAGTCGGGGGTTTCTCGATCAGAGAGTCAAAGTGATGGGTCTCTGGAAGGTCTTTCAGGTATCCTGTGACCGCAATGATTGGCGTATGGCGATTAGTGGTTCGTGTTTCTCGCACCATGCGTGCAACGTCGGCGCCGTTGACCTGGGGAAGTTTGAACTCGGTCATAATAATGTCGAACTGCACTTCGCTGAGAGCATAGCGCATTGCCTCTGTACCGTTCACAGCTGTGATGGTTCGACATCGAAGCTTCTCAAACAGGCGTTCCATCACCAGTCTAGAGACAGGGTGATCTTCACATATCAGCACATCGAGTGGCCGGAAGAAAGGCCCGTCGGATATGTTTATATGCGAAAGTCGTCGAGAGCTCTGCCGGCGTCTTTGAACTTTGAGTAACGCTTTCGTTCGTGGATCCTCGTTATCCGACGAAGAAGGAGAGATGTCAAATAACTGACTGCGGCGTTTATAGTGCCCTGCAACGTATGATTCCTTGCTAGCGAGGAAGAAAGATCGCCATCTTGAGAACC